>JANBPO010002302.1:17908100-18508100 GCA_024336825.1 Amorphophallus titanum
TGATAGACATTTCAGATGTTGGCGCGGCCTTGAAGGCCTTCATCGGCGACTGCGACGAGCCGGTTATCATCGCTGACAGCCCCGTGGACATCGGCCGCTTCTGCGCGGCTATCTCGACGGGATCGGATGGCGGTTGGGCTTCGGCTGACTACCCCCGGATGCACTTCGGCGTCGAGAACGTTGATTGCTACCCGACCGTGGTCCCCGGCGCGATCCAGCACAATGCCTATTGGGACGCGATGGCACTTCGGGCGAAGTGGCTGTGAGCAATCCCCCCAACACCATAGCGAGCGACACGCTGGTAGAAGCGGTGGCGCTCAGCCTTCTGAACGATGACCGGACGGCAAATGGCTGGCCCGCTGTCGAGACGAGAGACGGCATCCCTGATAGCCACGGCTACGTTCGCAACGCCCAAGCCGCTCTCACCGCCATTGCTGATGCTGGTTACGAGATCGTCCCGGCACAGCACCCGACCTTCAAGGCCCCGCCGCCGATCGATGGCGAGCGTCACGACAACTACCTGATGCGCGTCGTCCATAGTTTCGAGAATTGGGCAAATTCCCGCCGCGCAACCAACAACGGAAAGGCTGAGTGAATGGCTAGGGGGCGAGCTAAACGCCGCGACGATCGACGCAAGCAGCGCGCGGCGAACGATGTGGGACCGACAAACGAGGCGATGAAGCACAGCGAGTTTGAACGAGCTGGCATAGCCTACAGGCGTGTCCCCGCAATCGACACCCTTCGCAAACGCGAGGTTATCACGATTCGTGAGCATGTGGCGCTGTCGCATTACAGGGACGCATTCATAGCGTGCGAAAAGTCCGAGACCCGTTCCTGCCTCGATGACTCTCCGAAAGGCAACGGGGCGGGGCCTACACCGGCTGCTGTCCGCGCGGCATTGAAGCTCGGGCGTCTGGAGGATGCGCTCGGCTCGCTCGCACCGATTGCCCGCTTTGTCGCCGGTCGCGATAATTCGCTGTCCCAGTGGGCCATCGAGCAAAGCGGGTGCAAGTCCGGCGACCATCCCGTCTGCCTGCCCAAGTCTCACGCGCTCGCGCAGGCGCGCATCGACATCAAGTTCGCAGCCTCTCGGCTAATCGGAAAAATGGAGGCTTGACGAAACAGGACATTTGTGACATGAAATCACCAATGTGACGAATTGCGTCACGAAGCCCCGGCAATCGCGTCGGGGCTTTTCTCGTTCCGGCGTGTTGTTCCCTTGCACGCCTTCCCGCCGCCATCATCCGACGCACCGTAATAGCTCAGGCTGGTAAAGCGGTCGGCATCTGTTGCGCGGCGGGAAAAATCTGGATGGAGTGCATACTCCTGGCCCGACCGTCGGCGGCGGGCTTAACGGCCTTTCTGGTTCACGACTAAACGCTGTGCGCTCCGGGGTTCGGGCCCTCATATGAGCAGCGAAGACTGGCACCGCCGACATTTCACGATCCGAAACCGCCCAGCCTAGAGCAGCGGAAAGAGAGGATTGCCATGAGCGGTGAAGAAACACCGAAGAAATCACCGTCCAGTAACCTCATGCCTCCATGGCAGCCCGGGCAGTCTGGCAACCCTGCTGGAAGGCCCAAGGGTGCGCGGTCGAAACTGGGTGAGGATTTTCTCGAAGCCCTGCTCGACGACTTTAGGGATAACGGCGCCGAAGCAATCCGCCTCATGCGATCCGAGAAGCCGAACGAATATGCGCGCATGATCGCCGGCATCTTGCCGAAGGAACTGGACGCCAACGTCACCGAGGACGTTTCGCCTGAGATGAAGCGTTGGCTGGGGATTGGCTGACCATCGCTCTCCAGCGGTGGCCTGACAAGAAGGCTCGGCTGCGAGACGGCTTTTACAGCATTCAGGATGAGCAGGGGGCGGTTGTCCCGTTTCGGATGCGGGGATTGCAGGAAAGGTTTCTCGACGAGGCGCACGGGCTCGACCTGATCCTGAAAGCGCGCCAGCTCGGGTTCACGACGCTTATCCAGTTGGACTTTCTCGACGACTGCCTGTTTATCCCGAACACGGCGGCGGGTGTCATCGCTCACACGCGAGAGGACGCGGAAGAGTTTTTCGGCAACAAGATCAAATTTGCTTACGACAGTCTGCCACCCGAGTTTCGCGAGATCGTCTCGGCGGAGCGGGACACGACGAAGAGCCTGAAATTCAGCAACGGGTCCAGTATCCGCGTAGGCACGTCGCTGCGATCGGGCACGTTCCAGCGGCTGCATATCTCGGAATACGGCAAGCTCTGTGCGAAGTTCCCCGATAAGGCGCGAGAGGTTAAGTCGGGCGCGCTCAACACCGTCCACGTAGGACAGAAGATCAGGATTGAATCGACCGCGGAAGGACATAGCGGGCATTTCTTCGACCTGTGCAAGAAGGCTCAGGACAAGATCAGGGCTGGGGAAAAGTTGACCGCCCTCGATTTCGGATTTCACTTCTTCCCCTGGTATCTGGACGACAAATACCAGATCGCCGAGGACGTTGGCGAGACGACCGAGCAGCGGGAGTATTTCGACAAGATCATGCCCTATGTCGTCACCCTGCTTGGGCGGGAGCTGACGAGGCAGCAGCGGGGCTGGTATATCAAGAAGTCCGAGCAGCAGGGCGAGGACATGAAACGGGAGTTTCCGTCAACTCCCGAGGAGGCTTTCGAGGCCAGCGTCGAAGGGGCGTATTTCAGCAAGCAGATGGCGAAGGCCCGAGAGGAAAAGCGGATTTGCCGCCTGCCGGTTCTGGATGCCCCCGTTTACACGACGTGGGACTTGGGGCTGAACGACAGCACGGCGATCTGTTTTTGGCAGGACGTCAACCACGAGCGCCGTTGCATCGACTATTACGAGAACAGCGGGGAAAGCTGGGGGCATTATTCCGGCATCCTACACGCCAAGGGTTACAGCTACTCGCGCCACTACATGCCGCATGATGCGGCTCATCGGCAGATGCTGACAGATAAGACGCCGAGCCGCAGGGACTTGGCCGAAGAGGCCGGGATAACGGGAATTGATATTCTGGACCGCATCGCGACCGAAAAGGACGGGATCGACGCTTCCCGCGCGTTCTTCCCCAATGTGCTGATCGACAGCGAGCGGTGCGGGCGGCTGATCGAGTGCCTCGATAACCACCGCAAGGAATGGGACGATCATCGGTCCGTCTGGAAAGACAAGGCTTATCACGGCGAGCACAGCCACGGTTACAAGGCGTTTGAGAGCGCGGCGATCCGGCCCGCGCCAGTGACGATCAGCAAGCCCTTCAAAACCGGCATGAGAGTAGGAATCGTATGACCCGAAAAGCTCAAGTCGAGGGTGCGGCAAAGACCGCTCCGAAACCCAAGGCGTCGCTCGGCGACGTGCTGACGGCATTCATCGAAGCCAACCCCGAAAAGTGGGAAGAGATGCGCCTATGGCCCGCGCAGCACGTCATCCCTGAGATCGTGAAGCTCTCGAAATGACTGTCAAAAGAGTCCTTGATTACGCCGTTGGCGCTGAGGAGCTTCACAATGAGCACGTATTCCAATGGCTTTGCGAGATGCTGGCTGACGTGAATGTCGATGTCCGCTCTGACTTTCCTCTCATTGTCGCTGACGATGGTTCCTATGCCGTGACGATCACTGCCAGACCGAAAGCTAAGGCCGACTAATGGCGACCGTCTATTCGCTCGATCCTGCTGGTGAGACTCCAGCGGGCAGCGAAGCCATGTCCGATAGCGAACTGGCGAGCATCCTCCAGCAGCATGAAGCGCAGTCGGTCGGCTATTTCGAGGATGACATCGCCGCCGAGCAAGAGCAGGCGCTGAATTACTACTATCGCCGCATGGACGATCTGCCGGCGGCTTCTGGAACGAGTCAGGCTGTTGACGGCACGGTGGCTATCGTCATCGAAAATGCGTTGGCGGCTATCTTGAAGCCCTTTGTGTCGGCCGATGAGACGGTGAGTTTTGCACCGCGCGGCCCCGAGGACGTCGAACAGGCTGAGCAGGCTACCGAATACGTCAACTACATCTTCAACTGCGACAACCCCGGCTTCTCGATCCTGCACGACTGGTTCAAGGAGGCGCTGCTCCTCAAGCTTGGCATCGTCAAATACTGGTGGGAGGACGAAGAGCGGTTCGAGGGGCAGGAGGTTCTTGTTCCCGATGAGATGTCGCTGGCTGCCATTGGTGAGCAGCTTGTCGATTACCGCGAGGCGGACGAGGGTTATATCGCCCGTGTCGGGAGAATGGTTCAGGACGGGCGTGTCAAGGTCGAGACGATCCCGAACGAGGAGTTCCGCATTTCGCCGTTCACGCGGTCGATCGATACCGCGGAATATGCCGCGCACGTTCCGAGCAACATTCGTCGCACCGATTTGCTGGAGATGGGTTTCGACCCTGAGATCGTGGACAGCCTGCCCGCCTATTCGTCGGAAGGGCTGGAGACGAGCCGCCGCGAAGCGCGTTACGACGACGAGGACAGCATCGGCACGATCGAGATCGGCGGCGTCCACAAGCCGATGGACCGGATCGCGGTCAAGGACGAATATTGCCGTATCGATTTCAACGGCGACGGCATTGCGGAGATGCGCCGCATCGTCCGGGTCAACGACGTCATCCTGTTGAATGAAGAGGTGGACGACAACCCGTTTGCCCTGCTGTGCCCGGTCCCGATGCCGCACAAGGTCTATGGCCAGTCGCTTGCCGACCTGACGATGGACTTGCAGCGCATTTCGACGGTGCTGTGGCGCCAGACGCTCGACAACCTTTACAAGACGAACAACCCGCGTCCTGTGGTGGGCTACGGCGCCATCATGGAGGATGGGACGACCCACGACAGCTTGGGCGACAATGCTCCGGGCGCTGCCATTCAGGTCAAGGACGTGTCGCAGTTCCGCTTCGACTCCGTTCCGTTCTTCGCATCCGACAGCTTCCCGATGCTGGATTATGTCCAGCAGCAGCAGGAGGAACGGACGGGCATCGGTCGTGCGGGTCAGGGGCTCGATACCAACGCGCTGAAAAAGTCGGGACAGATGACCGCCACCGAAATGGCGATGATCCAGTCGGGCAAGAACTCCCGCGCCGAGTTGATTGCGCGTATTTTCGCCGAGACTGGCGTCAAGCGTCTGTTCAAGGGCATTCTCCGCCTTGTCGTTCGTCACCAGCCCAAAGAGCGCATCATTCGCCTGCGCAACAAGTGGGTCGAGGTCGATCCGCGCGGGTGGGACGTGGACATGGATCTGGAAATCGCGGTCGGTCTCGGGATTGGCGAAAAGACCGAGCAGATTGCGCAGGCCGATGCTGTGCTGGAGACGATGGCCGAACTAGCCGTGTCGCCATATGCCTCACTTGTATCGATTGAGAACGTCCACGCGGCTGTGAAGCGGAAATACCACGCCGCCGGTATCAAGAATGTGGACGAATATCTGTCCGATCCCGCCGAGGCTGGCCCGCAGCCCGAAAAACCCGATCCCGAGATGGCGAAGGTCGAAGCCGAAGCGCAGATGCAGGCAGCCAAATTGCATGGCGAGCAGCAGCTATCTGCGGCGAAGCTCGACATGCAGCGCGAGGAAGCGGCGCTCAAGATTCAGCTGGCCCGCGAACAGGCGGCAGCGGAGGCGGAACTGGCTCGCGAGAAAGCGGCGGCGGAGATGATGCTGGCACGCGAAAAGTTCGCGTTCGAACAGGAAATGGCAGCTCAGCGGCAATCGTTTGAAGAGCAACAGGCCGCGCGCGACGCCGACCGCGCGGACCGGGAAGCCGATGCGAAGCTGTCGCGCAATCGCCCCGGCGGGGACTTGGACAAATGAGCCGATATTTCAGCAAGCGCCCGCGCGCGGAGGGATGGTGCGGCGATGACCTGTTCGATGACGAGCGCGGCGGCCACTGTCCCGACATCACCGTTGATGAGCATGTCGCCACCGACACTGGCCTACTGGACGCCGATGGCAATGCCATTTGGCGGGCCCCTAATCCGGTCGGCTTTGGACGGGATGACGAGTGGTGACCCCCGAGCAGCGCCGCGCGCGCGGTATCGGCACTAAGGTTCTTATCGACGATCCCAACGTCAAGGAGGCGTTCGAGGTCATTGAGGCGGACATCATGGCAGAGTGGGGCCGGTCGTGGTGGCCGGTCAAGCAGCGCCGCCTCTGGCATGATTTGCAGGCCGTCAGGCGCCTTCGCCAGACCCTCGCGAGCTTCGCGGCCCAGCGCGGCGAATAACGGCCCCACGGGGCGCTTTCAGAAGGTGAGTAAGCATGGACACCGCCCAGCCTATGGCAGCGGAAACGGACCCGAACGCGGCGATTGCAGCCGCAGCGGACGCTTTCAAGACATTCGACAGCCCGGCCCTTCGTGATGAGGCAGGCCGGTTCGCAGCAAAGGAAATCGAGACGGTCGATGAAGCCGAGCCCGAAGAGGACGAGGCGGAGGCGACCGACGACGATGGCGAGATTGAGGAACAGGAAGAGGCAGCCGAAGAGGCCCAGCCGGAACCTGTTGCGATGCCGTCGTCATGGAGCAAGGAAGAGGCCGAGCGTTGGAACGCGCTGCCACCCGAAACGCAGGCATTCATTGCCGAACGTGAGGGACAGCGGGACGCAGCCGTAAATTCCAAGTTTCAAGAGGCCGCCACCGTCAAAAAGGAGGCGGCCAAGGCAAGGGACGAACTGGCGGGTCAACTCGACCTGATCATGTCGGCCATCAATCCGGTAAAGCCCGATCCCCGCGCCTTTGGCTACGGGACGCAGCATTACAACCGGGAAGCATATGACATTGCGACGGCTGAATACGAAGCCCAAGCCCAGACGCTCGAAAGCCTGAAAAGCGAACGCGAGACCCTCGCCAAGCAGCAGGCCGACGAGGAAGCCAGTGCATTCCAGGAATGGAAGCAGCAGCACGAAGCGCAATATGCGCCCAAGCTGCTCGCTGACGTTCCCGAGCTGAAAGACCCCGCCAAGGGTGGGGGCACGCTGAACGAAATCATCTCCTACGCGATCGCCAACGGCATCCCAGAGGAGAATTTCGACGAGGACGTGCAGGACCAGATCACGTCAGCTCAATTGCACATGGTGTGGAAGGCGAAGGAATACGACCGCCTGAAGGCATCGGGGAAGCCCGTAGCCAAGCAGGCCAGCCCCGCGGTCAAGCCCGGTGTAACCAGCCCGCGTTCGGCCACCAAGGCAGCGGCATATCGGAAGGCCACGGAGAACCTTGCCAAGAGCGGCAGCATCGAAGCCGGTGCGGCCATTTTCAAGCACGCAATGCAAGGAATAAGGTAAATGGCTAAAGTAGCAAATGCGCTCGCCACGTATGACGTGACGACGAACCGCGAGGACTTGGCGGATCAGGTCTATCGCATCGCCCCGGCGGACACCCCTTTCATGTCGGCTGTGCCGCGCGTGAAGGCGACCGCCGTTCTGCACGAATGGTCCACGCAGGCTCTCGGCGCCATCAACACGGCTAACGCCCGCCTCGAAGGCGACGCGCTGACCCGCGCAGCTTCGACCGCTCCGGCCCGCAAGCAGAATTACTGCCAGATCAGCTCGAAGGATGCCACCGTCACCGGCACCCAGCGCGCGACCAATCCGGCAGGCATCGACGACATGATGGCCTATCAGATGTCCCTCAAGAGCCTTGAGCTTCGCAAGGACATGGAAGCCATTCTGCTCGGCAACACGGGCCAGAACGCCGGCAACACCACGACTGCACGAACCCTGCGTTCGTTCAATGCGTGGATCAGCGGCAACGGCTCGCGTGGCGCTGCCGGTGCGGACTCGACTGCGGCGACCGCTGCGGCGACCGATGGCACGGCGGGCGACCTTCGCACCTTCAGCGAAGATATGCTGAAAGACGCGATCAAGGACGCCTTCGACGATGGCGGCGAGCCTTCGCTGGTCCTCGTTGGTTCGTTCAACAAGCAGAAGTTCTCGACCTTCACCGGTCGCACGACTGCTCGCGAAAACGTCAACGTCGGCACGGTGCAGGGTGCAGCCGAGCTTTACGCTTCGGACTTCGGCACGCTCAAGGTCGTCCCGAACCGCACGCAGCGTGGCCGTGACGCTTGGGTCGTCGATACCACGAAGGTGGCTGTCGCCGGTCTGCGCATGTTCGAGCCGCAGGAAATCGGGCGCACGGGTGATGCTGTGACGCGAGACTTGATTTCCGAATATACTTTGGAGATGCGCCACCCGGACGCTCACGCGCTCGTCGGCGATCTTACCACCTCGTGATTGGGGAGGGGCGGGGGAAACCTCGCCCCTATTTTTATGGCAAAATCAGCCCTTCTCGACTTGGTGGCTGATAGCCGCCGCAAGACGATCTACCATGAGGAAGGCGGCAAATTCTTCATCGAAAGCCGCCAAGACGTTGACCCGATCATACGGGCGGCAAAGGAATTATGGGACGAAAAGCCCCCGCTCGACATGCGGCGCGTGGCGCTCATCCCCGAAACCGTTCTCAACCAGGCTTTCAATGAAGGCTGGTTCCACGACACGGCGGCATGGAAGCGCTGGGCGAATGACCCGGCGAATGCCTGCTACCGCACTTGCAAGGGCACCATATGATCCGCCTCGCAATCCTGATTCCTGTCTATGGCGACACAAAGGCCAAGTTCACGCTGAGCCTTGCCAACGCGCTAGTCCACTTTCTGGAGTGTAATATCAACGACGCGGACGGCAACCGGATCGACCGGGAAGTTGAGGTGTTCATGGTGTCGTGCTCGATGCTTACCGAGGGGCGTCACCGTCTTGCAGCAGAGGCCTTGGCATGGGGCGCTACCCATATGCTATGGATGGACGCTGATCATGTCTTTCCGGCGAACGCGATCCCCCGCTTGCTCTCGCACAATGTGGATATCGTTGGGGCGAATTACGCCCGCCGCCATATTCCCACGTCTCCCACTGCGGTAGCGAAAGGGCAGGCGGAGGGCGAGGATAGCCCCGCTAAGCTGGTTTACACGACCGAGGACGATTTGGGGCTGCAAGAGGTCGATCATCTCGGTTTCGGGCTGTGCCTCATCAACATGAGCGTGTTCGACCGGCTGCAAATGTGGGCAGACGAACATAGCGACGGCAATTTCTTGCCGCTGTTCCAGTTCACGCCGACTGAGGACAAGATCGGCATGATCGGGGAGGACGTGTTCTTCTTCCGCAAGTGCCGTGAGGCCGGGGCGAAGGTTTATGTCGATCACGCCCTGTCGTGGGAGGTCGGTCACATTTTCGAGCAGATTCTGACCAACGCGCACTGCGTTTCCCACAAGGACAAGTGGGAGGAATGGCGCGCCAGCAAATACGCGTCCAAAATTCGTGAGGCAGCAGCGGCATGACGATCATCCTCCAGACCGATGACAATATCCGTCTCCAGGCCTTCGCGGGCTTGAAGGCGTCGATTGCCGCCCGTCTGGACCGGGATTTCGAGGATGATGACCTGGTTGATTTTATCTATCTCGCCGAAAGGGAGATGGAGCGTCGGCTTGTCGTTCCCTACCGTGAGGTCACGGCGGGGCTCACGATCGACGCGCAGACGGTCAACCTGCCCAATGATTTCAAGGAAGTTCGCCGCATCACGCTGATGAGCGATCCCAAGCGGGTTTTGGAATCGGCCACGCCCGCAACGCTGGACCGCTATACCTGTCCCGGCCAGCCGGTGGCATATGCGGTGATTGCAGGGCAGTTCTGGTTCGGTCCTGTGCCGGATCAGGAATATAGCGCGCAGCTTGTCTACCAGCGCAAGATCACGCCGCTTTCGGAGACGGCGCCGTCGAATTGGGTGCTGCAATCGCATCCGGATGCCTATTTCTACGGCGCGCTCGTCCAGGCTTCCGACTTTATCGAGGAGCCCGCCAAGATCGACCGCTACCGCGCGATGTTCGACCTGACGATTGACCAGATCAACGAGGAAGGGCAGCGGCAGCGTTATTCGGGCACTCCCTTGCGACTGCGTAGCCCGGTGGTGGTGTGAGGATCGACCTTCCGGCGTGGATGCCGGATCAGTCCATCAACAGCGGCGTCCTGATCGTAGCGGAGAATGTCTATCGCGCGACCGATGGCTATAGGCCGGTAGGATCGTTTCTTTCGGGCTCTGACGCGCTCCCCGATGCGTTTCAGGGGGGGGCGGCGTTCATCTCGACCGGGGGAACAAGCTACCTGCTGGCGGGCACGCCTTCGACGCTCTCGCGCTATTCCGCCGGGGGCTGGGTTGACCTGCTCGATACGCTGACGATCGCCAACCGCTGGCAGTTCTCGCAGTTCGGGGATTACGTCATCGCGGTCAACGGTGACGTGACGCAGGAAGTCGATTTGAACGCGGGAACGGCGGAAGCATTGACCGATGCCCCGACGTTCCGCTGCATCACGGTGGTAGGAGACTATGTCGTCGGCGGGCAGGCGGGCGGGGATATTCTTCTGGTCCAGTGGTCGGCGTTCAACGATCACACCGGATGGACGCCGGGAACCAACCAGAGCGGTTTCCAGCCGATGCTCACCGGAGGCGAGGTGATGGGCATCGCCGGGGGTGAATATGGGGTCATCCTCCAGCGGCAGCGGCTGGTTCGCATGTCGCGGACGGGGGATGCCGACGCCCCGTTCCAGTTCGACGAGATCACGCCGAACATTGGCTGCTCGTCCAAGGGCTCGATAGCCCAAGCGGGCCGGTCGGTATTCTTCCTGTCGGATCGCGGTTTCATGGCCTGCGAGGACGGACAGTTGCCGGTTCCCATAGGCAATGAGCAGGTTGACCGGGATTTTCAGTCTCAGGTTCCCCGGGACGAGTGGGAACGGCTTTATGCAGCCGTCGATCCCCGCAATACGCTCGTCTGGTGGATGCTGCCCGGAAATCCGGGCAAGTGCTGGATTTACAACTGGACGCTCAAGCAATGGTCGTTCGCGACCTTCCTTTGCGACGGCATGTTCTCAGGCTTCACGTCATCGACGGACACGGACAACACCGGAATCACGGACATTGATGCGGACCCGTCGCTGACGGTGGACGATCCTCGGTTCTCCGGTGGCGCCCCGCGGCTGTTCGTGGTGCAGTCGCTGAAAATCGGGACGATGGAGGGGCCGGCCTTGGAAAGCAGGCTGCGGCTTGGATTCTACGAATTCGCGAAAGACAGGGTATCGCGTATCAGGGACATTCGCGCTGTTGGCGACATGACGGCGGCGACCTGTGTTGTCGATTGCCGTCAACGCTTGGGCGATGCGGAGAACCTTCGCACGGCATCTCCGATGCGCGCGAGTGGCTCAATGCCTGTGAGGGCAACGGGACGCTACGTTTCGACCCGCTTGACCATCCCGGCGGCCCACCAATGGTCCTACGTGCGCGCGATCGAATACAGTGTGGAAAGCGGGGGCAGGCGATGATCGTTCCCGAGACCGCCGCTCGCTCGGACTGGCCCCGGCTGGTCGCGCAGAAGACGCGGGAGACAGACAAGCGGGTGACGGCTCTGGAAAAGCCGCTGACGATCACGTTCACGCCGACGACTGAACCGGCATCCCCGGTGGCTGGCATGACATATTTCGACAGCGGGACGAACAAGCTGCGGACCTATGACGGTTCGACATGGCAAGATCATTGGTGACGCCATGGGCCTCCGAATGGTGGCCCGAGATAGTGAAATGCGCGGAACGGAACGGTCACACAGCGACCGAGATTATTGAGGAGGTTGCGACCGGCAAGGCGATAGGCTGGCCCGTTCGTGACGGCTTCCTGCTGCTGGCCCGCACGGCAGACGACGCGATTTTGGTCTGGATCGGAGTGGGACGGGGTGTCCGCAATTGGTGCGCGGATGCAGAGGCAGAAGTGAGCGCCTTCGCCCGGTCGGTCGGCTGCAACAAGCTGAGAATTGAAGGTCGTCGCGGCTGGCAAAGGGTTTTGCCGCACTGGACGCGCGTGGGTGAGGATTTGGAGTTGAAGGTCTAAATTATGGGCAAAAGCAAAACCAAATCAACGAATAAGCCGGTTTTCGAAAAAGAGATCACTGGCGCCGCCAATACGGTGACTGGCGCCTATAATCAGGCTCAGCCGGGGTTGAGCGCTGGCGCGGATCAGTTCGCGGCCATTCGTCAGGGCATACTCGACCGCTTTTTGCCTTACGATCGTAAACCTGGCGGTTCTGCTTCGTCAGATCTTGGGCTTGATTGAAGAACATATTTGTCATGTTCCGTGTTATTCCTTGTTGTCGTCCTCCAAGTGTCCTTGTACCTATGGTCATCTCAAGCATATTCTAGTTCGACGTGTTGTCTCGTTCCACTATGTGTTACATGTGTCCTTGTCGCACTTGTGGTTGTTACACATATGTTATGTCATCTCCCTGGTGGTTGTCTTAGATGTCCTTATCCTACGTATCTCTGTCCCACTACATGTGGTTTCGTTCTGCATGGTGTGCTGTCCCGCTATGATATGGTCCCAACTGTGTGTGTTGTCCCGCCGCGTGTTGTCATGCCCCACCATTTTTTCCTGTTCTCATGCTTGTTGTTTGATCATGTGGTGCTTTGCATATGTTGGCTTGTTAGTTCATCCTTCGTTATGCCGTTATGCTTTGTTCTGTTATTCATCGTTCATTTTGTGGTTATGTTATTGCTTATGTTTTGCTTATCTCTTTGTGTATTTATGTCATATAAATCAGAAAATCTAAAAAATACTATTTTACCTGCACAGGTAAGTCAGGTATGGCTCTCCATCCCTCCTTATTATTGCATTACTATATGGTATCTACTTTATTATAGCCTCTCAAGGACCGGCTGGTTGTCTGTGTGTTCTAGGATTTGATGTTCCCCTTTAACAAAAACGATGATGATCTAGGAGCATACAGTTAATCGTTGGATAGGCCGCTCGATTGAGTCGGGTGGGGGACGATGGACTCTATCTCGTACGCCGTGGTTGCAAGAAGACGCTTGACCCCGTCTTGGCTCGATTTAGCAATATTATCCTTGAGTAGTTTCTATTTTATCTTTCTTTGTATTCGTTTTGATGATTTCTTTATTTTAGCCCAACATGCATCATGTCATTTTGAGCACTCACGCCTCGTGATCCATTCAGGGTTGTTCCTCAGCAATGGTTAATTACACTTCAGCTCTCTTGGATAAGACATCCTCATTCCATTCTGAATTTGAACGTCTTCTCTGATCTTGCCTCTTGGTCTTGTTGGCCAGTGTGATTCTTGTCTGGATTTTATCTTAGTTTCAATTACTTCTTTTCAGCTTGCGCTATGTTCCTTTCTGATCCCCTCATTGTCTATGGATTGCATCCCCGATGAGATTGGTCGTGTTTTCTTTTCCTCTCTTAGTTTAGTTCTCCAAACATGTTTCATCCTTGTCATCCATTCCAGGTGGTTAGTTTGGCATTTTTAAGAGAATTTTTGTCGCTTGTTGGTTAAAACGGCTGTCTTTTTACCTTTATGCCCACTTTTCAGTTCACTCCGCTTCATCTCCGTGTCACCTCCATTTCACGTCGCTATCGCTTTCGCTCCATCTCCGATCCATTTCACCTCTGTGTCACTTTCACTTGCTCCCTTGTAAAGTAGACATCAAGGAGGGACATCTGTTGACACCCGTTTTTAGCCCACAACTTGAGTCATTTCTCTTATTCATCATTTCTGATGTTCCGAATTAATCATTATTTTGGAGCCTTCCTTGGATGAATTTCGAGCCCATTTCATTGTTCCATTCTCTTTGAGCCTTGGAGATCATGATTCCATGGAGACCTAGGAGTTGTTTCCTCAGTTTTTGGTCATTTCCAGCCTTCCAAGTCGACTTACGACCCATTTAGGTCAACTTCCCTCAAGCATTCAGGCGCCTTTTACTGCACAGTCATGAATGGGCCTTTTTCATCCCCTTCTTTTTCTCTATTGAAAATGTACCCTTCACCAAAGTTGTTCAATTTTTAATGCTTTACGATTTCTTCTTCTATGCCATTGGCCAGTTCTGGGATCCGGCTTGCTGTAGAGTGGCTGGAGCATACGTGCCCACCAGGTGCTCAGGGAAATTCCCGACACGCGTGTGTGGGGGTGGATAAGGGTGTTGTGAGCTCTTGAAGCTTGTGGTTGGCCCAGATGTGTCTTCCTTTGACTTCAGAGGGTTGGATGGAGGTGACTCAGGGGTAGAGCCTGGCCTCGTTGTTGGGTGCCACATGGCGTGGCTTGTAGTCAGGGCGCCCCGGGTCGGCCTAGGTAGCTGTGTTGAATGCGGGTAAACCCACAAGCTGAGTGATCGGGAGCGGGCCCGATCGATTGTTGATGTCGCCACGGGTCACGACTAGCTGGATGGAACCCTTGGTTGGGCTCGGTGACTGGTGCAGTGCCCTGTGCACGGGGGCGATCCCCAGTTGTTATGTCATGCTGCCTGGCCTGGCGACACATCTCGATTTTCGAGGCTGACTCAACTGGTAGAACACCTTTGGAATTATGCCATTTTGCTCTTTTTAGGGAGTATTTTCCTATGCTTAATTCTCAATTAATTTAGAGAAAATAAGCAGATGCCAACAACGGGTTAAGACTCAGTTTCATTTAGCAGCTCGAGACCCAAAATATCCGTACCTATGCGAAAATGGTCCAGTGGGCGTATCTATGTGAAAGGACCTTAAAGAAGGTCGAGAAATTGAAAGGCAAGGGAGAAGAATCTAGCCGACGGTCTGATCGGCATAATAAGAAAGAAAAGTTCAGCATCACGGAACCTTACAAAAGCCGTGATAGCAAGAAGAGGTCCAGGAGCGGGAACAGTGGTAGTTCCCAAAAGAATAAGAAAGTTAAGGAAGAGGAAAAGTAAGTCATGACGACTTGCACTTTTTGCGAGAAGTTCGGCCATTCAGCTGAAGAATGCTGGAAGTGCCTTGGTGCTTGCTTACGATGTGGCAGTCGGGAGCATCACATGCTAGACTGCCCTCTCATGAAGGAACAATCGCCCGGTAGTGGACGTAGGAGGCAGGCTCGCCTCAATGCTATTTTGGAAGATGATGAAGCGCCTAAGGACGGTGGGCTTATGAAAGGTACTATTCAAATTTGTTCCTGTCCTGCATTTGTGCTATTTGATACCGGTGCTTCTCATTCCTTTATATCCACCATTTTTGCAAAAAAATTGCTTGTTTCATCAGTTCCTTTACCTTCGAATCTTGCTATCACCACACCCTTAGGTTCTGGAACAAAACTTACAAATTACTATCCTGATATTGAGGTAGTGGTAGAAGGTCACAATCTTCATGCAAACCTTGTGTGCCTTGATATGGAGGGCTATGATGTAATTTTAGGTGTAGATTGACTAGTAGACCATGATGCCTACATCAATTGCCAGAATAGGATAATATCCTTTCGCAAACCTGGTCTTCCAAGGTTTTCCTTTCTTGGTATCAAATATACGAAACATCCCACCATCATTTCCTCCCTTCATACTTGTAAACTTATATCCCAAGGTTGTGAAGCTTTTCTTACTTTCGTAATTGTCACCGATTCTAAGGAGATCATCTTAGAAGACATTCCCATTGTGAATGAGTTTCCTGATGTGTTTCCATCAGATTTACCTGATTTACTACCCGAAAGGGAAGTAAACTTCACCATTAAACTTGTTCTCGGAGCAGCACCTGTCTTAATAGCTCCTTACAGGATGTCCCCTACAGAACTTAAGGAACTGAAAAGGCAACTTCAAGAGTTGTTAGATAAGGGTTTCATTCGACCTAGCACATCCCCTTGAGGTGCGCCAGTTCTCTTTGTCAAGAAGAAGGATGGGACTCCCAGGCTCTATATTGACTATCGGCGACTGAATCAACTCACAATCGGATCTGAAGGCTGTGTGGCGCTTGTCCTTGAAGGACATCCGAATTTGGTTGTAACCAGACAACCCGTCCATGAAAGACAGGGCTTCATGACCAGTGGACATATCGACCATTGTTTTCATGATTGGGACTGGGAAGTCATCCTTCAGACAGACTTTGTTAAGGTCGCAAAAGTCGACGCAAATGCAGGCTTGACCACTTTTCTTTTTGACTGGGATAATATTGACGAGCCAAATCGGGTAGGTGCATGGCTCGATGAAGTCGACCTCCGCCATTTTATTGACTTCGGCCGAGACTTGGAGGTCTAGCTCGTGGTGCTTGCACCGCTGTGGCTGTTTGATTGGAGTTGCTGAGGGGGAGATGACTAGCGTATGTTTTGCTATGGAGGGGTCTAGCCCCGGCATCTCCTTGTATGTCCAGGCGAAGCAGTCTTTGTATTCGAGCAGGAGTTGCTTATAGTCCCGCCTCTCTGCTTCGGCGAGGAGGGCGCTAACGAACGTCGGCTAGGGGGCTTCCCCTTCGCCCAAATTGATTTCGACAAGTTCGTCGACAGTTGCCTAGCCACCATCCTCTAGCTCGGGAGGAGTGGGTTGGAAGTTGATGAAATCTTCATCGTCCGTGTCAACTTCATGCTCTTCTTGGTCTTCGAAACCAACAGTTGAAGCTAGTGTAATCAGGGAATCATGGCTACTAAGCTCGGACTGGGATTGCCCTGGATTGCCAGCGCCTGGCTGACAACTGGCGGCAGAGGCCGCTCAAGCATGATTGGAGTTGCCTACTAAAGCTAGCAACGGTTCATGGCCTTTGTTCTGGGGATCTTCCTCACCGGGAAGGTCTACCGGATTGGGCTCTCCGACTGGCAGGGAGGCAATGGGGACCTCCTCCATCCCACTATTTTCATAGACAAACGGTGTAGACTCATCGAGTGCCTGCGCTGAGGTACTGGTTCTAGCGGGGAGCGAGATTAAGATGTCCTCTTCCTCGTCCCCAGACCTGTCGAACTTAGCGTCGACGGTAGCTGGGTCACTGATTGGCTATATCGGGCCTACAACGTTGACCGCGTAGTAGACATGAAAATCTGGGTCTTGGTCGTAGCCGAGTCCCCTGGTATCTTTATGAGAGAATGGGGGTTACCCCTAGACCTGCGAAGGGGTCCACAGTCGGAGAAAGTGTTCACGCGGCGCGGAACCTTGCCACTAGGGAATATGCTGCTTGAGGCACATCTCCCGAATATGCGACAGTAGGTCATCCAAAACTTGGATGGCTTCAAGGGTGTTGTCAGTTTGCCTGGACCAGCCGAAGTCATCTTCTAGTGGGGCTTGAGGGACCATGTCTCCCTTATAGAAAATAATGGGCTTGTCCCTATTAGCTTTTTTCTTACTTCTAAGTTGCCGTTTGTAAGTAACGACAAATGTTGTAAGCCACTCGACCTTGTGCTCGTCTGACGCACAGGGGAGTTGGATGCGGTCTGGTGGCAGGCATATGCTTTTGTCGATAGCTCGGTTAATGAGGTTAGCCTCAAAATTGACTTTGCACTTCTTGGGGCGATCTGTGGTTGACTTGGAGTTAAGGCATAGCCGATGAAGCTTGGCCTTCTCCTCATCGACGAAGAAGAGGTCACCCTCGTCTTCTTTCGAGAGCTAGCTGTTACTTTTACTCTTGATTATAGGGTATGGACTGATTCCCCCGAAATACAGCACAACATCGGCAAGGTTGCATTCTGCTGGAGTGAACGAAGACAGGTCCTCGAAGGCTGTATGCTGCTCTCCATCCTTGGCATACTTAATCCATTGATGGAGAGTTGAAGGGACAACCCAATTTTCATGGAGCTAGGTGTTGACACTCCTAGGTTGTGTCACATCACGGAAGGGTTAAAGGATGGTGTGAGGGTACACAAGAATCAAAAGAACTACAGTACTAACACAATTAACTAAATAATAATGCAAGAAATTAAACAAGTACTCACTAAATAGCTACAAGGTCCAGTGTATCTCATGTCCAATATAAGTATAGTCAACAGAAAGAAAGGTAGAAGTACACGGGGCATACCCCAGCTCTGGTAATCGGTGACTTACCCTAATTGCTATAACTATGCGGATCCTCGAGCACGCTCCTCGCCAACCTTGCCTCACCTGAAAACACAGGGGTGAGTCTCATTTCATAGGCTCAGTAGGGATCCCGAAGACCCCCACCTCGCAACGAGAGAACCAGAATAGTAAAGTACATACGAGTATTGGAAGTAACACTACGAGATAGAAGTATGGTAGTAATAATAACAAATAAACATAAAATCTCACTACAGCTAACCGTACCGACCACGTGTCGCACTGAACAAACCGACCATGGTCTGAAGGGAAAACAAGTTCGTACCTGCCAGAAGACAGGAGCACCACCCACCAGAAGCAAAGCCGGAAGCATCCCCTGACGTCTTACACTGCGCCCAAGTGTCTCCCTACACGGCCCAGGCAGAGACTGAGACACACAACAAGTACCATGAAGAAAGACTAGCCGGGGTCGCGCTTGTTAGCATGGGTCCGACGCCCCCAAGCACGTGTGCACACACAAACCATGCACCTAGGTCAGGCCCTCTAGCTGGTTCTTCCCCAAAGCCCAGACTCAGGCTATACGAAGGGGCCCTTCGGTAACCAGCCTAAAAATCATCTCTCCGGGTCATGCTCTCCACCACTCCCAAGTGGGTCCGCACACGTGTGCATAGGAAAGCTACGACTAGTGGATGGGTCATTGGAGGTAAGACTCTAACTCACAGAAATCACCGCTCGTCACACTGATGAGGTGCTGAAACGACCCTCTGCACCACACCGACTCTCAGTGACGCAGACCAACGGAGAACAAAAGTCGAGATGAGAACAGGGTCCAACAACCCCTGAAATAGATGGGCACTCAAATCGAGGTGAACCCCCCCGGGACCCCTTAGTGCTTGCACGGCTCTCATAGGATGCTAGAGGCCTTCGTCGAGCCCAAACACCAACAGAGGGGTGAGTCCCGGGTTCACCGGGGCATAAACCGTCTCGAGTAAGACATTGTGGAATGGAAAACACGAGTGCGTCCCTCAGACGCGGCGCGATTGTGAACATGCCCCCCAGGGGCGTCACGATCTAGTGGGAACACGACCTCCCTAGGTGGCACGATCAGATCAGAACGCGACCCTCAAGGGAGGCACGATCAGTAGAACGCGCCCTCCGAGGGCGGCGCGATCCAAGAAGAACGCGCCCGAGCCGATGGGCACGATAATCGGCTTACACGATCAGTCAACCATGCGCGATCTCCACCGCCACACTGTTCATCTTCCCCCATGAATGCAACCCTATGACGCGCTGCATTCCTCAAGAACGTGGCCCCTGCTACGATCGCGATGAAAACTCGAGCCGAAAACGGCGTGCACGCACGGGGAAAGCCCGATCCACGCCCCATTCGCCCCCAGGTGAAGGAGAATACAAAGGGAAATCCTTCCCCTGGCCCTTTAGCATCAAATGGAGCCCGACAAACGGTCAAAAACCTCAGAAAATGCTAGATCCAGCGCTCAAATCCCAAATTGTGGATTTCTCCATCTCGGCATAAAACACGCCCCTCTCGACCTCTCCTCAGATGCGCTCATCACGTCTGTTCAAGGCATTGAGTTTAGTGTCACGTCGAAGCTTCTTTCAAGAGTTTGGAATATCTCCAACCCCCCTTTTTCTTTTCTTTTCTCTTCTTCTTTTTCCCTTCTTCTTCCTCTTTCTTCCCGTTGGAGAACCCCACTCCCCCCTTGAGATCGTTGCTCCCTCTCTCTCCCCGTGTGCTCACGATCGCGGCCCTCTTCCCTCCAGCAACGGCGTGGTGGCGACGACGTCGACGAGGCGAGTGTGACGGTGGTGATCTTGCGGCATGGGGGTGGCGTTCGTGCGCGGCTGAGATTAGAGATCAGTGGCGATCGGACGGGTTTCGAGCTTCTTTGAGGTAGGGGGACGGATCCTTACCCTCCTTCCCATCTTTCCCATGATTTCTTGGCCGAAGAGAGGTCGAGAGGGGATTGATTCATGCCGGGGTGGGAAAATGCATGTCAGGATTTGAGCTCTAAATCTCTCGTTTCCAGATATTTTTGACCGACTTCGGGGTGAAAATTCATGCTATGAGGGCAGGGGGAGATTCCCCCTTGTTTCCCCTTCACCTGGGGGTGAATGGGGCGTGGAACCGAGCTCGGGGCAGAGCTCGGTCCGTCCATGGGCAAAACGCAGGAGGCGGCCACCTGGGTGGCCGTTTGAGCCTTGGTCTAGGCGGCCATGGCTCTGGCCGCCCAGGCCACTAGGTGGCCCACAGTCTGGCCACCCAGGGTTGTGGGCGGCTAGGACTCTAGCAGCCCTCACCAGGCCAGGCCCAGGACTGGGCGGCCTACTCGATGGCCGCCCTACCCTCTGGGCGACCCAGTGTGTGGCCGACTAGGCAGGGGGAGGCCCAGGTGCTAGGTGGCCACAAGTGTGGCCGCCCAGGCCTTTGGGTGGCCTAGTGTTTGGCTGCCCATCCCTGTCAGCACCCGAGGTGCCGTTCTCTGTGTTTCTTGCCCCCGTGGCGGCTATATAAGGTTTGGTTTTGCAGATGAGGTGTCTGGACATGGTCTTTGAGTCCGGGATTCCCATGTGGGCCATTAGGGGCCGTCCTGTCCCTTGTCCATGTTACCTCGGTGATTTCCTTTATTAAGTCTGTTCATACCTCCAGTGACTTGTCCACTAATCGTAGCTTTCCTGCGCACGCGGGTGTAGACCCACTTGGGAGTGGTGGAGAGCGTGATCCGGAGAGATGGTTGTTAGGCTGGTTACTGTAGCGCCCCCACGCATAGTCGAGTCCAGGCTTCGGGGGAAGAACCAGCTGCAGGGCCTGACCTAGGGTGCATGGTCTGTGTGTGCACACGTGGTTGGGGGCGTCGGACCCGTGCTGACGAGCACGACCTAAAGTTGTCCTTGTTCGTGGTACTTGTTGAGTGTGTCTCAGTCTCCGCCTGGGGCGATTGGGGAGACACTTGTGCACGGTGTAAGATGCCATGGGACACATCTGGTCTTGCTTCTAGTGGGTAGAGCTCCTGTCTCCTAGCAGGTACGGACTTGTTTCTTGTCAGTTTATTTGGTACAGTTAGCTGTAGAGAGCTTTTCCCACTATTTAGTATTGCTTGTTGGTTCTGTCGTACTTTTGCTAGGTAGAGTTACCTTCCGTACTTGCGCGTACCTTTCTGCCTTGTTTCTTTCGTGCGAGATGGGGGTCCGCAGATACATTGATGTTTAGATAATACGCACCCCCTCTCTCTCTCTAGGAAAAACTAGAGAGAGAATCTTTGGTTATCGACCCTCTCCCGCCTGTTTCTCCCATCCCTCGCTGGAGTGTCCCCCTCCCCGCCGGCCATGGCTGGTGTGGCGGGGGTCCTCCCAGTGCCTACGGGGGGTCCTCAGGTGCCACCGGAGGTAGCTTCTTCGTCCTCCCAAGCTTCTCCCCGACGGTCTTTTGCGCAGGCTCTCATGGAGTCCAAACAGAGGTCGACCTCTTAGGAGCTTCGGAAGCGACCATCATCGGGCTCTGTGGGCGACTAACGTTGATCCCTTGGCCTGGGGTCTTAGAACGGTAAGAAAGAGTAACAAGTTCTATTTACTGATAAAATGCTCTAAGATTTACAAAGTTTGAAGTTCGTGGAACTTCTCACCCATCCAGCATCGTCAATTGGTATGCCCCTTTACCGAGCTCCTCTGTAACCCTATATGGGCCTTCCTAGTTTGTGGCCAGTTTCCCTACGGCTGCTCTGGGGTCCGCCATGCTAGCTCGGCATAGCACGAGATCTCCAGGGAGGAAGTGGTGCTCTTTGACGCGAGTGTTGTAGTATTGTGCCAGCCGTTATTGATAGGCTATGAGTCTTAACTGGGCACACTCCCTGTCTTCCCCAAGCAGGTTCAAGTTTTCTCGCACCGCCTGGTTTTTCCTGGCCTTGTCAAATTGACTAACTCTCAACGATGGGTTGGATATCTCAATTGGGATGACTATTTCCCCTCCATATGCTAAGTGGAAAGGCGTTTCCTCTGTGGCAGTCTGGACAGTAGTCCGGTGTGCCCACAGGACGGTTGGAATGGAATCAACCCAAGACTCGTCGGCCTACTCCACGCGGGGTCTTGATGCCATGAAGAAGCATTCTATTGGCATTTTTCACTAGACCATTTGTTAGGGGATGGCCTACTAACGAGTAATAATTCCATATCCCCAGCTCTGAGCATTTTGCCTAGAAGATAGTGCTCGCGAATTGTCTGTCACTATCAGTTGTGAGGACGCGTGGAATTCTAAAACGGTAGATTATGCTCTGCAGGATGAATTTCCAAGTTGCCTCACTTGTGATTTTCCCCAATGGTTCTGCCTCGACCCATTTGGTGAAGTAGTCGATGGCGACGATGAGAAACTTCTTCGTCCCCTGGACTTCTAGAAAGTGGCCTAGTATATCCACCCCTCATCGAGCAAATGGGCGAGGCTCCGTTAGGGTGTGCAACTATGTAGCTGGGTGGTGATCAAGGTTCACAAACTTCTGACACTGGGGGTAACTTCGAACGTAGTCGAGGCAACCTTGTTGTAGCATTGGACACTAGTATCCATGTCGGATGAGGCTCCTCGCGAGTGATCGCCTGCCGACATGGCTACCGCAGAGGCCTTCATGGAGTTCTCAAACTGCCTGCTTGGCCTCCGTGGGGAATAGACACTTTAATAGGGGAGCTGAGAGTGATCGTTGGAATATCCGGCCATCGATGATCGTGAAGTGCGCCACCCATGCTCGCATACGGCGGGCGCCAGCGTGGTCATTAGAGAGGTGTTGGTAGAGGAGGAAGTCGAGGATCAGATCCATCTATGATGGCTCGTAATCCATGGCATTCACCTGGGGGTTTGGTTCTTCGATGCTCAACGCCAATAATTCTTCCACCAGTATGGCTCTCTAGTTAGAGACAATCGTCGAGGATGCTAGGCGAGAAAGAGCGTCTGCTCTGACGTTCTCCTCTCTTGGGATATGCACCATCACGAACTGGGAGAATGTTGATGAGGCTTCCCTTGCCTTTTTGAGACACTTTATCATTGCCAGTTCCCAGGCTTTGAACTCTCCCCTGAACTAGTTGGCGACGAGCAAAGCATCGTTGTAGACCCACAAGTTGTTAGCCCCGAGGTGCTTTGTGATGTGACACGACCTCGGACCTACCTTGCAAGCACAACTTGCAACACAATCGGGCCGATATCGGCGGCCAACTCACCTGGCACTCACCCCAAACCCGTGGGTAACTCAGTGATGCCGAGTGGAGGATGTGAGGGCTGGTCCCTTGCTGGTAGAGGGCCAGCAAGGCCAGAGGGTCTCCCATCTCCCTGTTTCGTGCTTTCAAGCTCGTTATCTCTCATTCTCTTTATCAGTCCTAAGGGTCATCATTGTTAGAAGAGTTATCATTTAACATCTGCACATTTGCATTGTAGGAAACACCAAAAGGATCATGGTTTCACTAAGTAAAAAAGGTCATGTACATGCATGTGTCCATAGAGTACAACAGAGAAAGAAGATAGGGCGGCTCTCAGGCTGGTCCCTCTCTAGGACCCCCGCTATCACCCCCTCATGCCGCTTCTCTAGCGGGCGCATGGCAGTGCTGCCCTCCTCTCGCCGTCGGCGTCTCTCTGCCTCCTAGTTCCTCCGATGGCCAGAGGAGCTGGTAAGGAAATCAGGGAACATTCTACTCTGCGCGCCGCTCTGCGACGCACTCCGCTCAGGCCCTCGGCCTATCATCCAGACCATCTGCTCCATGGTCCACAGCTCAATCATCAAATCGTAGGCCTAGCGTCATGCCTCTCTCGCCTCCATACGGTAGCACTCCACGTCCACTGCTCCCGTGCTCAGTCACTCTACCTCTGCACGGTGACACTCCGCCTCTGCCCGAAATCGCTCGGTCTCGCTCAGCGCTGCCCCTAACTCCCTCGTCTACATAAGCATTCATCATGGTTAGTCATTTGCATAGCATAAGCATTTAAGTCAAAAAAGGAGTTGGTTGGTTTGCTTACCCTCTCTGCAAGAGCGACCTCGGCCTCCTCGGCCCGAGCAACCGCCTGTGTGAAGTCAGCATCTCGCTTAGCCCTTCCCATTGGATGAGAGGAAGAGGATGGAGCATCCGGTCCCTATCGCTGTGCTCCCTCAGCCCGCTGCATTTAGAAGTCAAGGTAAGTCAGTCAAGATCATAAGAATTAGCATATTAAGTCCAAGGTTAGTTTAGCTCGCCAGAAGCTCCAGCATACGCTGGAACTCGTCCCTCTGCTGAATGGTGGAGTGGAGAAGACCCTGGAGCTCCTCTATCCATCCTTGGGGGTGTAGCTGCATATATAGAGTCAAGTTGTTAGTGCATCAGTAATCATTAGGAAAACATAAGTTTAAAGAGTCGTACCGATCGTCGAGAGCCACGGAAGACCTAGTCTCCGTAGCGCTTGGCGTAGGCCTTTAGGTAGGCCTCATCATTGGTAGCTCGGGCACGTACTACCTGACCTCTCCTGGTCCAGTCACGAACCTAGTCCAGTGCCCAGGTGACCCAGTCGATCTTCCTGGTCAGTCCCCTGGAGGTTCATCCCACGCGCTCCTCGTCTCTCGCTAGGAACTCCATCTTTGGCTGGTGGACGCCCCTGGTCCTCATCATCAGGCAGTGGTGCAGTGGCTCGATGATGTTCATGCAATGAAGCCATACCTATTGTCCCGCGTACGCCTGGGCTACCTCCACCCAGGGCTGTCCCTCGTGACCCTCGTCACGGTACAGTGTCCAGCACCCTTGAAAGGGCAGCATCAGCATTTTAGGAGCATTTAATTACATTTAGAAGTTTTGAGTTTAGAGTCTTACCAATGCGTAGGGCAGCATGTCGATGTCATCCTGCATCACTCGCGCTACACATCCTCGTGTCCCGTACCACCATCCACTGCCTCGCGATGGGTACACGGTCTGTGGTGAGGACACGAGAGCCAGTCGCCATTATCAGACCCACAGCACGACTCGAGCGACTCCGGTCTCTCTATGGTTGGGTGACAGCATGGGAGCCCCGCCCGAGTATTGAGCTATCATGTGTGAGACATTAGTAAATTCATTTTACTTATATGTCATTTATTTTGTATTTATGTCCTTGTGTAATTGGGTGTGTAATTATAAGGCTTTGTAAGCCAAGTTGTTACTCTTTAGATTAAAAATAGCTAACAGCCCTATTCTCACAAACACAGCAATATAGGCGACCTTACCTTGGGCTTGCACTACAAGTGCATCGACCTTACTTGGACCTGCACTACATGTGCATCGACCTTACCTTGGACCTGCACTACATCTGCATCGACCTTACTTGGACCTGCACTATATGTGCATCGACCTTTCCAGGGCCTGCACTACATGTCCATCGATCTTACCATGAACCTGCACTATATGTGCATCGACCTTAACTTGGACTTGCACTACATGCGCATCGACCTTACCTTGGACTTGCACTGCGTGTGTATCGACCTTACCTTGGACCTGCACTGCATGTGCATCAACCTTACTTGGACCTGCACTACATGTGCATCGACCTTACCTTGGACCTGCACTACATGTGCATCGACCTTACCTTAGACCTGCACTATATGTGCATCGATCTTACTTGGACCTGCACTACATGTGCATCGACCTTACTTGGACCTGCACTACATTTGCCTCGACCCTACCTTGGACCTACACTACATGTGCATCGACCTTACTTGGACCTGCACTACATGTGCATCAACCTTACCTTGGACCTACACTACATGTGCATTGACCTTACTTGGACCTACACTATATGTGCATTGACCTTACTTGGACCTGCACTACATGTGCATCGACTTGACCTTGGCACTGACCTTACTTGGACCTGCACTACATGTGCATCGACCTGACCTTGGACCTACACTTTATGTGCCTCGACCTTACCTTGGACCTGCACTACATGTGCATCGACCTTACCTTGGACCTGCACTACATGTGCATCGACCTTACTTGGACCTGCACTACATGTGCATTGACCTTACGTTGGACCTGCACTATATGTGCATCGACCTTACTTAGACCTGCACTACATGTGCATCGACCATACCTTCGACCTGCACTACATGTGCATCGACCTTACCTTGGACCTGCCCTACATGTGCATTGACCTTACTTGGACCTACAATACATGTTTATCGACCTTACCTTGGACCTGCCCTATGCATGCATCGACCTTACTTGGACCCTCACTACATGTGCATCGACCTTACCTTGGACCTGCACTACATGTGCATCGACCTTACTTGGACCTGCACAACATGTTCATTGACCTTACCATGGACCTGCACTATATGTGCTTCAAACTTACTTGGACCTGCACTATATGCGCATCAACCTTACCTTGGACCTGCACTACATGTGCATCGACCTTACTTGGACCTCCACTACATGTGCATCAACCTTACTTTGGACCAGCACTACATGTGCATCGACCCTACTTGGATCTGCACTACATGTGCATCGACCTTACCTTGGACCTGCACTATATGTGCATCGACCTTACTTGGATCTGCACTACATGTGCATCGACCTTATCTTGGACCTGCACTACATGTGCATCGACCTTGCTTGGACCTGCACTACATGTGCATCGACCTTATCTTGGACCTGTACTACATGTGCATCGACCTTACTTAGACCTGCATTACATGTACATCGACCTTACCTTGGACCTGCACTACAGGTGCATCGACCTTACTTGGACCTACACTACATGTGCATCGACCATACGTTGGACCTGCACTATATGTGCATCAACCTTACTTGGACCTGCACTACATGTGCATCGACCTTACCATGGACTTGCACTATATGTCTAGGGACTGCACTTCACTAGAGACTTAGAGGACACTCATGAAATCCCATAACTTGAAGAAAAATAAAATCAAAAATGAACATGGTGGTTGACCCCACATACCCTTAGTCCCTCTTTAAAGTGTAGAAAAATATTTTGAAATCATTCTAATGCATGACCAGAAATGACATGCAAGACTCGACCACTAACCAAGTTCCTGAAGAGGTGATCGTGCCTCAAATAGAAGTACTCTCTCACAGTCATCCCCGGCGAGGGAAACGTGTCGACCGGCACGGTTGAGTAATCGGCTTTGAGTCTGAGGTGGTCGGCTCACTCTCGCGCTCAGATCGAGTCGCGGGATGGGTCTCGCACTCACAACTCATGACGGTGATTAAGTACAAGCTAGCGAGGAAAATAAACTAATACACAAGCAGCGGTATCTAGCATGTATACTAGCTAAGCAAACAACAAAAGGGTGGGAAGCGAGTGTACTTCCACGCTCAGGACGTGGGCAAGACTTCCCAGTCGAGATCCGTAACCCTTAGTACAATAATAATTATTAATTTACAGAATTAATCCTACATCCCACTCCACGCAGGGAGGTAATAGGTGACATGTGGGGTCCGAGAGTACCAATCTTGGGTTGGCGGGCAGCAGTCGGTGGTGCTCGGGAGGACACGGTTGGCTGGTTCAGCACTGTTCTCTCGGGCC
Organism: Amorphophallus titanum; assembly: GCA_024336825.1. Taxonomy (NCBI): domain Eukaryota; kingdom Viridiplantae; phylum Streptophyta; class Magnoliopsida; order Alismatales; family Araceae; genus Amorphophallus; species Amorphophallus titanum. Next base: position 17,935,410 of record JANBPO010002302.1, read on the forward strand.
CACAGGACAGCACGTGGGACCCGCTGCTAGTATGGCAATGTCTGGGGTGGTTCCTGGCTGCAGCGACGGATGGGGGTGCTCCTGGAGTGTCCCGGGTCGGTCCCCGTGAGCAGCGGTCACCGGAGTGGAGGCGGGTGATGTCTTGGGAATTAATTCCCAAAGCTATCCCGCAGCCCTGCTTCAGGTTAGATCTGCGCACTCTGACGAGAATGGCCAGTACGCCCAGCCATGACGCCGAATCGAGACGAGGTTAGTGCCGTTGAGAAGAGCACTCGAAGAGCTTCGACATACTAGAATTCAGAACCATCCAACAGTCTGAATGGAAATGACAGGCTCTACAAACTGGGTGATGGTTCTGTCCCAAAACTCAGAATCCACAGGGCAGGTTGAAACCAGCCTGTTTATGGGCTTTGACTGTGGATCAAATGAATGAATTCAGATCTGGGATTTTTATGGTGGGTAGAGGGTAGGGATACGATGACACACATAGCTTTTTTTGTAGGATTTTGACCATGTTTATGGGGTGGGAAAAATCACCTACCACAGACTATCATGCTAGCCTGCTCACAGGTAGATTGTGAGGGGAACAAACTACTGACTGGGATGGGAGGAAAATGACCTCTGATCGGCGTGAAATTTAAACTGGAAGTGTAGGAGACATGGGAGAACCAACCCTCAAAACCTCAGCTTGATCCAACGGTCGGATCTAGAGTTATGGCCTTCTCTTCAAGCTTCAGATTTGGAGGTCAGAATCTAGGACAGCAAGGGGCTTCTTGGCTCATGGAGGTTTGACGGCAGCACGAACGATGGCGGCGGTGGCGGTGGAGGTTCACGATAGATTGAGGAAGAAGGGAAGGGGAAGAGATTTGAAGTATATGGAAGATTTAGGAGCAGATCTGGAGAAGAGAGGTGGAAGGAGATGAAGAACACTTAGAACAAGAAGGGAGAGAGGGGGGGTGCACCCAAATGCACTATGCTTCTCATTTTTCCATTATTTCCACCAAAATACAACAGGAGACATTATATAATAAAACTCTAGACCTAGGTAAAAGACCACAAATGCCCTTGGTCAAAGGGGAGGAGACATTAAACAATACATAACCATTCTCCCACATGGGGACAAGGAGGGGGGGCGCCCCCTTGATTCAAGGAGGGAGAGTTTGAATTCTCTCCCCCTTTGTCTCCCATTGGTCTAATGGTCCACATCCTAGGTGGAATATGGGCCATCTCTCATGGACCCTAGCAGCCACATGGCCCAATGGAAGAGAGGGTGGGGTCCCTCCGGGCCCAAGTGGTTATTTTACAAGAGAGCAAATCAAGATGCTCATCTCTAATGCAACACCTGAGTATCAGTTCATTTTAGCCTTGAATGATATCACCTCACGGCAACAGCTTTATAGCCGAGCTCGCTTCATCCGCCAACAACTCCAAGACTCCCTTGACCCCGAGTCTCCTTCACCTTCTACGCCCACATACGCCTCCTATCCATCATCTCCCATAAGTCAGCCCTCCACGAGTCAACCTTTTACCAGATATCCTTCCATGAGTCAACCCTCCACATATCAACCCTCCACGAGTCAGCCCTCCGCCTCCACATACCCACATGTGTCTCCACACGCGTCTCCACCTCCGATCAAGGAAACATCACATCTCGAGCAGGTGGATGCAATCTACATACCTCCTCATCCCGCTCCACATGTGCCTCCACCTAGTCCCTCCACCAATTTCCATGCGCCTTTGCCCATGCAACCTCTGCTCCCATCCCCACAACCATCTCCATTACCTTCTCATACCCCTTGGCATCCACCTTGCCCGAAGCGGGCTCCTCGTTCTCTATTGCCAGAGTCATTTATCGATATGTTCAGAGCTTTAATGGCTACTCACGCGTTGCAACTCCTTTCAGTTGTGCCTTGCCGACCCGCGGTTAGGAACATGCTCCAATATTATGAATTTCATCACCAGTAGGGACATTTGGTCGAGGATTGCCCTGAGTTCCTGGGGTATGTTTTTGGCTTGGAAGATGATAAGAGGATCGATTAGGCCATCATTCACAAACTCATTTCATTTCTCCACAGTAAGCAGTAGCAGCAGCAAGCGCCGCCCAGGCAGCCGTCTCCATTACAAGACCAGGGGCACCCCTATGATTATTTGATTAATATAGCACCCGCTCCATCACCTGTTTTGCCGCCTACCCCATCTTCATCTCCACCTACCCCATCATCATCTTCACCTATTCCTACTCCGTCCCCAACACCTCCACAAACCCAAGCCTCTGCTCATGCTAGTGTTACCTCTCCTTCCTCCTCCATTTTCACCACCGCTTCTACTCCCAACGCCGCTCGACGCGTCGTGTCGATACATCGAAGGTGGGCGCCTCCACTTCCTCCGCCTCACCACCACTTTCACCATCTTCACCTCCACTACCTACATTGACCACATCACCATCTCCACCATCCTCACCATTGCCTAACCCATCACCACCACCTTCCAAGCCTTCTCCACCCTTTCTCCACCTACTTCCACCCCACGAAGTAGGTGTGCGCTGCCTTTGGTGCCCCTCGTGTCTGGTCCCCAGGGAGATGACGAGCCAAGTCAGGACAGTTCAGTGCCGGTTCTACATTACAAGATTCAAGATTTCATTTACCGCATGCCTATTCGCGTCCTGGTCTCTGGATATTTTGGGGATGAGCCTGCCCTTCCAAAGATGGTTTCTAAGAAGAGTTCCCTTACATTAGTGCCAGTTTCTTCTCGAGTGAGGCCGGTGGCAAGCTCTTTGCTCACCGGAGGATTCAATATTGATACTGTTATCACATCTCGCTTAATTGCTATTCACTTCACTGACCAAGAAGGGCTCTCTACTCGAGTTATGCTAACTCATATGGCCACCAAGGGTTTGCTAGATTCCATGTTTTAGGGGCAATTGGCTCTATCTTCTGCACTTTCCAAGGACATTCTGCACATCCTATGCAGTCTCCCTCGATTTATCGGTGAGTCGGCCACGTCAACGCCGCGCATTTCTCTCCCTCGGTATCACCTTGCTCTTCTAGTAAGGGAGTTATGCTTTGTGCCCAGTTGCCGAGTGGAGATGTCGAATCTCATGCTGCTAATGCCAAGTGACAAAACTCCGTGGTTTTCAGATATTCATTCGCAGTTAGGGGTCTCTTTCCCTTGGGTTCGACTGGATGTGGTTGGGTGGAAGTGGGGACTATTTGGTTGTGGATAGTGGGAGTTGCGGAAGGGGGTTTTGGTTAGGGTTTGGGGGTCCTTAAGAAAGGGGTTGGGTTAGGACGGAGTCCTATGTTCTTGGGACCATCCGGTTGTAGGGAGAACCTAGGAGGCCTAGCAAACCGCATCTTTCCTAAGGGATCATTGTCCAGGTTATCCTGGGGATGCCTTTCCTCGTGCCCATAGTGTCGGGGCCTCTCATAGTCATGATAAGTATCTTAGTCTGTTCTGTCCATGCCACACCCATCCCACGGAGATCGAACTCTAAGGCCATGGTTCCACTTTGCTTCAACCGGGTCAATTCAGGTGGCAATGATATCTAGCTCATCACACATTTTTTTGATGGCAACGTTAAATCGGTCCATGGGTACTTGGGATGTCTCCCTAGGGTGGTCGTGCAAAGGAGCGATGGAATACATGTTGCCAGGGAGACCCAAATGTCGATGCCCTAGGACTAGACTCATAGAGACAAGTCTAAAACTTGCTCTGATACCACTTGATGTGACACCACTAGGTAAAAGGGCAGCACCTAGACAAGGGTCCTTGGACCTATCCTGCAAACACACTCAACTATAGAACGAGGTCCTCGAAAGTGGCCGAACCACCGTTGCACACACATGAACCCGGGGTGACTCGGTGATGCCGAGTGGAGATGGTGGGTCAAGTCCCTAGCTGGTACAGTGCCAGCAGGGCTAGGGTGGCCCTCCCAAGGGTACGAAGCCTAGAAGTCAAGGGCTGGGCAGGTGCCAATTGGGGCACTAGGTCCCTATCTCACACAACCCACGGTGACCGCTCGGAGGTGGAACACTCCGGGGTCGAGCGCTCTCTCTCTCGCACAACAGAGTAATTTCACAGATATTCTATGAACAAGTACTAGTGAAAGAGCGAGGTTTGGAGCTTACTCGATTGGTTTGAAGAAACCAACCCCGTTCGGAGACGAGGGCGAGCGGGGAAGTGTGGGTTCCCGGCACACTGCGCCGAATGTCGCTTCCCCTGTTTAAAATTACAAGCACTACTCCTCTCGCAAGAGGGTTGGACAAGGGCTGGGGAATGTGGATTATAACAAAAACTACCTCCACACAGGGAGGGGTGCTAATTCGGCCAGGCGGGGTGGGGGAGAAGACTACTAGGGTACCCAAAGGGCCGCTCGATCGGTTCAGCCTATTTCTGGAATAATCAGACTGGCAGCCGCTGTTGACAACGCCACGGACTGTAACGAACTTGGAAAATGCCAAAACCAGCACCGATCCTTCGCTGACTGGTCCAGGAAGGCTCTAGAATTTTCACGGGATCGCCCGGCGCCGTCGCTGGTCGTGGCTAGCCTAGGACCCGGGTTGCTCTGCTCGGACTGGGACTGTTCTCAGGTCACAGCTACAAGAAGGCGACCCCCTCTCTCTCTCCTCCCCTCTCTCTCCTCTCTCCTTGCCACATCATCTCTCAGCCATTAATCCCAACCCCTCACCTTCCCAAGAACATAAAGTCTAGTTACTCCCCCCTAATTCCCAAACAACCTTTCCCCTTCCCAAGGGGGAATCCCATCTCCCAAGCACCCCTTCCCCTCCCCAAGGCAACCTTTCCTATCCCCTAGGCCTCCATTTACTCCAACATTAACCCCCATTTCAAATCCAAGGACAAAACCCTCCCCATTCCCTGCACCCATTGGCGCCCCACCCATTTCCCCTCTCCACCTAGTCCGCCCCCCCCTCTCTCATTCCCTTCCCTAGCTGTGGCCCCAATCCCCCCTACACCCATCCATCAACCCCTGTGAAAATTAGAAAAATTTTCTAATTTCTTCTATTTATAACCCTCACCCCTCTCTCCTCCCTCATTTCTCTCATCTATTTCTCTCACTCTCTTTCTCTCTCGTCTCTTGGCCATTCAATGCGGGGCGTGTGACCATGGAGTGCTGGCCGAGGCGGGGATGCAATGGAGTGATCGGGATGCGTGATGGGGCGACGTATTGAGCGTGGCGTGGCGCGATCCCTCGGTGAATTCTGAAAAGGCGCAGTTCATGATTCGATAGTTTTTGACGCGATTTAGTCACTTTGGCACACGATTTCTTCAGTAGAGGTAGGGAGACGGATAACCTACTTCTCCTGTAGGTTTTTCGTACAGTTTTGCATTGTTCGGTGCTAAAACAGGCGAGTTTGGGCTCATTTACATAAAATCGTAGTTTTGTGGAGTTCGTAGGGTTCACTGAAAAACAATGACGATTTTTAGATCAGCTAGTGTCAAATGACTCTCTGGAATGTCAGCGTTCCATAGTCGCCGATTTTGTGTCGATTGGTGGTCATTTGGGACCGTCAGGAGCCCGGGAAGTTTGGTGGTTCCATTTGGGTCGATTTGGAGAAATCGCCCGTTTCTAGCCATTTCTTAGCTGATTCGACTCCCGTCGGAGTCTATGTGTTGTATATCTTCGTTATGGATGTATCCCCTTCGTCTCGGGACGAACAAGGTGTGGAAAGGCCACGATCGGGCCGATCCTATGGTATTCCTGCCGTGACTCCTGAACGGTCGTTACAGAAGCCGTTTAGGTGATTGAGTGGTCCAACGTGTGACCGTTCAATGTAGGTCGATTGGTCATCTGCGCAGTCGCGTGACAGACCACCTAGTGGATGGCACAGCCAGGTGTGAACCGTCCAGTCCACTTGAGCGGCTGGTTCTCAGCCATGCTATTTTTCCGTTGTATTGAGCGGCCAGGGCTTGATCGCTTACCCTGGTTGACCTTGGGTCAATAATTTTCTGGTGGTTTGTGGAGCGGTTTCCCTCTAACCATGCCACATTATGAATGGTCCTTCTCTGATCCTTCTGATTGGCCTTTGACCGATTGCTGTAGTAGGTCGGTTGATTGAACGGCCTAGAATGGACCGTTCTGTCTCCTTAGGCAGCCTCCTGTGGACCGTCTAGTTCCCCGAGTGGCCCCTTGATGATCGCTCTGGGAGTTGTGTCCGTTATTGTGTCTGTTGGCAGTGATGGCCTATTTCACGTCTGTCTGTTCCTATGAGTGTCCCGTTTGACTAGCATCAAACATTTAGGTTGATTAGGGCGGTGTCTCTAGTGGTTCTTGCTTGGAATGCTAGTGTCCGTGAGTCCGTCAGGTGGTCTAACTAGATAGGTCGATTCAAGGTTGACTAAGTGTGGTCTACTTATTGACTGCTATAGTTCCTTAATGAACCAATCTAGGACTGCTAGTGTCCTTGTCTCTACGTACGTAGCGGCTCTTCCTTGACTGCTTGGTTTGCCTAGCGGCCGAGTGATGGATCGCTTATGCCCAGAGTGTCATTTTTCCATCGCTTTAATTTTTGCTTATCTTGGCTTGACCTTCTGGTTTGCCCGTGACCCATGGATGTCTGTTGGCATCCTATGAGGGCTATGACCATAATGAGATGGCTAGGAGTGCTTGTGTATGGCGTCGTGTCTGTGCGTCGTTGTGAGGTTCTGGTCAACCCAGTGTGACCTAGTGGTTGACAGGTGACCTTGTGCGTGTCTCGATAGTTCTATCTAGCCCGAGATAGTGGTTCTGGACGCCTGGAGGCATTGTCTTACCTTAGTTTGTGTGTCCAGGTATGCTGAGGCTTCTTGGTGTTCCCTCAGGTCTCTATGACTCGACTCGGGAGCTACAAAAGCAGTCTGAAACTCTTCTAAAAGGATCCAAAAAATCTAATAAAGATCTAGCAGGACCTAATAAAGATCTGCCAAAGATCCGGAGTGTTATAGTGGAAGTCACACTTCCAAGGTAAAAGGAAAATACAGAAGAGGCCCGAACGAGTATCCAAGCATGATTCGTAAGGCTTAGCCAGAGAAAAGAAGTACCGCCATGGTAGTTCGTAAAGAACCTCAATCTCCTTCACTTCGGCCTCACCTAGCTCACTATGCAGAGGATGACTGGGCGCCAAACCCCCCACACCTTGTTCGAGCCCCTGGGTCTTGACCACAGGATCGAGCTCTGCCATGGAAGGTCGTGAAGGACGGAAAGAGGAAGAAGGGACCATAGAACCAGAAGAGGTTAGGGGAGGCAGAAGCGGATGGACTACTGCCACTGTGATCTCTGCCGAACTCCCTGAACGTTGCTACTATTCTACGCTCCCTTAGATCACCCTCACGGTGCATAGATCCTCTCAACACCGGCATGACAAAGGGAAAAAGCCCCAGTGGAGAAAATGTAAGATACAAGCATACGTGAGCATTTGCATATATATCCTAATTTCCCTGGCAGGATGCGTTACGAGGTTTCAAGCTCCCAGAATCAAGGCGGTCGAATCAGGGTGACCGAATCATGTCCAGACTAGCCCAATTAGGCCCAACGTGACCCAACCAGGCCAAAGCCTCCCAAGGCGACAGCCCCATGTACGGGCCCGCCCATCTCAAAGCCTAAACACCCTCAGAATAGATCTTCCTAGGCGACCGCTGGGCTTGGAAGTCTGAGCTTCGGTTGTTCAGAAAAGCCTAAACAGCACCCGAGCGTAATCGATACAATGCCATCCTCGACTCAGGAGAAGCCCGAGCGCCTCTCTGAGGGATATCCTAACACTCGAAACCCCATCAGATAGGGCATAACTCCTGACGGGGATCTCGCCACTGCTCGAACGGGAAAACTCCAAAGGGCATGGGGAGAGGAAAGGTCTTCCCTTGAAGCATAACGGCCCCAGTCCCTTCAAGTACCCCACTGTGGTAACTATATAAACTCCAAGGAGACCCTCCGGAAGGAAGGACCCTGAGCACTGAACACCACCCCATTTGGTGGAGAGCAATCTCGTGCCCCCCTCTTCCTCTCCTGCTCTATTTTCTACCTACGCTCTGCCAGTTCGCTGACTTAAGCATCGGAGGATTTTCCCTGGGGTTCCAACCCTGGACTCCTCTGATCTGTTTCCTACCTTGCAGATCCTCCTTTGGTGGTGACGTCAACGGCATCGATGGCTCAGGACCAAGCGCGAGATCATCCCTCTTCAAAGATAAATGAGTTTCTTACAATTTTCTTCCATAGCAAAATGAATCATAAATGTTAGAAATGAGCAGGAGGGGAGTTATAAAACAGGAACCAACTCACAAGTATATTATAAACATAATGGTCATCTTTGAGCATGAATATCATCCATAATTAAATCATTCATCAAAAAATAAAACATTTAAGCAGAATAAAGTAAATATCATCACCCTCGGATGCTCGAAAAACCTGGTGGACAGCGAGGTTTTGAGCGGTCAGTTACGCGCAAATGAAATTGACGTGGCCCACGAAAACGAACAATCCGATCATAATATCGTGGTGATTACCACTCTTACCATAGAGCCTCGGGACACAGCCTCTTACAATCCATGGCACACTTCTCCAAAATCGACAAGTGCCGTCTGCTACCACATCAAGTTGGTCGAAAATGCCATGACCAATGCACACGGGTCCCCGGACAACACACTTCTTACCATGGTTGATCACTCGGTCAACCTCACTAGTCGATTACGGCCACCAACTGGGACCCATAATCTTGTCAGAGATCACTTCTCCGAAAATACGATCTCACCCAAGAAAACAACTTCCAACATAGAAACTGGGTACTCATGTGGCAACCTTGTCAGCACATTTCCCCAATTCTCCACCCAGTCAGTGCCACAGATCACAACGCCTCAAGCAACGGCACGGCAACAACATGTCTCACGCAACCGAGACAATCTCACACCGAGGAACCAATCCTGCGACGCTCAACACATCCTCAAAAATCTACCCATAGCATCCAATGCTACGATCCTTCGCTGCCCACTCAGATCCATGTGCACAGCCACCATAATGACAACTCAGGATCCTCCATCTCGACAATCCTCTGTAACTCCACAGGCTCCGATTCACAACACCTCAGAAAACACAACAGCAACCACAAATTCTCACAGACACCACCCAACTGGCACGCATCCTTCCGGAGCAGTGCCAACACCTTTACACATCAGGGAATGGGCAACGCTTCTCACTGATAACCACCTTGCCAACATGGGATTCGTCTCGCACGGACTTCGTGGCACACGAAGGCCAACCAATCCGAACACACGATGCAAGACAACGAACCTTAATCCAATGCGATCTCCTCCAACCAATGGGAAAACTCAATACTCCTCTGACCAATGGAAGGTCCCCGTGCTCGACCTGACCTCGAGCCTTGCACACGCTGGGAACAACACCTTCTAGCACCGAAAAACTATTACTCCCGTCAGGTCAGCACCTCCGACACACTCACCAAGTGTCTTATCAGACCACGATCACAACACATCTTAATGCACCATCACGGTGACTCCTCGAACAGTAACACATCGCGCCTCGAGCCGCAGCACGAGCCATAATCAGCACCCGCCAGCACTCAACCTCGAGCCGCAAGCTCCCCACTGAGCCTTCATATCTCAAACCAGATCCAGGGCAACCATAGCCCAATCCAAGAAGATCCTTTGCTCATCTAAGCACATCTCGACCAGAGTGCCCACTCTGCCACCTAGAACCACGATCTCAACACCTCAGGGGCTGGATAATCCTCGAACGGGAATGGCCAAAGGATAACATTAGCTCCCTCAGAGCACACTCACGGCCACTTATCCACGGACAATCCTCACCAGCCACTTGACCTTGCTGTAGATTCCTCAAACACAGCACTGTAGCGGCACACCTGCTAGCAACCTCTGCCCAACGTAGCACAATCGGGGCCACCATCGATGAGGGAGAAGCTCTCGACCTTGATTCTTAGACCCTGTGCCGGCACTCCGATGATGACAGCAACCACCTTCACAGCGCCAACGCCGCGCACTCACGCTCTCACACGGGAAAGCAAGCGAAAAATAAATGTAAAATCCTATGCCAGCTGCCGACTGTACTAGACCTTACAGACTCTGATCACTACAATATCTCAAATTCCCATGTACTTCCACAACCATAGCTCTGATACTAGCTGTGGCGACCCAGGATCTGAGTGCCGAAAAGGAACCGACGTGACTCGAACCTCGTCCCGCCTCCCACGAGCCCGAAGACTAGGAAGGGATAAAAGGATAGGTGTGGTGTATATAGAAACAAGAAATAAAGTAGGACAATAGATATAATAACAGAAATAAATAATCTAACTACAACAGAGTCCAATCCAACGACCTTCAGTCTGCTGCTCTTTTCTCGGGGCTGATAACCCCTGGAAGATCCTCTGCTGTAAGCCAAACAGATAGAGCAATCGGCTTTCATCAGGTATCGATATGAGTAACCGAGCGAGTACCTGCCTTCGCCATCAGAGCGCTCTTTCTCAGCGTCTTCCAAGCAGACTTCTTCATACGGCTCGCAGTCAATAGGCAGGCCAGAAAGCTATGACAAGCTCCAGAGGTCCAGAGAAGTTTCACCCTCTACCGTGTAAAAAGTATTGAATAAGGGACAAAATACTTCGAACATTACGCAGCATAGTCCTCAGGAAATGGGATAGCGGAACCTAGAAGCAAAGATGCTGTGATATACCCTAGCTCTGATCAGCAGAGGGGCATATTCCTTCAAGACAAATTCTGTAAACTCTATCGCTCCCACACGAAACAGATGTGCATCAGTCACCTTTGCGTCTCCAAACTAGCCAGCAGCCAGCTGATATTTGAACTGAATGGCCTGGCAGTTAAGCACAAAGGGTTCATCCCTATACCCCCATTTCAGTGGTGCCAGGAACAAACCATAGCCAGGTTTCTCTTTATCAACTCTGCCACCAGCAGTATCCCATCGAGCGGGGGTGAAGTCCGGGGCTCGGGTTAACATCTTCTTCTCTGGCTCCAGCTCTGATATTCTGAGGATAGTGCCCCAGTCGCGCTTCTCCCCGGGAAGATAGATGGCCTTGCCGCGGGACACTGAGCCTTTTAGGCTATCTCTTTCGGCAACTATGGCAGCTTCAACCCCACGGGCTATCCAAGGGTCCCGCATGCCACCCACTATGAAAGTCTGAATGAACGGCATTAAGTGGCAGTCCTTTAGCAAGTATGGATGATAGTCACTGCCCCACCTGAAGCACGTCCCCTCTGCAGCAGAGTATACTCGGGACGTCGATACTGTATCTGTTTCAGAGTTAGAAGAATCGTCGACAGTAGCAATTTTGCCATATCCAAAATCCAGGGTGTTGACATTCAACCAGTTCACTAAGACCCGAGACACATCTGGCTGGGCAGATGAGCTTGCTCCAATGGCCTTAGAAGATGCAGCAGCAGAGCTAGAGGCCATTGCAATACCTACAGTCAAAGAATAACATAAACGTGAGCCCCAAAATAACGAACAGTCTTATGAAGTTTAGATATACAATTTTATGAAAATTTCGACAGCATCTCCCCTTATTCAGGATCTGCCCAAAGGAAATAGGGAGTCACCCACCAAGAGGGAGTGGTCCCGTAAGTAGAGGGGATTTAATCCCAAATAAGAGTTATACCCCGAACGAAATCTGCTAAAGAAAATGGATGGAAACTGTTCTCCCGGGAAAGAAACTCGCCGCCGCCGAGAGGTTGAGGAGAGAGGAGGTTAAGGTGAAAAATGAAGAAAAAGTCTACCTCAACGCCATAAATAGTAACAGGGGGAAGGGGTTCCCGGCGCGACAAATAGCGCACTGAGAAGCCCCGCTGCCTGTGGAAAAGGCGCGCTGAGCACCCCTGCGCGCCGAGAAGCTATCGCCCCGAGAAGTATCGCGCCGAGAAGCCCCGCGCCGAGAAGCTACCCCGGGAGTATTAAAATAAGGTTTGGAAAAAAATTGAAAGAAATAAAAAGTAGAAAAGAAAAGAGTATTACAGCCAAGCTGTCAGACTAATGACTAAAGAGAACCAGTGTCGAAGAGTTGAGAAATATGTTCAGAGGAAGTTAAGTGATGCACCTGCAGACACCGTGCCGCTTATCCTGCGCTTACGCTGCCCGCAGGTGGGGGGCATTTATTGACGTCTGAAATATGAACAGGAATAAAGATGAGGCCGAAGAGAAGAATTTGAATTTCATTATAACATGTTCAAGTTCATCTCAATAACATGTGTGTTTTCCATGTGTGAATATGTGTGACAGGAACTTTCACTCAAATGCATCAATGCGTCAACGCTCCAAGATGGCAGCGTGGACGCAGCAGCGTAGCAACAAGAGAAGTCTTCACTGGAATGCATCACATGAATGTGCATGGACATATTACTTCTGAACTTTCACTCAAATGCATCAATGCGTCAATGCTCCAGGATGGCAGCGTGGACGCAGCAGTGTAGCAACAAGAGAAGTCTTCACTGGAATGCATCAAAGCGTCAATGCTCCAGCATTGCAGCGTGGACGCAGCCGTGTAGCAACAAAAGAAATCTCCATTGGAATGCTTCAAAGCGTCAACGCTCCAGCATTGCAGCGTGGACGCAGCAGTGTAGCAACAAAAGAAATCTCCATTGGAATGCTTCAAAGCGTCAACGCTCTAGCATTGCAGCGTGGACACAGCAGTGTAGCAACAAAGACAACATTTGTTGAAATGAACATCTTGTTGGTTCCTAATCATGCCATGTTTCATGTTATTCTGTGATATTTCTGATTTCTATCATATCATGTTTTAATCATGTTAGGTTTTATGCCCCTCATGCCATTAGGAACTTATTTTCATGTATATTAATTTCATACCAAAACTGTATAGTTTTGTACTTAAAGGAAATTTCCAAAACTTAAGTTCACATTGATTTATGGTTTGACGCGTTCCCTTCACATCTCTATTTCTATTTTATTAAGTTCACATATAGCCTGTACTTCGGTACGTCGCTATTAGTCACATGCACATGATAGGAAACCTTTCTTGGACTTGAGAGCCTCTTCGTCGGATATTTCTTCTACCGGACTAGGTGATTATGTTTCAAGACCTCCATAAGTCTCCGCGAGCTTGAGATTCCACTTAGGACGCTGAGCTAGTTGTACCCTAAAAACTCAATGGTCTAGAAAGCACTTGAGTCTTTTACATTTTTTGATGATTTGTCCTGATCGCGGCCATTAGGAGACCACTACCTGAAGATAGCGGCCACCCCATGACTGCGTTCGTGTTACAACACTTCCTGCATCGACCCCTTTCCTTTCTGGCATCGACCCTGTCAAATAGCGGCCTTGGCTTGATCGCTACTTCCTTATAGCGGTCCTGGCTCGACCACGTCCTTCCAGTTGATCTTGGCATCGACATGTTTCTTCTTCTACATCGACTTCATTCAATATAGCAATTTTGACTTGACCACTACCTCAAGCTAGCGGTCCTCATTGAACCGCGTTCTATTTGAATGCTATCCAACCTGAGGTTTGACTCAAGGGTTGATTCTACTTTGTTCTCAGGTGGTTTTCTGACTGTCTGGAACCTAAGACTTTACTCATTAAGACATTAATGAACTATGAAATTACGAAAATATACTATTATGCTATCAGATTCCTCCTAAAGCATGACCTTGTCATTAATTCTTTCTTGAACTCTCATGTTCTTTTTAGTACATTCTTACCTTGACTTTGTTAACATGAACTATTGTTTTAACTTGATATTATTGGCCAAATTTTATTGTTATACTCGTGGAAGTAGCTTGATTTATAACTTGAAGATGCAAGGGTGGGCATAGACGGTGTCCAAGGACTCCACGCTAGCGCCCTCAACAGATGGCCATAAACATACTATTAACCATGGGGTATGATGAATACCAGCATCGCACCGTCCTAGCTTCTCCCCGTGGAGTGCTCCTGTGTTATTTGTGAACAAGAATGATGGAAGCCTGAGACTATGTATTGATTATAGGCAATTGAATCAGGTGACTATCAAGAATAAATATACTCTTCCCAGGAGAGAGAGAGAGAGAGAGAGAGAGAGAGAGAGAGAGAAATGGGCAGCGGCTGCCCTCTCTTGCATCAACGAGGGGAGTGCACCAGAGGCCTGTCCCTCTGATGCTAGCACCCCCGACGGGTAAAGTGAGAGAGAGACAAAAAGAGAGAGGTGTGGGGGAGAGAGAGGATGGAGAGAGAGAGAGATAAGGAGAGGGGACAAGGTGCCGGAGGGGGAGACCCTCTCCTGTGTCGGTACCCCCTACAGGTACACACACACACACACACACACACACACACACACACACACACACACACACAGAGAGAGAGAGGTGGCCAGTTTGGTGTTCAATGGTGGATGGAAAAGGGGTAGGGCAGGTGGCCACGGCACTTGGATCCGACGCTTTCCCCTCTGACGTCGGCACCCCCTTTGGGTGTAGAGAGAGAGACAGAGAGATGACCAGTTTATTGTTCCAATGGTGGATGAAGAAGGGGTAGGACGGGTAGCCACAGCACTCAGATCTGGCGCCTCCCAAGTGTAGTAGTAGCCAGCTTTCGAGGGGAAGGGTATTCGACCAAAGCGCTTGGATATCTGGTGCTTCCCTAGTGAAGTAGGGGACATTTGAGAGGTAGGGTGGATGGCCACGGCACTCAGATCTAGTGCCTCCCAAGTGTAGCCACAGGTGTTCAACAGATAGGGCGGGGTGGCCACAATGCCCAAATCTAGTGCCTCAAAGTGAATCATTAAGCATTCGAGGGCCATGGTGCCTAGATCTACTGCATTCCAAGTGCAACATTGGGTGTTTGAGGTGCAGGGTAGCTATCCACAATGCCCAGATTCAGGGCCTCCCATGTGCAATGATAGGCGTTTAAGTTGTACGACAATGGGGTGCCTATAACAATAGCTACCTTTGAGCACCATGGTAGAATCCAAGAGCCTCGTCATCACCAATGTCTCATTGTGCCGTCACAACTAGCCTTGCCTCCCAAGACATCGTATGCGCCGTCGCTACCCAAGCCATTGATCAACCGTGCCATCATGCCCCCCCCCCCCCCCACCTCCCACGGCATCAACACTGCCATAGTCACCATCATCACCGGAATGGCAATGCCATGAGAGCAACTATGACCTCCACACTATAACTCATCTTGTGCTCTATCTGATAATATAATCTTATTCCCTCAAGCTCTGTTCTTCCCTTCATATGTCTGCCTAAACTGCTACTAAGAAGGTGCAACCCCATTAGACTGCATTGTTCTCCCTTCAGTGGCCATCACCCTTAATGAGAGCTCATGCCCCACCGAAGATGACTGCCTTGCATGCACTAGATCTTCCCTAGCTCCTCTCCATGGCGATCCACCTAGCCCCGGTCCCCTTTATAGAGACCCCCTTCACATCTCCGGCACCCTCGACATTATAGATCAGCACAACAATCGAATCTGTGTTCCCCTTCATCTCAAACTGGATGCCTCTGCCCTTGATGCAGGGAGATCTGCATGGTAGTACACTGGCACAATGTTGGACTTGTACTGGGTGATCCTAAGGATGAAGGTTGGCATGTTGAGGTTGAAGTCCGTCAACGACAGAGTTAGGCTTGTCAGAGGGGGGTAGAAGTTGGTTGCGGTGATGGTGACAGTGCCTGGGAGACACCATTGTGAGTTGTTGTGAGCTCATAGCAGGCTCCGCAGGGAGGGAGGGAGGGAGGGAGGGAGAGAGAGAGAGAGAGTTAACCAAAGATATGTTAGAGATTTTCATCTCTCTCACTCACCTTCAATTAAGTAGCGTAATGGCCCGGTCGTGACAGGGGCACAAGAGCTCCGTGTTAAACATTTGGGGGATATTACGATGGATACAATAAAAATTTTTATCCTAAAAATTAGGAAGAGATTACAAAACACATCTAACTGGATTTACTACTATTTTTAAATTTAAGATAAAAAATAGGAAAAAAAGAGCAACCAAACACCCTATTACTTGCCTCTTTAAGGCTTCTATCTCCTGCCTGTAGTGTTGAAGCAATATCATCATTGTCGGATCGGGGGTGGTCAGGTTAAGACCTTGGCCTCCCCCCTTCGATGGAGTCTCCGAAGAATGGGCCGGCCTTTCTTCTTCATCTTTTGTTGTGACTATGTTTGCCGCGACAGCGACGGCGACCGCGTCCGAGCTTGTTTCACCGGTATGGGCTTGTATTGGTCGAACTGCAGCATGCTTTCTTCTACTGATGGGCCCTAGTCTTTTGACGAGCCTGGTCACCTCATCTGGGTCCTCGGGCAAAGCCCCATAATGACTGGCCACACCGGTCATATTGCAGGTAAAAATTTGCATCTTCTTGTTTCTTCGGATCACTTTCCTGGCTGTTTGTCTAGGAAAAATTAATCTATAAAAAATCGAGACCCTCGGTGTAGCTCCTTCATAGAGGGGTGACCCATAGCACCCTGACTCTACATCCTCTATGACTTCGAGGTTGAATTATTACCCCTGATCTACCTTCTTATCATTCGCGGCCTGTAGAAGCTGCTACGTCCCCAAAATGGTGTTTCCGAGGCTACGAAGGTATCCTCGTATGGCCTATGTAAAATCTTCTTGCCCATTGGTAGGGCTGACCATTAGTGGTGGCACCCTGGTTTGTGCTGAAAATCTGTAGGCAAGGCACTTCTGTTCAGATGTCTCGCCATACCTTTCATTATCTGAATAAAGATTTTCCTGTCGGCCATAAGCACGGAAGGCTGGTCTTTGGGACGCCTGCATTGGCATCTCAGTTTCTTCCTCTTTATATATTTCTTTTCCTCTCTTGAGCTTGTCAGCTATGATCGTCTCAGGTTGGAGTGGGGCTGGGCCCCCCCTCTTGGGCACCCACACTTGCTTGAATTTGATTAGGTTTGGGGCCGACCCTCCCTTTATCTTGGACCCGGTACGGTCCCCTTTATCTTGGGCCAACGCTTGAAATTGGTTTTACACTAGCACAGTTGGCACCACCCGATCGGGTGCAATGGTGGTCTGACGGCCATTCAAGTAAACTCGGACTCCTTTGGTCATGATAGATTTGCCTGAGATAGAGAGCCGGCCTTGTAGCGTGCCGATGTGCTTCTTTGCTTCCTTACTAGCAGCTGAAGTATGCTTTCCTCTGATATCGATGTGGTGGACATAGCAGCCCGCCAGCTCCTCTTCTTCGGATGTCGCCTTTGTAGTGGTGATTGGATTGTCCTCCTGGGGCTCCAAGAGGTTCACAAACATGACCCCCAAGGAGATTTGGAACCCAACCATGGGAGGGAAGTCTCCAAATCTGGTTGGCACTGTGAGGTAGCCATGCTCGGCATGGCTTGCTACCACCAAAGGACCGAATGTGATGACCATCACTTTCGTTCTGAATTTGTCCCCCCCACAATTTTAGATTGAGGATGTCAAAATTTTAGGAGTTGACCATAAGGCCCCAAATCTTGGCAAAAAGATGAAAGGTGGTCCAATCCCACTGGACATCCCAACTTGTTGGACGCACTCCATATGATGGGGGTATCATTTTATCTTTTATTATTTTATTAAGTGCGAGGGCGTGCTAGTCACCTAAGTGACAATGTGTTGAGGCTTCGAGACTAGAGTGGTCTGAATCTCGAGGTGCTTGTCTCTGACTAATTAGACGATGGTGGGTATCAGGTTGGGACTGGAGACCCGTCGTGTCATAAAGGTCACGATATTAATTACATCTCCTGGAGGGAAAAACCTTTGATTAATCGCCAAGATATGGGGCCCCATGGCCTGCGAATCGAAATTTCATGACTGAGTGAAGGATATCTTAATGACCCTACATTAGGGTACTGAAGGGGATAAAAGTCTATCTAAAGTCATATCGGTCATATATTGACCATTCCATGTTTGAACGAGTGTCTGGGTTGAAAGCATAATAGATCTGTAGAGGCAACGTCCGGTCATGTGTATGCTGGGTTATGGTAGGTTTGATATTTGAAGAGAACAGAGAAATTCGGCTAAGACCCGGTCAAAATAGTTCAAATGTGGTGTTTTATTGGCCTGGTGCAAAGTCAGGCTAAGACCATAATGGGGGTGGCTCTCGGAGTCTAGTCGTGATTTGCGTAAGCATCGTCGATATTCCTGGTGCCAATGGTCGATGGGGAAATGCTCTGAGCAACACGTCATTGAATCCCTGGAGAGGGCATTTTATCGTCAAGTTCCTTATCACTTTTTTTTAGGGACATGGAGTTCGGTCGACCAAAAATTCAGTTTGGTCGACTGAAACTCCAAAAAAATGGGAGTCTGCTGGAGGAGTCGACCCCATGGCATATGGAGTCGAATTCACCACTGATCAATCAACCAAAATGTTAGGATCAGTCGACCGAACTGGTGGATAGACCTTGTCTTATATTTTTTTCTTGTTTTGCTTTTTGTTATGATTATTTTATCATTTCTTTCTTCTTATTCCTTCATCATCATCTTTTATTGAAATTTAGAAGATCCGCTTTCTCTTGGTCCGTGTAGGGCTGATGGAGGCTTATGCAAATGCTTAAATCGCAAGAGAAATTGGCTATTGGCCATAGGGCTACAGTGGGTCAAGGGAGCGTCGACGTAGCACTTAGGGTGCGTCGACACACCCTAGCTGCCCAGGGGCCGATGCATGCAAACAAACTCTTTAACTTGTACATGCAAGGGTGTTTCTGAAATCATGCATGCAATGCACAATCCCTGCTCAGAGGCAAAGGTAAGAACCGAATATGAGGATGATTGTGGTTTGTTCTTTTGCTCATTCCTTTTGCTTCTTACCCCCTTTTTATTCTCTAGTGCATAGGGAATCTCTTTTCCTTTTATGCAGGGGACAGCATGCATATGCAAGTTTTTTATCCTCTCCTTGTTTATCTTTCATGGGAGTTCAACTCTGTTTTCATTCATTTCCTTTATTCCATTCATTTCCTTTTCTGTCTATCTTTCTACTTTTGTCTGATTTTTAAATGTGCGGGTAGAGCATGCACACATGCATGTAAACATATGCATATGAGGAGAGGAAGCCAGAGGAGAAACTGCTAGCTGTGAGTGGTTGACAGGCCGAAGGCTATTAGAACAGCTCTTATTCTGGGAGCTGGTCAAGTCAACTTGGGGCTGACCTAAGTCGACTTACACCAGGCCAGCAGTATGCTTTTTCTATTGGAATCGGGGATAAGTCGACTTGGGGCCGGCCCAAGTCAACTTGCCCCAAGCTAGCAGCAAACTTCTGCTGTTGGATTCAAGGACAAGCCCAAGTTGACTTGGGGCTGGCCCAAGTCGGCTTGCTCCAATCCAGCAGTAGATTTTTGCTGCTGTGACTAGGGTGGCCCAAGTTGACTTACTCCAGAACAAGCTTGTATTTTTTTTTTTGACAAAGGTATGAGATGCAATGCCATATAGTTTGGTGATCAAAGAGGCTCTACCCTCAGGGAAAATGCAAAAAACATGGTTTTATGAATCCCAAGCACACCATGCAAAGTTTTCATCACATATTCAAGCAAGATGATCCTCGGTACAAGGCAGAGTATTTCACTCACGCATAGTGAGGATTTTCGGCCAGACATAATCCAGGTTACTGTCGATCACCATTCGATATACAAAGGACTGTAGCAAGCACACATTCAGAATTTGAAACATTTACAAAGGCTAGAATACCTACATGAATCAATATGCTTGCATATGCAAGTGCAGGTTTTATCTGCTTCAAAAAACATAGTGGGAGGGCGAACCTGCCCAGCCTTATGCACGTACGATGCAAATCTAGTGTAGTTCATTGAGAGATGCCATGAGTGATCATTTCAAGAGTTTTAGATGCAGAAATCATTATGCAAATGCACACTTGTTCCTTTCTTCTTATTTTTTTTTTGAGTAGACTGAACCACTTATACGCAAGGGCCTCACACAACAATGTGGTGATCAGGAGGCAGGGTCGACCCTCACAGCAACAGAGTTCTGACCTGGCTGAATGCAATGTGAACATGTAGTTGCCCATTGATTTCATATGCGCCTTGGCTCTTCATATGCTTCTTTTTCTTAGTCCAACCTTTCTTTTGTGTTTTTTTTAATCTTTTTTTCTATCTTTATCATTCTCCCCTTTGGTAATTTTTTTGAAACTGGAGCCAATTGTCTATTTTTTGTTTATATGTTCATCTTCATGTTCAATAACCCCTGAGGTTGCCTTTGTCATCAAGTGGATTTCTTCATGTCATCAGTTCATTTTTTTGTTTCCTCATTCATTCCCTATTTTGAGCCAAAAATTATATTTGAGGAAATTTACTAATTTCCTTATTTTTCTTTTTTTTACCCTTAACCTCTCTCCTCACGTTTCTCACTTTCTCTCCCCCCATTCTCTCTCCTCTCTTCTCCTCTCCTCCGAGCGCACGGCCGTGGTGGAGTTGGGTGAGGTGGCGACGACATGGAGCTGACTTGGAGAGTGATGGCATGAAGATCGGAGCGTGGCGTTGGCGCGATCCCATTTGTGGATTCAAAGCCGGCGTGGGTTGCTCGTGTGATGGTTTTTGACATATTGTGGCTGTTTCAGTGCGTGAGATCTTCAATGGAGGTAGGGGGACAAATGCCCTACTCTTTTCCTGCATTTTCTCGCGATTTGGAGCCAAACGGTGTGAGTTTGAGCAGGTTTTACTTCGGTTTGGGTGAAATCCATGTTCGGGGGTGTAAGCCAAGCTCGCCGTTTCAAGCGACGATTTTCAGTAGAATTGGTTTCATTCGAACCCCTGGCATGTCTGGATGCCATTCCCGCCAGTTTATTGTATTTGGCCGTGATTTGGGGCCGGTAGGAGGCCAGTTTTCCTCGTGAGTCATTTTGGGTTGATCTGTGGAAAACCATCCATTTCGTGTCATTTTGTATGTGGTTTGATCCATTTAGGCTCGTGGAAGGATGATACTATGATTAGGATTGTTTCCCCATCGTTTAGAAGCGATTGGGGCATGGCATGGCCGAGTTTTGGAGTTTTCTATGGTTTTCGGATCGCGTCGACAACACGCTGGTGGCGTCTATCGCGTTCTCATCAGAACGGGCAATGACGATGCGCTGCGTCTCGAGTCAGAGATGAATAGTTGCGTGGTTAGGAACACGGTCCTTGTGTTGGATGCGATCCAGCAGAACGCGACCGAGGTGATGGCCGCAATCTTGATTAATGCACCCTAAGTCTTAACCGCGTTCTTGTCTTATCGCGCTCGAGGCTATGGCCGCGTCTATTAACGCGACCTAGGCTTGTGCCGCGTCAACGCGTTGACGCGCCATGAGCGTTGGATGTGTTATGGTGTCATCGCGACCCATCCTATGGACGCGTTAATCATCGTGACGCAGGCGTGCACCGCGTTCATGTCTTCAGTTTTTGGGGTTTTATTCGAGTTGCCTTGGGCTCCGGTGAACCCAGGATTCAATGCCTTGTTGGCATTTTACTTGATGGATGCCTTGGGTATTCTGTGAGAGTCATATCTGTGTGTTGAGGGATCCCAGAAGACTGATCTCATCCCGAGCAATGTACGGTGTTTTCTCCATGTTTATTGGCTTGGCTTCGACCCCTCCGTTAGCCTTTTGTATGTGGATGTCGTGGACGTCCTATGAGGGCTGTGACCATGTTATAGGGTGTTCGAAAGTGCCATGATATCGAGTAGTGTTTTGTATTATTTCGAGGGTCATTATGGTTTCTGGTCAACCCGGTTGTGACCCAGTGGTTGACACGTGATCTCGTGAGTGTCTCGGTTATCCTGTATGGATCGAGACTCTAGTTTTGGATATCTAGAGGTATCGTATTGCCTCGATTTGCATGCCTATGTGGTTTGAGGGCTTTGATGTTCCCTCATGTTCCGTGATTTGTGTTATACAGAATCAAGAGTCCTATGGGCAGCCTAGGGGCTAAAGACTTATGTTTTATCGTATTTTTGACTTGGGGGCTAGGCGGATTAATGGTATGTTACCGTGATGTAATGCCCCAGATTTTCTTTCGAATATTTATCAGATATTTATGTGTATTTTTCTTTGATGAGCCTTCGGAATGCTGTGCAGGGTGAACCGGTGCGTTCTCTGACTCCGGGACAGTACCACTGCGTTGTGCGTACGGACACAATGGAGCCATGCTGGCAAGCAACCGGGGTCTTGAAAAATATGAAGGGTGAGAGATGCCCCCATCACACCCTCTTCCTCTTCCCTTCATAGCTTCGCACCACTGCTCTACAAGTCCGCTGACTTAGGCATCGGAGGGTTTTCCCCAGGGAACCATCCCTGGGCCCCCTGATCCGTTTCCCTTTCTTGCAGTCTACACTTCGTGATTATCTTCTCCGGCTCAGGACCAGCATGAGATCACGCCTCTTCACCTACTTACCAAGGGTGAGGTAATCATTGAAGAGCCACTACTTAGCTAGCGAAAGAAGGGTTTGGTCTCGAAAGTCTTTTGCTACCCTTCCATGAACCCCGCACTATAAATAGTGCCCGCCAACTCATTCCACACAACCTTCCAGTCCTTTGACCCTGTTGAAACTCTGAAAGACCTTATTAGGGGGTAAGACTAGCAGTTGACGTGGACGTATATGTTGGCCCCAGGCCTCGACCGACCCAATAGTCATAGCTTCATGCATCAAGTATTAGCGTCCATTACCTCTGTGTGCACCGTGGGTCATATCACCACAGAGGTTCTTTTGTTCCTCCCCATGCTTGATGAGCTTAACTCCATTCCACTTGTATAGAGGGAGGAACCTTGTCTCCCACATGAGACCACTATCCCATCTACCGTGATGATGGAAGATGACCATCTGCCCATTAACGAATTTTGAACATGGGCTAGTGTAGTGAGGGAACCCATCGCAAGGGGTCACACATTCTTTGATCACTTCGATCCTTCCCTAGAGAGTCTCTTGACCCACCATTTCCACTCCACTTTGTCAAGGGAGCCCATTATCACATCCCTCCCACATGTGTCAGTCAACCCATACTTCAGAGCTTGGTTATTACGGAACTCGTTCAACATGAATTACCATCGTATAGGAGTGAGAAAGAAGGTGACTTTGGCTCTCCTGGCCCTCCCAAAACTCTCAAATCTATTAGGGAGCATGTGCATGATTGGTTCACTTTACGATGTCTGGAGTCCTCCCAAGTTGATAGAGGTCCTATGCACCCTACATCCACATTCGGATGTCCTAGACCACCACAACATTCACATCTGTAAGTGTCTGCACAACATTAGGTTTGTCTAGGATCATGTATGAGTTTGCTTTTTTCTTTATTTGCACTGTTTATAAGAGTCTGCACATGCATTTGTCGAGCATATATGAGTTTGCATAAGTCATCCAAACAAAAGGCCAGCAACGTACGTATAAGGAGTTAGCTGACGTACACTGGTGCACCCCTGAGTTCTGAAGGGGAGAGTACATCATGATCAGGGTTAGACCAGAACAGATTCTCTCGGGAGTCATGAAAAAACTCCAGGCCCACAGTGCCAACCCTTTCTGAGTCGTGAAGCAAGTGGATCTAATGCGTATGTTATTGAACTACCAGACGACTATGGTATCAGTTCAACGTTCAATGTTTCAGATCTGGTAGCTTATCGAGACCCCACGGTGATCCCTAGTAAGCCTTTTGGGCCTTCTCCTTCTGTTGTGAGTGACACATCACCCGAGAGTCCACCTCTTCTAGCCCCATTACAGGAGCACGAGCATATAGATTACATACTGGATGAGTAGGTGACCACCAACAGGTACAGAGCCTACCAATGCTTCTTAGTGCGTTGGAGGGGACGCCCCACGACGGACGACACTTGGGTCTCGTGCGGAGAGCTCGAGCAACTCGATCCGGACTTACCGGAGCGCTACCTCAGCGATCGGGACCCTCACTAGACAGGGCCGAGTTCCTCCCACTCAGGGAGAATTGGTGAGGACACACTACTACACACACCGGGGTGTGAGAGAAATTTAAGGAGAGATTTTACATTGCTGAACGGGAGGTCACGGTGGCGGAGCTCTACGCCACGAGGCAGAGACATGATGAATTGGCACTCGACTTCATCAAAAGATGGAGGAACCTCAGCATGAGGTGCAGGCACCCCCCACATCAGGAGGATGCAGTGCAAATCTACAAGCAAAATCTAAAGAAGGAGATCCTCGAAAGGATGATTGGCGCGGAAGTCAAGACGTTCGATTGTCTGAACAACATGGTGGCCGAGATCGAGGCATTCCTTGTCCGGTACTCTTCCACCCCGATCGCGTCGAGCTGGAGGGTTAGGCAAGCCGAAAAGAAGCCCATCCCACCAGAAGTCCACACATTGGACTTCCAAACTTTTGAGAAACAAAAGGAAAGGGTCAAAAGCGTCGCAAACCCTCCACCACCAAGAACCGTGGAATGGCGGGAAGGCCCTTCGCTCAGGGAGAAAATGAGAAACAAGTTGTACTCCTTCTCCCGAGACAAATCTCGGCTCCTGTTCTAATGGGCAACCAGATACAATAAAATCACATTACCGGAACCGAAGAGGCCCGGTGATCTGAAGAAGAAGGATGACCCTTGCTTCTGCTGTTACCATCAGATGCTAGGGCATACCATCGAAGACCGTTACATCTTCAAAGATGTCATTGAGTCCTTAATAAAGAAGGGAGAGCTGGATATGGGAAAGCACAAGGTGGATGCCCCACAGCCCCATAAAATGCCCAATATGACTGCCGGCACCAACATGATATCCCTATATCAAGAATTATTGGAAGAATGGGCAGAGGCTAGCACCCGTGCCACTTATGAAGCTTTCGTGGCAGTATCGGCCCAGGATCAAGTGAGCTGGCAGTCTGCATCGAAGAAAAATAGAAGAAGATCGGCTCCTCAGCCCGCCCCGATAGTTCATGTTAGGGGTGTCACTCCCCGGATAGCACCGCCACTGGTGAATCCTTCCTGGCATGACACGGCCCCTCGACTGGTCATGATGCGGCCTACCTTCAACAAGAAAGAACATGTCCCGATGCGAATCCACAAAGAAGTCAGCCCGACGGTTGAGAGACTCCAGGCCATCATCTATGGGCTCGAGGATTATGAACAGCCCGAGATCTGACCGATTGAGTTGAAAGACTATGTCCCCTGGGAGGAGTTCAAATCCCTCGAGTTGACCCCCGAAGTAGAAGCCCAAGTAGAGCAAGAGCCTCCTCTGTGGGGCGAGTTACCTCGGGAGAAGCCACCGGTCGTCGTAGAAAAGAAGAAGAAAGAGAGAAGAGCCAGAGGTAAGAAGAGAAAGGGGGTCGTCATCGCCTGCAACACCCTCTCGGCACTGTTCGACACCGCCCTCTCTCTGGAGGAGGAGGGGGACACAGTACCCTGCGACCCACCAGAGGCGAATCAAGTCGAAGCATCCACCTCTTGACATGCCACCCGATTGGGGAAGAAATGGGGATGCCCTCCTCAGGACAACCGCAAGATCATGCTAAGAGGCGAGCAGCCCTACCAAGTTCCTGAACCTGAGGTTCGAGGCGCGGAGATTCCCCCACCGTCGGGTCTTTATCCTGAGAAGTCGAAAAGTCAAGGTGCTCCCTCCTTCGCCGAATTCCTTCAGGTCCGCACAGAAAGTTAGGTGTGCCCACAAGGACCCCGGCTAACCAAGGGGGCTAGCAGCCGCCTGGCTCCACCTCTGAGTAACCCTCCGACCCTACCTGCGGCGGTCCCATCCTAGCTAGCGGAAGAATTTGACGGCGTCCCTGACCTTGTCGAATTTATGAAGGAAAAGGAGGAAATCTAGCAGGCCCCGCAGGCTCAGGCAGCTGTGCCAGATCCACTCACACCGCCTACTCTGTCTCTGCCTGTTGATCATCCTCGGCGACCACTAATGCTGGGGAGCCTGCCGCCTTCTTCACAACCGCTGCACTAAAGGCGTCTTGCACATCCCTTGATCATGTTGTCATCACTTGTACCCCGCAAGGTAGGCCTCCATTTCAAGATATACGGGCTCATGTTTCTCAGAGCGGATTTTGTCCTAAGTGCTCTTGACTCGTGCCATCTCCTCATTTGATTCCTATCGCGGGATGACTTCCTACAACTACTTCTGAAGGAAGCTATGTATGTACAAGAAAGGGTATTTTGATTCTTTTGTTGGTCCATGGATTTTTCACTCGATGTTGATTCACCTTTTCTTCCGGTTTGGATGGAGCTTCCTGGTCTCCCTACTAACTTTTATCATGAGGCGCTCCGTTCGATTGCAGGAAGTGTCAGTCTTGTGCTGAAGATTGATCGCAATATCTCACCATGACAAGAACCACTGTTGCGCATGTCTGTGTCGAGTTGGATGTCTCGAAGAAGCTCCCTGATCACGTCTGGATTGGTGTTCCGGGTGGAGGTGTATGGCTACCACTGGCCTACCCGGAGCCACCCTTGCTCTGCCTCACCTGCAACCGCCTGGGCCATGTGGTTTCTAAGAGTAAGAAGAATTTTGTTTCGAGTGTGCCTCCACCTTCCACGACCGTGCTTGAGGATAGATGGCCTACAAAGGACTAATCTCGGCTAGTTGATAGTGGACACACTGCTAAAGTTGTTTGGTGACCGTTGCGTTCCGCGAAGCCTTCCGCTCGTCGTCCTTTGACGGCAGCCGCTACAGCCCCTATTGGTGTGGCCATGATCGCCAATTCCTTCGATGTTCTTCAGTCTGTCCCGGATGCTCTTCCAGTGGCCGTTGGTGATGATGTTCCCTTGGCTGCCCCTACTCTGGGTAAGCGTCCTTGATCTGTTCATATGCCTACGTCACCAACTGAAGTTGCACCAGATGCCTCCCACGGTGGTGTAGTTGATCCGGCCTCCTAGCTGGCTGTGTCCCCTGCCCCGCTGGTAGTGGATGGAGCTACCGCTGATAGTGTCACAGCCGCTTTGCCTGTTTCCAATCCACCACCATCTTCTGCTATTGTTGCTATTATTATCTCACTGGTGGATGAAGCCACTGTCAATTCTCATACTTCTCAGCCTATGGTGGTTCAACCCTTGGAGGGTGCTCTCAACTCTCAGGTGCTTGGGTTCCTTGTTGTTGATGCAAATGCCCCTTTTGCATCTCCAATTTTTGATGTTGTGTCTATGAGCTCCATGGCTATCTCCCCTTGTGTGTCTCAGTCGCCTGTTGCGTAATGATGAGTGCTACTCTACTTGGACATGATATCCTCTACCTCATGTGATACTATTCCTTCTGCTCTTTATTCTGCTCAAATGGGTTTTCCTTCGGTGGACTATGAGCGATTGGATCTGCCAAGTTTCTTGCCAGATTCCTCTCAATTTTTTTTTTGTAGGAGAACCAAAATTTTGTTGGTGTTGTGGAGTCACATTCTATTGCTTCGGATGGAGTTGAAACCCAGGCTATGCTGTGTCACAGTACTTCGTTAAATTCCAAAGATACTATCTTTTAATGCAGGGCATCATTTGGAATATTAGGGGCAATGCAAATCTCCATTTTGTGGGTCGTATAAAGTCATTGATAGAAATGTATGCCCTACAAGCCAATCTCATGAGATGTGATGGCATCATTTCTTGTAATATCTTATTCATATTTATATTAATGATATTTATTCATTACATTTAATTTGTGTTAATGATGCGAATGTAATGAAGTTCCTGAACCTGTGCGATGATGGCAGGATCTTTGAAAGAGAGGGCTGACCGCCCTCAGTTGCAGCAGATGGCGGAGGAGGGGAAGACTCTTCTCCAGACTAGACAGCCATGACCCTAGACGGGTCTTCTAGCAACCGCTAAGGAAGGGAGTCCTCATGGGAATGGAAGAAATCATAGGACGACATGGTGGAATCAAATAGGGTATTGAGGTAAGAGATGATGGAGGAACTGTCCCTAGGAGAAGATCCTATGGATTTGAAGCAACTCCACATGTAATGTGGCACCTATCAATGAAGAAGTTGACAACAATAAATAAGCACACCAAACAAGATGACTAGAAAAGAAACACAAACAAGAAGAGGGGATAAGAGGCAACCAAGATCAACCACGTTATAATGATGCACAAATTTTTTTTATTAGGTTTCCCTTTTAGAACCATAGTGATTTAAGCAAAATGTGCTCTCCAATCAGAGTAAGTTCCTAATGGGAATGGGTAGTGGGGACTTGGTTAACTCTAGGCTTGAACTCTCTCTCACGAATGCAATCTAGACACAGTGTGGTAAAGGTACAACCGGCCTGGCATCTGTGTGGGAATCCACGACTTGCAGGGACTTGCGGAGATCCCAGATGAGATCACCTAGTCGACCCCAAGGAATATGGAGCCAAGAGGATCACTCACCAAGGTAGGTATGCAACTATGGTATAGGACGAATGACCCTATGTGCACCAGAGTGCATGCAACTTCTAACCTAGATACTAGCAAATAATGTGCAATCAATGATGTAAATATGAGCAGCACTCAGGGAGGAGACAAATAGCATCCAACAATCAATATGAGGCAGCAGGAAATGAACAATAGTAGTAAACCTCAGGATGCATACCTGAGAGACAATAGCGGTCGCCGAATGACTACGATATGATGGAGACGGTCGTCACAGGACCACAATCAACCAGGGGATAGAAAACAACAAAGAATGTAATAGAAAATCTGAGAGAACCACAGAGAACACTGAGGAAAGCAAAATAGGAGTAAGTCAAACAGTATTCAACATGATTGGCACTAGGCGTCCCACCGTGATCGCCAAAAAACTAGGGTAAAGATAGATGAATGGGCCACTCTCAAATAAGCA
Organism: Amorphophallus titanum; assembly: GCA_024336825.1. Lineage (NCBI taxonomy): Eukaryota > Viridiplantae > Streptophyta > Magnoliopsida > Alismatales > Araceae > Amorphophallus > Amorphophallus titanum. The sequence continues at coordinate 17,964,101 of JANBPO010002302.1, forward strand.
ATGAAATGAACTCTAAAGCATGTAGGTATATCACCTCAGGAATGAACAGTAAAGCAGTAAAATAACCAAACTAACACACGCCGTGGGCGTGGAGTAATGATGGAAATGTAATGGAAGAAAACACACATGGCTGACGTGGAGCAAGAAAAAGGAAAAGTAATAAACAACTAATGGAGAGGTGAAGAATACCCAAAAAGTAGAGATTGTGATCGCCACCAAAGTTTGTAATGTAGAGAAAATCGCACTATGTACCTTGGAAAAGAACTGACTGAAGGCACACTCGCAAGTAGGAAAGAAATCTAGGTGTAGAGAAGAAGATGGTCCGGGATTGGCTGCTACCCGAGATAAGACGACCTTAGGATGGCCGCTACCGCAGTAGAGAAGAAGCCCGACGCAAGACCAGAAACGGTCTCCAGAAAGGCTGCTACTGAGATAAGACGGTGCTTTGATGGCCGCTACCTCAGGAAATGGTCAGAATGTGACTGCTATTTGCACCTAGATAGTAAAACGTGAGACATTGATTCCCCCCTCCCTTTTGGCCGGCCAGAGGGGAAGGGCCTCGTGTAGCACCGTGAATTTTTCTAGCAATTTTTCTAAGATTTTTTTGAATTAAATATAATTATTAAGAAGGCTTAATGGGTTACTTAATTGAATTATAAATTAGTTAAATGAATTTGGAAGCCCAAATAACAATCAAGCAAGTAGGCTCACCCAAACCTGGCCCATAGACCTAAATCCAAGGAGTTTTCACCAAAGTCAGCCCCCTCTTACTTTTGCCCACACACCCTTTTGGGTTTTCACATGGTGGGGTACACGATTTTGCCTGCAGCGCCCTTACGAATTTTCGCCATAGTCAGGTTATTGCCATTTTTGCCCTCGCCCTGATGTAGGAACAAGGCCGGCAGGGTATCTCTATTTTTTAACCCCATTTTACTATTTTTTTTATTTTTTTTGACATATGAGAGGGAATGGTCAACAGGTCGATACGTGGTGTCTGACCTCTGACGATAGCAAACAGCTATTGACTGGGGCACATGGCCTTGCGCCAATTGAGGAAAGGTTTATTCGTTGGCAAGGAGGTAATGCCAGCACAAAGGGAGATTCTCTACCGACTCAGACGTAAGATCTGCAGTGGTGACATTGTGCAGAAGTCGGCTAGGACATGAAGTCTTACGCCGAGAGATAGGTTCATTCGTTAGCAAGAAAGTAATGCTAGCGCAAAGGAAAGAGTTTCTGCCGATTCAGGCGTAAGGCCCGCAATGGCGATATTATCTATTTTGTAGGGCTTGGTTAGGATAGAGTGTCACTAGACCAAGGTAAAGGTAGCTCGATCAGGGTGGAGTTCCACTAGACCAAGATAAAGGGTAGCTCGATCAGGGCAGAGTGCCACTAGACCAAGGAAAAGGGTAGCTCGGCCAGGGCGGAGTGCCACTAGACCAAGGAAAGGGGTAGCTCGGCCAGGGCAGAGTGCCGCTAGACCAAGGAAAAGAGTAGCTCGGCCAGGGCGGAGTGTCAGTAGACCAAGGAAAAGGGTAGCTCAGCCAGGGCAGAGTGCCATTAGACTAAGGAAAAGGGTAGCTTGATCAGGGCAGAGTGCCACTAGACCAAGGTATAGGTAGCTCGATCAGGACGGAGTGCCACTAGACCAAGGAGAAGGTAGCTCGGGTAGGGCGGAGTGCCACTAGACCAAGGGAAATGGTAGCTTGATCAGGACGGAGTGCCACTAGACTAATGTATAGGTAGCTCGATCAGGGCGGAGTGCCACTAGACCAAGGAAAAGGTAGCTCGAGCAGGGCAAAGCGCCACTAGACCAAGATAAAGGGTAGCTCGGCTAGGGTGGAGTGCCACTAGACCAAGGTAAAGGGTAGCTCGGCCAGGGCGGAGTGCCACTAGACCAAGGAAAGGGGTAGCTCGGCCAGGGTGGAGTGCCACTAGACCAAGGAAGGGGGTAGCTCGGCTAGGGCGGAGTGCCACTAGACCAAGGAAAAGAGTAACTCAGCCAGGGCGGAGTGCCACTAGACCAAGAAAAAAGATAACTCGGCTAGGGCAGAGTGTCACTAGACCAAGGAAAAGGGTAACTTGGCCAGGACAGAGTGCCACTAGACCAAGGTATAGGTAGCTCGATCAGGGCGGAGTGCCACTAGACCAAGGAGAAGGTAGCTCGGCTAGGGTGAAGAGTCACTAGACCAAGACAAAGGGTAGCTTGGCTAGGGTGGAGTGCCACCAGGCCAAGGTAAAGGGTAGCTCGGCCAGGGCAGAGTGCCACTAGACCAAGGAAAAGAGTAGCTCGGCTAGGGCGGAGTTCCACTAGACCAAGGTAAAGGGTAGCTCGGTCAGGGTGGAGTGCCACTAGACCAAGGAACAGAGTAGCTCGGCCAGGGCGGAGTGCCACTAGACTAAGGAGAAGGTAGCTCAATCAAGGCAGAGTGCCACTAGACTAAGGAGAAGGTAGCTTGACTTGGGCGGAGTGCCACTAGACCTAGGTATATTACGGTCATTCTGGGAATGCCGCCTGAGCCGTGTGGTACAGCTTTATATGTTTTTCGTTGAGGGGAGAGAACTGGATGACCCCTTTGTGATCTAATATTGGTCTCTTTAAGTCCTTTTCACAATAAAAGGTTTTATTAACAATAAAATACCTAAAATCTACCCACGGTGGGGAGAGAACCCCCACGGTTCTCCCTCTCTCTCCTCATGCACGACCCCTCTCTTCCTTGATCTTCCGATGATCCCACTTCACACAGCCGTGGATGGATTGGAGGAGGAGATCTCAGCGAGCTCGGGGTGACGGCGGAGTGACCGTGAGGCTGAGAAAGGAAGCACGCATGGTGGCCGTTGTTCCTCCAGCGTGGAATTCTACCTCGCCCCTTTATGAAGGGTTTTAGCATGAAGGAACGCGCCCAAATGGTGTGGTTTCATGATTTTAGATAGGGGGATGGAATTCTACCTCGCCCCTTCATGATTTCCTGTCGTTTTGAGTTGCTAAAAGCATGCTAGATTAGTTCTTTTGCTCAAAAATTGCATGTGGATTGTGGTCCTTTTAAACCCTAATGTTTAATCATGTTTATAGCCCCATTCATTGTGTTTTTAGAGCCTAAATTGTTTGGAAATGGTGTATGATGGTAGGTAACAGGTTTTCCATGTGTAATCCCCTTGATTTGATCGAGTGGGAAGGGGTTCTAAACCAATTAGCCCTGTCCCGGGTTGGACGGATAGGTAGCGGTCTTCATCAGAGACCGCTACCTAGTCTCTGGAAGGGGTGGTGGTCTCCCCAGAAATTGCCACCTGTGAGGGCTCTGGCAGTAGCTAGTAGCGGTCTCACCAAGACCGCCACCTGAAGGTAGCGGTCTCACCAAGACTGCGACTTGATGCCAAGGTAGTTTTCGCCATGTTTCGATCAGCCGTGTGTTTGTGGTTGTACCAATGACATTTTTCACGCGCTGTACTAATCTGTGTCATGCATTTATGCTCCATTTGAGTTAGTTTCTCCTTCCTGTGTGACTGACCCACTTGTTGTAGCCTGACGACCTTTAGTGTCAGCCCACCTGGGAGAGGTGGCGGGGCAGTCCCAGTGTACGATTTTTAGGCTAGTTTCTATGGGTCCCCTTTCCTTGCAGTTAGCGTCCGATTGGGGGGGGGAACTAGCTAGAGGCCTAGATCGAGGTATTGAGTCTGTGTATGCACAGATGGTCAGGAGCATTGGACCCGTACTGACGAGCGTGACCCTGACTAGTCTTTGTCTTTGGTTACTATTGCGGTGCCTCAGTTACAGCGTTCGAGGCGAGTAGGAGACACCTGAGACGTAGTGTAAGCCGTCAGTGGACGCGTCTGGTCATGCTTCTAGTGGATTAGTTCTCCTATCACTTGGATTGTGGAAATTTAACTCTAATGGTGATTTATTCCCGTGTTTAATTATGTGGTTTAATCAATATGTGATTCATGTGGTATCCATCTTTAGCTGTGTTTGTTGAAATGTTCATTTATTGATATTCCTACATAGCTTCCATTGTCTTGCATTGTTACATGCCATTGCATTTATTTATTTTGATTATTTGTTTATTTTGTTATTTTTACTGTGAGGTAGGGATCCGTGTGACCCCTATTGAGCCCATTGTAGGCAGGAAAATGACTCATTCTCCTTTTTACCTCTTTCGGGTCTCTCCTCTTCGATCCTCTTGCTTATGCTATTAAAATGTAAATACGAAAGGCAGCAAATGAACAGGATCAAGAGAGGAAAAACTGACCGTGATCGCCACCCAGACGCCGGGATGTGAAAGGACACGCCCACGCCTGAGAAAAAAGAGAGGGACACTTGCCAAATGAGCACGGGAAATGGGACGGCTGGGAGACGACCGCTCTATCTTTACACGGTCTGTCGAGGGGCCGTTCCACCGTGCTGGAGTGAACGCGGGAGAGAAGGCTTCTACGACGTGCGAAAGTAGGAGTTGGTCCTCACCAGACTAACCCAGAAGTTCTATTTCTTCGAAATAGATCTTGTTCCCAGAAGCAGCAACGCCCAGGCAGATGTCCTGGCAAAATTGGCTGCGACCATTAAGCTCCCGCCTGAGGGCGAGGTCGACATAACCGTTAAACACAAAAGACTGATGCCGGCCTCACTCGAAGGCAACTCCAGTCTCACCATCTACGAGGTCCATGACCCCGACCAAAACACTTCTCCAGAAGATGAAAATTGGTGTGAGCCCATCATCAAATTCAAGAAAAGGTGGCTCCCTCCCGACCGAGCTCAAAGGGTCTAGTTGCTCCACCGAGCAACATTGTATGAGTTGATTGGCGACTCCCTGTACTGACTTATCCACGAGAAGGGCAAGTTGATTCTCCTGAGGTGTTTTTCACCCGCCGAGGCTCAAGCCATCATGCAGGAAGTTCACTCCGGATTGTGCAGTGTGCACCAGGCCGAACATAGAATGAAACACAACATCAAGCTCAAAGGCTTCTATTGGCCAACCATGTACACAGACTATGTTCAGTATGCCCGCACATGCCATCAATGCCAAACTTTTGGCCCAGTACCTAGAAGACCTCCTAACCCGTTACGCCTCATAGCCCCCACCTGGCCATTCATCGAATGGGGCATGGACATCACGGGGCCTTTCTTGCAATCTTCCAAGGCCCATATGTACATCTTGGCCGCCACCGACTACTTCTCTCGCTGGGCGGAGGCCCTTCCCCTATGGGAGGTCATCGGTGAAGTAGTAGCCAGATTTGTCTGGCACAACATCATCTACTGATTCGGTACTCCCAGTCACATAGTGTCCGACAATAGAACACCATTCAAGAATAGGACCATATATCAACTGGCGGCCAAATTTCACATCGACTGGAGAACCTCTTTGGTCTACAACCCCCAGGCTAATGGCTTGGCCGAAGCCTTCAACAAGACCCTCTGCAAGCTCCTGGCTAAAATTGTTAGCCACCGGAAGCGTGACTGGAGTGAGAAGGTCTTCGAGGCGCTATGGGCCTAGCGGGTGACCTACAAAACCCCCACGGGGTGCCCGCCATTCTCCCTTGTTTATAGAGTAAAATTCGTCATCCCCATTGAAATCCAGTTAGCCTTTCACTGCGTGGCGGTACACACCAGCCTATTCGACCTAGATAAAGATGAATATTAGAGAAGGTTAGAAGAGCTCACTGATCTAGAAGGCAAATGGCTCGAAGCTTACAAGCACCTGCAAGTATACCAGGCCCGCATGGCGCGCGCCTACGACAAGCTTGTCAAACAACGAGCCTTCAAGCAAGGTGACCTCGTCATAATCAAGAAAATGGAAGTCATGGTGTGGCACTCCAGTGGAAAGCTACAACCCAATTGGCGAGGTCCATACATCATCCACAACATCTACGAGGGTGGGGTGTACACGGTCATCGACCACAAGGGTCACAAGCCATGGAAGCCTCTCAATGGCAAACACATGAAGCTATACTATGCACAAGAACATGAGTTTGCGAGCCACCCAGACTAAGACGTGCACCCCTGCCATCACCAGTAAAACCAGCCCTCTCTGGTGAAAGGCCAAACCAGTCATTGCTTCTAGCCTCCCTTCCCAGTCAAGTAACAAGGTTGGCTGAGCCCTCCCAGAACCACCGTTAGACACTTTTGGGAGTTAGCCTCCCGCAAAGTCCTTGCAACAACAAGAGTGAGGATGCCCCGACACCAGCAACAGCCCAGCCGTCAGGCTCCCAGGTAAGCAAAAACAACAAAAAAAATAAAAAATAGAACAAAAAATAAGGTTAAAAATTGAGATAACCCGCATTTTTCTTTGTAAAATGTCGTCTAGAGAAAATATGCCAATTATTTTCTAAATTAAAATTCCGTGATCCAACAGGCCCTTAATGATGCGTTGGCATTGAGTGGTAGATCCAAGATCCCAAGTAAAATCTAGACATTCATTATTTACCGGCCAAGAATTTCAAGGATAAGCTCAAGTAACTAAGCACTAAGAGTGGAGGCAATTCCTTAGGAGGAATTCAAGAGATAAGTCATAGGGATATGACTTTAAAAACCAAGATGTAAGCAAGTTCAGGAATATACATCAAGGGGTCGTGAATATATCAGGGTAGTAGCCTGGAGAGACCAAAACCTTACCAAAGCTCGGATATTACAATTAAACACAAGAAACACGAAAGTTTGAAAATTGGGCAAGGACGCGGTCAACAGAGAACCGCGGTCTCACAGAAGCGGTCTGGGCACGGGCGCGATCTGAAGGGGCAAAAAGGGCTTGTGTCGACACACTAGGCAGGTGTGTCGACTCACAATGTGGGAGAATGATAATGCAGTCTGCGACGCACCAAGGTCTCAAAGGCTCAGTCAGTCCAAGTCCGCGTTCAGAGTCAGGAATTCAGTCGACAGAGGCAATATCAGTCGACTGAAACAAGGGTTTAGCCGATTAAAACAGGAAATCGCTCGACTGAACAAGATATCAGTCGACTAAAAAACCGGTTAACAGTCGATTGTTCAGGATATCAGTCGACTGAAACGGGTCTCAGTCGATTGAGACAGGTAGGCACGCTGGCCCAAGAGAAGAAGAACGCGGTCAGTCGGCCGTCCGCGATCTGGTGGTTGCAGTTCTCGAAGGGCCGCGTTCAAGACAGAGTTTGGCAGAACTCGGTTACAACCTCGCATTGCCCACTCAAAGCCGGTTGAATCCCATCCAATCCAGTAGGACGTGGATCCTAGGGGTTCAGCGTTTTAGGGTACAACTTGCTCGGCATCTTAGTGAGAATCCCAGACTCGCAGAGTCTTACGGAGGCCTTGTGATAGCGGTTCCAATCTAATGGAAGGAATATCCGGCGGAGAATCCCAATTATCCCAAGAATTAGGGTTCAAAACGCGGAGTAGTGACGACAAGTCGATACCACCGAAGTGGCATGACCCTCAACAAATAAATCTTTACATTAAATAACATTAAGCTAGCTAGTCCTGAACCGCAGAAATCTCCAAAGTTTAACAGGTTAATAGCAAGTTACCACTATTCTTTTCATGAAGTAGCAAGGACATGAAGTAGCTAGCAAACGAAGAGCATGGAACTTATTCAAGCTTTAACTTTCTTTCATGAAACCCTAGTCATTAAGTGCGTTCTGTATTGTTCTTTACCATAAACATGCTGTCTATCTAAAGCTATTAGAAATCAGAAACACGAAAAAGGCTGGGTTTGCTGGAACTCGAGTGAAGAACACGGTTTAGGCAGGGCCGCGACCAAATGGTAGCGGTCTATCGAGGGATGCGATCCGGCAACTTTTGAACCAGTTTTCAAAAAATCCATAACGAGACGAGAGCAGTCTATTGCGGAGCCGCGATTCCAGGTCGTGGTCACTGGGGTTCCGTGATCTGGAACAGAGCTTCACCTTCCGGTGAACTCTGACACACCCTGACTAAAAACCATATTCTGATCGCTATCATCATCATCAAAGTCTTATCCCAATTATTTGGGGTCGGCTACATGAATTCCGTTTCGCCAAAGGTTTCTATCAAGTGTTATATTCATATTTAAACCCAAGAAATTAATGTCCTTTCTAATAACATCGCACCATCTCATTTTAGGCCTTCCTCGAGCTCTTTTACTAGCATCCACTAAGATTCGGTCACATCTTTAGTCTATTTGCATTATAGTTTCTACGCTTGTCCAAGGGCTAATCTGGGTTATTTTTCTTTGCTCCTATACTTTTTTCCAGGTTTACAGGGCTCATAGCACAAGGCCCAACTCTTCTGGCTGGCCAAGAGGGGTGGAGATCGAAGTCCCAAGTTGTTCTGGGTTAGCTGACGGTTGTTCACTAGACCATTTTCAAAATTTAGGCGGTCAATTGTAGGGCCGTTTGTTTCTGGCTCGCGGCCTATTATTGGACTATTTCAGTCTGCACCGTCCAGGTTTTCTTCTCCCGTGGGCGGGTGTTTCATCCTGCTCTTTCCAAGGTATTTATCTTAGTTCTGCTATTTTAATTACCCTGGTGGCAATCACATTCCTTTAGTTGGGCATTAGTCTTCTTCCTCTCATCATCATATCTCCCTACTTGCTTTATTTTAGTTGTTCCACACCTACGATGTGTGTTTTCATTTTACTCCTTTGCTCCACGCCCCACCGTGTGTTTTTCTTTTTCCTTTGCTTATGTCTGTTAAGATGACATGCCCATGTGCTTTACATTCCATGCTGAATGCTTGAGTTGATGCTGCACTTGTTCACAATTTATGTTCATCGTCTATATTCTCTTGTTCATCATTATAATTACACTCTTAAAGGAACAACCCTAAACCAACAGTATTTTTGGCGATCACGGTGGGACATCTAGTGCCAATCATGCTGAGCCTCTGTTTGACCTGCTACTCTTCATTCATCCCAGTTGCCCTTGTGTTTTCCTCAGATTTTTATTCCCTATTATTTTTTGCTCTCTGGATTCCCTGGCGGTCTACTTCCCGGCCGTTTCTGGCCTAAAAGCAGTCTAGCGATAGACCGTCTTATCTCTCTGGCAGTCTCCTATTAGACCGTTTCTCCAGTTACAGGTACGCATCCTGAGGTTGTTATTATTTCTACAATTTTGCTGTGTTTTTATTCCTAAGTGCTATCTGATCTCCTCCTCTTGTTGTGGCATATACATATATCATTGTTTGCATATTGTTTGTTAGTTTCTAGGCTAGAATTTACATGCACTCCGCTGCACATAGGATCATTCATATTGATATCATAGTTGCATCTCCCACCTTAACGTGTGATCCTCTCGCCTGCATATTCCTTGGGGTGGACTAGGTGACCACATCAGGGACCTCCATAAGTCCCCACGAGCTATGGATTCCCACACGGACGTCAAGCCGGTTGTACCTTTACCACCCCGTGTCTACGTTGCATAAGTAAGGGAGAGTTTACACTTAGAGTTACCCAAGTTCCTCATATCTTTTCCTATTAAGAACCTATTGTTGGAGAGAACATGTTAATTAAAATCACTAAGGTTCTAAAGGAGAAATAAGTAAAAATTTGTGCATCATCATAACTTGGTTGGCTTTGGGTTGCCTCTTATCCCTTACTTGTCTTCATAAGAGTCATTTTTGGTCTAGTCACTTATTTGGTGCTTATTTGTGTTGTTTGCATTATTGTAAGGTACCAAGTGCATGTGGAGTTGCTTCCACTCCATAGGTTCATCTCCTATGGGCAATTCCTCTTTCACTTGTTACTCCAATCCCTTGTTTGAGTCTAGCATGTCTTCCTACGATCTTCCCCATTCCCACGAGGAATCTCTTCCTTAAGGACTTCTGGAGGACCCACCCCGGGTCATTCCTCTTCAACCAGGAGGAGGGTCTGTCCCTCCTCCATCCTCTATCCCTATGGAGGGTGCGCAACCCTCCCCTTCCTCCGCAACTACCGCCAGTCATATTCTCCAGATGATGGCCCAGTTGGATCCGGCCCAACTTCAGGCCATTTATCAGACATTGCAGGGGTCAGGTGCCCCATCTCCCATGATTGCCCAAGGTCTGTCCACTGCTTCTATTTCTCAACCTAGAGTTGATGGGCCCGAGGTCCCACCCATTCGAATCGATCTTACCCCGGTCCAGCCCAGGATCCTTCGCTTCTCCAATCTAGAGGCGGGCCAATCCTTTGGTTCGGCCTATCAAGGTCTTGATAAAGGGAAGACCATCCTTCCCCCATCCACCCAAACTAATTCTTACAGGTCTATTCCATCAGTGCCACAAGTTCTTGTTGGCCTGGTCGATTTCGCTCACCCTCAACCAGGGGCGGCCCAAGTCCACTCGAATTTGGGTTATCCTTCGACCCAATATCCTTCCTATGGGCCTCCCCCTCCTTCTGTCTATCCCTCAGCTCCTCGTCTTGAGCCTACTCCTTTCATTCCACCTACTCCATCCCGGGAGCTGGAACTACTCGACAAATGGGCTGCCATGCAACAGCAACTCGATTTCATTCAAAAGTGGGTTGGCCCAAAATCTTTAGCAGATGTTCTGGTTCCTAGTTTTCATAATATCCAATTCCCTCTGCAGTCTGAGCTCCCCACATACCGCACGTATGACGGGAATAGCAATCCCTATGTTCATGTGAGGGATTTTATGTACGATTTGGCGTAGTTCCAGTATGATGATGGCCCTATGGCGTATCTGTTCCACCGATCACTAGATGGAGTTGCACTTGAGTGGTTCTATGCTTTACCGTTAGAAGATGCCGGAAGCTTCAAGGTGGTAAAAGAGAAATTCATTTAGAGGTTCCAAGACCGGGTCGGCCCGAAATATTCATTTACAGATTTAGTGGCCGAGCAAATGAAGGCTGATGAGGACTTTGCAACATATGCTGATAGGTGGAGGCAGATGGCCGCCCGTGTGTCGGGTCACATTCCGGAGGAGGAGAAGGTCAAGTTGCTGATTTTTAATGCCACCCCCACTTTTCGCAACATATTGACCATGAACGATATTGCCAACATGCACCAACTCTATAGTCGGGCGAGGTTCATTCAAACACAGTTTAAGGACTCCCCTATCCACTCTCTTTTTGAGGCCCAAAAGCCCAAAAATAACAGAAAACCTCAGGGGCTTGTCACTGAGGGGGTCCAGACAAATGAACAGGTACAAGCCGTTGCCTTCCCCTTTCCCAACCAGTCCACTCAAATCCGCTTTCTACAGAACCCACGCAATCCCCAATTCCCCGCTCCGCAAAATCCCCAACCCGTTTTCTCCACTCCATAGAACACACAGCCTACTTTCCTCGCTCCACAAAATGCCTTCACTGCTCCCCAACAACCACCACAACCCCTGCAATACCACAACGTCCCTCCACCCAACGGCTATACCAATAAGCACCCGGCTCCAAGAACAGCGCAATATCCTCCCATGCCTGAATCCCTCACGGACATATTCTCAGCCCTTATGTCTGTTAGTGCAATCTAACTCCCTCCAGAATGACCAAATTGGAACTCGACCGTCGATCAGTCAAAATACTGTATGTTCCATAGGCAACCTGGGCACACCATCAAAGGATGCTTCCAGTTCAGAGACCTGGTTTATGACTTGTATGAAGGGCACCGTATAGACTGGGCCAAGATGCACAAGGCCATTATCGAGATCAAAGAAAAGAGAGGGCAAGCGCTGAGACAGCAAGTGCAGCAACAACAAGCACCACCGCCACAGTAGCAGCCACCATAGCAGCAACAGCCCGTTCAAGACTTGGGGATCCATCAAAACCCCATGCCTAATCATCCTCTTGCTCTGCAACCTCAACTGCCAGCACCGGCTTAGGTCAATGTTGTTCAACCCCCGGCTCCTGACGTCGGGTGGTCTTATGATGATGATGATGGTTCAGTTCACCGGCTCATGGCCATCCACCACAACTACCAAAACCCTTCCGCATCCTCTACCCCCATCATTCTCCAACCTAACTACCAAACCCTTCCGGCATCTACTAGACCTCTCATCCTACCGTCCGCTGGCCCCACTATTTTGCCATCACCAGCACCTACCCCCACCATCAGTCCCCCGCTGCCGTCCAACCCTTTGCCCGTCATCCTCGCCCCACCTACTTTTACTCCTCTGCCAGCATCCGCACCCATCATTACCACGCCATTGTCCAACCCTTCACCCATTACCTCCACCACTGCTCCCATCATTACCTCCACTACACCCTCCGCCATGCCATTCATCCACCCTGTTGGGCCCATTAAGTCACCTTCTAACGCTGTGCCGGCACAAAATCTTGCCATACGGAGTGGGCGTTTGTTCCATAGGAACTATCCTTCCACTGGTGCACCTACACCCAATCCCCAGTCTTCGCAACCGGCTGCTGATCAGGAAGAGGCAGACCCACTGTCGGGTATCCAATATGATCTGCTACATCACTTGGACAGGGTGCCCGCCAAAATTTCTGTGCTGGAATTAATCAAAAGGTCTACACTTCACCAGGATGCACTCCGCAATTTTCTTCAAAAGGTGATGGTTAATGAAGATATAGTAGTAGACAGCCTACCAACAGCCCCCAGGAGACCATTATTCACATGGAGACCGTTATAGAGATTTTCCAGCCTGATGTTTTTTGTATGCACAGGGAACCTGTCTACTTAGAAGCTTACTCAAATTTCTCTTGTAGAAACTTGTCTTCTTTTTTTGCCCTGCTAGATATGTGAAGACACTGCCTGCAGATCAGCCTCTTGGTTCATGATGATGACACCCTGTGTTACCTTCCGGAAAGTATACATTATCTCATGTTGATAAGGTAAGGGCACATAGACAACATCATCACATGCCATTTATACCTTGCACATGATGTCTCATGATACTTAATTGCTACCTTTAGGGTAGAAATTCTGACCCTTTCGAAGGTATGTCCCTAGGGTATCTGAGCACTACACGGATGATATGTAGGATGAACTGTATCAGATGGTTCTCTTGGTTATGGTCCCATTAACTGGAAAGTGAGGCCAACTTCCATGATGTCCATGTAAGTGCTGTGTGCTATTTCAAATAGTCCAAGAAAATCCAGTAGACCAGCCAACAATCCCCTCCCCTGCGGCCCCTTCCTTCCTTCCTCCGAAAGACTCAAGAAAAACTCCAACCTGAAACATGAAAGAATGGTAAAGAAGGAAGATGTCTACAAGAGAAGGTTCCTAGCATAACTACATTTATTTTTTGTTTCAACATTTCATGTTACTGTGCCCAAGTGGAGCAGCATAGGGGTCGTTAATGGCCAGTTGCATATTGGTGGGTGCTTATGCACCGAGCATTTCCTGTGTCAGCTAAACCATATGGGCCATGTTTTATAAGATCCCTGAGCTGCCTGTCTTGTTCAAACTTGCCATGTGTATGTGCTATGCGACACTTTGTTCGTTGGATTTGTCATTTCTTTTTATCATTTTACACTAATGTTAGTCATGCGGATCCATTAGGATAATAATTATTCTAGTCTAGAGATGAGATAAAAGAATACTGTTGACAACGGCACTCCAGTAGCCCGAAGGTAGCCAGGGCTGTATACATATGTATTTCAGGATTTTGAGAAAAATTTTGTTTCCCATTTCACTGGCAGGCTTTTCTTGAGTGGAAGGCTGCTCGAAGAGGTGAACTATCAGAATATCAAAAGCAGATTGCCGACCAGTACCTGGCCAATGTTGAAGTGGAGCTGGAGCGGTGGCAAAATGCAAGAAATGCAAGGAGAAGCACTCTTGCAAATCTACAGGAGACAATGGATAAGGAGCTAGAAACACATCAGCTAGAGCATGGCCCTAAGACACGCCGAATTCCCGGCAGCAATGAAGAGGAGGATGATGTTGAAGACATCGTTGCAGAAGATGATCTAATGGATGACGTGCTTGGAGTTGATGAGAATAGGGCAGCAGATGGTGATGCAGCCAAAGTGGAAGGAGGTAATGGTAGTCCCAACCCCAAAGATGTCCAATAGAACAGTCACCCTAGGTTTACTAGTCTATTTCTTTGGTAGATAGTTACTGTACCAGGTGCGTTAGATTCCTCTATTAGATTGTATCCATGCATGATTTGTGGTTGTATTTTTTTGTTTAAATTTCTCCCATCATTTGTGCCATGGTGGGGGTCCCATCATTGGTGCCATGGTGGGGGTCTTGCCTGAGTTACTTTTGGGTATTGTTATATCGGCACATTTGTGGTCACTTCCAACTGACTGTTATTTGCCTTCTTAGGCGATCATTTGAGTTGAATTAAATTGCCTATTATAATAGGATCCTTATCTTACACACAGCAGTGGGTAATGTTGTGTTGTTTCTGAAAGTTGAGGCTTATTATCCATCCACACACGGGAACAATGAAGGACGGAAAAAAAATATGGGCGTGTGGGGTTGTTTCTTGAGAACCCCAGGCACTCGACACTGGGAAATTGACGCTGCCTCTAGTAGTCCTCAGAGAAGCTCGGATAGCTGTAGAATACAATGCCGTGCAAGCTGTCCCTACCTATCAGAATGGCCCACTCAAGCCGATGACGGGCTCTCGAAATCTGTGAGTCATCTCCTCCATGCCAGGAGGGACGTAGCTCCTGATAAACTCAAAAAGGTCGAGGTCCAGTGGAAACTCCACGGGGTAACCTCCACTCTGGTCGTAGGTGTACAGACTGCCTACCTCTAGGATCCGGGCCACCTCTACAACTCCAACTCTAGTTGCCCTCTCACCAACTGGGCCCTCAGCTACTGTCGTACGACCTAGATCCAGCTGCTCTGCACTAACCATGGTCACCACTGGTGGACCCAGAGGGGGCATCTGTCGCTCAGTCCGTTGCACCCAATGGTCCTCCTCCCGAGCTATGTGCCTTAGGACCCACTCATCTCTGCCAAATCGTGCCATAGCTGTAAGACAGGGCACGTAAAATAGTCAGAACACCAGAAAGTCAACATGTACAACATAACAAAGCAAAGGCACATGAAGTGTCAAAATACAACTACAACAACTTAGAACAGGGGGCTCACGGGCCGTATGCCCTCATCTCCGCCTCCAATGCATGACCTGTGGGGGGCATTTGTTGTACCCGAATGATTTCCCAACAAAATGCCAAGAAATAGGGGTTCGAGAATTTTCCCGAACACTTTTAAGGCATGAGCTACCCGGCCATTTCTATAACTCTGTGGGTCCCTCGAAGGGCCTTGATCAACTTGCCGTGACATGCAGCTACACCAGCAACTAGCCGTGACTAATCCCGATCACTCAGCTGCTAGCTTTGCCTGCACTTCACATGGCCGCTCGGGCCAATCCGGGGGCGCCCCGACTCTAAGCCACGCCATGTGGCACCCAGTGAAAGGTATGGAGCAAACCTCGAGATGCCTTCTTCCAACCATTCAAGGTCAAAGGGAGACCCAATTTGGCCAACCACAGGCTTTGGAGGCCTGCAACACGCATATACAGCTTACGCATGTGTGTTCGGCATTTTCCCGAACACCTTGTGGGCGCGTATATTCCAGCCCTCCTACATTAAACCACGGGCCAACCCATAGTTCCAACATACTAATTGGGTTCTACAATGACCCTCTAGCAAGTTGGGGCCACCCTCAACCCTCAGACATGTGGTGACGAGCCACCTATCTTTAGCTCTCGGGCCAACCCAAGGCCACCCCACCAACCCGTCGTGCAATATGGCACGTAGCTCGAGGCACAGCCCATGTGTCTAAAGTGCCCCTCCTTAGCTCCCCTGAGCTCCCATCCTCAGCCCAAGGCCCACCTTGGGGTCCCTCAGCCAGCTAGTCAAGCCGTTCTACAACCCAGGTGGGGGGGTGTCTGGTATTTACCCAAACACCTTGCGAGTGACTACTATGACACGATGAACAACGCCCCCCACGGGCCCGTCCCAGTGTCCCAGAACCCTGTGTCCCTCAATGGAAACTCTCAAATTATGAATGAAGACCCCTGGGGGCCATCCCTCGGGGTTACGACCTGCCCTGGGGCTAGTTCGCCCTGGGGCACGGCCGCGCCCTGGGGAGGGCAAACTCCCCGGGGGCCGTGCCTTCTCCCCAGTCCGGAGGCCCGACGGCTTCCGCCCAGTCCCAGTTCATGCAAGCTCTCGGTCTTATGGTGTAGTTTGTGTGCCGTACTAGTATGTGGGAGCAACACACGGAAGCAGCAAAGCGATGGCACAGAGGACTGGTCCTCAAGTAACGCACACAAAGCTCCACGTATCCTGCTCCACTTGTCCTTTTCTTCTTAGTTTGCTATGTTCAAACATCTTGCATATATTTATCTTTCAATGTTTAGTTTGTGATGTTTTGCTATGACTTTATGGCATCCGATGTCAACCTTGTGTGAACTACTTATGCCAAGACAAGAGACCCCACAATCCCAAATTACCCAACAATCTACTTTTGCATTTGGCTGCTCCAGCGCTTATGGCGTTTAACTTTTGGCTCTTCACTTCTACATCTCTGATTGAATGCATATCTAGCTATCTGCTCGCTTGCTTGAGTTTTACATTTAAATCCTTATCACACCATGTGTTCCAGAAATTATGGCATATATCACTATAATTGCTCTTCCATTTGACTGCTTTTTGATTATGCCAAAGGGGGAGAAGAAATGGGTGAAATGGGTGATTGGCATTAGGTTTTGTCATCATCAAAAGAGGGAGATTGACGAGCCATGGGTGTGTTTTGGTGATAACAAACCTCATTTCTTTAGATCACCACAAAACGTCAAAAAGTATTTACTGCCTAACCCTCCTTAAGTTCAGATTCTTACAGATGCGAAGCATATCAAATGACGTAGAGGAAGAATGTTTAAATGAATCAATGGTAGCAAAGAATAAGAGAAATCAGTAAGGCAGGTTGAGTCAATGATATTGGCAGATCAAGCTCCTTAATCTCCCAAGTGCAAAGATTTCTTGGATGCACAGAAATCAAGAAAAGTAAATTGAGATTTGAGAAAGGACATTGACAGAACAAATTGCATGAAATATGCTCCTAGAAGCCAAGACATTGATGGCTACACAGAAATTGAGGTAACTAGATGCACAGAAATCAAGACAGGTAATGAAAAGGTAAATACTATTGGTTGCACAAAAATCAAGGCAGGTGATGCAAAAGGAAAAAATTAAGAAGAGTAAGCTAAATGGAGTTCATCCTCTTGCTCAAACAAATGAAAAATGAAGACAGACAAATCAATTATGTAAGGGTGACAAATTGCCCTTTAAAGCTGACAAATGAAGCACAAGGGTGACAAATAGGTACATAAAGGTGAAAAATAAGTGGCCAGGCTGAAAACAAGGAAAACGCTGAAGGAGAGTCGACTCCACAAAGTCTTGGAGTCGACTCCAGTCTCGTTGAAGCTGAAAAAGAAGAACTGAAGACAAAGACGACGACTCCTAGCAGTTAAGGGAGAAAAATAGTTGTTACGGGTGATAAATAGAAGATACAGATAACAAATAGATAGATAAGGGTGACAAATAGGTGTTACCTGTGACAAATGGCCCGTAAGATAGTTTCAGAAAAAGTTGCGTCAACTCAGTCCTCTCAGGGCGTAGACACAATGACATTTCCAGAAGCTGTTGTAAATGAGCTTCTCAAAGGATCCGTCGACACACCTTCAGTCCTGCGTCGACGCCATGAAGCTCAAGCTTGCCAGCAGTCTCAAGAATACATGAAGCTGCATCAGCACAAGGTCACTGCTGCGTCGACGCACCAGAAGCACTTCAAGCCATTTTATGCTAAACCTGCATAGTTTTCAAAGCTCATCTAGAGAGTATAAAATGCATTTGTAAATCTCCATAAACATCTCTTTTGAGGCCTAGAGGAGGTTCCTAGGACTGACACTGTCCCTGTCATCATAAGTGAAGAAGAGCTACCTTTTTGGACAAGGTTCTGTCAAGGAAAAGATTCCTTCTCTGTTGTCCCTCTTTAGGAGTCAGCCAGCAAGATCTCTGTCTGAGGAAATCTCCCCGGACCAAAAGGACATCCTTTCTGCAAGCCAGCCCATGCATATTAAAAGATGCTGCAAGCACTATTGGTCAACCTCACCTTGTTTATTCCAGCCACTCAAATTGAAGGATCTTAGAGGGTTTCCTGCATTATTATTTAGTTACTTATTGTGCTATCCCTGCAGTTACTTTTAGCTTCTTGTGTACCCTTACACCGTCCTTTAACTCTTTCGAGTCTTCGAACTCGTGGGTGGCGGGCCGAGGTTTGAGTCGCATCGGTTCTTTTCGGTACTCAGATCCCGGGTCGTTACAGTTGGTATCAGAGAAGGGTTGTGGAGGTATATAAGAACCTGAAATGATTGCAGTGGTCTAGAAGGTCCATGAATGTCCTATACAGTCAGTGACTGGCTTAGGGCGCCATGAGTTTTAATGATTCCGTTCGTTGTTTTCTTGCTGCCAGGGAGTTATGGTGCCGAGGAGGAGGACTCGTTCCCAACAAGGAGAGTTAGGTGAGGGTCAGGAGCAGAGCAGAGCCACGTTCTCAGAAGGCACGGCTAGAGAGGTGTGAGTTCCTAGAGTAGATGAGTTCATTAGAGGCATGTATCAGTATGTTCTTCAGTAGCAGGGGGGTGAAGCTGGCGAGGGTTCATCATCTCAGGGTGGTCGCGGTCGGGTACTGAAGGAGTTTTTGCAATTCCAACCATCCCTTTACAACAGACAGCCAGATCCAGAGGTAGTCAGAGAGTGGTTGGATGAGCTAGAGAGGATATTCAGTTCGATGGAGTGTGCTGAGGAGGAGAAGGTGGTGTTGGCGACCCATCGGTTGCAGGGATCAGCCCGGACCTGGTGGACGACAGAGTGGGTGAAGGGTGTGATGAACGGATCTAGAGGGGGGTGAATAGATCCAACCCCAAAAATACAACCCAAAAAGTAGTTTAAAAATACTAGTGCGGAAATGGAAGGAACTGTTATAGACTCGCACACGGATTAGGAAGAAGGATGATCCAAGAGCACGTTATGCCGACCACCAGTAGTGACTAGATCAAAGATGCAAGATGAAAGCAAGCAGAAGATAACAGCAGATGAATGATTAGCTAATCAAACCATGCCAAATCATTTAGGCGATCCTAAGTATTCATCTACTAAGGAGAAGACGCACAAGCAATCACACAGGAGACAAATATTTTTAGGTGGTTCGATCTCTACCCAGAGATCTATGTCCACCCCTTACTCAATTGAGTAAGGCTTCCTGCTGCCACACAACTTGAGAATCGCTGATCCACAGCTTTGGGGATAGAAATCCCTACAACTATTGAGCCTCACAGCTTGCTGTCTGAGGAACAACCTTGCCCGCTGAGTAATACAGCTTAGCTCTGCTGATTCACAGCTTACAATGGTTTCAAAAAGAAAAACTGAAGAAATGAAAGAACACACAAATGAAGGATTGACAATGTAGCTCTCACAATAGAGCAATCTGACCTTGGATTTGATCCAGAGGTCAGGAAGAGACAATCGCTCACACTTCTTCTCCTTCTCACTCTCTCTCTTACGATGCTCTATTTTTCTCATAGAAGGTGGCGCTCTCTCTTGGTCTCTCTTCTCTTCTCCTTCTAGACTCTTCTCTTCTTTTCTTCTCTCGTGCTTCTCTTGGCCTTCTTCTACAATTCCACACCACATTTGATCACAGGAGCAACCTTCTTATAGGGTGGTAGGCAGGGTTCCCATGAGCTCATGCGTCCGACATGTGTAGGGCTCATCCCAGCCTTTTCCAGAGAAGCCACATGTCAAGAGTAGATTGGGGCATTGATCCATGTGGCAGAATGTCAGAGATATTCTCCCTGGATCACGTGCCAATCATTGATTCCGTTATCCCTCATGCACTCAACTTTAGGCGAGACTTGAAGATTATCTGAGGAAGGAGATAGTAGGCCACGTGCCTTGCATATGCTCGATCATATGCCAATCTGGAAGAAACAATTGTCGGCTCTGGCATCTGGTAGGGTTGTTCACCCCTAAAAATAATGTTATGGTTGGCCGGAGGTGGGCGTCCCTATTTTCTTCCAGAGCGGGTAGCATGTATTGAGGTTGAAGCGTCGGCCTGATTTGCCTCTAGTGATGGAGTGGGAGACTCCCCTTCATCATCTTCCCCTGGCAGGGTGAACAACACTGATAGAGTGTTGCATTGTACTTTTACTGTCTTCCTCTTATTCTTTGATTTATTCTTTCTCTGGCGTCTTGCCTTAGCTGGCTCGTGCCCCCAGAAGAGGTCAGTTTTAGCTTGCTCTTGCCCTTTCTCTGGTTGCTCTTCAATGGTTAGTCCCTCCAGTTGCTCCCAGAGGACATGATCTCTCACCAGTATTAGCTTCGGCTCGGACTGCTCATATTCATCGAGCTGGCTGATGTACTGCTGTAGGCGCCTCACGTCGGGGCTCATCTCCTTATGTACAGGCAATGGAGTTTGCTTTCTCCGGTTGGGAGTGAATATCCAGATGATTGGCGGTGACTCTATAGTGTGCCACATAGGATTTGCTAGGAGTGGTGCTAGTTTTGGAGTAACACCCCAAACAGATGCACTTGGCATTCTGGCGACATATGTTCTTCTTTTGGTATTGGCTGGCGCTATCTACCATCTCACCTGATCCTTGATGGGAGTGAGGAAGCACGCTTCATATGTGTGTTGAGTGCATACTTCGACAGCTTCTTCAGACAATTGCCAGTATACAGAGATCATATTGGTAGCCACCCTCATTACTGGAGGCTCATGAGGGCGTGGAGGATCCACCCGGTGCTCTCCTAGTTGCACCTCCTTTCTTGATCAAGATTTCTATGACATCCTTGAAGACATAACCGTCTTCAATGACATGTCCGAGTGCTCGGTGATACGGACAAAACAAGGGATCGTCCTTCTTTGCTATATCAGCGGGCCTCTTTGGCTCAGGCAATGCTATTTTGTTGTATTTATATGCCCACTCAAACAGTGCTCGGGTCTTTTCTTTGGAAAATGAATATGCTTTCTTCATCTTGTTTCTCAAAGAGATGCCTTCTTTTTTTTCTAATGCCCCTGTCGGTGGAGGAGTGGCTGCTGCTTTGCCCTTCTCTTTTTACTGGTCAAAGGTGTTGAAGTCGATAGTGTTTGCTTCTGTGGGCGCTGGCCGCCGCTCGACAACTTTCCCCTTCTGGACAGCAAGGATGTTGGTGGTAGGACGTTTGGACAGGAAGGTCTCGACCTCTGCCACCACATTGTTCAGACGGTCGAACGTCCTAACATCCACCCCGATCATCTTTTCCAACACTTCCCTTCGGAGGTTCTGTTTGCATATCTGAACAGCATCTTCCTGATGCGGAGGCCGCCTGCACCTCATGGCCAGATTCCTCCATCTTTTAATATAATCTAGAGCTGTCTCATCCTGCCTCTACTTGGTAGAATACAACTCTGCCACGGTGATCTCCCTTTCTGTGACATGGAATCTCTCTCGGAACTTTCGCTGCATATCGGGCCAATCAGCTACAGACCCGACTGGGAGGCTAGAATACCATTCAAAGGCCAACTGTGTGAGGGATGAACCAAAGAACTTCAGCAGGTATGCTTCATCAGCAGCCAAGTCCCCCATCACTGTTGTGTAATAAGCAATATGTTCTTTGGGGGAACCTTGTCCATTGAACTTCTCAAATTTTGGCGGCTTGCTGACACCTGGGAGCAGTCTCTTTGCAGCATAGTGTGAAGGATACGGTACCCAGTAGACATTGAAGGTACCAGAGTCGCCATCAGCCCTTTCAGACAGCTTCATCTCTATCATCTTTTCTATCATCATCTTGTTCACCACTTCCAGCAGCTCTTCAGCTTCCGCTGCCGGTGCTCGCCGTGCCTCACCACCTCCGGTGCCGGTTGTCCTACATTTATTTTAGATTTCTGTACACCCCCGTGACACCTTTAAAAGCCTTCCGAGCTCCCCAGCTCGTGGGTAGCGGTGTAGGATCCGAGTGGTATCGGGTTTGTCCCGGTATCCGGATCCTGAGTCGTGACACAAGGGCGTGCACTTAGTGGCAGCAGCATGGCAGGACTTTCTCTGCCGCAAGGTGAAACCGGGCTACCCCATTCCAGAGTAAGGGCGCAGAGGCCAGTTTGACATTCACTATGTACGTTGGTGGTTCAATGCCAACAATGTCCTCCGAGAGCATCATGATGCCGTTCGAGCTGCTGAAGAGCAGCGTTTGAGGAAGGAAGACTTGCCTCCTTCGTTTGTGGACCCAGCTTTCATCAGATCCCATTTTTCAGGAGCCATCTGGGCTATTTGCGACATTGAGGACAGGTGGCGAGAGAAAGGCTTGACAGTTCCTGTGGACAGAAGTCAGTACAATGGGGCTTTGAAGCCCTTGAAGGGTACACCAGTAGCAACACCTACAGCCCCTTCCTCCTCTGCTTCAGGGGCAGTCCTAGGCCCTTCGAAGGCCTATTCTTGGTAGGAAGACTTGCAGGCTTCCTATGGGGTGAGAAAGAAATCCCAGCTTTCCCGGCCGATACCCGAGGGAGCACTCGGAGACAGCACATTTGCATAATGGACGCCCCACGTGATCAATGTCATGGGCAGTGCCGGCCCGGTGGAGTACATTTCTAATCTAGAGATGGCGATGACTCCTATCGCCATTCTGGAGATTGCAAAGGCAGCGACTCATATTCTCCGGCTGAAGCCGGAGCAAATAATTTTGAAGACCATGAAGTCCATAGAAGCCACGGGTAACTATCTCCCCTTCTGGCCTTCTACTATACATATATTCTCATATTTTAGAATGCGTGTTATACACATCCCTTTGATGATTACAAGTGGAGCTGCTGGAGTGGCTGACGTTGGTCCATTGGAAGGTCCTCTCGATATGACTCCGGAGAGGGGTTATCCCGCCTTAAAAAGGCCTCGCGTTGACAATCCCAGAGGGGATGTGAGACCCTCGTCCCGCTTTTGGATCGAGGAAGAGTCTCCGGCCAGGGAGGACGTCTCCGGTAAGTGGCATATTTTTATTACTCACCACTTTTAGGCTTGTATGCAATGTTATAAACATCTACTTCTTTGCCCAATGTAGCTTCTCCTGAGGCCAAGGTTGGCATGAGTTTCTCTCCTCCTCAGACGAATACCTCTGCGGGAATGGACATGTCTCTTGATGAGTCCATGTCGAATAGTATTTTCAGCTTTGAAGAATTAATCCCTCCTACAGACGATTATACGCCGGTGACGGCTAGCTCCCCCCTCGCCTATCGCAGAAGGGGGCCCGACTATTCAGCCCTCAAGTAATGTACTTAGCTTCACCTCTTCATTCGTACGTAAAGAATTGGAAGTCATTAATTCTTCAGTGTTGTATTTTGGTTATGCAGGGGCCCCTAATACTGCTCCCCGTGTCTCGGCAACAGGGGCAATGCCAAGTCCACTTCCGGGAGTGGGGGTTCTGCGGCTTCTGAATCCCTCACAGGAGGAAGTTCGAGCTCTTAGGCATCGGGACTTCGAGCTCTTCTTCAGGCGGGGGAAATCCCTCGACCCCACCAGGCTCCCGCGGAGAGTTGGAGGCTTCTTGTGGTGAGCATAGATGCATTCTTGCCTTTTCCAACCAGCCTCTTCTTGTGAAGATCTTCTTGGTTTATATAACCAATCATTATACAGGCGTTGACCAGGCCGGAAAGTAGCCTGGCACTAAGGCTGATCCAGTCCGGTGCTGTAAGAGAGAAGAGAAAGAAGTAAGATCGGCCTTGAGAGAAGAGCAACCCTGCAGATATCTGAGCTTGAAGAGAAAGATCTTCGGATCTAAATTTGAAGTTGCAACCACCAGCTTCTAGATCTCTATTTGAAGGCATAGTTGGTGTTTCTTTCCTTGTTCTAGTTTTTCCACTGCACTTGTAGTTTAATTTCTTTTTCTCCTTTTTCCTTGTTTGCATATGTAACTGGGGCATCGTCCCTGTGTGGTTCTGCCTTGAAGCGTGTGGTGAAGCCTCACCAAGTTCGGTGAGGGGTGGACGTAGGTTGCGGGATTGCAATCGAACCACCTTAAAAACCCATATGCAATGGGTTGTGTTTTGTGTGTTTGCTCCATATCCTCTACCCCCATTCATAGGTACGCATGAGCTCCAACGTATTCCATTCTAACTGATTTCCATCGCACACTCTAGCCTTTTGATCTGCACATTGTCTATCTTGCATGCACACCACTTGCCCCTCACACCACACTTGTATTTTCTCTGCTACCTGCTGCAACCTTGCGCACAGGCACTAGGGAGTCTACTCTAGTCCAAGCGAGTTACCTTTGTCAACACACACTCTAGCATTGACTTCACATATATAGGTAGCCTGTTCACTCACCTTGTTGTAGTCTCGTGAGATCCCTACAGACTAGTGCAGCAGATCTCCCTTAGTTCTGAACTTGCTCTGAAGGAGTGTCGACCTGACTGTATGGTGGTGTCGACCTCAGCAGTTAGTGCATTGTGCTTTTTCGTTTCCATTTGAGCTATTCCCATTTGATCCGTTGTGCATTGTGCCTAAAGCATCTTATTTGTATTATAGAAGTGGGTTATGTTCTTATCAACTAAGTTTTTTTAACTGAGCCATAGTTTTCGGAAGGATCTATCCAACCCCCCTTCTAGATCCATTGCACCTAAGGGACCCAACAATACCGAGACTCTCGGTGTAGCTTTTTCACAGAGGGGTGGCCCGTAGCATCCCGACTCCACATCTTCTATGCTTCCCAGGTTGACTTGTTACCCCTAGCTTCTCTCTACATCATTAATGGCTTCTAGGAGTCACTGTGTTCCTGAAAGGGTGCTTCCAAGGCTGAGGAGGTACCCTCGTATGGCCTGAGTAACATCATCTTGCCCATTGGTGGGGCAGACCCTAGGTGGTGGCACTCCAATTTGTGCAGAGGATCTGTAGGCGAGGCACCTTCACTTGGACATCTCGTCGCACCTTCCATCATCTGAGTAAATGTTTGCCTACCAGCCATAAGCTCGGAAGGGTGGTCTTTGAGACACTCGAGCTAGCACTTTGGCCTTTTCTTCTTCATCTTCTTTTTCTTTTTCGAGTCTGTCAATCATAACAGGCTCAGGCTGAACTGGGGTTGGGGCCCACCACTTGGGTACCCACATTTGCTTAAATTTGTTCAGCTTTGGGGCCAACCCTCCCTTCAATTTGGACCCAGTGTGGTCCACTTTGTGTCGGGCCAGTGGTTAGAACTGGTTGTGCACCGGTACTACTAGGATCACCCTATCAGGTGTGATCGTGGCCTGCCGGCCATTCAGGAAAATTTGAATGCCTCTGATCATGACGGACTTATGCGAGGTGGAGAGCCGGCCTTGTAGCATGCCGGCATTCTTCTTGGTTGCCCGCCTGGCAGTCGGTGTGTGCTTCCTTCTGGTATCAACGTGTCGACGTAGCAGCCCACCATCTTTGCTGCTTTGGATGTCACCTCCGTAGCGGCGATAGGCTCGATCTCCTGGGTGTCCAGGAGGTCCACAAACATGACTCCCAGAAAGTTGGGGAAGCCAACTGCGGGAGGGAAATCTCCAAATTGGGTCAGTACGGCGAGGTAGCCATGCTGGGCATGGCTGGCAACAACAAGTGGGTCGAATGTGACAGCCATCGAGTTCTTCATAATTCAACCCCTACAATTTGAAATTGAAGGAAGTTAGAATTTTAGGAAGAGGCCATCGGGTCCTTAATCCTGGTGAAAAGATGAAAGGAGGTTAGAGTCCCACCGGGTGTACCAGACTTGTAGATCCACTTTTTATCCATTTTAAAATTATTATATCTTTATATCGTTTATCTTTTATATCGGTTTATTAGTGCCTAGGCGTGCTAGTCACAGAGTGACAATTTGTTTAGGCTCCGAGACTAGAGTGATCTGGAGCTGGTGGTGCACACCATCTGATTAATCAGACGATAGTGGGTATCGTGTCGGGACTAGACCCCGCTATGTCATGAAGGCCATGACATTAATTACATCCCCTCAGAGAGGAGAAAACCTTCGATTAGTCACCAGGAGAAGGGGCCTTATGGCCTAAAAATCAAATTTCATGAAAAGAATGTGTTTAAAAGCATTAAAATCCCATACATTAGGGTGCAAAAGGGTATTTAAAATTATGTCAGTCATATATTGACCATTTCATATCTGGACGGGAGTCCGGGTTGAAAGCATCATAAATATACGTAGTGAACATCGGGACATATGTATGCCGGAGTGCATCAAGTTTGATGTTTGAAGAAACAGCGAAACGAGGTCAAATCCCAGTCAAAATGTGTCAAATTCAGCTGGTTATTGGCCCGGTGCAAAGTCAGGCCACAGAATGGGATGGTCCTTGGGGCCCGGGCATGACTTGCAATGGCCTTATCAATATTCCCTCCGCGTGGGGTCAATGGGGAGGAACCCAGACAAAATGCCATTAAAGCTCTTAATGAGGGTTTTTTTGTGGACTAAACCCTGCAGAGCAGCCTGCTTGTGCGCAGCACGGGTTGGCTGAGTTGGGGAAATTCAATCGACCTGCCCATGTTGGGCAGGTCTGCTAAATTTCATAATTCAGCAGACCCATGCCCAACATAGGTCAGCTGGCATATGAAATTCCTCTTTTTGAGTTCCTTTGCTTTGCTTATTTTATTCATTTGTTTAATTTCGTTGAAATTCATTTTTCATCTCCATTCATCTTTGTGGATGCACTTTTTATCACTATGTTAAAATCATTTATCTTAAAGTCAATTGACTAAGAAAGCAGAGTTTTGGTTGGTCGATTGACTTCTGCTTCAATCGATTGAACTTGGGCCAAGTCGACTGACTTTGCATGCTATAGCTGCTGGCTGCAGCTACTGCTTGTTATATGTTACTACCTACTATAGCTTCTTGTTGTTACTGCCTTCTGTTGCTTGTTTTTATTGTTATTGCACAGCTGTGGCCACTGGCTGTGCATGCTGCTATTGCTGTTGCCGTTGCTGCATGTTTCTACTACTGTTACTGGAGCTACAGCTGATGCTCCTAAATATCGATGACGGTGTTATTACTACTATTGCTGCTAGCTGTTGCTGCTACTTGTGCTATTGTTGTTGCTGTTGTTGTTGCAAGAGCTTCAGTTGACATCACCGCGGTCTAACATTCGTGGTCCTCTTGATCAGTGCGTTTTGATGTGAAGGCTATTCCCAGATGCACTACATTCAAATGAACACGGTGTGTCGACCGGCCGCATTCTTGTTCTGTCAACTTACACTCTGCTTGGCTTTGTGAATATCAGTTGACTTCATGAGAAATTAGTCGACTGACTTTCATGTCTGTAGACTGAGTTGGAACTCAGTCGACTGACATTGCCTTTGTTAGTTGACTAACAACCAGTCCTTTGTACCTTGATTTCAACAGGTTGATAACCTTTGGAGCTTGAGTTGACTTACTTGCTTTCGCTTAGTTGCCCCAGCCATCTAGTTGCTTAGGTCCAGCTGTGTAGCGACCCGAGATCCGAGTATCGAAAAGGAACTGACGCGACTTGAACCTCGGCCCTCCACCCACGAGCCCAAAGACTCGGAAGGGTTAAAGGATAGGTGTGGTGTACACAGAATTAGGAAATAAAGCAGGGTAACAGATATAACAGAAATAAACAACTAACTATAACAGAGTCCAGTCCAATAAAAGTACAACCTAAAATAGTAAAATGTACCAAATGCCAAGTGAACACTCGGCCCGGTAAGTTGGCAACTAAGAACCTCCATGCAACGTCATCGAACTTCGAGGAAAAGCCTCCGCACCTGAAAACCAGGGGCGAGCCTCCTATCACAGGCTCAGTAGGGATCCCGCGGAACCCCAACCGAGAACAACGGCGGTATGGAAAGCAGCAACTACAAGAACAACGGTAATAGTCGGAAAGTAAACTCGGTGGCCGGTAAAAAGCTCGGCTCTACAGCTATTCCTACTATACCGGAACGAAACCCAACACCCTTATCCCACGGTCGGGGGACTACTGTTGACCCAAGGGCCGCAAATGGACAAGAAGGGGGGGTTGAGTTGTCCCCACCAAACGGTGTAATATGCTTAAAATAGAAATATGCACTGACTTTATCGTTCAATCCAAACTATGCACGGACCTTCGATTGCATAGACATTATAATGCTATATGCAAACACTTGCACAGACTTTGGTGTTCAAACCAAAACATGCACAGACCTTGGATTGCACAGACATTATAATGCTATATGCAGTCACTTACACAGATTGCACAGACATTATAATGCTATATGCAGACACTTGCACGGACTTTGGTGTTCAAACCAAAACATGCATAGACCTTGGATTGCACAGACAATATAATGCTATATGCAGACACTTGCTTGGACTTTGTGATGTGAAATGACCTAGGGACTAACCAAATGACCCTCGGACCTATCAAGCAAACAAGTCACGGACCGATAGCTTCACTCGAGCAGACTCACCCGCTAAGCGCACACTCGTGCCCATAGGGAACCCAATGATGGTGGTGAGGGTCTGGGGTGGGACCTCGCGGTTCCGGGGGATGGCTAGCTTGGGATTGAACCTCTAAGGGTCCAGGGATGCCCACTCTCACGGGTGGCCAGCACGTCCGGGGCGTGAGATGTAATTGTTCTCTCGCAACTCGCCCACGGTAGTCACTCAAATATCATCGAAGTCAGGATCAGGCACTCTCTTACCGCCGACGGAGCAATCAAATGCAATACTAAACTAAGCAAAGAAATCCCAGCAAATGAGAAGTGTTCAGGAGATCACCTGATTGGCGTGAATACACCGATCTCGGCTGGAGATGAGGGCGAGTGGGGAGGCGTGGGTATGCACCCACTCGCCGCACCGGTGTCACTTCGACCTACTCAAGTTATTACAACACTACACCTCTCGCAGGAGGAGGATCTTGGGGTGGGGGTTAAATTACTTGCACCCAAAACTACCTCCACGCAGGGAGGGGCCTTCAGCCGGCCAAGCGGGGAGGGAAAGAACAGAGTGAGGAGCTTCAACGAATGGCGGGGTTGGTTCTGTCCTCTTTCTGGAACAGGGGATAGGTAGACGATGTCGGCACCACTGTGACCACTCCTAAACTCGGTTTTTGACGAAACTAGTGGCCAACTCCTCGTAATTGGACCAGGGTCTTGACTGATTTTTCTGGAATTCCCAAGTTGTCGGTGTTGGTCGAGGAAGAGCCACGAACAGGGTCTCTGCTTCCTAGTTCTGACTGCTACAGAGCCACAGCAGTAGGAAGCCGAGGCCCCCACGAACACTCCCGGACTCAGAATCGAGTGTGGCTAGAGTCGATGGAATCGTTGTCACGTCTACTTCAAAACATGTCCTACGGTAATAGTAGCAGATGTCAGAGTTGACTGCAGCAGCCTGAACATTGACAGGTGGTCTGTTCAGTCCAAGACGGAATAGAACAGTACAACCAGGGGAGAAAAAAGAGAAATTACTGCTCCGAATGCTGAACAAGGTGCCACTTCTTGGTATGGAAGAGGACTTGTTGTAGAAGCTCTCAGCCAAGTGGAGCATCAAGAAACACAGGAATGAGTCTATGGGAGCTTCTGGAAGTGGCTTCAGGTTGCAGACTAGACCTATCATGCGTAGTTGGAGAAGAATGGCTCTCTCCGATATTCACAAACTCAGAAAGGGTCGAGACCACTGCCGTTGCGAAGAAGACAGGAAGACGCTTCCAACGGTTCTAGTTAAGCCTCCAGGGACGGTGAGATGAAGTCGGGGCCGATTCTTCAAGATGTTGTTACTCTGCTGCCTGCGACCCAGAACTGCAGGTTGAAGAGCGAAGGTGGGGAATGAGGTAAATGGGATTGGAATGGGGGTGGATATGTGTAGGGGTGACTTCTGACTATGAGGGGGTCTGGGAGGGGGTGTTCCCACTCCAACCCCTGCCCCCCGCCAATCCGCCAACAAGGATCACCTGCACCTCCACTCATGCCTTCGAGACTCCTCATCACTCGTCATCCCTCCACCTTGCCATCTACCTCCTCTACACCTCTGCCAATGCCCTCAAAACTCCCCATTACCCACCATCCGTCTGAGGCCCCATCTACTTCCACCATGCCTCCACTTAACAAACCCCTCATTAGAATCCCTTCGCCCATCATCACCCCCGCTCCACCAACTGTTCCTCCACCACTCCCCCTCAAACCCCTTCTCAAACCCATACCTAATCCCATAGAGGTGTGGCAAAAATCGTAGGCTATAGTGCTCCAGAGTGGGAGAATCTTCCATCGGGTGTTCCCCCAGAATAGTCAAGCCCCTGAACAATCCCAGCCGGAGAGAGGAACTGAAGAGCAGTTAGAAGAATCCACCCCCGGCACGAAATATGCTTTGCTGAAATATTTGGATAAGATGCTCGCTTGGATCTCTATCCTGGAATTGGTCAAGAGGTCAAAAAGCCACCAGGAAGCTTTGATGGACTACCTTCAAAGGGTTATGGTGAATGAGGATCTCCCCGTAGAGAAGATCTCGATGGTACTTACGTCGTTGAGTACACAACCAGCCATTATGTTTCACGACCATGAGCTTGTCCCTAAGGAGGCTCGGAAGTATGCATTGTGTGTCACGGTGAAGATCAACGGGGTGTCCGTGGATTCATGTTAGGTGAACATTGGTACTTCTATAAATGTGATCTCAATGAGCACCCTCTTGTTATGTCGGGCTGATATGGAGCAAATAGGACCTTTATCAATTACAGTCACGGCCTATGACAGCAGTAAGAGGCCACCGAAGGGGATGATCACCTTGGATGTAGAGTTGGGCCCTACAGCAGTTTCTACGAAATTCCATATCCTAGATATGGATCCCACATTCAAGGGCATACTGGGTCATTGTGGACGTGTAATATTACATGTCCGCGTGTCCCGAATAATCCAGCGTCAATAGACAACTTCAACTGAAGAGACTACGGAGAACACGTCCCACCCGGACCCTCCGAATGAACAGTACACTGCCGTGAAGCCACTCCCGGAGTCACGGCAGCGAAGAGGAACCAACCCCTGGGGGGGCTCACAACTCGTGGGCCCCAAAGAGAACTAAGTGAATCGTCAATCGGGCTCAAAATGGGCCCAAATCCACTTCCACGGCACCCTCGCCAAGGCCTCAACGGCATGCCCACACGAACTCTTTAGCGACACGCCCAGCAAAGCCTTCAACGGCACGCCCAGTGAAGCCTTCAGTGGTACACCCTGCAAGGCCTTCAGCGGCACGCCCTGGCGCTCCTTCAGCGGCACGCCCTCTTTAGTTTCTTTAGCGGTACACTCGTGCAATCCTTCCGCGGTGCACCCTGGCTTTCCCTAATGACGTGGCCGGCAATGGAGATCTTATGCCATCACCCTATAGATTTTTCACGCGCAATGGTCACGCTGAGGTGTCGAATGGAGGAGGTGGCACGCTGGCTACCCCCCCTGCCACGAAGGATGCCCAAGTTAAATCTTCATCAATGCCCCACGCTCCAACCCCCGTCGTTCACGTCCAAAGGCTCCCTGCCACTGGGAGTATAAAAAGCGTCTTCTCTGACGAACACAAAAAGAGACAGACGAAGAGGCAAGAAAGAGGAGAGGCATTTTTTCAGAAAAGAGAGAATAAAAGAGAGAAGGAAGACGCCAAAAGAGACCACCACGCACACCAGAGAGAAGAGAAGAAGAAGAAGGGACTCTCCCCTTCGGTAGCCACCAGAGAACTAGAGAGTGAGAGAGTAAGAGAGAGGGAGAGAGAGGAAGCATGAAGAGAATTACCCTGTTCATGACTTAAAGCTTATTGCAGTGGTATTTGCCTTAAAGATTTAGAGGCACTACTTGTATGGAGAGACCTTTGTTGTATTCTCTAATCATAAGAGCTTGAAGTATTTGTTCTCCCAGAAAGAGCTTAATATGAGGCAGAGGAGATGGCTCGAATATCTAAAGGATTTTGATTTCTCCATTGAGTATCACCCTAGGAAAGGCAATGTAGTGGTAGATGTCTTGAGCCATAAGCCAATGCTTAAGTTGTCAAGTATTATGTTGCAAGAGTGGAGGATGCTGGAATAGTTAGTAAGCCTAGATCTTAATATTGGTGAGAAGAAGGATTGGGTTATGATCGCCCAGGTTCAGCTTCGTCCAAAGCTATTGGCTGAGATTAAGACCTTGCAAGATAATGACCCATTGCTGGTAAAAATCTGAGAATGTTTGAGTAGTCGACCAGATTTTCTTTTGGCCGATGATGGCAGATTATTATTTCGGGGAAGAACTTGTTTCCCCGATTTAGCCGAAGTGGAGACCAAGATTCTTGAAGAAGCCCATAGGTCTAAGTATACTATTCATCCTGGAGCTACAAAGATGTACTGAAACTTGAATAGGGCCTTTTGGTGGCCGAACATGAAGAGAGAAGTGGCTGAATTTGTGAATAGATGCTCAGTATGTCAGCAAGTGAAGGCCGAGCATTTAGACCTGCCGGGAAGTTAAAGCCTCTCGAGATACCACAGTAGAAGTGGGAGAGCATCGGCATGGATTTTATTATGGGCTTACCTAGAACTCATGGCGGCTTCAATGTGATCTAGGTTATTGTCGACCGACTGACAAAGTCCACGCACTTTTTATCCATCAAGTCAAAGTGGACGGTGGATGTGTTGGTTGCTTTATATATGAAGGAAGTAGTAAGATTACATGGTGTGCCTGTGAATATTGTGTCTAACAGAGACCCCAGGCTCACATCCCATTTTTGGAAAGGATTGTAGGATTAATCCTTGAGAACCCATCTGAACTTCAGTATTGCCTTTCATCCTCAGACTGACGGGCAGATAGAAAGGATGAATCAGATTATAGAAGGCATGTTAAGGGCTTGCATGATTGATTTCGGAGGTAGTTGGCATGAGCATTTGGCCCTGATTGAATTTGTCTATAATAACAGTTACTAGTCCAGCATTCAGATGGCACCGTTTGAGGCCTTGTATGGAAGAAGCTGTAGATCACCTCTGTGCTGGGATGAGGTAGGCGAGAAGTAATAGCTTGGGCTAGATATTATCTCAGAGTCATCCAAGAACATTCAGATTATCAAAGACCATCTGCAAGTTGCACAGTCCAGGCAGAAGAGCTATGCTGACAACAGAAGAAGATATTTGAAATTTTAGGTTGGTGAGCATATATTTCTGAAAGACTCACCTATGAGAGGAGTCCGAAGATTTGGAATCCGTGGCAAGCTAAGTCTGAGATTTGTTGGTCCATTTGAAATTCTGGAGAGAGTGGGTGAAGTTGCCTACACATTGGCATTGCCACCCCAATTGTCAGGCGTGCATAATGTCTTCAATGTGTCCATGTTGTGGCAGTACGTATACGACCCCTCGCACATCATCCAGCATGCGGATCTAGAGTTGAAGGAAGATCTGTCTTATGAAGAGAAGCCTGTCAAGATTCTAGATCAGAAGCAGCAATAACTCAGGAATCGATCCATACTGATGGTCAAGGTCCAGTGGAGTAGACGTGGAATCGAGGAAGCCACATGGGAGTCCGAAGATGCGATCAGGAAGTAGTATCCTGACTTATTCTAAGGTTAGTAACCATAGTTTTCCCCTGTTTTGATAAACTGAAATGCTTATGCAAATTGACTGACCTTTGAAAAATGCAGTGGGCCGAGGGAGCCCAAAGGACCAAACCGGATGCATCGTCCTCCTCCACACAGCCTGTCGGGGGACGGGCTGAGCGAGATCCAGATTTTACCCAAGCCGTAGCTCGAGCCGAGGAGGCCGAAGCTACCCTCACGGAGCGGGTAAGAAACAAGTTTTTCTAAAAATGCTTTATGCATATGCATGCGCCTAAGCTGACCAATATGTAAAATGTAATATGCAGGCGAGAGAATCAGCCGTAGCATTGGCTACGGAGGAACGAGCCTCAGCAGAAGCGGCAGAGGTACCCCATCTCCGGGAAGAGATTGACCGACTCTGGGGGGAGGTGACCTGGTTGAGCGGAGAGGTAGTGGACATAGAGCGGTACTAGACCGAGGCTCCTGAGGCACGACTTTAGGTCCATGACTTGAGGATCGAGCTCCGGAGCATGGAGCGGACCATCCGACTAATGGGCCAAGCACCCTAGCAGAGCGCGTCTCGAAGCGGCGCAGCAGGAGGCTCATGGAGCGGGGCACCGAGCTCATCGGTGGGAGATCATTTGGCTAGCTCTTCCAGTCGCTGGAGGAATGAGGAGGCGAAGCGGAGACGCCCACGGGAAGAGGAGGAGCATAGTGCCATGGAGCCACCGTCAAAGCGGCATGAGGGCACTGGAGACAGTGGCGGCCCGGGAGATAGACCGGCCGAATGACACTTTTTGTTCTTGTTTTTTTGATTTTTTGGTTTTTCTGTTTTGTTGACACACATTATGTGATAATTTAGAATATGATGAAATGAAGAAATTTTTTGATTTATGAAAAATGTGAAATGTGAATGTGTGGATGTGAATGCAAATGTGTGATTGGGAATGTGAATGCATGTTTGTATGAATGGATGGTTGTGTGAATGTGAGTATGTGAATGGATGTGAATATGAGGATGGATGGTTGTGTAAATGGATGATCGTGTGAATGGGCATGTGAATGTGAGCAGGTTAATAGATATAGAACGATGGACGTGTATGTGGAATGCAAGAGAGACCGGTAGGGCTGATCAAATAGAGAGGGAGCAATCAGATCCTAATTCTGCAACAGAATATTTAACGGGTCTCCTTAAGACCATTAAGTAACCATAACGGACCATGGTCCACACGTTATACTTCACAGAACGAAGGCGGTTGACAGCCAGAGTTTAACAGACCAGAAGGGGAGCGTTATGAGACTATAACGGGTTCATGATAGACCGTTAAATGAATCAGTAGCAGAGTTCGATTGGGACTCTTTAAAGGACATCCGAAGTGGAATAGAAAGAGGCCCAATCCCTGCTAGAACCCTTCTAGGCCTGGGATAGGACTTTCTAACCATAATATCCAAATTAAACACCAACATCAAGCCTTTATAAGTAGGAATCAAACCCCAAATTCCAAGCTCATCTTATTTTTCTGCTAGAAGTTTAGAAAACCCAGAAAATAGTTAGGAACAAAATGAAGAGGAGCTTTGGAGCCTTTGCTATGGAGGAAAGGGTTTACACCAGGCCCAAAGCAGCTAGGAAGGAGCATGGAGAACTTCAAAGACTAACCTACATCCCTAAGCACCTGAGTTCAAACCCTCCAAGAGAGGTAAGTCATCAAGTTCTCATCAAAGATTCAATTTTTTTCTGCTCTTCCTCTCTCTCATGACTCTCCTTTTCTTTTCTTCTTTATTTCTCCTCTAGGCTTTCCCTGGTTCCAGATGCTATTCTAATCTAAAGTGGGTGGCTCCCATGATCAAAGAACTCCCTTTAGAGGTCCTATCAATCCTAAGGGCGTGGCATCTTCAGCCTTTAACACCCCTACCCCCGTGCATTATAGTTTCTGTTGACTGTGGATTTTTATGAGTTCTGTTAAGTATAGCGGTCCTGCCCCAGTCCGTTATGATATGTAACGAGGTGGTCCTGATCCGTTATATACCTGGAGATTTCAAAAGATTATTTATGTAATTTCTAATACATTCCATGATTCATACATATCATGTTTAAAGTATTTTATACACTATAGCATTATTTTACATTCCAAAAGAGTAACTTTCTCTCTCCTTGTGATGGAACAACTAGTCGTAGCCCAACGACTTCCGTGTCGGCCCACCTGGGAGAGGTGGCGGGGTGTTCTCATTGTACGATTTTTAAGCTAGTTTTCATGGGCCCTCTCTCATAGTCAGTAGCGTCCTAATGGAAGGAAAAACTAGCTAGAGGCCTAACTCAAGGCAATGAGTCACTGTGTGCACACGTGGTCAAAGACTTGGACTGACGCTGATGGGCGTTACTCTGACTAGTTACTCGGTGAGGTACTATTGTGTCACTCGCTTGTCACGAGCTTGACTGTGAGGTGCTTAAGACGCAGTGTAAGGCGTTAGTGGACGCATCTGGTTTCTCCCTTCTGGTGGTCTTCCTTCTTCCTATCACATGGTCAGTTGAGGTTTATGCTTTCGGTAGATATGGTTTCTAATGTGTTCCTCGCGGGTCACGAGCCAGACCGCGAGATGAGTTTCTAGCAGTCGCGGTTATGTGTCTCTCGCGGGTCATGAGCCTAACAGCGAGATGGATTCTAGTAGTTGTGGTCATGCATTCCTCGCAGGCCACGAGCTAGACCACGAGATGAGTTTCTGATACTTGTAGTCGCATTTATTGGCATGTAGTTAGTTGTTTAACTGCATAGATAGAGTTTCTAGCTTTGCTATAACTGTGATTTAATTGTGACATTGCCTGTTTACTACATTAAATGCATGCTCTAATTACCTTTATTATTGTATGCTTACGTATTTAGTGCGAGGTAGGGATCCGCGTGACCCCTATTGAGTCTGGCTGTGACTCACCCTTCCTACTTTCAGGTGAGTAGTCCCGCCGTCTTCTAGAGCTTCACGAGGTTTTGACGATCGTCAGTAGAGTGCCAGCAGTAGTCGATCTGTCTTCTTGTACTTTTGACCCGGGTATGCCCCGTGTAGTTGTACATTTGGACTTCTTTTCAGTTGTGGGACTTGTATAATTGTAGAATCTGGACTATTGTATATATTTTAGCACTCTGATATTTTAAATTACTTCCGTACTGATATTAATTTTGTTGTCAT
Organism: Amorphophallus titanum; assembly: GCA_024336825.1. Classification (NCBI taxonomy): domain Eukaryota; kingdom Viridiplantae; phylum Streptophyta; class Magnoliopsida; order Alismatales; family Araceae; genus Amorphophallus; species Amorphophallus titanum. The sequence continues at coordinate 18,000,630 of JANBPO010002302.1, forward strand.
AATTAATATTGCCTGTCTGTAATTCCAATTTGTTATGTAACTCCTCGACAACCTCACTAACCCTTCAGGGGCCTCATCAGCCTCTTGAGTGGTGTCCCCAGTTCCTACCATCGGTATATCGATTTTATCGGTATATCGGTGTCCAGATCTCTGGGTCGTTACAGTGGTGGTCCTAAGGATGGCCGCAATCAGGTAGAGTCAATGCCAGAGAAACACTGGATTTCTGGAAGAAAACGGTCACAGAATGGCTGCTACTTGATAGTGGCGGTCTCCTGAGGGCCACTACTCTCCAGGACACAAAAAAATGTCGGTAACTTGAGTGCTTTCTAGACAAATAGGTTTTAAGGGTACAACTCACTCGGGGTCCTAGTGGGAATCCTAGGCTCGCGGACACTTACGGAGGCCTTGAAACATGATCCTCTAGTCTGACAGAAGGAATATCCGGTGGAGAGGTTCACAAGTCCAAAAAAGTGTGCTTATAAGTGCAAAGTGTAACTAATGACATCGTACCGAAATACGTGTCATATACTTAAGAATGACTTAAGGATAAGAGGGAATCGTGTATTGCCAATAGGAGTAGTTGTAGTGTCGAGTTTTGACCGGCCACCAGTTCACTATTCCTACTGTGGTTGTTTAGCTAGTGCTGCTTTCCTTTCTGCCGTTATTTTCTCAGTTGGGGTTCCGCGGGACCCCTACTGAGTCTCTATTTGAAAACTCATCCCTACTTTTCAGGTGCAGTGGTTCGTCCTCAAGGTTCGAGGGCATTGCGTGGAGGTCCTTAGCTACCAGCTCGCCGGGCCGAGTGTTCACTTGGCGTGTGGTATGTTTTACTACTTTAGACTATAATTTCTGTTGGACTGGACTCTGTTGTAATTAGTTATTTATTCTTATTAATTATTGAATTGTCCTGCTTTATTTTCTATTTCTTTGTACCTCCACACTCTTTTTTTGCCCTTCCGAGCCCTCCGACTCATGGGCGACGGGCCAGGATTCGAATGGTATCGGGCTCCTCCCAGTATCCGGATCTTGGGTCGTTACAAATCGACCTTGCAAGGATCGTAGTTCTTAAATTCTTCAGAGGCGGCAACTCCTAGATGGCCTTTAGCTTCGAGGGGTCTATTTAAATCCCCCGATATCAGACAATGAAGCCCAGGTATTTCTCGCTTGAGATGTCAAAGGTGGACTTCATTGGGTTCATCTTCAGTTCATATTGTCAGAGCCTTTGAAATATGATCCTAAGATCATTCAGGTGGTCTTCTTTCTTCTTGGTTTTAACAACCAGGTCATCGATGTAGCACTCAACTTTATGATAGAGCAATTCATCAAATACTTTCGTCATCACCCTTTGATAGGTGGCGTTGTCATTCTTGAGGCCAAAGGGCATCTTTTATTATGGAATATCCCCTTAGGTGATCGGAAAGTTGTATGGATCCTATCCTGCTTGGCTATCCATATTTGATTGTACCTGGACGAGCCGTCCATGAACGATAGTGCCTCGTGGCTAGTGGTGGCATCTATCATAACTTCAATGATCGGCACCAAAAAATTATCCTTTGGACATGCCTTGTTCAGGTCCCGAAAGTCTACACATATCCTGATCTGGCCATTCTTCTTCTTGACGGGGACAATATTCACCAGCCAGGTAGTGTATTGGTTTTCTGTCACGAAGTTAACGTCTATAAGCTTGTCAACTTCCTTGCAGACTTGGCTTATCAACTCCGGCCTCATCCGCCATGGCGATTATTTCACCGGTTCGGCCCTTGGATCAAAGGCCAGTATGTGTTGGGCCACCTCAGGGCTCAAGCCCGGCATTTCTTTGTAGTTCCAAGCAAAACAGTCCCGGAACTCCTGGAGCAGTTGCATATATTAGTTTCTTTCTTCTAGGAGAAGCAAGTCACTGAGGATAGCTGGCCAAGGCTCTTCCCATATGCCAAGGCTTACCTTAATCAGTTCATCATCGGTAGCCTGCCCTCCATCTTCGATCTCTGGGGGAGCCAGCTGCAAATCGACGAAGCCCTCATCATCTTCTTCGGCCTCGACGACCTCACAATTACTTTCTTGTTTCATCTCGCCATAAAGCAAAACTTCATCGGCCTCCTTTCCTGACTCTTGGATCGGCATTGGCGCCAGTGATATGATGTTCGAGCAACTTAGATGTCGGCCCGTGGGTGGATCACCTCTAGGGGTGGTGAAGAACCCTTCAGTCTCTTGTCCCTATAGAGTGTCATCCGTAGTCGTGTTGACCTCTATGACAATAGGTTACCAACAATTGCATGGGACATTGACTTCAGGCATTTCATGTATTAGTGTATGGGTCTTCGGGGTATCTGATGTGACACGACCTCGGACCTACTAGCAAGCACAATTTGCAACGTAAACGGGCCGTAATTGGCGGCCGGCTCACTTGCCCTCCTATGGAGCAAAACCTCCCTCTAGTGTCCTTGTCCTATCGCACCACCATCCAATCATCCCTTCAGTAGATTGTGTGGTAGGAGTTTATCACGGCTTTCGAGCGAGCCTTCTGTCCATCTTTCGTCAGGTCACAGAGGTTGCATGAGTTTCTGGAGCCGACCCAGGGTAACATGTCAGTGATGCAGTACCACTCCAGGTTTATTGAGTTGGGCCGTTATGCTTCTCACATCATGGCAGATGAGGAGGTGAAGATCGAGCAATTTGTTGGTGGTCTGAGGGTGGAGTTGAGGCATCATCCTCTTGCGTCAGGTTTGACCACCTTAGACGCAGCTTGCAAGGCAGCAGCGGCGCTGGATAGAGACTTGCAGAAGGTTCGAGGGCGAGGCGGTGCTGGTCAGGGGTAGGTAGGTTCCAGCCAGCCAATGGAGGTTCAGTCGCAGAGTACTGTCCAGCTCTTAGCAGGTGGTTCTGTGGCAGTGCAGTCTATGGCTTTCATGCCAGAGTCATCGTCCTTTAGCTCAAAGCTCAAGAAGCTACTCAAGGAAGCTGGTTTTAGCAGGAGGCGATGGGGTCGCAAGGAGCCGCAGCAGGAGTCGATGGGCAGTGTCCAGTAGCTCGTGGCTATTCAGCGTCAGGGTTCGGTGAGTGGTGCTTGGGGCGGGTGTCCTAGGTGTGGTGGTTCTCATCTAGGCAGATAGTGTTCTGCGCCCGTGGTTTGCTTCAGGTGTGACCAGCCAGGGCACATGGCACGTGACTGCCTACCAAGATCGAGTCAACCGTCCGGGTTTCAGTAGCAACAGCAGTTTCAACCCCACCAGATGCCATCACGGTCGCAGCAGTACCAGTAGCAGGAGTAGTTTCCTCAGTTGACTCGGTCAGCTACAGTGGAGAGGCAGAGATCTTGAGGCAGAGTGACCCATATGACTGGGGCAGAGGCTGAGGTGTCGCAGTTGGTGGAAGGTACTCTTTCGATTTTGGGTTGTACGGCTCGTGTTTTGTTCGATTCAAGTGCTTCTCATTCATTCATTTCGGAGGATTTTGCTAAGAGTGTGGAGGACCTGGTGGCCGAGATGTCCTATTATATGGAGGTGGAATTACCTACCGGTGATTTCGTGCACACCCCGTATTACTTTGAGAAGGTACCTGTGTGAGTGGAAGGGCAGAACTTGCCAGCCAGGCTTTATACGTTACCGCTTTAGGACTTCGATGTGATTTTGGGCATGGATTGGCTCGAGACTCATCATGCCTTGGTGGATTGCGGCTCAAAGAAGGTCTACTTCCAGCAGCTTCGTGGACCCACCTTCTATTTCCAAGGTATCTGGTCTTCCTCTTCCCATTTGCTTATTTCGGCTATTAGGGCTCGTCAATTGCTTGATGCGGGTTGTCAGGGTTTTCTCGCTTCTGTGGTTTTGGTCGATCAGCAGTGCCCGGATGTGGAAGACATTCCTGTCGTGTGCGAGTTTCCTGATGTTTTTCCCGAGGAGTTTCCAGGGTTACCACCGCAGCGGGAGATTGATTTTGTGATTGATGTGGTACCAGGTACGGCGCCTATGTAGAAGGCCCCTTATCGTATGGCACCTATAGAGTTGCGAGAGTTGAAGGTGCAATTACAAGAGCTACTTGCCAAGGGGTACATTCGTCCTAGTTATTTCCCGTGGGGCGCACCGATATTATTCGTGAAGAAGAAGGATGTTAGTTTGAGGCTGTGCATCGACTATCGTCAGTTGAACCAGGCGACTATTAAGAACAAGCATTTGTTGCCTCGGATTGATGACTTGTTTGATCAGCTTCAGTCGGCCCAGGTGTTTTCGAGGATTGATTTGAGATCGGGCTAAAAATTAGGAAATTCCTAATTTCCTATTTCTTTTTTAACCCTCTCTCCTCTCTCTCATTCTCACGTTCACTCTCTCCCTCTCGTTCTCTCTCCTCTGTTCTCCTCTCTCTGCGGGGCGCACGACCGTGGCGAGATGGGCGAGGCAGGAACATCGTGGAGTGATCGTGGAGAGTGCTGGGATGGAGGATAGAGCGTGGCGTTGGCGAGATCCCTCGATGGATTCAAAGCCGGCATAGTTTGGTCTGTGTGACATTTTCGGTGCGGTTTAGTCACTTTGGCACGTGAGAACTTCGGTGGAGGTAGGGAGATGCATTACCTGCTTCTCTTCTATGTTCCCTCACGATTTGGAGCCGAACGGTGTGAGTATGAGTAGGTTTTGTCGTGTTTGGGTGAAAGCATGCTTCGGGGGGTGTGAGATGAGTTTGCCTTTCCCTGTGACAGTTTCTTGCTAGGTTAGTATCATTGGAACCCCTGGCATGTTAGCAATCTGTTCCCGCTAGTTTCATCGCGATTGGTTGTCATTTGGGACCGATATGAGCCTGGGAACCCATGCGACTCGTGTTGGGTCGATTCGGTGGAATCGCTCGTTTCTTATCGTTTATACGTCGATTTGATCCCATCTGGACTGTGGAGGGTTAATTTGGTCATTAGGATTGTTTCCCCTTCGTTTTAGGGCGAACGGGGCTTGGAAAGGTCAGGTTTTGGCCAATCCCCTATTTTTCCCGCCGTGACGCCTTAGTGGTCCTTTCAGAGTCCGTTTGTGTCCTCAAGTGGTCCAGTATGTGACCGTTTGTCTTATGTCGGTTCAGGTCTTTGCGGTCATGCGATAGACCATTTTCCATGGCTCGCAGCCCATTGCTGGACTGTTAAGCTCTGGCAAGCGGCCCATTAGGTGACCGCTAGACTTATGTGGAATATCGGCTTGGCTAAGTGGTCGTATGATAGACCGCGAGGCTAGCTTTAGCGGACATATAGTCAATCGCTAAGCATCGTTTGACTTTAGTCAATGGTTTTAGGTCAGTTCGGGCTAGCGGTCTAGCTCCGACTGTTTGTAGTCTTTAGCAGCCCATTAGTAGACCGCTAAGCTCTGTTTGACTTCGGTCAATGTCTTAGGTCAGTTCGAGTTGTGTCCTTAGCGGCCCATTTATAGACCGCTAGGCACCTGAAGCGGTCCTTTTATAGACCGTTTGGTGGTTTGACTGGTTAAGTCAGCTCGAGGGTGGGCTAGGTCTAGCGGCCTAGTGTATGGCTGCTACAGTCACCTTGCGGCCCATTCTTTGATCACCAAGTGTCTGTGTCCTCTGTGTGTGGTTAGCGGCCCTTTAGCTGACCGCTTGGCTTACTTAGCGATCAAGCGATCGACCACTTATCCCCGGAGTGTTGTATTTCTGATGTTTTGGTCTTCAATTGTCTTGGCTCAACCTTGTGGTTCGCCCGTTGTCCCATGGATGTCTTTGATGTCCTATGAGGGCTATGACCATGTTATAAGGTAGCCAGGAGTGCTTTATATCGATTAGTATTCTGTACTATTTCTGAGTCGTTACTGGTTTCTGGTCAACCTGGTAATATCTAATGGTTGACATGCGACCTCATGAATGTCTCAAAGTTCTTGTATAAGATCGAGACATAATTTTGGATGCCTTGAGGTGCTATCTTACCTCGATTTATGTGTCTAGGTGCTTTGAGGGTCTTTGTGATCCCTTAGGTTCCCGTGATTCATATTATGTGGATGTTTTTCCTTTATTGGTATTTTATTTTGACTTTGACATAGGAATTAGGCTGATTGGCGGCATGTTACCACTTTTGCATACGGTGATCTTGACCCCAAGTCGTGAGACTCGTCACCGTGGCGTTATTCTCGCCGCGATTGAACAACCCCGCCACTTTGGAGCCGTCCGCCATGTCCTTGCCCCAAACTTCCAGCACGCCACCCACACTCACCCGGGCGGCCTGACGGCCTAGTAAATCCTGATTGACGGCTAGCACCTCATCGTTGGACAGAAGGCCCAGGGTAAAGTCATCCAACTTGGTCATTTCGCACCCAATCAACAGCGGTGAATCCAGGAGAACCCACAAACTGATGTGCGTGAACTGCTCGTTCACGGGTTCGATCCAGCCGGAATTCCAGTTCTCGAACCGCTTCACGCTGGGCTTCGATAACGTCGACCTCTCGCTGCTGTGGCGCTGGCAGGACTCGGTGTCGTTCGAACCGGCGCAGCTCGCGGCTGACCGTGCTGCGGCCGATGCTGCAAACCGTGATGGCGACGGCGTTCTGCTCCCGATCGACGATCAGGGCTGCCCCGACTTCGACGGTGCCGATCCGGGCGCTTGCGTCGTCGATCCGCAGTTCCGCCACATCAAGGCGAAGAACTATTTCGACCTGACCGCGCGCTTCAACGTGAGCGAGAATCTGACCTTCACCGCGACGGTCCAGAACATGCTCAACCAGAAGCCGCCGATCGTCGGCAACACGATCGGTTCGACCACCTACAACAGCGGCAACACCTTCCCGTCGACCTACGACGCGCTGGGCCGCCTCGAGACCGTGACCGTCCACGCGCGGGGCGGCGTCGAGCTCGGCGGCGCTCCGAAGATCGCGACCGTACGATTTGATCTCCCAGTTCCCGCTCGCCTCGAGGTGAAGCTCGGGATGCAGGAACGAGATTTTCTGGTGATCGCCGTAGAACTCCGTCGAAAGCACCTGAAACTGATCGAGGTTGTATTCGCCGTCGAACTCGAAACCGAGCCGTTTCATCGTCCGCTTGCGCTCTTCGTTCGACATTTTCCGCCATTGCGCACGTAACTTCGGGTCGCGCGGAAGAATGACTTTCACGATATTATCGTCCCAGCCTTCCATTTCGAAGGCGAACACCAGCTCCTCGCCGATCTTCATCGACGGATTCTTCGCGACGAAGCTCTTTCCGAGAACCATTCGCTTCACTTCGGGATCCTTCAGCCCGACGTGCGCCATGACATGGGCCGCGAACAGACCGCACCACGGGGTTTCATCGTCCGCGACGGTGATCCCCAGCACCTTCGCGCCGAGGGCCTTCGCCCAGCCGAGGATCGTCTGGTTGTGGCGCGAGCCGGGGACCTCACGAACCCCAATCAGGGAACGCGCGTAGGGCATCCAGTCCATGGACGGACTCCGTGCTTGTGGTGGAGATTGGGGCTAGGCGACGCCCTTGATCTTCTCGACCGTCTTGAGCCCGAGCATCATCGCTGCGAACGTCAGCCACACCGCGAGGTAGCCTTCGTTCATGGGCTTGCCGATGGCGTGGCCCAGACCGGCGGAATAGACGACGCCCGCGAACACGGCCCAGCCTGTCGCCGGTCGCCAGAGGCGGTCGAACGCCTGATAGGCCCAGTGCTTTCGCATCGGATGGTCGGGCAAGGGGATAGCGTCGCTCATCAGCCCAACCCCAGCTTGAGAACCGCCCCTCCCAGCATCATCACGAGGCCGACCAGCAGGGACCATGCGGCCAACTCTATTCTCCCGGCCCGGCGATGCGAGGAATCCAGCTTTTCTCGAAAGCCGGAGATTGTCTCGGCCAGATGGCTGTATCGCAAGGCGCATTCCGCCTCGTGCTTGGCGATCTCGGCATAGGCGCCGGTGACTGTCTTTCGCTCGCCCATCAGAGCGTTCCGTAGCCGGTCAGCAGCCACGCCGAGCCGTCAAAGCTCACGTCGCAATAACTTCCCGCCGCCAACGCCTTGAGCGGCCCTGAGCCCACGTTGAGATTGAAGGCCCCGGTCGCGGCGGATGCGCGCGTGATCCTGAAGCTGTCGCCCAGAACCGCGTTGGTGGTCGAGAGAGTCACCGCCCGGTCCGCAGTCAGGGCCGTTGACCAGATTTGCGCGGGCTTGCTGACGCCGGCCGTCAGGGTCGCGGCGGCGTTGCCGACGATGGCCGTCCCCCGGGGAGCGTTGTTGCTCATCTCCGTGCCGGCCGGGATCACCCCGACCGCCCGCGCGGACGGAGCCCCGTTGTTGTCGCGGATCACCCCGCCGCTTCCAATCGTCCCGCCCGAGACCACGCGAATCCAGCCCGCACCCGTCTCAAGAAAGTTTCGAGCCAGGGTCCAGTGCTTGATGTCATAGGTCGCCGAGGCGTGCCGGTAGGCCAGCGCGAGAACCATGTTGGCGCTGGAGCCGTACATCTCGTTGTCGGTGATGTTCACACCGTCGATGTCGGCGACCGCCGTTGACGTGGCGTACATGTCCACCAGCCGAAGCCGCGTGCTGTCAGAGGCCTGAGGAACGGCGGTATCCGGGTTGGAAATCCCGAACACCTTGCAGCCTTCGATGGAGATGTCCGCGCACTGCCCCATCAGATTGAAGCAGGTCGGGTATTTGTGGTCGTAGAACTTGGCGCCCCGGAACAGGTAGTTGCTCGGGGTGGTCGCTCCCAGCTCAGGGGTGACCGATTGCCAGACCTCGTACCCGTAGCAGCGCAGGCCGATGAAGGTGTCGTTGTTGCACTCCACATTGCTCATGGCGAAGAAGTGCATCATCGAGGCCGGGGCGTCCGCGATAGCCACGTCCCGCTGATCGAAAACGTTGTCGTAGGACTTGAAGTAGTAGTCGCCGCCCGTGCCGCCGTTGCTCTTGTCCGAGATAAAGCGCTCGCCGGTCGAACCGTTGGACTGGAAGCGGGTCACACGGTTGCGGCCGAACTCCACCGAGCCGAACTCGAAATACAGCCCCGTTCCGGTCGCCCCGGAGGGCAGGATGTCGCGAATCTCGTTGTCGAGGACGCGCTGAAGCTTGCGCGGCGAGACCTGGCACATGCGCGCCGCCTGACCAGCCTTGTCGGGCCAGTCATCGTTGATCCCGTAGACCTTGTTCCGCTGGAAGCTGAAATAGGCCGGGGTGTGGTGGTCGTCCGGATCGGCGGGGTCCGTGGTGTCGAGCGCCCGCACCACGTGGCGGATCATGTGATCCATGCGGTTGTCATCGACGAGAAGGTCTTCGATCAGCGTCTCGTCGATGAAGGCTGCCGTGCAGTACGACAGCTCGCAGTGGTGGATGTTGATCTTGTCGCCCGTGACGCTGCGGTCGTTGTCCTCGGCGAACAGGAACAGGTTGACGTTGTTGGCCCGCCCGGCGAACTTCACGTCGGTCACCTCGACCGTGCCGAACGTCGTGTCGTTGGCGATCTGCAAGAGCGAATATTCGCCGTCCGCCGACATGCCCGAAAGCGTCAGGTCGGTGCCGGAGAAGCTGAACATGGCGTGGTTCGTAGCCGTGGTGGACATGACGCACCGGCCGCCAGACGGGCCACGGATGACCACGCTTCCAGCGATGGGGACCGCCGACGTGACCCGGTGTTTCGGACCAAGAACCAGGGGGAGCCCGGCCGCGCTCGCGTAGACGATGGCGGCGGTCAGGGCCGTTGTGTCGTCCGTCGTGCCGTCAGCCACAGCGCCGAAGTCCAGCGCCGAGATGGTGTCCCGCAGCTTGTCTCGCAGGCCGCGTTCCACCGCGCCCGTTCCCGACTGCAAGAACTTTTGCGCGGCCGTGAAGTCGTCGAGGGTGTTTTCACCGAGGATCGAGCCGACTGCGGCGGACGCCGCCAGCTCCACGCCCTCGAGAAAGGCCAGGCTGGGGCTGATGTTGTCGCGGTTGCGCAGGCCAGCGATGGGCGAACCGTTGGCGTCGGTGATCGCAACCGTGAACTCTTCAGCGTCGTCCGCGAAAATGGACGGGAAGACCCCGGCGGCATTGGCCACAACCGGGTTGGGGTGGGCCGTGGTCAGGGCGGCCGAGGTGTAAACCGACTTAAGGTCGGTCGTTTCGTTCTCATAGAAGTAGATTTTCGCCCCGGCGACCGGCGCCCCCGTCAGGTCGAGCGCGGGCATGTAGTTGGGGATGACGATCCGCTTGCCGGCCATCGGTCTCTCCGTCGTGGGATGCGGCGTCGTCACGACGCTGCGGATGTGCTATTGGGGTCGGATGCAGCATGATCCGATGTGGGGCGTGGACACGTCCCAATGGTCCTGGCGCCGTCATTTGGCGGCCTGGGTGATCTACTTGGTCTACGCCGCCGTGGTTCTCTGGGCGATCAGGGCCTTCTTCAGTTGGCTCCAGTCATGAGCCTCGGAGCGACGTAGCCCCCGGCCTGTCCCGCTGCGGGCGCGGTCAGGCGCTTGGCGATCTCGTCGCGCAGGACAAGGACCTTCGGGTCCTGCCGCGCGAGTTGCTCAATTGGAGCTCGAGCTCAAACCAATCCCGGGTGTGTGGACGACCCGAGCCAGAGGGAGGTGGGGGTGATGCCTCCATCAGGCTCTCTTTCTCCAGTGGAATCCCATGGTCAGTTGAGTAAGTTTATACAAATTGGTTCTATGGCAGATTATCAGCATTCATTTGAGACATTATGTAACAGAGTTACTGGAGTTTCTGAAGATCATTTACTAGGCATATTCCTTAGTGGACTTCGGGAAGAACTGGCTTGTGAGGTCTTATCTTTTATTCCCCAGTCCCTGTCCGATGCCATGGAATTAATTAGCTAGAATTCAAGAACAAAAGTTTTCTTTCAGACACAGAACTTCTCCCAATTTTACTTTCTCTACTGCACAACCTTCTAGGCTAGCTTCCAATAATTTTGCACCATCAGTTTCTCGGCTTAAAAACACTCCTCCTGATCGCCGGTTGTCTACACAACAGCTATAGGAGCATAGAGTGAAAGGCCTTTGTTGTAACTGTGATGACAAGTGGGTTCCAGGCCACTCCTGTCAATCTCAGAAACTATTCTTACTACAGCTGGTTCCTGATGCTACTGAATATGATTTAGCACAAGTAGAAGATTTAGAGATAGCTTCTGAACCAGAACCATCTTTATCATCTCATACAGTGCCTCACTTAGCATCTCCAGGCACATTTCATTTGCAAGGGTACATCAGTTCACTATCATTAATTGTTCTCATAGACAATGGCAGCACTCACAATTGTATTGACCCTCTGGTGGTTCAGAAATTAGGATTATCTAGAACATCCTGGGATGCTCATCCAGTTAAGATTGCTGCGGGTTTACATCTTCCTTCTCAAGGTTTCTGTCCAAGGGTCACTCTTAAGCTACCAGGAATTTCCTTTACACTAGATTTCTTAGTACTGCCTCTGGGCTATGTTGATGTGGTTCTGGGCAATACCTGGTTACAATTGTTGGGTCATATTACTATGAACATCTCTCAAATGGTGATGAAATTTCCCTAGAGGGCCAATGATTTATATTACAAGGATTACCTCCACCTTCCCTTGAAACAGTCTCAGCAACACAAATCTCCCATGATTTGAACAAATCCAGGTCAATCTACACTTTACATTTATACTCAATTGATGCTTCTGGCTCTCCATCTTCTAGCACCACTTTCCCACCTTCTTCATGCCCTCCTTCTTTGGCATCCATACTATAGCAATATTCATCTGTATTTTCAGAACCTCAGGGACTACCACCAAGCAGGCCCCATGACCATCACATACCATTGATAGATGAAACTAAATCAATAGCATTTCCATCATACAGACATTCTCCTCTATAGAAAAATATTATTGAATCAGAACTCAAAGTGCTTTTCCTTCGTTCACACATACAATCCAGTAATAGTCCCTTTTCTGCACCGGTTCTTCTTGTACAAAAGAGAGATGGTTCGTGGAGAATGTGCATTGACTACAAAGCTTTAAATCAGAATACAATCAAGGACAAATTTCCTATCCCACTAGTGGATAATTTGTTGGATGAACTCTATGGGGCCCGATTCTTTTCTAAGTTGGACTTGAGGTCGGGGTATCATCAAATTAGGATGCATCCTGCCGATGTATCTAAAACAACATTTCTCACACATGAAGGACACTATGAATTTTTGGTCATGCCATTTGAGCTCTCCAATGCCCCTTCTACCTTTCAAAACCTTATGAATGACATTTTCAAGCCTTTCCTTCAGAAGTTTGTATTGGTCCTTTTTGATGATATCCTAGTCTACAGTGCTTCCTGGGGATTACATTTGCAACATGTCCAACAGGTCCTACAAATTTTACTTGATAACAATTTGTTTCGAGTTTTCACCGAAGTCAGCCCCCTCTTGCTTTTGCCCACGTGCCCTTTCAGGTTTTCACATGGCGGGGTACCCGATTTTGCCTGTAACGCCCTTTTAGATTTTCGTCACAGCCAGGTTATAGCCATTTTTGCCCTTGGTTAGAGCATTCGAGCAAGTCTGGCGAGGCACCTATATTTTAAGTCCCATTTTTTTCTTCTTTTTTTTTTAAACATATGATAGAAGAACGATGACATGTCAAAATGCGATGTTCGACCCCTGATGACAATAGACAGCTGCCAGCTGAGGCACAGGGCCTTGTTCCAGTAAAAGGGGATTTATTTGTTGGCAAGGGGATAATGCCAGTGCAAAGGAGGAGTTTTCGTCGATTCAGATGTAAGGTCCGTAACGGCCATATTGTTGGAAGATTGGCTAGGACACGAGGCCTTTCGCTGGAAAAGGGTTTATTCGTTAGCAAGAAGGTAATGCTAACGCCAAGGAAAGATTTTCGCCGATTCGGACGTGAGGTCCGTAATGGCGATATTATTAAAAGGGTCGGCTAGGACACAAAGTCTTTCACCGAAAATGGGTTTATTCGTTAGCAAGAAGGTAATGCTAACACAAAGAAAACTTTTTACCGATTTGGACATGAGGTCCGTAATGGCGATATTGTTAAAAGGGTCAGCTAGGACATGAAGTCTTTTACCGGAAAGGGGTTTATTCGTTAGCAAGAAGGTAATGCTAACGCAAAGGAAAGATTTCCGTCGATTCGAACGTGAGGTCCGTAATGGCGATATTGTTAAAAGGGTCGCTAGGACACAAAGTCTTTCACCGGAAAGGAGTTTATTCGTTAGCAAGAAGGTAATCCTAACACAATGGAAAGATTTTTGCTGATTCAGACGTAAGGTCCGTAACGGCCATATTGTTAAGAGGGTCGGCTAGGACACGAAGTCTTTCACGAAAAAGGGGTTTATTCGTTAGCAAGAAGGTAATGCTAACGCAAAGGAAAGATTTTCGCCGATTCGGACGTAAGGTCTGTAACGGCCATATTGTTAAAAGGGTCGGCTAGAACGCGAAGTCTTTCACCGAAAAAAGGGCTTATTCACTAGCAAGAGGGTAAGGCTAACGTAAAGGAAGGATTTTCGCCGACTCGGACGTAAGGTCCGTCGGGGACGCTCAATCATGGTCAGACTTATGGCTTGCCATGTGGTGCCTTCGGTCTTGTTCATTCTTCAAGTGCCGGTTCAGCCACCCGATATAACTTTAAGTGCTTCCCGTTGAGAAGAGAGAACTGGACTGCGCCCTTGTGGTCGACTAGAACATAAGCACCTCCTTCAAAGACCCGATGCACGACATATGGGCCTACCTAATTTTCGACCAACTTCCCTTTGGGGTTAGCCGCCATTACTTCTCTTCTCTTGACCATAACAAGGTCACCTTTCTTAAATTCTCACCCTTTGACCAGCTTGTCGAAAGCACGGGTCATGCAAGCTTGGTATAATTAGATATTTTGTTACGCTCAGAGGTGCTTTCCTTCGAGATCGACAAGCTCTTCTAGTCTTCTTTTCACATTGGTTTGCTCGCTGCTAACAAACCCATGCTGAATGGCAACTCGTAGCAAGGGAACCTCCAGTTCAATTGGCACCAACGCCTCGGACTCATATACGAGGGAGTAAGGTGAGCACCCGGTTGGGGTTTTATAGACTGTACGATAAGCCTAGAGTGCTTCATACATCATTTCTTCCCAATCTCTTTTATTGGATTTGACAGTCTTCACCAGCAGGGTGCATAGCATTTTATTGAAGGCTTCTGCAAGTCCATTAGCTTGAGGGTAGTAGGGAGATGACGTTCTCCAGTCAAGATTCGGAAACGGCTAATCATCACGCACACGTTGTGCCTGCATGAAATGCCGCCCTGAGGTCTGAGAGGGCAGGGGAGATACGGGTCTGAAAACCCGAGAAAGAAGAAGTGTAAATGCATGCGGATGTAATGCAACGAATGCGATGGATGTATGGAATGCATGAGATGCAAAGAACATGAAGGGCGAGAGGATGAGATCCTCCTCCTTACCCCTAGAGTGGCCCACGAAGAATCAGTGATAGACAGAAATATGGGTAAAGTTGAATGGAAGATGGATAGGGTAGCGGAAGGCCCCCTAGTATAAGAGTGCCCACCCCTCCAAGGCGGTGAGAGTGTACAACCAATTGGCCCAATGGATAAAGTAAAAGTCCATGACGAAGCTTCAATAGTAAATGCTAACTCCCTTGGAGAGCGAAGGGCCGTAATGTGAGGGAATTAGAAAGTTGGAATAGGAAGCATCGTGTTGCCCAAGGATTGTGGCGTATAAGGAGTGTTGATCAAAATGGGCATTCGTCCCTTATATGGAAGAATGGGTTCAAGATTTGCAAGTTGAAACAAGGGGTGCCCTACCCGGCCCTTGGGCATAGACTTATATGACATCAAAGCTTGACTTTCTCTTTTGATGAGCAGCAGCTGGGACTTGGCCTCTTCAACCATGCTCGGCACAAAAGGATGGATTAACATCTGACAAATGAACTCTTGCATCTTGAATGGCATAGCCATGGCCAACTCCTTCTTGCCCGGCTCTCGATCATCTTCAATACATAAACATGTAGAGACACACCCACTCCGAGTGGTAGAGGAAGGTGAGGCGGAGGTGGAAGGCTCCATGGATGGTGGAGGTGTGATGGACGGTGTTGGAGGAAACACGCCGAGCCTCTCTCGTTGCTTAGAAGTGGATGGGGTTGACTCGAGTGCAAAAAGGAGGGGACCCTGCCCGGGATCTGCCACGGGTTCGGGTGGAGGAATAGGCAAAGTGGGTTTTGGGGCTAAAGGGATAATGGAGGGCCGAGGTGATGGCAATGAGAGGTTAATTGGAGAAGGTTTGGTGGTGGGTTCGGCGGAGACCGATGGAGTAGAGGCTGGTGAAGGCATAATTGGTGGTGGTTTAGTAGAGGAAGGTTCGGCGGAGGCCGATGCTGTGGAGGTTGATGGAGGTATGATGGGAAGAGGTTAGTGGGAGGTTCGGCGTGGGCTGATGTTGCGGAGGCTAATGATATAGCTGGTGGAGGTGTAATTGGTGAAGGTTTGGTGTGAAGGAAACGTCGAATGGGGCGCATGGTGTTAGGGTTAGGAGAAGACTCATGATGCATCGACACAGGTGATTGGAGTATCGACCCATCATTGTAACACCAATAAGTCTCAAAAATGGGGGTTGGATTAGGAACGGTGGCATCGTCCTGAGCAGGGGGTTCATCCGGTGGTAGTGGGGGTAGAGGAAAACAAAGGAAACTTGGAATGGGTGCTTGCAGAGTTTCATTATCACGTGCCGTCTTGAATTCTTCAGTTGCAGGCTCTTCATTGTCAAACTCAAGTGGAAGTCGTGGTGGAGGCGTATTAGTGGGTGATAGAATGTAATGGTGTTGCGGAAGACTTTATAAGTGTAAGTATGTATGCGTAAGCGGAGGCGGAGGGTCATATGAATGAACGGGGTGAATGGGTGGAGGGTGGATGGCGTCCACTTGATTGCTAAAATCTGCCAGCTCTTGCTCACTTGAACTGTCGATGCCGTAGTCGTCTCTCCTATCCTTCCAATCTTTCTCCATCTTCGTAATGTCATTCAGAATGGCATGAAGGGGATTGATTGGAGAAGGAGAAGGAGGAGCGGGCCGTGGGCTCGCAGGCTGGTGTGGATTCACACTTCAATGTTAGAGCATTGGACTTGGGCCAAACTGGGTTCAGCTCAGCCTGATCCCCCCGCATTGATAACCCTAAAAATGATGAACTAAAGACCATGATCTCCATAACCAAGTTCAAACAAACAAGAAGTAAGACTACCCTGCTCCTAGTGCTACCAACATAAGATGATGCCACAGATCCTTCGGACTATGGTCATACATGTGGATAATTATCTCTTCACTAGCCGTAAAGGAATCCTCTCTAATCATCTATGAGTCTTCTAGTCTAACAAGCATGGAAGGAATTGGTTCCCTTTCCTTCTATAGAGCACAAAGAGTGGTGTTGCCCCCATTCTTCTTCCTTCCTCCTCCTTTGAATCCTTGCACTAGATATCTAGGGGTCACAAATATAAAAAGGCAAAGAATGATAAATCCAGTTTTTCTTACTCAGCTGACATGGGACATGGAGATTGGATGTTAGTTGCAACAGACACCCCTGGCTTTTCAACAATGAATGATTCGGGTAATTGAAATACTGAGCAACGATAAGCACCATCGTACTACAAAACCTATGAGTCTGAAACTTTGATTACACACTACAGTACCAAGAATTTATAGACCACCACCTATTGAGAGGAAATAAAAGAAAAAACAAAGACAACATGGTAGTTGAAGCAGAGTTTCAAAGTTCAAGGAAACAGCTCAAAGATAATAAGCAAAGGTCTTGCAATTTATAGGGTGGTGTATTAACGGGAAAAATAATGAACAAAGGAAATCGTCTGTGTTACTTCAGGTTGAAAGATTACTAAATTCACTTTAGGTGATAGGACAACTATCAGAATCCTTTGTGCTGCAGTAATTGCCCACGTTACTTCAGGTTTGATTAACCCAGCATTTCCCAATAATAGAATGACTATCAAATTTATCCATGTTGAAACTGATTTTGAAGTGCTTTGACAAGGTGCATTGGCTTGTTTCAGTGGTGCAGTGCCGGGAAACAGAGGCTGCTACTTCATCAAACAAAAGAAAACATAATATACAAGAAAACAGAAATTAACTACAACAGAACGCTCCCAATCTCCTCGGTCAAAAATTCATTGCATACTTTTGGAGATGAAAACCAACAAATCCAACCCCAACGGGAGCCAGCTCCATTCTGTTGTCCTCACCGTTTAGAGCAACCTTATTAGGCCCTAAATACAAAACCCGAAGTGCTCCAACAGGATTCCGACCACAGCACCAGAAAGCAACATCAAAACACATCCAGCAATCATCCACCTATGCTCCTCAGGGTTGACGATTTTCCAGTAATCACGTTTTTACTCGATCAGCGAACATCACCATCCACATTTCCCGTGCACTAAAACCGTATAAGAACTGCAACAAGCGAAACCCGAACGACCAACCAAGAAATCGAAGAAACGGAAGAAATGTGCGCAAAATGGAGATATAGGAATGGTGGAAATGCGGGGAGGGAGGCGCCCAGAACAGAACTCTACCCGCCATCCTGATTCGAGTGCAGTCGCCATATGATGGGGTGGGGGTGACGGTGTAGATGTCAGCCTGATCGATCGGGCATAGGAGTGCTCTGCTCCGAGGAGGAACAAAGCAGGAAGACGAGGAAACAAGGGAGAAGGGGGAGGAGAGATGATGGTGTGCGGGTGGGAGAGGAGGCGGTGGTGAGGAGGAGGGGGTGCCTGCCTGCACGGGCGATGCTGACAGACTGTCCATGTGGATCCTTGCGCGTCTCACATATAAGCGGGGAAATCCTCGTGGGGCGGGCTTTTTGTTTTGCTTTTAAGGGAAATTTGTTGAGAAAGCCCCTATCATATGTATATAACTATGGGCCGAGTGTTCACTTGGCGTGTGGTACGTTTTACTGCTTTAGACTGTACTTCCTGTTGGACTGGACTCTGTTGTACTTAGTTATTTATTTCTGTTATTATATCTGTTGTCCTGTTTTATTTCATATTTTTATGTACACCACACCTATCCTTTTATCCCTTCTGAGTCTCCGGGCTCGTGGGAGGCGGGCCGAAGTTCGAGTCGCACCGGTTCCTTTCCGGTACTCGGATCCCGGGTCGTCACAGACGCGGGCGAGGAGGATGGCCAGGATGGGTCGAGGATCGAGGGACGAGGGTACGACGAAGCTCGACCGCGAGATCGGGGCCCTGTGGTGGTTCGTGCGACATTTTCTTCGTGGATCGGCGTCCACGGTGCGCGGAATCTACGGTGGAGGTAGGGGGATGGTTCCCTAGCTCATGTACTTCCTTTCCCGTGAGTTTTATAGGCCGTGGTGAGCCGAGCGGATTTATTTTCACATTTTGGAGAAAAATCATGATTTTGGGGAGTGAGCCGGATCTAGCATTTTAACGCGTGATTTAGTGGTTTGACGGCATCAAACAATGCTCTGGGGCTTGGGGATGACTTTCCCCTTTGTTTCCCCTTCACCTAGGGGTGAACGGGGCGTGGAATGGCATTTTTGGGGCTTTCCCACTATTCTCACATTTTCGAAATGAAAACGGTCCTAACAAGAGCCGTTTTTAGGTTGGCGGTCTGGTGATAGGCTGCTACCTTCGTGAAGTGGTCTGAGCCAGACTGTTCCAGGTGGCTGGGCGGCTGTAGGCAGACTGCCTAGGGGTTGAACGGCCATCTAGAGACTGCCATGTTGGTTACTATATTGTCGACAGGTTTAGCGGTCTATCGCTCAACTGTTTCACCCCTGGATGGCCCATAGGCTGACCGTTTACCCCGTGGAGCCAGTGTGACTCCCGAGGCATTTCTAACCATGGGGTTTTGTCCGTTGCACTGTGTTGGGGCTACACGGTCAGGGTATGGCTGTTTAGTTCCTTTGAACGGTCCGAAGCTGGACCGTTTGAGTCTTCAACGGTCCCAAGAGGACCGTTTGGCTTTTGTGCCGTTGGGTGACTGGACGGCCCCAATAGGGACCGTTCAGCTCCTCAAGCGGCCTGTTGTCAGATCGTTTATGTTCTGAATGGTCTGAGGATGACCGTGTGATTTCTCGCTCAATCCAGAAGTTGGACGGTTCGTGGGAGGCCGTTCACTATCTGAGCGATCCCAAGAGGGACCGTGTATGTTCTCCACAGTCCAAGGTTGACAGTGTAGGTTTGTGGTGGAACGGCTCATTGGTGAGAGTTCCATATCTTAGGATGATTTAGGGTGGACCATTTCATTCCTTGAAGCAGCCTATCGACCATCCGTTTATCCAGGAACGGCCCATGATGGACCGTTTATAGTGTGTGGTTTACCAGAGGTTCTTCCCTTGCAGATTCAAGTTCTGGGTGAGTGAATCTCGATCCACGTGCTAACCCGTGGCCTGACTGATGCCGGACATCGTGTGGGGGCCATGTGTAGGGTGTCATGGGATCTCGGGAGGTGGTGTTCTCGGCTTGTGTTACTGTAAGTTAGTGTCGTACGAGGAGCGGTCCTTGTACTTGTTCCGTTCAGATGTCATTTCGATTGACTATAGAGTCTACTCCTTCAGTGACCTGTCCACTAGTCGTAGCTTTCCTGTGCACGCGGGTGCAGACCCACCCGAGAGTGGTGGAGAGCGTGACCTGAGTTAGACAGTTTTTAGGCTGGTCTCCATGGGCCCCTTGCCTTTGCCACCAGAGTCCGGTGGGGGGGAAAACTAGCTAGAGGACCCGACCTAGAGCAGATGGTCTCCTCAAAATTTAAGGACTAACAAAGGAGAAGCAGGGAAGAACAACCCGACAACATAACTACGAAGTGACACGAATCATGAGAAACATAGCTCAGTGGAACATAGTTAGACCATAATCACGAGTACATGCTCAGGACTGCGCACGACACAAGTGAACACAAGTCTGACGCCTCTGAAACAAGGTAACGCCGCTTATGTCTCACAGGAAAAGAGACACGACTGCTACAATGATAGATCATGAAAAATGAAACGATAACACAGCAAGCTTTAGCTTAAACAAGGAAACATAGTCCTCTCAGCTGACAACTCGACGACATCATTGGCTCCAGTGCCAAAGGTAACAGGGAACAACCTAGCACAAAGGACGCCAACGACAACAACACTGGACCACAAGCACAGTCAAGTCAGTCCTTACTCAGATGTTACATCTGATCGAGTCACAAGCTAACTCTACTCAGGAAGAGGAGTGCAGTAATGCTAACTGACAAGACAACGATCCGAGATAAAAACACAAAATCATATAGAAATAATACTCGAAATAATAACATGACAGCACCTACAGGATTCCAGCTCCGTACAGCACCCAGAACCACGGAACACAACCGCAAGCAGGGTCATATCAAGGCACAATAGCAGCTGATCACACGACTAAGGGGAACAAGTCATGCATCAAGCAGCTCACCTAAGAAGGACCCGCGACAATGGGAAATGTATCTCAAGGGCTACAAGCACACCTCGAGAACCCAACACCCAAGGGACAAAATGCAGAGTAAAGGGTACTCAATTAGCAGGAAAGGTGATCAATTCCCCAACACTCGCAAATGCCGATGCCAACACCAGAAAATTTACCAGCAACAGCACGATAACAGATGACATCAAGGCACAAGAAGCCAAGATGAAGTCACATCGAGGAGAGCAATCCTCTCAACCAGTGGGTTATCAGCCCACGTGCTTGCACTGTGCACTCACACATGCACACAGGCATCAGAAGATATCTCGGTATCCTCATCTTAGCACACGCTCGGCGTCATCGCAATTCAAGAAAATCACAATGTAACACGCCACGAGTACTGATCCAGCGAACAACCGGTCACAAGAAGCCTAAGTGCAATAGAGATGAGTACCAACTTCAGCATATAGCACAAGGAAAGATGCTAATCTTAGCTTATCTTTACATCCTGAAATGATTAATGAGCCCTCACAACACATCGGCCGTTGGACACGACACGACGAACATGATATGCAACAGCTCTTAAGACCATAACGGAGTCCAAAGCTAAGTAATCGTAAAACAAGGAAAAGATCAGGCTTAGAATAAAGCTGTCCACACTTAAGCAGACACAGGACAAAGGCATCACTAAGACAGCAAGTCCAAGGCTAACTTCGAAAAGACTCCACTAGAAGGGGCGAGAAGCATCAACTAAATGATAAAAGCTCGCCAGGAAGGAAAAATCCTAGCTCGCATGAGCAACTTCTCAATCACGGAATCTAATCGAGCACTTCAACAGAAGCGAGACACATCAGGAGTTGAGCAGATGTAAGCTGGGATGACCAGATCAACGTAAAAATGTATACGGTCATCACACCAACACTAAAAGTCAACAGTAACCTGAGCAACATATGGATAAAACCTCGAATAACGTACCACAGATTCGAGCCTTTCGGTGAATACTGTCAAGTACATCATGATCGAGACAGACACCATGACGGAAACCAAGTGATAGAGAATCGTGAAACCTAAGCCAGCTAAAGACTGTACCAGACTTAAGGACTCTGGAGACTGTATATCTCGGATTCTCATGTACTTTACACAACAACGCTCTGATACCAACTGTGACGACCCACTTGCATGGGATAGCAGCTTGTTGATCATTGTGCACCCATGGCCAGAGAGGGCCCGAGTCTTTTAATTCAGCCGATGGCTTGGTTAGTTCATAGTCCCCTATGTATTCATCATAAATTGCCTCTAGGAGGTCTTCACTTGTTACAGTGCAGATGGAAAACATGTTAATTTTTTGCCAGTCTTCAATAGAGAAACCCAGTCATGGGTGCTGAGTAATCTGTAGCAGCCTTCTGTCCATATTTGGTTGATACCACAGTTCTTTGAACATCTTCTTTTGAATGGAGGGTTGACAGAAGGAGAACTGCTACTTCCTGGCCAGCTTGACTACACAGCCAGTTATATATGGGAGTCCCATAATCGGGACAGGTGGGTCTTGCATTTCTTCGGGGAATCTACAATCATCATCCCCTTTTGCGGGCTGCTCCTTGGCTACATAAAATATGGTAGGCTGGCCATCAGGATTAGGGACCTCCAGAGTCTTCAGTACTTTGACTGTTTGACAGTCCATATTAGCTGCAGGCTTGATGACCCCTGGCGGGACCCTAACATCCCCTAGTAATTCTTCAAGTTTTAGTGCTCCCAGTTTAGGGTGAGTGTTGAGCGAAATTGCCCTGAGATCTCCTTTTTCTTCAGATATGAGTGACATCACTGGGGGAGCCACATAGTCAGGCGGCGGCGGAGGGAACCAGTCACCCGATTCCATTTTCTTCTTCCCATTGTCATGAGCTAGAGGGTTGGACTTCTCCGGCTTCTCTAGATATAGAGATGCATCTAACAAGTGACATTCGAACACCTCGAAAGGGTGTAAGTCAGCGAACACTCTTTCTTCTTTCCCATTCCGAGGGTATTTTATGCATTGGTGGAGGGTGTAGCCCACCACCTGATTCTGATGCAGCCACGGCTGGCCCAATAATGCTTTGTATTACGTATCAGAGTTTATCACATGAAACTACACCTTAGTAGTGAAGTCGCCAAGTGAGAGTTCAAATTCTACCACGCCCATGGGAACTTCAAATTTCTGGTTGAAACTAGCAATTCTCATATCCCTGACCTTGATCAGGTGCACATCAAAGTAGTGTTTGGGGAGTATGTTGACTGTTGCTCCTAGGTCAATCAATATTCTGCTTATTGGTTGCCTGTTCAGTTTCCCCCTCACATAGAGTGGTCTATTGTGATTGACTATGGGTAGCAGCATGTCTTCCTCTGTAAATGTCATAGCCACCCCCGATTGCGCTTCAACAAAATAGCTCTCGAAGTATGCCAGGGTTTGTAGGGCCGTGATGACGGCTTGTCTTGTTTCTTTATCGAGGGAGAGTATATCCCAAACAAAGAAGCTTATGGGGATTCTCTTTAGCTACTTCACTATTCTGCTGGTGGTTCTGACATTCATCAACCTCAGTTCTTCGGACCTTTTTTGCATGCCCTCATGGTGCTCTTGAGGAGCTGGCTCAAGGGGTAGTTCATCTTTTTCTTTAGGTGCCTCCTGAACTTGTCGTGCCAGTCTGACCAGCTTCTTCCCTTGTACAAATTCGGCGAAGCTTGGAATGCCCGCATGGTCTTTATTTGTTGGAGGGGAGACTACTAAGGGTAAGGTGGGAGCAGCCTTGACCCTCCATTGTGGTAGCGGGCATGACCACTTGCCCTCCGAAGATGGCAAAAATTCAGTGAAGGAGGGGACCTCCCTGCTGCTTGCAAGCTTAGGGTAAAGCCTTGGTGGAGGAGGAATTTCTGCACCTTTGACTTCAGGCTGGGGAGCCTGGTATGGTTGTTCACCACGTAAAATGATGTTGTGGTTAGCCTGGGGGGAATGCCCCCATTTTCTTCCAAACCTAGTAGCATTACATTGATATAAAAAGAAAGAAAAGACTCAAGATTACAGGACTAGACTCATGACACAGACACCAGTCTTCTAGAGCACTCATCACTCTTGCCCTTCCCCTTCCGATTGAACATCATCATTATTACCCGTGTTGGCCCAGATCAGAAGTAAATAAGAAGGGGGGTTGAATTGTTTATTCCAAAATCACATAAATAAAATGAAGATGAAATGAGTTTTTAGTTTGATATGAGATTAGATAAGCTTGTATAAGAAGAGTTCTATCAGACTCACTGGTTACACACGAAATTGATGAAACAAAGCAAAGAGCGAGCAAGCAAATCACAGAGCACAAGAAATTTTAAGGTGGTTTGGTCAGACCTTCCTGTCTGCCAACATCCACCCGTTACCAAACCGATGAGGCTCCACTTGCTTCACAATAAAGCACACGGAGATGAACTCCAACCACACACGAAGACTTCATCTCCAACATGATCCAACTACACAAACCACAACCTAGGATCAACACACTCACACGCTGTAACTACAGCACAAACGAGGATGAACCCCGAAGTCAATCACAGTTGCTTATTTACAGCTTCAACCAATCCCTAAACAGGGTCTCGGTAAGTACACATAAAATTGAGATGAAAGCGTAGAAAATGATGGACGAAAAGTAGAAAAAACAATGTAGCTAAGATAAGCACAATGGCTTTGGATTTGATCCACAAGCCTCTCTCTTATCAGCTCCGGACTGATTCCTCCTCAGGTGGCACTCACTCTTTTCTTCTTTTACTCAGCTATTCCTCAGAGGGCTCGTTCTTACTTTTTCAGCATGAAAAGATAGAAACATGAATATTCTTCCACCATTGTCCTTTTAGATGCCCTAATCATTGTATTTATACTCCCAAGGTGTAGTGCACATGTGTGGGAGAAAGACAACCTCAGACCCAATCAACATGGGGCAAAGGAACTGATTTATTGGGTCTCGAGCTGGGTTCGTAAAACCCGCTACGTGGGTCCAAACAAAGTGGGTCGACGCAACATCTAAAGTGCATCGACACAACTCTTGCTATAAAAGCCCAGACATAGGCTTTGCACAATGGAGTCGACCCTGTGGGTCAACACCTTCAATGCAAAATGTGAAGACTTGATAAATTAAAGAAGAAAGAATTTGATTCGATCTCACCAAGTGTCCTTTGAGATGTGAAATATAAAACCTCCTTTAGGACCTGCAAAAGCATCCAAAACTGAGTCAATTTCATTCTTAATCAACATGACTTAAGACTTACTAAAAGAATTTTATGCTTTGTTGCTAGATTTGAAGGTAGGTCGACGCATTCTCTCAAGTGCGTCAACACAATAATGAAGCAGGTTGTCACACGGGTAAACAAGTCGACGTAACTTCTCAAGTGCATCAACGCAACAATAGAGTAGGTCGACGTAGTAGGGAAGCATCTCGACTTAAACGTGAACCAGGTCGACTCACCTTCTGAAGTGGGTCGACGCAACATGAACTAGATCGACTTACCTGAACTGTTTGAAGGAGGAAACATTCTGAGGAACCAAAAGTGAGTCGACACACTTTCAAGTGTGTCAACACAGCCTAACATTTGAAATAACAAGGGTGTTCTAGAGAACATAGGTGGTTGGCGCACTTCACAAGTGTGTCAATGCACACTGACCAAATACCTCTGCAAGACATGAAGAAGATAGCATTAGCCTAAGTCATGATTATGTGAGCCAGTCAGTCGACCAGACTGCCAAGTATGGTCGACTTATCATTCGACTAAATTCATATCAGTCGATTGATATCAGTCAACTGAATTGATATCAGTCGGTTGAGTGTTTCAGTATTTTAGAAAGTTCTCATGCAAAGTGAAAATTTTTAGACAAACCTAATCTATCGTTCCATAAATCACTATTTGATATACCATAATGTCAACCATGCATATGCAGTTAAACACTAAAACTAACTCCCCCTAAATAACTCAACCTATGGGCCCTAGCCAACTGTATATACAGACTCATGGTACTTGGCGGAGTATATTCTCAAGCATAGTGTGTGCTTCCATATAGACTTGATCTTTCATTCCACACAACACCATTTGATAACGAGCGTGTACCCCACGGATGCGTGATTGAGCAGCGTTAGGCTTCTCTCGGTGCTGCTTCTGGCCATGGTTGCCCCCGGGGGGCCTCCTGTGCCCCCCTACCCCCGTCCTCTTCCCATTCACCTTCATCTTCCTCTCCCGCCCCTTTATTGGTGAAGCCTTCAGGCCTAAATAGATCATTTGCAGAGGTCCTTTCTTCTTCTATGCTGTTGCCGATCGTTAATGGTGCTGTTCATGAACATGCCATGACGAACAATGGTGAACCAGTTATGTTCTTCAGCAAGGAGAAGATTGCAGTTTCGCTTTAGCCCTTTTCCTTCGCCCTTGTTGCGCGAACTCCCCATGGCAAACCTCCATTCCCGAAAATTTGATCCCATCTTTCTAACAATTATGGTTTTAAAGAAGACTTTATGATCAGTGCTCTTGATCCTCACCATCTTCTTCTGCGGTTCCGAAACTATGATGACGATCTTCAACTATTGCTGTAGGATTCCCTCTTTGTCTATGACCGGTTGTTCAGGTTTTTTAAATGGGCAATGGATTTTTCACCATTAGCAGATTCTCCCATTCTCCCTGTATGGATTTCTCTTCCTGGGCTTCCTGTTAACTTTTTCCTTGAGTCAATGCTTCGATCGATTGCTGGTAATATTGGCTGAGTTCTAAAAATTGACCCATGTACTCTTAGCCTTTCCAACACCACTGCTGCGAGAGTCTGCATTGAGTTGGATATTTTGAAGCCCCATCCTTTTCGGGTGTGGATTGGAATCCCAAGGGGCAGAGCATGGCAAGATGTCTGTTATCCTGATTTACCAGATTTTTGTTCTTCTTGTGCTCGGATTGGCCACAATGTGGAAGTTTGCAAAGCTAAAAAGATTCAGCCCCAGGCTAGCAAAGTTGAGCAGCCTATCCCCACTCGCTTGATGACTGTTTCACTAAATAAGCCCTAGTCTCAATGGAAGCCGGTTGTCTCAAAGAAGAATGCGGAAGCTACAGGTAATGTAGCTGATGCTTCTTCTTTCTCTGACCCTGTTCAGAGTGCTATGGTTACCCCTGCAATTAGTCCTACTCTGGAGATGTATGATGAGCCACAGTCTGGTATTCACATTATGAAGACGCCTGCTACCCAGGAGGGGGGTCTTGTGTAAGGTTCCATTGAAGAATGTTTCCACAGATGCTTTAGAGACCAATCAATTTCCTCATCAGTCGACTTCTTTGATCTCTAATGGTAACTATCAGGAGATATCCTTGGTGCCAATTTCCCCATTGACGGATCCTAGTCATATGCCTCAGGCAACTTTGGTTAATCTCCAACTGGAGCTTCCTTCAACCCAAATTGTTGCTCAAACGGGTGGGATTTCCCTTGTCCCTGAGCTTTCTATGGTTGGCCATACCCAGTGCCAAGATGAGCATTTTTCTGAATTGACGCCAGCTAATGATTCTATCCAACAAGAGGAAACACTTATTCGTCGATAGGAGATTGCCTTATCTGCTAATATAAACAATGTGCGGGTCATGCACAAGGGGCATTCTGGAGTCATTACCAGGTCAATGAAGAGGACCCGCGGGTAACATCCCTAAAATCACCCATTGCGAGGGGTCCTGTACCCCATTATCTATTGTTTTACAAGGTTTGTCTTCTACCTCCATTCCCCAACCCCTTGCTAATGGGCCAGGGCTGCACCTTCTGTAATTGATCTCACTCCCCTCCAGCCCAAAGTCCTTCGTTTCTCCAAATTGTAAGAGGGCCAGTCTTCTGGTTTGGCCCATCAAGTTCTTGATAAGGAGATGATCGTCCTTCCTCCCTCTCCTCAGGTCAACTCTTATAAGCCCATTTCCTCAGCACCGTAGGTCCTTGTGGGTCCACCTGATTTCTTGCGCCCTAGTCTGGGGCGGCCCAGCTCGCTTGCCTATGCATGTATCATTCCTCGACCCAACATCCCTCCTATAGGCTTCCCCCTCCATCTGTTTATCCTTCGGCTCCTTAGTCTGGGCCTATTTCTTTCATTCCACCTACCTCATCCCGTAAGCAAGAACTTCTCGACAAATGGGCTGTCATGCAACAACAGCTTGACTTCCTTCAAAAATGGGTTGGCCCACAATCATTGATTGATCTTTTGGTCCTTAATTTCCATAATATCCGGGTCCCTCTGTAGTCTAAGCTTCCCATGTACCAAAAATATGATGAGAATGGTAATCTGTATATTCATGTGAGGGACTTCATGTATGAGTCAGCACAATACCAGCACGATGATCGCCTTATGGTGTATTTGTTTCACCTCTCATTAGATGGAGTAGCATTGGAATTGTTTTATGCTTTGCCGTTGGAGGATGTCGAGAGTATCAAGGTAGTTAAGGAAAAATTCATTCAATGTTTTCAAGACCGGGTTGGCCTAGAATATTCCTTCACTAACCTTATTATTGAGAAGATGAAGCCAGACAAAGACTTTGCCACATATGCTGATAGATGGAGAAAGATGGCCACTTGAGTTCTTGGTCTTATCTCAGATAAAGAAAAGGTCAAGCTGCTTATCTCCAATGCCACTCCTACCTATCGTAATATCTTGGCCATGGATGAGATTACTAATATGCACCAACTTTATAGCCAGTCCAAATTTATTTAGACCCAGTTCAAGGACTCTCCCATCCATGCCATGTTTGAAGCCCAGAAGCCTAAGCTTAGTAGAAAACCTTAGGGCCTATTATTGAGGAAGTCCAAACAAGCAAGCAAGTGCAAGCCTCTAGTTTTTCATTTACCTCCCTATAATCCCCAATCCTCCACACCATCAACTACCCAATCGTCCTTCCCTACCCACCAGCACCACCGCAACCACCACGATATCATAATGTCCCGCCTCCCAATGGCTATGCGCCCTAGCGTCGGGGTCTAAAGAGGGTTTAATATCCTCCTCTATCTGAAACCCTCCCAGACATCTTTTCAGCTCTTATGTCTATTGGTGCCCTACAGCTTCCTCTGGAGCACCCCAATTGGAACCCGGTTGTTGATCAGTCGAGATATTGTATATTCCATCGGCAACCTGGGCACACATTAGAGAGTTGCTTTCAATTCAAAGATTTCGTGTACGATTTGCTTGAATGATAGTGCAATGACTGGGCTGCAATGCGTAAAGTTATTACAGAGATCAAAGAAAAGAGGAGGCAAGCACCAAGATAGCAGCAGCCATCACAGTAGTAGCAATAGCCCGTGCAAGATTTGGGGATCCATCAAAACCCGATGCCAAATCACACACCCGCTCTGAACCCTCACCCACTGACACTAGCTCAGGTGAATATTATTCACCACCGAGCCCCTAGTGCCGAGTGGTCTTACAATGATGAGTCTTCTGTTCAGTAGCTTATGGCCCTCCACCATGTCTACAGTAATGCCCTCTATACCTTAACTTCACTCTCCGCCCCTATTATCCTTTTGCTAACAGTAGGTATCTTCACATCAACATGGAGACATGCTTTAAGTAATTACATTTTTAGCTCTAGATGATGAAGTAAGGAAAATATGATAAAACACGTGAATAAACCACAGTAACAATTGAGAATTTGACTATGATATGAAGAATATGAATAGACAATGAAGCATGATCAAGCAAGATAATAAGATAGAGTGGCCTTTCAATATCAAGAATGTACTTCATAACCATAAAGGCTATGCACTAGAAAGTCATGAAGAAGAATGTACTAGCAAGTATGAATTTATCACGATATTGCGTCATGGTTTTCAGTCATCTATAAAAAAAAGTACTCTCAGCACAATACAACGTCAGTATTCATCGTACCCCATGATTTTCAGCACGTTTTCGGCTCTCTGCCGAGGGGGCTAGCATGGAGCCCTTGGACACTGTCCGTCCCTGCTCTTGCATCTTCAAGTTACAGATCAAGCTACTTCCATGAGAATAAAATAACATTCCAGCCAATAATGTGCATTTCAACAAGCAGTTCCAAGGTAAAGAACGCATCGAAGCATGACCATGAGAGTTCAAAGAAAGATTTAAATCAATGTCATGCCACGGAAAGAATCTAACAGCATAACGGCATATTCTTAGATTTCTATAAGTCATTAATCTCTTGTTGACAAGTTTTAGGCTCCAAACAATCATTAGACCATCTAGGAACATGTTGACAAGTTTTAGGCTCCAAACAATCATTAGACCATCTAGGAACATGTTGACAAGTTTTAGGCTCCAAACAATGATTAGACCATCTAAGAACTTAGGAAAACCAGCCCAAAGGTCAAACCGCAAGTTAGACAGGGTCAGGGATCATGCGGTCATTTCCTGGACCGTTTAAGGACTCATGCGGTCAAGACAGAATCGCTAATCGAGGCAAGCAGTCTGGTCAGAACCATTTCTATGGAGGTCGAAGCCAAAACAAGAGGCTTGTCACAGAGATATATGCGGTCATGAGTTGACCATTTACGAAGATAGACAGTCACGGGCCAACTGCTAAATGGTGCTTAGCAGTTGTTTGAGGACCATTTCTTAAACAGAACTTCTGAAAAACACCGGTAGTGTAAGTGCTTTCTAGACAATTGGGTTTTGAGGGTACAACCAGCTTGACATCCTAGTGGGAATCCCTGGCTCACGGAGACATACGAAGGTCTTGAAATAAGATTACCTAGTCCGATGGAAGGAATATCCAATGGAGAGGATCACTAGTCCAAGAATGTGTGCCTATAAGTGCCAAGTGTATCTAATGACTCCGTACTGGATTACCTGTCATGTACTTAAGAAAAGACTCATAAATAATAAAGGATCGTGTAAAGCAGTGATCAAACATTAGTAAAACAAGTCCATCTATCATGTGAAATAGGAATTTAATACAAGAGTATAGTGTTTTGGCATGAAACAAACTTAAGTTTAAAAATAATCTCTAAGTGTATGTGAAACATGGAATCTACTACTATGAACCATTGTCATAACCAAGTTTATGAATACAGTACTTAAAACAGGAATAATACCTAATTACTTAGACTTATCATATGATAAATAAGACAATTCTACATTATGTTTTGGTTAACAATAATATAGAAACTCAGAAAAAACCTAGCGGTCTCTTGCGAACCATTTGCGGGCTTTAGCAGTCTATCGCAGGGCCGCTAAAGAACTTTGGTGGTCTGAGGAAGAGCATTTCTTCCCCTGTAGCAGAAGATGTAAAACCAAAGAACAGGCCTAATCTAAGGGGAAAAAAGTGCATAGAAAACATGTCAGTGGGTAAGTAAGGCCTGATTCAACTATATAAAAATATGGAGATGCATGGGAGTGATTATCAACAAATAAAAATATATGAATCTAGGGGATTCATCAACAAGTTTTAGTTTAACTACATACCTTGTTGAGGGCAGAATGATAAATGTGATTGTAAATTGTACGAAAATAAATCAATCACTAGGCACAGATGTGATTAGGGTGAGCAAGTACTGCATAAATGAAAATCAATGCAATTATGTTAAGCAAGTTCATGAAGTTAGAAAAACTTTATTCTCTACACCATGCTTGAAGGAGAAGAAAAATAAAAGAAACTATTTAAAGAGAACGTGAAAGTAATTTTTGTCACATAGTGTGTAGTGTTTAATTGTTCTCATAAAGTGTCATGAGCCTATTGAGCATCCACCTAAGAATTAATGTAAATGACTTCTTAAAAAATGAAAGTTAATGGTTTCATTTTCCTTCTTTTACATGTAATCCTAAAGACAATATATCGATGATGCATTGACAATATATGGTAGCATGCATGGATTGAATAATCAATTGAGTCAATTGATATGGTTAAAGTCAAAAATTGGGTGGGTAGATCAGATTGTCATGTGTTCCATCGAATTGAGTCAATTGTCTTTTTATATGAATATAACTGGATTTAGTGTCAGGAAAAATAAACAAATTGAATAGGAAACAAATCTGAAGCAGGATATAAACCATTTCCATATTTGTATGATCTTTCAAAGCATGAACAAATAAGTCAGATAAACATGCAATAAATTATTACTTACATTCCCCACTTGCATGCTATGCAATGCGTGTATAAGGCATATTTGCATTACCCTGGCAAGCTGCAAATGTCTTTGCATGGGTGTAACTTGAAATTCAGGACATAGAACAAACTGAGACCAGCTCTCTATATTCCTGGTCAAAACCCAAATGCACTAACATAGAACAACCCGATAAGCCTGCTTTAGTAGAAATTTAATTTTTTTCATGAATCAAGTCCACATACTACATGCAATCCCCAGATCATAAAATTATCTAACTTTAGGTCAGTCATACCAAATAAAAAATATTTTATGAGAATCTAAAGACTGGGCTCCAGGAAACCTATTTATGAAATCAGAACCATAGTTATCAAGGAAAATGCCAACTAGAGATTGAGGTTGAATAAAGTATGTGCAAGACTCGCATATAGGGCCATGTTTAAGAAAATAGAAAAGACAATGCACTGTGCAATATTCCTTGTTGAAAACAGACGATAGAGGTCAAGTAAGATCAAGGCAAAATAAAAAACAAATAAACTTTACTGAAACAAAGATTAAAGAAGATTATATGCTATGCATGTAGATGTACTTTATATTTATTTGCAATTTTGCATTCACATGGAGCCATCACAGCGAGCTATTCACATGGCGCATCACTCGAAGAAAATGGCAATTCCCAAAGTAACAAAATATCATTTTGGCAATTTGCTACAAATCAAAGACCTATTGTCACTGTCCTACAAGCTAAGGTCCACGTCCCAGAAAGGGCAAATTCCTTTGATGTGCTCAACAGTTAGCATATGCAAGAATGTTGTAGTTAGAAGTCTGGCAATGTGATATACCTAGATATCTAATAGTTGCTACATAAACCTAATTTTGAAAGCTGATCTCCTTACCACTAGTCTAATTGGTTTCATCTAGTGCCAGAGAACTAATATTGTAGGCATTTCAATCAACTATTTGCTGTGGACATAAGCATCATTCTCCCTGGAATTCTGGACACATAAAAAGTGGAACAGATAGTTGTTTACAGAACTTATTTTATAGGGTCACCCATATTCTAAATCAGAGAAATCTGATAGTGAAACACATACCATAGCCTAGTACTAAGCTGAAAGATTAAATGCCATTCACATTAAGCCCGCTGGGGGAAATAAAAAAAATCAGAGGAGAAAGAGTCTCTACTACTCCTCGGGGCTGACTTTTGATTTCCAAGAAGTCCATGATGATCAGGGGCATCTAGGTCTACTTCAATGGCTGCAACACCAAAGTTCTATCAGATCGGGTCATCCCAATTATGCCCTTTCATAACACCTTCCAAGTGCTAGCAAGCTGGAAGGTGAATTCTGATGATAATAGGCGGGGGAGGCTCACTCTGGAACCATCAAAGTTCAGACAAATCTGGGTTCCCATGAGGACCCAGGGCCCTACACCAACCTTACAAAGCTTCAACAATTCTGTTGATGTCCCCAAGAGAGGGGGCAAGAAGACTACACGCATGCAGAGGAAGCCGTAGTTGCAACTCCTCTACCCACCACCAAGGCCTGTGGAAGGTAGGCTGATATCTTCAAATATTCATGAAATTTCAATCAAGTTGCTAGGCTGACATGGCTTTCATACATGCCGTCCACCCGAAGACCAGATGTTGCCTCCTGCCATCTCTCCCAAAGTGTAGTCAGGAAGATATGACAAAGATGGTCCGGGAATATTTTTGTAGCCTTAGGAATCCCTCCCTAGGCCAACAAAGATTGCTTCATGTCATCAGGGCTGAAGAAGAAGAAAAAGATGAAGCGTCACCCATGGGTGTGGATGAAGATGAGAAGCGAGCTAGGGCTAGAAACTTTGAAATGCCTCCACAGTATAAAAAAATTGAATGGAGCTTCAGTATTCAATAGGTTGACTTTCCTCTGTTTGGCCCGAAGGGAAGTCAGAAAGCACAGAAGAAGTGTGCATGTTTTCACCTGCAATATGTCAGGAGTGATAGGCAGGCATGATACCCTACCAGATGAACAAAAAGAGCCAGCCAAGATTGTCGAAAGAGAAGGCCTGATGATGAAATAGGGTCACGCCTCTACTGAGCTATTATAGGCCACTAAGGGCAAATAGATTGCTGATGAAGATGATATCACTACTACTGCTTATGTGATAGCATCTGAAGAAGAAGGAGCAGTCCCACCTCCTCTATTTGAGGGTGCCTCGGGTGAAATGCTCGAGGGCACTATTAGCAAGATGGCCATGGACCCCGCTGTCCTAACAATGCTGCAAAGATACCAGTAGAAGATAGAATTGCTGAAGAAATAATTAAATGAAAGAGTTGAGCATACTCTGGCACCCAAGCAACTGGGGGCACAAGTTGAGTCATCGCTGGGAGGTTCCAACCTCGTAGACGCTCCTTCACCGGCTGTTCCACAACTTGCAGACCATAGCCAGGCTACTCTCTAGCATTATTCCTAGTGGATCTTACCAGCATGGCCGATGCTTCCTCAAATGCAGCAGCAAGCTCTACTGTCAGGGCCTTTGCTACCCCATGCTATAATTTTGGCCACACCATTGATGCAGCCCGCTCACCTCTACCCTCAACTAGTAGATCCAGTCATGGTGAGAAAGTTTATGGTGGAGCAAATGGTCGAATTAAGATTGGCAAAGAGGGGTGGTGATGATTACGCCCCCTTTGACATATATGAAGTACCATACCCAACTTACCACGCTGCCAAAAGATTGCCACCCGGCGTCAACAAGCCACCAAAATTTGACAAATTCAATGGGCAGGACTCCCCAAAAGAACATGTTGCATATTATATAACAGCCATGGGTGACTTGGCGGCAGACGAGCCATACCTCCTGAAGTTCTTTGGGTCCTCATTAACAGGACTCACCTTTAAATGGTATTCTAGCCTTCCTGTTGGGTCGGTTTGCGTTTGGACAGACATGCAGTGAAAATTCAAGGTAAGATTCCACTTCATCGAGGTAGAGGTGACCCCTATCTCTCTTGCTACCCAGTCTACAACAGCAGCAGATCTGACCCCTAGAGTGCAGCATCGCCCCCAACCACTCTGAAAGGTTCTAGGTGGCCTACCATACACTAGCAGAAGCATCGTTTAGACAGCTTCGCAACGAAGGTGGTCCTGCCATCATTCGACCTCAGAGCTACCTAGGGGAGCAGATCTCGGTGACCTGCCCAGCCTGCCTCTGGCAGACATCTAGAAGTGACCTAGTTCATTTGCAGAGGCTTCCATGACCACATCCCTCACCTTCTGACTCTCCCCTCTGGCGAAGGTTATCTTGGGTTTACAGCTTTCATCCAAGCCTGGCCCCACCCCTTTCGGAGCCCCCGTTGGAGAGCACCATCCTCGGCAAGCTGAACCCGATTTTTAGTCTGTGCTATCTGCTCCCTGGCCAAGTAGTTGACTACAGGAAGGACCACGGCCATTCCTCTCCTCTTCTGCCCCAGCCCTTCAGTGGAAATCAGCAAGTTTTAGTCAGCTATCCTTCAGGCTTGATCTCGTCTCGTTCTGATCTCCTAGGTAGGAGCTACACCCCCGATAAGGACACCCCATTGGACTAGCAGCCTCGTCTACGCGAACTTGCAAGAATGGACGGTACTAGAGCTTCCCGCCTTAGAACGTGGATTTTCTAGCTCTGGGACGTTCCTTGAGCATCCTTCTTTGCGTCGAATCTAGCCCCGACCCGATCTGGCATCAGCCCATAAAGTTATAGTCTGGGTGAGTCGGCCCCAATTTTCTACTCCTGCCCTAGGTTCGACCCTGAAGGAGTCCAGAGGCTACCACCAACTTGATCGGGCAAGATCGACAGAGATTTTTGGTGGAGGCACACTAGACCCTCCCTCTTTCCAAAAAAGTGGTTCCACCTCGATCCGACACTCCATCTGAGCATACCGCCTCGAGCAAGTGCCCTCTGGCCTGCAAAAGATTGCTACCTGTGCAGTACCACGGGATTCGACGGATTGGCTTCGTCCAAGCTCAAAACGAGGCGATTCTACTTTCTAGCGACTCACATGCCAACCAGCTTTCCAGAGACTCCAATGCCACCTCTATTGGACATCCCAGTCAAGGGTTTCTCCTCCGACAAGACACTGGTTGCAGATAGCCTTGACAGCGAGTCTGACTGCACAGGTCGGGAGCCGATCTTCTTTGGCCGCACAGTTCTCCCCTCCCTGCCTGGCCGGCTGAGCGCCCCTCCCTGCATGGAGGTAAATTTTGATTGTAATTGAAAATTTCCCACCCCACGAACACCCTCCTACGTGTGGTGTAGTATTGTAACGATAGGTCCTCCTAGAAGGTACATCAGAGCAGTATGCGGGGAGTCCCACGCTTCCCCACTCGCCCACATCTCTGACTCGGGATCGGTGTCTTCACGCTGATCAGGTATAAGCTGAACCCTCCCTGGATATTTTTGTTCAATTAGTATCATTTCTAAGTTCAGCCAGTGGGAAAGAGAGTGCTTAGTCCCGTGGCTTCCCGATCACGAGTGGCCACCGCAGATTGAGTAAGGAGAGAACCCCGTGGCCTCAAGGCACGAAGTCCTCCCCGTTGTCGTGGGCGCTCCTATCCTAGGGGGGAAAACTTTAGGCTGAGCCATCGTGTCACGCCCCAAACAAGGCAGAAATGTCAAGGCATGAATAGTTATACAAGCGGGTCGATCAAGAGACTCAGATGATGAGTATGAACAACAAATGGACAAAAACACATCTTTATTCCATAATCTGACATTTTCAACAAATATCCTTCAGGAAATTACAATACTCTTCAAACTCGATACATCCATTTATAAGTAGATAGACTGGAAAAAAAATTATTAAATGGATTTGTGCTTCAGGAGGGGTATCTCTTTCGAGGAGGCAAGCTTTGTGTTCCCCGAACTTCGATTCCTAATTTCTTAGTCTGGGAGCTACATGCGGGAGGTCTAGCCCATCATTTCGGTCGGAATAAGACTATTGAGGCTGTTGAGTACAGATTCTATTAGTCGAGCTTGAAGAGGGATGTTGCTCACATTATATCTTAGTGTCGTACATCTGCTACGGCCAAAATGAAGAAACAAAGCTCAGGCCTCTACACACCTCTTCCCGTACTTGATGCCCTGTGGAATGATGTTAGTATGAATTTTATTTTGGGATTGCCACGTACCTCTAAGAAGCACGATTTGGTCTATGTGGTAGTTGACCGATTCTCGAAGATGGCTCTTTTCATTTCTTGTTCGAAGACTTCAGATGCTTCGAGGGTAGCCCACCTTTTCCTTACTCATGTTATGTGCAAGTTCGGGTTGCCTTGTACCATAGTGTCTGAGCGTGATGTGGCATTCACCAGTTATTTTTGAAAGACATTGTAGCATATGTTAGGTACTCTCCTCAAGTTTTCCACTGCATATCATCCCCAGATAGATGGTCAGACCGAGGTGGTCAATAGGAGTCGGGGTGATCTTTTGAGGTGTCTTGTCAGGGACTGTATAGGGGAATGGGATCTCATGTTACCACTGGCAAAGTTTGCATATAATGATTCAGTCAACAGGTCTACAAGTATGAGTCCATTCGAGATTGTTACGGGTCATAGGCCTAGGAAACCAGTGGATCTTGTTCCCATGCCCATTCATGTACGAGTGTCGAAGTCTGTAGAGTCATTTGCAAGGGATGTTAGGAGTCTACATGACAACATCCGTCGTCACATTGAGGCCAGCACTGCACGGTACAAAGAGTTAGCCGATGCCCATCGACTCCACCGAGAGTTCCAAGAGGGTGAATATGTCATGATCAGGGTTAGACCTGAATGGTTTCCCTCTGGAATCGTAAAGAAATTGCAAGCTCGCAGAGCTGGCCCATTTAGAATATTGAGACACGTTGGCTCCAATGCATATGTTGTGGACCTACCTGAGGAATATGGTATAAGCTCTACTTTCAATTTGTCAGATATAGTTACTTATAGGGACCCAGCGGTGATCCCTAGTGAGCCTTTCGAGCCATCTCCTCCCATTGACAGGGATCACAAATCTGAGTGTCCTCCACCAGCCTCATTTCCGCGACAGCAAGAGGATATAGATCATGTACGAGATGAGCAGGTGACTGTTACTAGTAGTGGATCCTATCCGCGCTACCTAGTGCAATGGAGAGGGTGACCCACCACTAAGGATACTTAGATCACCCGGGCAGAGTTGTAGAGGATTGATCTGGATCTACTTGAGCGCTACTAGAGCGATGCAAACCCTTACTCGACAGGGTCGAGTTTCTCCCACCTGGGGAGAATTGGTGCGGACACCAGAGCTAGCGAGAGGTACGACATGGCGAGCCGTCGATACCGTACGCGCAGCACCACTCGAGCTACATCAGCTTTCCTCTGACTCGGAGATAGTCTGGAGTCTCCCTCTTGAGTCTTAGTATTTATAGTATTTATCAGGACTTTATTTGTGTGTAATGTGTGCTTATTTGGTTTTATCTGGATTGTAATATGGGTAGTAGATTCGGTTGGATTGTAATATGGGTAGTAGATTGGATTTATTTGTAAAAGGGGACCATCTGGGTCCCGTGGGCCCCCCATCCCTTCTCCCATTGATCCACCTCAGCCTTAGGGCCATATGGGGTCAGTCAAACCTCCCATGTGGGCTTCTAGAAGAGTTGGACCAAGGGGGGGACAAAGGGTAAAAAAATTCAAAACAGAACAGAAAAGACGTACCAGAAAGTCGGGGGAAGCCCGATGAAGGTACCAGCTGGCCACTACGAACTCGCACACCAGGACTAGCGGAAGCAGAACGAACGACAGCCCACCTGAAAAGTAGGGGTGAGCCTCGTGTCACTGGCTCAGTAGGGGTCACGCAGATCCCCACTAGAAAACACGCAGCAACACGCTAAAACAGCAGGTAAACAACAGGTAAGCAACAAGTAACAATAGTAGTAGTAAAGCAAGAAAACTAAACTATAAAGCTATAAAGAAAAGGGGTACAGGAGTAGGGAGCAAGCTAAGAGCTGGGGGAGCTAAAAAGGAAAGGGAAAGAGCCGTACCGAACAGGCGCAACTACCGAACTAACCTCGGCTCCCAAAACTACTCCAAGCAATGACAGAAGGGCAGACTCTGATCTGATGGAGTCAGGAGTTGCCGATCCGCCAACAAGACGCCAGGCCTAAAGCGAAGACCTGCAAGAACAACAAGAAAACCTAGGAAAATCTAGACAGACTCAGACCCAAATGACACGACTACCACGTCATGTACACTGCCCCATACATGACTAGAATGTCGTGCGGGCGATAGACACTGACCTCGGGAAAAGCCATGAGAGGGCTAACCCGGAAGGTCACGACGCATAAGAAACACGGAGAGAACCGCGAAGAGCCACGTGCCACGTGACTGGAACGCCTCACCACCAGAAGAACAGCCAGCTGTGTCCACTGACGTCTTATGCTGCGCCTACTAGTGTCTTGTTCACGTAACTTACCTCAAGGACTAGGTCGAGACAAAGACACTGCCAGAACCAAAATAGTAGCATAACGCGAGTGACTAGTCAGGGTCACGTCTGACGACGCAAGTCCAAAGTCCCTGACCACGTGTACATACACTGGCCCACTGCCTAAGCCAGGCCTCTAGTTAGTATTCTCCCTCCGAAGGACGCTACGGTTGGACCGGGGGCCCATGGAACTAGCTTAAGAACCGTAAACCGGGAAAGTGCCCCGCTACAAGAGCCGTCACGCCGAAGCGTGCTGTAAGGCTACGACTAGAGGAGGCTCACAAGACACAGAGACTCAAAACACGAGTGCTGAAGTACAGATAGGCTAATCATGCACTGTCACTCGTACTCCAAAGCACCAATGGCAGAACAAGAAACTATCGACAACTCAGGACAAGGCAACTAGACCTACTCACGTAACGATCCTTGAGTCTCATGACTCAGAGGCAAGATTGTCACAGACAGCGGAACAAGCAGCCAATCAGTCTACTCCTAAGTCAGAGGAAACAGCGCTCCGCAGGAAACGACTCACAGAGACCCGAGGGGACACCAAGAACCCTCAACACACCTGGACACGCAACCAAGGTAGGACAGTACCCCGAGGCATCCAGAACACTATCTCGAGCTGGACAGAACCACCGAGACACAGACAAGGTCACCTGTCAACCCCTGGTCTCACCGGGTTGACCGGAACCAGACACGAAACACACACACAGACACACACAGCAATACACAACCAGAGAAGATGACACTCTGGGCAAAGCGAACCACCACTCAACTGCTAGGTGAACCCGACAGTCAAGGGACAGTCGCTATGTGACTAGAGACAAGGATGCTGGCAGTTTTAGATTGAGTTGTTAGGGAACTATCACAGTCAGGAAAAAGATCGCATCTAGTCACCTAAACCGACCGATCTAGAAACCACCGACACACAGACACTACCCTAGAACACAAACCTAAGACAGACCAACTCACGAACAGACACAGAACAGAACAACGGCCATCACGGCAAACAACAAGACTGTAACGCACCTCTATAGGCACGTTACATGCTCTGACGCACCAAGACAGGGGCGTCAGGACGAACAGGCCTAAAACCTACACTCGAATAATGTAATAGCCTACTATAGGTACGTTACACAGCTCTGATGCACCAAGGCATGGGCGTAAGGGCAAACATGCCTAAAACTAAAACCTGGATGCTGTAATGCACCCAGCCAGGCGCGTTATACACCCTGGCGCATGAAGGCTGGTCCGTTATGGCCAACCGACATAGCCAGTCCAAACACGGACAAATGAAATGTAATGATCTCAGAGAGGCGTGTCACAAGACTTTGATGCACCAGGATCTTTTCGTCAGGGCCAACCGATAGACACGGTCTACGAGGAGTGATTGACATGATCAATGAGGAGCGACTGACACGATCTTCGTGGATGATCAGATCGTAACGCACCTCCATTGGCGCGTTACAGTCATATGACAGTCCTATGCTGGTCCATCACACCGACCCAGCCTCGAAGATCGTGAAACGAGCAATGAGTGTAACGGTCTATCGTGGGACCGTCACATATGTGACGGTCACTGGAACGACCGTTACACCAAACCGACGAGCAAAATAGTGGAATAGTCGAATCGGCCCGTTCCATGCCCCATTCACGCCGAAGTGCAGGGGAAACAATCGCACACGGCCACAGAAGACATCTGGAAGCTAAAAACGGCACATGCACGCATCCAATCGCGAAAACGGGGCAATTTCGACGAATCTACCCAAATCAGGTCACCGGGGTTCCCGAACTCCTACCAGCCCCAAATGACAACCGATCGACACGAAACTGGTGGGTACGGGATCCTGACATCCCGACAGTCATTTTGACAATAATTACACTACAAATCATCACCATTTTTTAGCGAACCCTACAAACCCCAAAAATAACGATTTTCCCTAAATCGGCCCAATCTCACTCGATAGGGCACCAAATCGTGCACAGAGAAAGGGGAAACGTGCAGAACGATGTGGCGATCCGTCTCCCTACCACCATCGATGAAATCGAGTGTCGAAGTGACTACACCACGTCAAAAACCACAATGTGAACCGCCCACATTGGCTTTGAATCCATGAGCGGGATCATGCCAACACCACACCTCCATCACGCGTCTCAACAGCTCCTAGGCGTTGTCAGCTCACCCGCGGTCGCCTTCATCTGCAACCGGAGTCGAGGGAACGAGAGAGAACGCGAGAGAGGGAGAGTGAGAGAATGTGAGAGGAGAGAGAGGGTGGGGGGTTAAATGGTTAGGAAATTTCCTAATTTTTAAAAATCTGATTTTTATCCCAAAAATGCACTAATTTAGAAAAATACACAAAAATAGCCGAAATGATCCTCGCGAAGAGTACATCGCAACTGTATCGTCCACGAGTCGATGAATTGAGAAATAAACTCACCGTAGGATTCCGTAGATTATACGGAAGGAAAACCCACACGGATCGTAAAACTTAACTCGGGAGCTACAGAAGCGATCCGAAACTCTCTAAAAAAGATCCGAAAGGACTAATAATGATCCAATAAAGATCCAGGACATTACATCCTCCCCTTCTTTAAGAAATTTCATCCTCAAAATTTAAGGACTAACCAAGGTGAAGTAGGGAAGAGCAACCCAACAACCACAGCTACGAAACCGCACGAATCACGAGAAATATATCTCAGAGGAACACCGTCAGGCCATAATCACGAGCACAAGCTCAGGACTGAGCACGACATAAGTGAACACAAGACCGACACCTCCAAAATAGGGCAACGTCGCTCACGTCTCATGGGAAAAGAGACACGACTGCCATGACAACAGATCACGAAAAATAAAACGACAACATAACAAGCTTCAGCTTAAACAAGGAGACAAAGTCCTCTCAGTTGACAGCTCGACCACATTATCGGCTCCAGTGCCAAAGGTAACTGGGAACACCTAGCACACAGGATGCCAACGACACCAACACTAAACCACAAGTGCAATCAAGTTAGTCCTCACTCAGATAATACATCTGATCGGGTCGCAAGCTAACTCTACTTGGGAAGAGGAGTACAGTAATGCTAACTGACAAGACAATGGTCCAAGACAGAAACATAAAATCATATTGAAATAGCACTCGAAACAACAACACGGCAGCACCTACAGGATTCCGGCTCTATACAGCACACAGAACAACGGAACATGACTGCAAGCACGGTCACATCAAGGCACAGGAGCAGCTGAACACACAACCACAGGGGACAGGTCATGCATCAGACAGCTCACCAAGAAAGACCCATGACAACAAGAAATGATAGGAAATCGACAATCTCAAGGGACGCATCTCAAGGACTACAAGCACGCCGCGAGAACACAACACCCAGGAGAAGGAAGTGCAGAGTGATGCGGGACGGGTATGGGAGCCGACTATATGTGGTGCGGGCCTCGGACTCTAAGATGGACACGACCAGCAACACATGACTAAGGGTGGCACTAAACCTGACTCCAAGAGTCCCTAGGGGCTATACGTCGCTCACAGAAGATGCAAGCCCACTCGTCGTCCCACTAGAGGGAAGCGGGGAACAGGGTGGTATGAACACTAAATGAGCTTTCTACTTCTATTCTCATGAGAGGAGTGCCCCAAGGGGGGGATACATTGCAACAAAAAAAAGAATGGAGGAAAAGAAAGAAGAAAAGAAAATACAGTGGGGGACAGGACGAAGCATAGGCTCCTCCCCTTCCCGGACCTCACTCTCTCTCTTAACCCACTCTTCTTCTCTTCTCCTCTTCTATCCTCTTCCTCTTCACTCAGGCGGTGCTGGGTGGAGCAGCATGGGGGCTTCTTCTTCTCCCTTCTTCTCTTTTTTTCTCTTCTTCGTTCTGCCCCACTAGAGAGCTGGGCAGCGAGAGCGTCTTCCCTCTTCTCTGCGTCTGGTTCTCTCCCTCCTCTTCTTCTCTTCTCCACAGCGAGGAGGGCCCTTTTTATACCCTTGGTGGCGAGAGCGTTGATGGCGGGAAGGGCATTGAATGGGGGTTGACCCCCCTGGTCTTGTCTCTGAGCGAGGGTAGCTAGCGTGCCTGCCTGAGGATGCGACACCTCAGCTAGCCCCGACCTACTCCCACCGCGCGTCGAGGGCCATAGGGAATGGGCTGACATTCCTCTTGCCGGCTGCATCGGGTGGATGGGATGACCGCTGTGCCGCTGGAGGACTGGGAGATTGTGCCATTGAAGGCCCTGAAGGTGTGCCGCTGATGGCTTTCAAGGGAGTGTTCCGCTGGGGGCAGCCCCTGGGCATGCCGCTGGTGGGGCTTAACAAGGCATACCGCTGAAAAGGGCATAGAGAGTGTGCCATTGGAGGGCAGCCTGGGTGTGCCGCTGGAGGCATTTGTAAGCTGCGCCGCTGGGCAGCCCTGGGGGTGTGCCGCGCAGGGGCTTGACAAGGCGTGCCGCTGAGAGCCTTTGGTCGAGTGTGCCACTGGGAGGGGGCAGCCAAGGTGTGCCGCCAAAAGGGGCACAGAGAGTGTGCTGGGCTGGAGCTCGACAAGGTGTGCCACCAAGAGGGCCAATGAGGGTGTGCTACTGAAGGACAGCCCTGGGTGTGCCGCTGAAGGGCAGTTTAGTGTGCCGTTGGAGGGCATTTTAGTGTGCTTCCTTTTCTTCTTTTCTTCTTCTCATCTTCTCTTCTCTTTTCTCCTCTTCTTTATTCCCCGGCACGTAAACATGGGGTGAGAATTTTTTAGTGCCCACACGGGGTATAACCTTTGCTTCTTATGCCCCCATGGCGGGGTAGCTGCATGCTCTCTTCGGGAGTCGTGGCCGTGCTTGGCCTCATTGCTATGAAGCATTCCCCACAGCGGGCAGGAATTCATCAAGCTACAGTTACAACTTGTTGGATCTTCTGATAGCCACTCGAGGGGCCGTCTTATGCCCGACAGTGGCAGCAAGAAGGTGGAACGAGCTGAGGCACTACACCACGGGCTTGGACCCTCCTAGAGCTGGGCGGGGTGCCGACCTTTCTTCTTATTATTTTAGTCGGCAATGCTTGCCAATTTTCTTCTTTTTATCCTTTCTTTTCTTTTCTTATTTTTTGTATAATAGACCAAGGTGGGTGTGCATGAGAGCGCTCACTCCCTCAGGGAGGGGATGAGTGGTTCGCTCCACCGCATCAATCCCACAATGGTAATCATTATTCAGCACAAGTCTCGACGGATATGGCCGTACAACCCTCTCTCACCAATTCTTTCTCTTCTTATTTTTATTTCTTTCTCTTCTTCTCTTCTTCTCTTCTTTCTTCTTCTCTTTTTTTTTAGTGGCCTTCATGATTCCTGGAAGTTGCAGGTGCCTAAGAGTAGCATCTTCGAGGGCACAAAGATAATTGCGCCTAGTCCAGCTTTTCTCCCCATAGGGCGGGCGAAGATATTCATTTCATCAATCATTTTCTTTAGATCTTCAATTCCTTTTTCCATACCGATTTTATCACTAAGGGCATTATTCAATTTCCTTTTCATAGACATGTAGTCTTTGGTCTGACAGTTTAATTTATCTAACAAGTCAGCGTAAGCATCCTCCCATTCATCAATTGAATAACTTTCAAAAGGGTTGCTTACCTCATTTTCGCTGTCAGCAATAAGGCACAGCCCTTGATCTTCTTCCTATGAAGATTTGCTCTCAGGGTTTTCCTCTTCATCGCTCCATGTGCAAACCATGGCATGAGGCTTCTTCTTCTGCACTTTTACATTCTTCTTCATGAGCTTCGGGCATTCATTCTTCATATGACCTAGCTTCTTACAATGAAAACATGTAATCTTATCAGAATTCTCATTCCTATCAAATTTAAAATTGGTGTTCTTACCAGCCTGTTGTGCTCTCCTCCTCCTAAAGGTTTTACCTCTGGTCCTAAGGAACTTCTGGAATTGTCGGGTCAGCATGGCCTACTGTTCATCATCGAGGTCTGAGAAGTTCTCATACTCCTCACTACTTTCACCATTGCTTCTAGACACCTTAAGAGCTATGGTTTTCCCTTTCTTGTTCTCTTCTGTATTCCTCTTAAGGTT
Organism: Amorphophallus titanum; assembly: GCA_024336825.1. NCBI lineage: Eukaryota > Viridiplantae > Streptophyta > Magnoliopsida > Alismatales > Araceae > Amorphophallus > Amorphophallus titanum. The sequence continues at coordinate 18,045,543 of JANBPO010002302.1, forward strand.
GATCTCATAGGCCATTAGGGATCCTATAAATTCTATGACAGTCATGGTGGATAGGTCCCTAGATTCTTCTAATACAGTGGCCTTTGTGTGCTACACTGGGGTTAGAGACCTTAAGATTTTTCTAACTAACTCACTCTCCTGAATTTGCTTACCTAGAGCCTTCAAGCTATTGGTGACCTGTGAGAGCCTAACATACATCTCTGATATGGTTTCATCGAGCTTCATTTTAAACAGTTCATAATCAGAGGTTAGCATATCTACCTTGGTGGCTTGCACTTGGGACGTTCCTTCATAAATCAATTAGAGTTCATCCCACATTTTCTTGGCTGTCTTGCATGCTGATATCCTAGAGTATTCCTCTGGATGCAAAACACATTGCATGATGCTCATTGCTGTCCAATTCACAGTGGATACACGGATCTGCTCCCTGGTCCAAGTGCTTTCATCTTCAGGAAGCTCGAAGGGTCCGATGGTGAATACCCTCCATAGTTCATGGCTCTGTACACATAGAAATACCTCCATCATGTTCATCCAAGATAAGTAGTTAGTGCCATCGATGAACTGAGGCTTGTTTAGAGAGTGCCCTTCAGCTATGAAGCTGTGGGGAGCATTGGTTCCAGGTCTTCTCTGGTCGTTTGACCACATGATGGGTAACCCGCTCTGATACCAATTGATAAACGGAAAGATAGATATAGAAGGGGGGATGAATATGTCTGTCTAACAAAAATTTCAACAAATAATTACCACACATTAATCAATGATAGATAGCAACAGCAGAACTACCAGATCTCACACATAGGAGGGACCTCTAATCCGACAATTAGAGTGCACTCAAGAGATAATGAAGAAACCTCGATGACCAACGAGTTATGGCAGGAGCAATTGACTATCAGCACTTGAATGTGCTTGCAGTCACTGTTACTGGTACTTGGCGGAGGATTGATAAGATGATCTCCTCACGCAAGAGGTAGCCTTCCAAATAGGCATAAACTATCCTTTCAACTACGCCTTTTGATACACCAATTAAGTGCTGCACCACATTTTAAATGCCAAGCCAATTATCTGGCCGAATGAACTAAGTGAATTCTAAGAAGAGATTCAAATACAAAAATCAACAACCAGAGCATAAGCAATTTTATAGTGGTTCGGCAAGATCCAAGATCTGCCTACATCCATGCCTTCACTCGAATTGAGAGAGGTTCCCTCTCTCTCCTCCGTGCCGTAACTGGCCCCTTTACAAGAAGGGGAAAATCAATGGGCATGAAGTAAACTGGATTCTGATGGATGTCAGTGCGACCATCAACATCATGTCCCTTAAGACTTTCAAGACTTTATATCTGACCCCTTGCCTCCAGAAGGTTCAGGCGGTCAAGATATCCAGCTTCAACCACAATACCGAGGAAGTCCTCAGCCGAGTGGATGTCGACTTGATACTCGATGACTTCGCCTCTAAGGTGACTTTCTACATCATCGACTCCGACACAACCTACAAAGTGCTGTTGGGTAGACCTTGGCTCTATGAAAACTAGGTCGTTCACTCAACCCTCCACCAGTTTCTCAAATACATTAAGGAGGGGGAGCAACGCACGGTCTTTACCGACCTATCTCCATTTACTCCAGTAGAATGCAATTTGACCGATGCCGCTCTTTACTTCAAGGGAATTAGTCCCTTCCCAGTGATTAAGAGCAAGAGTAATGGCTGGCTCTCAAAAGAAGAGGAGGGAGACCTCTTCTCGGTTGATGAAGAGAAGGCTAAGCTTCACCGGCTGCACCTTAGCACTATGTCGACCGTAGACCACCTTGAGAGATGCAAAGTCGATTTCGAGGCTAATCTCATTAGTCGAGCAGTCGACAGGAGTATATGCCTATCTCCAAATTGCATTCAACTCGTGTGTGCCTCAAACGAGCACAGGGTCGAGCAACTCACTACATTCATCGTCACTTACAGACTACAATATAGGTCCAAGAAAAAGGCCAAAAGGGACAAGTCCATCATCTTTCACAAAGGATACATGGTCCCGTCGGCCCCACCAAAGGATGACTTCGGATGGTCCAGGCGAGCCGACAATACCCCCAAAGCCGTCCAAATTCTAGGTGACCTCTCACCTCGTATCTAAGAGATGTGCCTCAAGCAGCACATTCTCCAATGGCAGAGGTTCATGTAGCAGAGGTATTTCCAGCATCTCTGGACACCCTCGCAAGTTCGGGGGCAACCCCCGTTTTCCCAAAAAGACACCAGAGGTCTCGGCTATGATCGAGACCCAGACTTCTGTGTCTACCATGTGGTCCACGTCATGGGACCAACCCAACCAGCTGTTGACCCAGTTGTCACCAACACCAAGTTCGATAGCTCGGGAGACAAGGGAGAGGAGATTCTAATCTCACTCCCAGCTAGGACTAGTACTCCAGTTCCAGCACTCAATGAGGATTCCCCGCCCGTCCATAAGGACGTGGGAGCGAAAGAGGCCTCCGCGGCCTCCCAACCAGTTCCAGAGCCTACCTCGCCACACCTTTCCCCTGAGGAAGACCTCCAGAATGAAGACCGCGAGGCATCGTCGGCATCGGTAGATAACGCCGACCAAGCCTTCAGAATTTTGGTCGATAGTTGCCAGTCCAACACGGATGGCCCGAGACAACCCTTGTCTGGACCCAACAGCGATGACCTTCCAGTTCCAGCAGTCTCAATGACTGGCTTCGAAGACCCTTGGGTGTACGAAGCTGCCACAAATGATGAAGACTTCGTCGACTTTCAGCCTGCTCCTCCTGAGCTGGAGGATAGCGGCCAGGCAACCGTCGATGAGCTCTTCGAGATCAACCTGGGCGGAGACGATGCCCCTCAGCCCACATTCCTCAATGCTCTCCTCACCGAAGCAGAGAGGCAGGACTATAAACAATTCCTGCACGAATACAAAGACTGCTTCGCCTGGACATATTAGGAGATGCCGGGGTTTGATCCCTCCGTAGCAGAGCATGATCTGGCTATATCTCCCTCAGCCACGCCAGTCAAACAGCCCCAGTGGCGTCTCCGCCATGAGCTGGAGCTCCATAATTAATTGATGTCCATATATAGACACCGCATAATATATATAAACACTATGGGTTAATTTCCTTAATTACATATATAATCTCCCGTTCTTCTTTCATCTGTTAATTAAGCACACACATAAGGCTACATGACCTTGACCCAGAGCCGATTCCACCACCTAGAACAGCCCTACATGTCTCTTTTACGAAGCCATGACTCCGTCCTCATCAGTCATCAACCTACCGCAACACTGCTAATACACACACACACACACACACAAGAAGCTCGGGATGTCGTTAATGGCAGTTTCCGCCATGCACGGTACTGTTCTTTTCTAAACGTTGATCCTCATGTTATTGGTGCTGTACAATAGTAATATTTACTAGGTAGCAGGTGCATGTTCTTGATCTCCCGCACGTTCGGCCGGAATTTACAGCAATGTTACTGCAGTTCAAATAGGAATATATATATATATATATATATAACACGAGGATCGATAATATTACGTACCAACCATCAATTTGTTCATGATGGACTCTTGTGTATGAACCCATGAAAAATCGCAGGCTGAGAGACCTAAATTTCGGCGGGGGGAGCGGCCAGCCCATGCCTTCCGGGTGCTTCCCACACGGCGCCGGCATCGGAGACCCATGTCTACATTTCCGGCCGGTGTATCCAATGCTTCCGACACGGCCGCCGCCGTCGACCCACCTCCAACCCTACATGTACCCGCCGGCGTCTTCTTCTTCACGTCCTCTCTCGTACGCGGCTCCCTATCCCCCGCCGCCGCCGCCGCCGCCGCCGTCGACGAGCGACTACTACGTGGGGCGCGTCCTCGCCGGGGGGGCTCACACTCAGCCACAGAACCTGGGCGCCTCCATCGACCCAAGTAATTACGCACGCCAGCTGGGTGCTCATCCGCTTAACCAGGGCGCCGCCATGGAAGGGGTGCGACCACCGGGCGTGAGCCGGGACGCCACCCCGGGCGGCTGGAATTGTAGCTACGGATCATATGGGCAGCACAACTCGGATGCCCCTCCTGCTGATCCATTCTGAGGTGAAATGAAACGTTGAGAGCCCGATCGACTGATCACTCTTGATTGATGATCCAAGAGCTGGCAGTGTCAATACGACCGGCCGAGCGGGAAGCCAATCAGTCACAAATATATTAGTGAGATCGAATCCAACTGGCCACATCCAACAGAACAGAGATCTGCATGAACTTCTTTTCCCTTTTTACTGCCATCTCTCTCTCTCCCTTTATTTTTATCTCCCTCTCTCTCTTCCTTTATTTTTTTTATCAGGTAGGACAGGTGGGCAGTGCAGTAACTTTGGCTCTGGTGCGAGGTAGAAGATATATATATGTAGATGACTGGATTTGGCAGGTGGGGGCGTGTGAGTTTTTGACATCAACTGGGAGATTGTAACCCTACTTAAACTTTGTACTCCACTTTGTATGACAAAGATTCTTTTGACCTATGTTCCTTGTCTTTAGCTGTGCCCTCCTTTTTTTTTTCTTGTGGGCCTGCGAGGAATCTTTAACTCTCTCTCTCTCTCTCTCTCTCTCTTTCTCTCTAGATGGGCGCCTTCATTCTAGTCTACTATGTATAGGACAGCTGCTTGTTCCACGCATGCTGGTGCATTGGGAGCAAGGGCCTAGAGAATGAATGTGGAGGTTGGGAGATGGGAGAGTATCGGAAGGAGCAACACCCCCTGCATTTCAACCCCCCCAACCCCACCACATCGATCCTTTTGCCTCTCTTTTGACAGAGGGGGATAGACAAATAGAGAGAGATCCTTCTTAGATTATCCTGATGTGCAATGTGCACCGACCTGATAGACCATACTGTGTACACCTGCATAGAAAAAGAAGAAAAATGATTAAATGGGTTGAAGAATGCATGAAATGGGCCGAAGCAGGACTTGAATGGGCAAAACCACCCTCCATCCAGCGACCAACCCTTGATCCGGTGGCCAGGAGGAGTGCCGAATCACTACACTCCCACCGTTTGGCTGCCAAATCAGGCCCCTACTCATTTGCCTATATAAAGAATCAAGCCCATTCGAACAGAGAAGAGAGGAGAATGGAAATAGAAGGAAAAAAAAGGAGAACAAGAGGAATAGAGAGGAGACCCGAGCATTTGAGAACAAAGAAAAGAGAGAAGAGAGCTACAGAGAAAAGAGGGGCGAACGAAGAGAGAGAACAGCGGGGGAGAGATTAGGGAGAGGGAGAGCCATCAAAGTGAGATCTTATCTTGTTTAGGTGGGTCGCTCATCTTGTAGTGCCCCTTGTTTGGGCCTTAGCTTCCCCTCTCCTACTGTTCATCATTTTTTTGTAATTTTCATTTTCGATATGTATTGCCTGCTACGATGCTTCATCAATAAATGAATGACGACTTCCTTCTGGCCAATTGATTGTCCCCATCGTAGTTATCTTTCTCTTATATTGATTAGATAATGGTTAGAGTGCCTGTGACTTTGCAACAAACTGCCCCATGGGGGCTACAGTTCGATCAGTTCAGTTTGACGAACATCATATTCGATAAAATGTATTAATGGGGATCGTCTCGTCTCATTGCTCCCCTGCCCGTGGTTTTCTGTCTGGAGTTCTCTCTGGCTTTCCCCAATGGCCACCAGGGGCTCATCAACCTTTAAATGTGGCCTCTGTGCATCCCCTCGAGTGGGCATACGTCATTCAGAGGTTTTAGCTGTCGTTTTAGTTCACACCGCCATTGGCGCTATTTCATTTAGAACTTGGTGATCATTCATTGCCTCAAGTGAGGGCTAGGGACCCGTCAGCACATGACATGGTCTCTAGTTCCTCTTGGGATGGACGAGGTGATAGAAATGTATGCCCTACAAGCCAATCACATAAGATGTGATGGTGTCATTTCTTGTAATATCTTATTCATATTTGTACTAATGGCATTTTTTCATTGCATTTAATTTGTGTTAATGATTCGAATGTGATGGAGTCCCTGAACTTGTGCGATGATGGCTGGATCATAATGAGATTATGATAATGAGATCAGTCATCCAAACATACATGTTCTAAATGTTCCCAGTCATAGGATCTTCAAGAAGGGACATTGAAGATCTAGATAGACTAGCACACATGAAACTTACTCATATAATGGGTGTGATTGTTCTCATAGTTATCTGTGTGGAGACATTGAAGTATGTGTGTGGGTGCTCATTAGTGAAATGAGTACACTGAATTGACTCGATCTAGAATCCCTGAGTGGTAATCATGTTAACTGTTAATCAGGGTATTCTATGTCTTAGTAGCATAGTTGGATCTTAGACTTGAGTCACTAAAGATGCCTTGCATATGGGATGCTGAGTATTTGATTACTAACTTATGGACTTCTATTAAGTGGTCCTGCACAGTTAGTTATTCAGACTCAGTGGAACTTGTGTGAAGGCAATTAGTTTGACAACATGGGATCATTCACTCTCAGTATAATATATGAGAGAGAATGTCCTACAGATCCGTACTTGGGAAAACCCCTGGCCAAGGTATGAGAGTTCATTATGGAAAATGAGTTTTTCTAATGAATCAGTTTGGAGTACAAGGTTCAATTAAGCCGGGACACAATAGGATTTGACAGTTTGACCATACCCTAGTCCTGGTGGGGCATTGGATGAATGAGGATCTATAGCTATGTGAAATTTGTAGACAGAAAGGTTCCATATTGGGTTGGCATGCCACCTCCCTACATCTCTCTCGCTCCCCCCCCCCACCTAAATGCTTGGCTGGTGGGGTTGACGTACGTTACGGTGCCGAATATGCGACAAGAACGCGAGGGCAAGACATCGACGTTGGACCAACAGGAGTCGCTCCGTCTGCTTGGATCTGCACCATGGCCATGTCGACGGGGTTGCCAACCACGGCGCAACAACTCCTACGACGAGGCTCGTTGTGATTTTTCGATCGAGGGGGAGGTCCCCACCCTCGGGGCAACGTCCACCTGGTGGAGCATCATTCGTAGATGTCCAGGCGGGGGATAGAGAGAGTGAAAGAGTGGTGCTAGGGGAGCATCAAAGGGGGGGAGCGTTGGCCATTTGGGTGGGGGGCTGGGAGAGAGAGAGAGATCGACATGAAGAGGGAGAGCGATGGTGGGGGCCTTCCCCTCCATCGTCGACACCTCCATCTATGAGGTTCCTAAAGAGAGAATGGGAGGGAGAGAGAGACGATGAGGGTAAACTAGAGAATGAATCACTAATGGAGGTAGGGGAACTAATATTTATCCGTATATTATATTTTTTAGATGATTGTTAGTCGGAGAGTTTTTTTTCATAGTCATAAGAATCCGGGAGTCTTTAGTTATGGATGGATGACGAGGATTTGTTACTATTTTTAAATGATTTTAGGGATTTAAACTAAAATTCACTTATTTGCCAATTTTGTTGTCGAAGTCTAGCATCCGTCGAGAGTCAGGATTCGAGATCAGATCTAAGCCATTGATTGGTAAGCTTCGGCGATGGCCCGACTCCATCTAAGCCGTTCGTCGTTTTTGTTCTGCGATCCGCCGACTCCGTCCTGTGGGAGGAAGCCTTCCCTGGCCCGCGTCTCCGAGGTTGCTCTAGCAGAGGCCGCAGTGAGAAGCAAAACTCGGAAGAAAAAAGGAGAGCGCTTTCTCTCTCTCGCAGAGTCGCAGGAACACTCCAAATACCAAAATGGCGGAAGAGAACAGGCAGGTGCCCCCGCAGTACGACCTCGACGCCAAGTGGGACGCCTGCCTCGACCTCTCCCTCCGCCGATTCGTCTACTCCTCCCTGGCCGGCGCTTTCGGCGGCCTCCTCCTATTCCGTCAGTACCTCCTCTCCCTCTCTCATTCCATGGCTCTCTCTCCCTCCCTATCCCCTTCTTCGATGCCCTAATGTATTCTTCTCACTGGGCCGTGCGCCCTTTTCTCCCGACCCCTTTCTCTAGTTCACTTTGTTGTATGCTTTCCGAGGCCATTGTTTTGTTTCATTAGGGTTGTGTCTGATACGGATGTCGCTGCTGTCTCTTTGGTCTATTGATCATCGCTATGATTGTTAGGCTTTTAAGGTCTACGGTCAGGTTTATTGATTGGTAAGGATGATGCGGATTAACGTGATGGGGTTTGGTTGGTGAGTGGTTGGTGCGACTGAATCCTCGTTTTTGCACTTTGAAGAGGAGAGAAAAAAGGGATGCAATTGGAGGTGCTTCAATCTCCAAGTGCGAGAAGAGGAAGGGTTGAAGGACGGAACTGCAGAGGGTCGAAAGCTGGAAAGAACAGAAAGAAAGGAATGAACAGAAAAGGAATCAAATTGAGAATATCTTGCTCTAGCCTCGCTTTCTGGTCATTGGCACATTGACTGTTACGCTCTGTGTGGTTCCATCCCAAAATGACTAGCCACTTAAGGTCCAGACTCTCTAATATTAGGTCCCCACTCCCCAATTAATTTCAAATATGGGCCTAAATTAGGTGCTGGCATCTCACACAGGCCATGGTCTCCCACACAGACCATAATGAATACCCCCCAATTATGAGGCCCCGCCCCCGGTACCTACTTTGTGGTTTTTTTGGTCCGGTATGATTCTCTTTGGTCTTCCTTTGGGTTTTCAGCTATCACATGTTTCCATGGTGAGGGTTCAAAGCCAGGATGGTGATGATGTAGAAAATGAGTAGTAGCATCCCTTCCGATCTTAGGAATAAGCTCCCCTTCCTTTTCCTACTTCCCTTAAGCTCTCATTGTTTTGAAATCCATCACCCATGCCTTGCCTTCTTTATCGCTTTACTTTAATATTGTAGGAAGGAATTAATGAACAGCATACATATGGTGAATTCATTCTTGAACATAACCGCCACCCCACTCATTTTTGTATCTCCCCACCTCCATCACTTATCGGATGAAGGCAATTAATTGTGCATGTGTGTTCACCTATTCTTGAACTGCTTTGTTGCAGCTCAGAGGATGCTTCTGGCTTCTTGGTTTCACTTCTATTTGGTCTTGGTCCACTACTTGGTGGCATCATCCTGGTTACGTTTGCTCTTGCGTTCCGCCTTCAGCATGCCCTTCTCTCGGGTGTGTCATCTGGCATTGCATTTCTCTTAGCTGCATGGAGGCCATTACAGCTACTTATCTCCTGGAAGATGGGCTTCTTTCCGATTGTATTGCTCCTTGCCGCTGGTTCTGCTTTCTTCCATGTCTCGACTTCTAGCATCCTGAAGCTTTCGAGGCACAAGAAGACTTCTGTCAGTGAGCTTCCATCTTCTTCAGGTGTTTCCCTTAGTGTCATCACTCTTCAGTCGCTCCTGGGATGTGGAGCAGTTTTTTGGCATGCTCTAACCGAGGGACTTGCGCTCGGCGTGGCGGCACCGGGTGCCTATGGGCTTGGCCGGCACATGGTCCTCCCAGTCTCCTTGCATGGGCTCCCTCGAGGTGCTGCCGTGGCCAGTTGCATATTTGGTGCCACTGGAAGCTGGCGGGCGGCCCTTGCTGCGGCAGCCATAACTGGCTTCGCTGGGCCGACGTCTGCCATCGGAGCTATACTCGCCGGAATCGACTATAGTGGGCTGGACTATTTGATGGTTTTTGCATGCGGGGTGTTGCTTCCGATCTTTGGAAGCATCTTCCGGCGGGCGACGAGGCTGGATGCAGCAAACAGCATATACGGGCTTTTGATGGGGTTGGGATTTGCCTGCTTGTGTCTGATGTCGACCAGGATGGTCTGCTTGCACACACCGTACTGTAATTCTGCGCCCGAGGCCGTGAAGTAGCTTTGCACTCCACTCATTTGGCTGGGAAGCTCACAGGCGGCCACGGAGCGGCTAGATTGTATGTGAAGAATTTGTCAAGAAAAGATTCATAGAAAGTTAACCTGGTGAAAAAATAATATCTTCTAATCATTAGTTTTTCATGATTTTGTGCCCTTGCCTTTTTGAGATGTATTTAGTGGCATCTTTTTTTTTTATTTGAGAGATGACACCATATGTGGAAGCATGGACTGGGTAATCCACTGTCTGAGGGAGTCGTGATCCGTGAGACAGAAGGAACACCTCCTTATGCCTGGGTGGGAGGATGTACGTAGGAAGTTTTGGGATCTCTTCCCATGGATGGTTAATCTGTTGTCAATTGATGATGCTTTATCATTACAAAGGTGTGTAAATATTTTAAGGCAGCTTTCTTGTCTCGGGAAACAAAGCATATCTCGTACTTATATCATTTTTCAGAAAATTGGCTTTTTCCTCCATTTTTTTGGAACCCTTAACCCACTGAATATGAATATATGAAAATGCTTCAAAAAAAATGGCTTTAGCCTAAAGGCGCCGATTTGGATTTTCTAGGGCGGAGGCCAACGAAAAATGGCCCGAAGAAACGCTCGAATGGATGGCCCAGCTCATCGAGTATACCATAAAGTACAAAGTGTGGAAGGTCACTCATCTGACTCATTTGAATCTCGTATCCCAATCAGAATCAGATATATGAAACTCATGACCCGTATAATCTTACAGTTTCTTTTTTAGGTGCAGTGTTCCTCCTCATGGTTCGAAGGTTTAGTGCGGTGTCTACAATAATTTCTAGTTGACAGCTTGCCAGGGCTGGGATATGCCACGTTTCAGTGTACGCTTCTCTTCTAGTTGACTGTACTTTCTAGAGTGGACTCTAGATTGTGATTATTAATTTAAATATAAATTTCATTTATGTCATTTAGTTAATATGTAATCAATTTCTTGCATTTATTTAAAATTCTCATGCACTCTCACAACATTAATCTAACCCTTCCGAGCTTTGTGGCTCGTGAGTGACGGGTGAAGATTTCGGTCACGCTGGTTACTTTTCAGTAGTCAGATCTTAGGTCATTACAAGTGATATCAGAGAGAGGTTATGGATGTGCGTGAGAATTTAAGATAATTGCAGTGTCTAAGAGTCCAGAGTGTCCAGTACAGTCGACAGTTAGCTTACTTTTGTGTTTACGCTAGAAGAGCGGAGATGGCGTCGAGAAGGTGGATTCGATCATTATCGAAGTTGTCGGTTGGGGCTTGGGAGGAGCAGGGTAGAGAGTTATCTCCTGATCCCCACACAAACTTACTTATTGTCATCAATCTGGAAAGGTATTCTGCAAGTTGCTGATGTTATCCAGGCCTCTGTGCATATTAGAATTGGAAATGGACAAAAGTGTTTGTTCTGCTTGGATAGATGGTGTGAAGATACTTCGCTGGCAATTAGATTTCCCAAGCTCTTTCACACTCCAACTGCCAAGCTGATGTTGGTAAGATAGACATATGATTTGACAAATGGATGGTATCCGAGTTTTAGATGGAGGCTAAAGGAAGAACAGATCTTGAAAGTGACTGGCCTCCTAGCACTACTTAAGGCTTCAACTTGGATCCCACTTCCAAAGATTGGTGGACTTAGAGATGGAACCCCTCGGGAGTGTTCTCTTTTCAATCGGCTTACTCCTTTATTGCTAGCACGGGGTGGGGGAGGGGATGTGTTGGCAGCAAACACCTTTTGTTTCATCAAATCTAGAGACCAACAAGTCCCCTTAAGGTGAAGGTGCTCGTGTGGATGATTTCACTGTCTTGTCTAGACTGGTCATGTTCATGGTGGGATGGATATTATGTGCAGCACATGTGGAAAGGAGGAGGAATCTCTAGACAATTTTCTCCTTAAGTGTGATTTTACTACCGAAGTTTACATCACATTTTCACCAAGTTCGGGTGCGGCAGACCACTTGTAGGCCCAGTCAAAGAATTTCTCATAAATTGGCAAGGATAGTGAGACACAAAGATTGATTGCCAGTTGTGGTGGCTGGTCTTGCATGTAACCTTTTGGACCATTTGGAGGGAGAGGAATTGCAGAATCTTCAGAAGAGAACCCCACGACCCTACAAAATGTTTGGATTTGATTTTCTTTCTTGTGAAAACTTAGAGAGACACTTGTCGTGGATCGTTCAAATATAACCCTTGCTTCAAGTGTAGGAAGGTCTTCACCTTCTCTTTTGCATAAGGGAGTTTTTAGGAGCTCTCCCTTCTTACTTGTACATTCCTCAATTTTATAAATGGCATGGTACCATCCATTTTTTTTAAAAAATGTAAATAGCAATGCACGTAACCATCCACTTGAAAATGGCAACAAGAAAGATCATAACTAATAATTATCAAATTCCCCATCAACGAAATAATCATTTAACTAGAAGTCTCATTCCTCGTAACAAGATTAACAAACTCATCACATCTATGGCATTAAATTTCTTCCTAGTCCAGTTTCTTTGTACCTAGTGATGGCCAATAAACTCCAAGTAACCATGGCATATCCTAAATCCTAACCTAACACATACTCATTAGTCCATTTCACTCCAACAAACATTGCAGTTTGTCTCATGAGTTTCTTTCTATTTTTTTTGATGACCTAGGAAAACCCACCCCCTCCAAGGGCAGACTTGGTAAAAGCTCCGAGCAGTGCTACCTAGACCCAAGCCGTTGTATATTGAAATAGAAAGTAGGTGCTATAGCCATTACATTAATGCAATATAGTTCATCAGAGGTCGGTAAGAAATATACCATAATGCATCATTTAGTGTCCTGAGGTCAACGTTAGGGCTACACTTCAAAATTCACATTTAGGCTCTCAAGCTTATCCTAAAGCTACAGCCAATCACTACAGGAAAATCGGCCTATAACGACCAACGTCCATGGTCGCAATAATAACAATTGGTCGCTAAAAGAATTTATGACTACATATTGGTCGCTAACCCTTGATCGTTGTATCATTGTCGCTAATACTCGTAACGACTAATCTTTACGTTTGGTCGCTAAATCCTTAACAACTAGCGACCCAAATGGTTCTGGTCACTATAGATTGATGCTATAGCGACAATATATTGGTCATAATTGTGAATAAATATTAGTCGTTAATTCTCGTTGGTAGCTAAAAAACTCTAAATAGCGACATAGTTGAGTTTAGTCACAGATAATATTTAGTCGATGTTTCTACCATATTAGCGACTATCACAGTGGTCGTTAATCCTTAACCACTAGTGACCCAAATGATTTTGACCGCTATAAATTAATGCTATAACAATGAAAATATTGATCGTAATTATGAATAAATATTAGTCATTAATTCTCAATGATAGCTAAAAAAATTTTAAACAGCAACATAGTTAAGTGTAGTCGTAGGTAATATTTAGTCGTTATTTCTACCATATTAGCGACCATCGCATTGATCATTATCATGAGAATATCAATAGTTATTATATTTGGTGGTAATTAATATTTTTATTGCTATTTCTATAATATTGATGACTATCACTTTTATCTGTAATTTAATATTTGAATTTTTATGCAATGTTAACAAGCACTCATTTTGGTCACTGATTGATTATTTATTCATTTTTATTGTAATTTAGTGACTACTAATTTTTATCATAACTAAATATTTAGTCAATATTATTATAATTTTAATGACTATTAATTTACTCACAACTAAATATTTGGTCATTATTTCCATAATGTTAAATGCAACATCCATTCATTCACTACCATCAAACAAAATTATTACAAAAATCTCATTCCGTTTAAATCCCTGAAATCAATGCAAATACGCACCTTTCTATCTTTCTTGATAACAGGGATAATATTTGCCACCCACTAGGGATATAGAACAACTCTAATAAATCTGGCCTTGTATAACTTGTCAACCTCTTCCTTTATCCTCAAGGCCATGTGGGGGTGAAATCTTCTTGACTTTTGTTTAACGGGCATTGCCCCTGGTTTAAGCACTAGACGGTGTTCTACCAAGGAGGGGTCAAGACCCGGCATGTCTTCGTAAGACCAAACGAAAGAATCGCTATACTCCCTTAGGACCTTGACTAAATCTGCTTCAACTGCTGGAGAGAGATTAGCGGCACTGATGATAGGCCTGGGATCTTCTTCAGTTCCCAAATTTATTTTTTTTGTGGGTTCATCCACTGCTAAAGATGGCTCGTCGAATCTCTTCAAGCCTTGGGCATATAAATCGACAGTGTCATCCACATCGTTGTCCTCAGAATCGACCGGGTCCTTCTCGTCCATGACTTCATAGACACCTAATCTGTTATCACTCCACACCTCGTCTAATTCCTCTTCATTTTCTTCAATCATGATTGCCGTGGTGCTGAATTCCAGACACTTCAAAATAGCATGACATCGCTAAGCTAAATCCTGCAAGAATCTATTAGGAATGGATCTGGAATGACGCGCAAGTGGGCGTGGCTCAGGCTCGGGTAGACTAGACGACCTAGAACAAGACCCTACTTCTCTAGATCTAGACCTTACTTCCCTAGCCTCGATGGACTCTACACCTAACCTAAGAGAAAGCAAGCCTATTGGGAGGGAAGAAGTAGGGGTCTCGTGCCCCTGGGAAGCTGACGGACAGAAGATGGCGTAATCTTCCACAGAAATCTCTGTTTCAAAATTGATGATTTTTTTGGAGATCAGTGGAAATCACATAGCAAGATGAGGAGGAGGAAGGAGGAGAAGGAAGTGCTCGTGGGTAGAGAGAATGGAAGATGACATTGAAGAAAGGATCAGAGGATCGGAACCACATATTAGAAAGATTAGTAGGTGAATCAGGTGACCACCTAGATGTCAGATCAACCGGCGGGCAGCGCCCACACGGACAATTGATAATCAAAAATTCGATCGGCTCCTCAAGCCAAAAGGGAGGCTAGAATGCTGAAGGATCAACGAGAAGGGGTGGTGAACGGGGACTAAAGCTTAACTGTTGGAGGAGGGCTACCATCAGGTAGCGGTTTGCCCTAGACCACTATCTAATGATTTTTTTTATTCAAAAAGTGCAAGTAGTGGTCACTGGGTGACCGCTACCATGGGGACCTTGCAGTTTCAGCACGTTGTTCGTCCGGGCGTCTGTTTGAGCTCCGAATTCACCTAAAACGGGCCCAAAAGTTGGGGAATTGAAGATAAAAGTCTCCAAGGCTCAATGGGCTTGAAAAATGGTCAATAAATGGGCTCGAGATAGGCTCAAAGATGACTACAAAAAAAGGGTTAATTCTAGACATCACAGAAGGTGAATAAAAGTAATAACTCAACTTGTAGGCTAAAAATGGGTGTCAATAGATATCCCTCGATGTCTGTTTTGCAAGGGAATGAGTGAAATCGACGCGGAGGAGAAATGAAAAGGAGATGGAGTGAAAGCGACAGCAACGTGAAATGGAGATGAGGCAGAGATGAAGCATAGAGAACTGATAAGCAGGCATCAAGGTAAAAGACACTCGTCACAACCAACAAGTGACAAGAATTCTCCATAAAATGCCGAGCTAACCACAAGGAATGGCTGACACGGATGAGACATGCTTGGAGAGCTAACTAAGAGATAATGGAAACACAACCAACCTCACTGGGGACACAATCCATGGAAAATGAGCGGATAAGAAAGAACACGACATAAGAGTTGGAAAAGAAGCAATTGAAACTGAGATAAAATCCAGACATGAATCACGCTGGCCAACCAGACCAAGTGGGCAGATCAGAGAAGATGTTCAAATTTGGAGTGGAATGAAGATCTCTTATCCAAGAGAGCTGGGGTGCAATCAACCATTGTTGAGGAGAAATCTTGAGAGAATTTGAGATGTAAATGCTCAAAAATGACATGATGCATGCTGGGCTAAAATAAAGAAATCATCAAAATAATTGTAAAGAAAGATAAAATAGAAAGTACTCAAGGATAATATTGCTAGATCGAGCCAAGACAGGGTCAAGAGTCTTCTTGCAACCACGGTGTGTGAGACAGAGTCCATCGTCCCCCACTCGACTCAACCGAGCGGCCTACCCAACGATTAACCGTATGCTCTTAGATCATCACCGTTTTTGTTAAAGGGGAACATCAGATCCCAGAACACACGGGCAACTAGCCGGTCCTTGAGATAATATAATAAGGTAGATACCATATAGTAATGCAACAATGAGGAGGGATAGAGAGCCATACCTGACTTACCTGCCAAGCGAAACGATAAATTTTTTAAATTTTATAGATTTTCAAATAAGGCATCATAACAACATGGGCGTGTCATAATGAATATAATATAACAATGAATATAACATAACTACGAAGACAAATCATAATGTAATGAACAAAATATAACATGACAACGATGAACAAAACATAACATCATAACAAACATCACATGAACAAATGACAAACATGCATGAGATTGAAGACACGGTGGGACAAGACAACACACACACGGTGGGACAACATACTCTGGGGATAAGGAAATGGTGGGACAAAGACATGTGGGACGACACATGGGGACAACAGACACGGACAATACATGTGTGGGACGACAACACCAACACACGACATGGCAACACAGTGGGGCAAAAATATGACAGACACAGAGGGACATAAGAACATGTGTGGGATGACACAGGGGGCATAGACACGTGTGACAAGGACACGGCGGGACAAGAGACTTGACAAATATGCTCTTTAATCAAAGCCCGAGATCAGATGAAGCAGAACTGCTAGGTTCAAAATCGTGAGGCAATGCCCTCTCATGGAGATATGATGCAGCGCGAAGCGAAGTTGAGTTGAGTAGGACATGAGCTTCAGAACACGTGGCCGACTCACTAATAAGCCGAGGAAGATTGCATAGGATGTGCAGAATGTCCTTGGAAAGTGCAGAAGATACGGCCAATTGTCTCTTTAATAGGGAATCCATCAGACTCTTGGCAGCCGTATGAGTTAGCACAACTTGAGTAGAGAGCCCTCCTTGGCCGGTGAACTAAACAACAATCGAGCGAGAGATAATAATAGCATCAATAGTAAGATCTCCGGCAAGCAATGAGATTGCCACCGGCTTTGCTCTTGAAGAAACTTGCACCAAGGCAAGGGGACTCTTCTTAGCAGCTGCCACTTAAAACATAGGCTCATTGGCCCCAGAGCGGCCAGAGATCGGGACACGGATTGGCATCCGACAGATGAAATCTTGAATTTTGAAGTGTATAACCAGTACCAAACTGTCCTGACTCTGCTCATTATAACCCTAGGGACTAGACCCGAGGGGCACCAACGATAATGCACACCCGCTCTGTGGGGTGGAAGTAGGTGGAGAAGTGGTGGTACTAGGTTTGACAGGCGGGGGTAAAGGTTTAAAAGGTGTAGAGGCCTCAGCCAAAGATGAAGGTGGAGGCAAAGGGGTTAAGGTGATGGCAAGTTTGAGTGCGGGCGAAGGTGGAGGTGAAGGTGATGGTGGGAGTATAGCCTGCCTCGGCTCGGGCCACGATGGTGAAGGAGATGGCAAAGGCGGTGAAGATGGAGATGGTGGTGGTTTAGGCGATGATGAGAGTGGTGGAGATGGTGTAGCAGGCACTATGGGTAGTGGAGATGGTGTTGGTGGAGGTTTAGGTGAAGGCCATAGCGCCCATCGTCGACGTATCGACATGATGCGTCAGTCGGCGTTGGGAGTGGAAGCGGAGGGAGAAGTGGAGGCACTATCCTGAATAGAGGCTTGGGTTTGTGGAGGAGGAGCCAGAGTAGGGGAAGGCTTAGGTGGTGGGGTAACGGGCGATGGAGTGGGCAATGGAGCAGGCATGGTGTTAGATGTAGATTCACAGGGGTGCCCCTGGCTTTGAAATGGAGACGGATCCTCATGCGGTGCTT
The DNA here is from genome assembly GCA_024336825.1 of Amorphophallus titanum. Classification (NCBI taxonomy): domain Eukaryota; kingdom Viridiplantae; phylum Streptophyta; class Magnoliopsida; order Alismatales; family Araceae; genus Amorphophallus; species Amorphophallus titanum. The sequence goes on from JANBPO010002302.1 coordinate 18,063,208, forward strand.
CTTGTTGCTGCTGCTTGTTGAGATGTGCAATAATCTTATGAATGGAAGACCAATCGATCCTCTTCTTGTCTTGCTGGTCATAAATAAATTCCTGAAACTTGAGGCAATCCTCAACCAAATGTCCCTGCTGGCTGTGAAATTCACAGAACTGGAGCATATCCCCGACTACGGGTCGGCAAGGCATAACTAGAGGGAGTAACAATGCTTGAGTGGCCATCAAAGCCTTGAAAATGTCAGTGAAACACTCTGACAACAGAGTATGAGGAGCTCGCCGGGCAAGGTGAATGTCGAGGGATATATATGAGGTGGTGACGGAGGAGATTGTAGTGATAGGAGTGGCAGCTGCAGAGGCAAGAGTGCTTGACTAGTGGCGGAGGAATTTGGTGAAGGCATATATGGAGTGGGACGTGGAGGTATATAATGGATGGCATCCACTTGCTCGGGGTGTGGAGTTCCCTTGACTGGAGGTGGAGGTGCATGCAGATATGAGATGGCAGAGGGCTGACTGTGGAAGGCGGTAGGGTGACTCATGGAGGGTAGATATGTGGAGGTATATTGGTATGTAGGAGCGGAAGGTTGACTCATGGAAGGTTACGTGGTGGAGGGCTGACTCATGGGAGCGTAGGGTTGGCTTGCGAAGGGTGAGGTGCAAGTGGAGGTAGAGGGTGGAGAAGACTCGGGGTCAAGAGAACCCTGGAATTGTTGGCGGATGAAGCGGGCTCGGTTGTATAGTTGTTGCCAGGACGTGATGTCATTAAAGGCTAAGATGAACCGATACTCGGGCGTTGCATTAGGAAGAATAAATGATAAAGCATATATTCATTGCTCAAATTTATTGAGCGAAGAAGGGGCTTGGCATAAACTTGATTATACATGAGGGGCTTGGGTATAATTTTTTCATCTTCAAGAACCTTGTGAACAGCTCTTTTTCCCCTCCCGTGGCAGGCACTCGCAGGGATGGCGCGGGCGCCCTCATGGCCGCAACATCATATCACATGGGTGGTGTGCAACGGGCATTCAAGGTAGGAGCATGGGCAAGAGTGAAAAGCCCAGCAGGTGTGCCGAATCTTGTGGCCTTGCCAGCCCCTACAAAATTGTCGCCTCTCTTCTCCATGCGGCAGCTACCTCTCTCTGCCCCCCACATGGCCTCTTCCCCTTCTCCTTATTCTCTCCCATCCTCCTTATCTTCTTCTTCTGCTTTCCCCTCCCCCCTGTGCCTCTCACTTGTGCGGCTATAGAGCCCCTGTTCAGAACAGGGGCACCACCACAACATTCTCTCTCTCTCTCTCTCTCTCTCTTTTCCTCTGTTCTCCCCCAATTCTCTCTCTCTCCTCTCTTTCTCTCCCCTCCCCCACCGGACCTCTCTCCCTCTCTCTTTATCTCTCTAACTGCACCAACCCCTCGCCATGGCCCTCTCCTTCCTCTCTCCCCCTCATCCACATCTCTCCCTGCTAACCTCCCTCTGTGTCTCTCTCTCTTTTTCCTCTCTCGGTTGCACCATAGCCACCCCTTCTTCTCCCATATAGCACCATTGCCTCCCTCCTGCTGTGCATGCACATGTCTCTCTCCCTCTCCTCTTCACACACACACCTTCTCTGAGTGTCACCCTCTCTCCCCATTCACTCTCACTCTCATCCTCGCCATCACCCACACACACTCCTCCCGCCGCATCTCTCTCTAACCCCCCTCCATGGCGTCTTCTCTGCCATCGTGACCGCGACATCGCCTGCTCCTCCTCTCCCTCACCTCATCGCCACATCGGATACACCACAGTTCTCTTCTCCCCCACTCCGTCTTCTCGTCTGTCCCTCCTCGCCACCCTGCTCTCTCTCTCCCTTTCACTGCACACATACAGACACACGTCTCTCCCCCTTCTTCGTTCTCTCTCACTTGTCTCTTTCTCTCCACCCTCTCCTCTCTCTCCATTTCCCCTCCGACCTCCCTCTTCTAACACTGTCACTCTTGCACTGCACTACCTCTCACCGCAGCCCTCAACCACTCTCTCTCCCACTCCACGCTTACCATCGCACACCGCAGCAAATGCCCCCTCTTCGTCTCTCTTGTTAACTCCCACACCAACACCCACGTTGCACTCGCCTCACCTCTCTTCTCTGCACTACACCGTGGCTTCCCTCATCGTCCCATGCACTCACACACCCATGCAACCCACACTGCCACCACCTCCATGGATCGACCCTCACACCTGAGGAGTCGACCCATCTCTCCCTACCTCTCTTCTCACCTCGCCGTAACCCTCTCACACGCGCCTCTCCCCCCTTCGTGACATTTCACCCTCTCTCTTTCTCTCTCTTCACTGTGTCTTACTTTCCCTCTCTCTCCCTTTCTCTCTTTATCTCTCTTCTCTCTCTATCTTTCTCTCTCTCTCTCACTTCTCACACAAGCACACACTTCATTTTCATTTTTTATTTTTTTTCTTCTTCTTCTTTTATTTTATGCGATTTAAATCCCACCTTCCTCTCTTTTTCTCTCTCTACATCTCTCTACTTTCTACCTTCATTCTCTCTCTCTAACTCGTCCAAAGATGGCACAAGATGGGCGTCCTCGGCTCCGGGTAGAGTGGAGATCAAAGGCTCAAGGAGACGACGTCACCCCGACACCATGACCGTGATATCTTTAGGGTTAAGTCTGGGCAAAATCCTAAAATTTAGGAATAGGGATGCAAATATGCGAAAGTCGTAGGCATTTTTGAAGTGAAAGGATGTTTTCTAGACCCTGAAGGTATTTTGGTAATTTTACCTTCCCAAAGGTATTTTGGTAATTTTATCAAAGCATGGGTATTCTTGAGATTTTAGGGTTGAAAAGAAAACATGATGAGGTCCCCTACTCCCGTGGCGTTCAGACCATTTCTGGAGGGTTTCGGGGGTTACCAGGCCATTTTGGGATCACATAGGTATTTTAGTAATTTTATCACGCCCTATATAGATCCAGGTTTGAGATGGCACCCAAGTGTCGGACTGAGTTGACAACATTTTCAGACCGAAGGAATGACAAGGGGGTTCATGGAAGACACACATTTGTCAATTTGCCATAAGAGGGGTATGTGTGCGATTCCCACAAGTTGAGGGGGTTTTATTAAAATTTTCCCGATCGGTGTACAAAGAAGGTTTGTGGAATACATCAGACACATTTATGGCCCAAGTGTATATAAGGGTTGTCGGCGAGTTGTCGACTGTACAAAGATCCGCACTAACGCGGGAGACAGGGGCGTAGCCCCGATTACAAGAAGTTGCATGGTATAATTACAAATTACAGGACTTTTGTCTCTTACGGTCTTGGGGAGGACATTTTCGTAATTCCGTCGTTATAGGGACAGAACCACATAACTTAGTCGTCCCGGGATGGCCCGCTGAGGGGCATAATTACAAACATGGCCCACTGAGGGGCGTAATTACAAACATACCCCGTAGGGGTATAAATACGAGACCCGGGGACTTACCCCTCGCAGGTCAAGACAAACAAAACAATTCCTTGCGCTGGTGCGTCCTCCTTGTCGTGAGTAGTCCGTTTGTCGATGTTCGTAGTTGTCTCCACTTGGACCCTTGGGGGTCTATTTATAGAAGGCCGGAGGACCCAAGTTGACAAAACTGTGAAGAATTGCCTCAATTCTACCAAGGTGGGGTGCAAAAACTCCTTTTTCTATTAAGGAAGGGTAGCAAAAAGTTTTTTTGACCCCTCTCATGCTTTTTCTTCTTTTTTTTAACACGGGGGACCCTCTGGCTACCAGAGGAGTCAAATGACCCCTCTGGCTACCAGAGGAGTCAAATGTGAAAAATTGTCCCGGTTCTGACAGGGTGGGGTGCAAAAATCTTTTTTTCTGTCAAGCTGGGATGGCAAAAAGTGTTTTTGACTCCTCTCCCTCCCTTTTTTCTTACTTCCTTTTTTTCTGAAGATAGGACCTGGGCGAAGGGGGGGGCGGACCCGCGGGACCCATCGGGGTCGCGCGACCCCGCTGGGAGGCAGCGAGGTCGGTCAACCCCGCCCGACCTCCGCTGGGTGGCTGCGACCCCCCTTCGGGCCGGTCGCACCCCAGAAGGGTCATTTGATCCCCTAGCACCCCTTTTGGCCCCTTTTGACGTCGTTTTCCCCCGTTTTTGTCGCCCTGGGTTGAGGAGAAAATATATATTGCTCCTCGAGGTCCAACTCTCGTCTCGTGGCAGCCCTACGTTGGTGGAGTTTCGTGCGGGAACGAAGGAGCGTCTTGTTTGTTGTTTGGTTGTGTGCCGCCGCGTGGGGAGGAACTTTTGCGCCCGTCTGTGCCGTGTGATACACTTGCTCGGCTACTTTGACGGGTATGCGCGTGTATTTTCCTCGTTAATTTCCTTACTGCGACGCCGTTTGCAGTTGTGACTTGTCGGGCCGACGGACCCTAACTCATGAAGATACTCCATAAATCGACGGTGCTGACGCTACGCCATATTTCCGTCGGTTGTTTCATGATAAAATTCTCAAAATATTTAAAAGGATCTATTCATCCCCCTCTAGATCCGACTGCGCACTCAACATAGTTTGCTTCTTTTTATTGTTGGTCGGCCTTCAGATAACCATCTAAGGGGTTGTTTCATGCCAGACTAGGGTTATAATGGGCAGAGCGGACTGATGCGTAACACGACGAATTTGCACTCCCGAAGCTGGGCGGGATGCCGGCCTCCTTCTTGTCTTTATCGGCACTATGTTTGCAGTTCTCTTGATCCTTTGTAGGGGCCAGAATGAACGCCTTGTAGGTGTGCTTGGTGCAAGCTTCCAACACCTCTTCTGGCAATTGCTGGTATAGGGATACCATGTTGACTGTTGCCCTCAGTGCGAGTATTTCATGTGGGCGTGGAGGATCAACCTCGTGTTCGCCCATTTGGAGCTCCCCTTTCTTGATCAGACTCTCAATGATATCTTTGAACACATAGCAGTCTTCAATGGGGTACCCAACATCTGGTGATACGGGCAGAAGCGGGGATCATCTTTTCTCCTGGCGTCACCAAGTCTCTTTGACTCTGGAAGGGTTACCTTATTATATATACTGGCCCATTCAAACAGGAGCTGAGTCTTTTCTTTGGGGAAGGAGTAAAGCTTCTTCATTTTGACTCGTAAGGAGGTACCTTCCTGTCGCTCAACCATCACTCAACCAGCTTGATAGGAGGAGGGTTGACCACCCCTTTATCCTTTTCCTTGTACTGTTCAAATGCCTTGATGTCGATTGTATGAACTTCCTTATGGGCTGGCCTTTTATCTATCGGTCTAGCCTTCTGGCTTGAGGGAGCAGGAGCAGAAGAGTATCTGGAGAGAAAGGCCTCAATTTCTGCCACTACATTATTCAATCGATTGAAGGACCAGATTTCAATTTCGATCATCCTTTCCAAGACCTCCCTGGTTTTGCTTGCATATCTATACAACATCTTCTTGATGGGGCGGCTGCCTACATCTCATACTAAGGTTCCGCCACCTTTTGATGTACTCTAAGGCTGTTTTATCATTTTTCTGCCAAGATGCATAAAGTGTTATGTCCCTAGTTTTGATGATGTCACACTATGAATCTATTAATATTTGTATGATGAATAGTGCTTCCCAAAAAATTTAGAATACAACCATGTTTGTGGATGTGACAGGTACAACATAATAAAGTTACGACAAGAACAGGAAACAACTCAAGTCAATGTAGAAACCTTTATGAGGCGACGCAGCAGTTGATATTAACACAAGTAGCAAGAGCAGTAGTAGCTGACTTCAAGGCATAAAAATCAGAAGGAGAGTCAACGCACTACACTTGGAGCATCGACACAGTAGAATAGAGGCAATAAATACAGGCTCTGTTTGGAGTTACAGTGTCGACCCATGACAAGCACCGAGTCGTCGTAGTAGATCAAAATAGTAATCATGTGGCTCTCTTTGGAGTCAATGAGTCGACGCATGTTAGGTACAACGTCGATGCAGTGTAGGTAATGGCATAGAAGCATGGGTTGCACCGAAGCAACAAAAGGCTCAGGGTCGATGCACCATGCACGGGTGGTTCTTTACACAGAAGAAACATCAGATATATTGATGCACATTAGTCCATGCATCGATGCACACCAAAGTCCATTACGAATCACCAATAGTGGGTCCCACCTTGGCAAATGGACCAAGGTCCAATCATTGGAGATCGGGCGTACGAGGATTCCCATGCACTTTTTTTTTCTGGTTTGTAGCAGTCTACTTGACGCCTCTTTTCTCTCTCTATTGCTGTGTATACAGGTAAAGTACTTGGGAGGTTTCAGACGGTTCCCTCATCTGGACAAACTGCTCAGGTGGTTTCCGAATCGTCTGATGGATGATTTTTATGCTGACATCTTTGGCTCTTAGTACTTTCAACAAAAAGACAACACCTACATCTAATTTTCTTATATGTCTCCTGCTCATTTCTTCCCTTCTTTTACCTCTTGACCTGACATGTGTTCTTGCCTAAAATTTAAAAAAGATGTTGTAATATCATTGAGTTTTATGAAGAAGTCTTTTGATGTCTTTGCCTCCTTCAGGCCTTTTGAAGGTCGGTTATGAAGAGTCCTATTGTTTCTCTCTCTTATCCTATTCCATTGAAGATGCATATTCTTTCTTGTAGGTGAAGAGGATCGTGGAAAATTTCTATCTCTTTAACATCCAACAACTCTGTGTTGGCTATGCGTAGGGAAAATGCTTGTGTTTCTTGATTATTTGTTTCCTTATCTATTATTGCACTTCACCTTCTCCCTTCAGTTTTGGTCCTTTTTTTTTTGAAGTGGATGGTACCACTACTTGTATAAAATCAAAAAGGTGTGTACAAGTGTAGAAAGTTCCCAAAAGAAAACCCGATACATCAAAATGGCCTTCACCAAGATGGTGTGGCCCCTCAATATAAACAGCCCAAAAACCTCCCTATACGAAAGCCATTGTGACCCACACTAACCCCCCAACAGAACGAAAAGGGGGGAGTTGTGTGAGTTCACATTATAAAAATGTTCTGTCCATTCTCTCACTCTAGCACAAATAAGTGAGACCACACATTCCATCTCTCTAGCTCTCCCCTGAATGTCCTGTTGTTCCTTTCCCCACATAAAGCCCACAATGTGGCATGGAGAATCAACCACCAAACAACTGTCTCCTCTTAGGGTCCAACATCTGCTCAACTCTGGATAAGGTGAAACACCTCTCTTTGGCAGCCAAGAGCAGTGTCTCCTCCTAGCGAGCTCCTCCTACACCCCCTGAGAATAGCTGCAGCCTACAAACAAGTGGTCCAGGCTCTCATCCTCCTGTCTGCACAGGCAACAAGTCGAGGATAGGCCAGGAAGGAAATGAATCAGTCTGTCTGGAGGGGGTCAGTTTTGGTCCCTTGCTGTATGGTTCATTTGAGATGTTGTAAGGAGCCATTCTTTTTGACTTATTAGTTAGTTGTATTTGTCCTAACACTCTGATTAATATGCCACAAAAGCTGAAGATATTTGTTCAAAATATTTTCAGATGATGGAATCGTATAATATTCATGTTTGATGTTCACCGTTTCCGGAAGGTGACCAAAAGGCTTCAGTGTTCATCATTTCAATTATCAGCAGCATCTCAGGAGGTCAGAGGGGAAGGAGCCTTAATGGGATCTTCAATTAAGTTTCTAAAGCAACTTGCCATCTCAAAGAGAAGACTGAGGGAGAGTGGGAGACTCAGCATAGTTTTAAACTGGATTAATGGTATTCCTATGGACCACTTCAAGAGAGGGATGGCAGTCTGTGTGTAATGGTATCACTATGGACCACTTCCAAAGAGAGACGGCAATCTGTGTGTAACAGTATCACTGTGGACCACATGACAATCTGTGTTTTGAATCTGTATTCATCCTCGACACATTGTAAAATGGTTTACTGGTATCCTATGGAGTATGGACCACTTCCAGCACTTCAGTCACAAGGTTGACTGAATCGGATCAGATCAGCTGATCCAGTCAGTTTTTGGCCAATCTGATCTGATCCTGACCTTGATTCTCATTAGGGATTGGGCCGATTGGCTGGATCTGGATCCCAGGCAACTCCAACCAGGTCAACCTTTCCCCTCCCACTTCTCCACTCACCATCATAAAAAGGGGGGGGGGGGATAAGGGGAAGAACGGAGTACAAAGAAGAAAAATTGAGGAAATAAATAACTGCAAAATATGCCCGAGGGAAATTCAAGGAAACAAGCTTGTACTTACGACTGTCTCCTCCACCAGGCTTAGGGAGGCTGGTAGCTTAGGGGGCTGCAAGACAAGTGCAGGCACCTTGGGCTTCGTGGACACGGCCTCGGTTGAGACTACCTCGTCAGAAGAATAGTCATAATCCACCCTTTCGCCTGACGAGGATTGGGTCGGAATGGATGCTTCCTTGGCCAGAGAAGAGGCTTCTCCCTCGGGCTTCCTGACCGCGGCTGCCTCAGGCGGGCTATACAGTGGCGACCTCCCAGACCTCGGGCCCCTTCTTACATACGTCTGCGGTGGCGGACGAACTACAGGGGCAACGATCTGCTCAACTGTTGCGGCACCAGCCCCTGCCAAAACGGAGTCACTCGAGTCAATAAGAATATACAGCTTATAGGAAGCCGAATGGGGTTATCTGCAGGAGCCAAGAGAAATACCTTCCCCAACTTCCACTATCATAGGTTCGGGAGCGCCCCTTTCGCTGGGCCACACCTTGGAGACTCCCATTGTGTCTACACGGGGGGCAACAGTCGGGGTGGATTCTTCCACACCGGCTGAAATGCGAAGGAGAGGGGCACATATGTCATAATGCTGTTCTCTGAATATGCAATCAGGGTCTTGAAGACCCCCAAAGTCAAAAGATGCTCACCCACAAATGGAATCGGATCTGTCCGGAGGGTAGCAAACTCGTCGAAAGATGGAAGCTGCGGGACCGAAGGGGCAGCGACCGAGGAAGGTGCGACCTTCACCCGCTTTCGCGTCACCTCTGGTTTATCGGCCACCTTCACAGTGGCCAACGCCTTCTTTACCGGTGATTTGGCTCGTGCACGCTTGCCCACCCATGGCAGCGCAGTGGTCGTAGGAGCCGGCTCAGGCGCCTCAAACTGAGGGGGCTTCTACGCTCGTCGGAGGAGGTCCCGGTAGCAATTTACCTTGTCACCAGGAGGATGCTCTGCACGGGGAAATCAACACCATGAATGTAAAGAGCATGCATAAATAAAAAGGGGAGGTGGATGAGAAGCTTCGTACCTGGAGGGCCGGTATACAGACATGATAGTGGCCAGTACGTCAAGGGTGGCTCTTTGTCTCGGCGGATTGCCTCTTGGACCAGCCAACACACATCTCCAATCTTGATGCAGTGGTCCGCGAGGTCGGCCAGGTCTGAATGCTGTCGGGAGGCGAGGTGGTGATAGAGGCTCAAGTTGTCCATGCACCACCCATCAGCATAATGGAAGGACACGTGGAGCTTCATGTCCAAGACAACAGCTATCGGGCTCTCAATTATTAGCCCATGTGTCCGAAGAAGGACATATAGCCATGTAGTGTCTTTATAATGCTCGGGCTTCCGGTCCTCCCTCCTCAGGAATGTCCGATGCGGACACGTGGGGTCGACCTCAGGACACCAGCTCCAGGTAGGGGTGCCCTCCTCCTCCACCGGGAATGGATAATTAGTTAAATCTAGGCGACATGTCCCAATACAGCACAAGTCATGAAGGGATCGTCTGAATTCATCCATGGCCACGGGAAGCAACTCGATCTTGGGATGCGGCTTGGTCACCCGTACTTCCTTGCGGGCGGACAGATAGGCCGCCACCTCCTACTTTTTGCCGGACTTCAGCCGAAGTAGATGATCTGGCTTGATGTCGAGCATAGCCGCCTTCTGTCTACTGAGGAACTTTCGCTCAGGCCCGTCCCAGCAATCCGTCTTGCACAAACGGTAGAAGCCCGTCTGGGCATTCCACCATTTGATGTAGTCCACCGTCACCCGTGGACGCCGCCCCGGTGCTGGCACCCTGAACGTGGAGCTATCCGCCCGGTGAAAGAAATCCCACCATGCCCGGGCATGATCTACAACCAATCCCCCTGGAGCACCCAGACTGCCAGAGGAAATTGGGCGCTGTGCGGCGGGATATGCTGGTCATACCTGAAGTTCTGCCCGAACTGGAAGGGGTAATATGGTTCAAGCAACAAAGTACTCCCCTTCCTGAAGACGAGAACGCTGGGGCGTATGGACAGCGCCCAGTCGCGAAGCTCCGACTCCAGCAATGGATGAGTGACCGTCCGTTGACTGATAGGGTGGGGGTATGTCTCCACCTAGTCATCTTTACATTCCCTTTTGTTATTCACCAAGGGACTTGAATGGGCGGCCAAGACCCAGAAATGGATGCTCCCAGCGGCGTCTTGGGGAATTGTTGTCAACCTGCCCCTCAGAAGATACAGCTGCTGTGACATCACGCCTAGCTCCGCACTCGCGAATTTTAACATTCGCGGGAACAATGTCCAGGATTGGAGCGTACGTGGAGCGTACTTCGGGAATAGCGTGCAGACCCACACATTGAAGAAGTGCGTCGACGATCCGAAATTGTCGGGGAAGCTGGTGCTTACTGACGTTGCCCAAGGTCTTGTAAATCAAGTACAGGGCAGCCGGGCATAGCGATAATTTCTCTCCCTAGGACATCTGGCAGGCGGGGTAGATGGCCTCCGGCCGAATAATGGTCTCGTCACTGTACGGCAAGGCAAAGGAGCAGAGCCAGTAGGCCAAAAAGGTGACGCAATGCGTCATAGAGTCGACGCCCGCTGGGTTGGGACCGTTCTTGCATCCCTTGAAGTCAGTAACTTTCAAGTCAATCCTGCTCCTGCCGTGCTTTCTCTGAGCTGTCGAGACATCGACGGAAGGAAAGCCATCATATCTCTTCTCCCCGTCAAAGAAATATCTCAACCACATGCCCGCACGAACCCTTCGGTGATCACCTCGCACAGGCTGCCTCCCTCCGTGATATGACAGATGCAGCTCACAGTATGCTTTCATCAGTTATCGGTAAGAGAAGCCGAGGGAGTATATGCCCTCCCCATTTGTTTCATCCTTAATCAACTCAGGGAGGCACACCTCTTCGTAGGGCTCCCCGTTGATGGGTAAGCTGCTCAATTGGTGGAGGCCCCACCGATCAATTGAAGTTCCCCCCTCTGCTGTGTAAAAGGTGTTGAGCTCTGCGTTAAAGGTCTCCATCATTGCACAGCACAGACCCTTGGAAATTGGGTACTTGAACCGGGAAGCGTAGACGCTGTGATATACCTCGGCACGAATTAGCAGAGGGGCATAGTGGTACAACACATGATCCGTGAATTCTACAACCCCTTCTCTGAAGTTGTGCGCGTCCTGGACCTTGCAATCAACAAACCAACCCAGTGCCAGCTCGTGCTTAAGGCGAATGGCCAAGCAGTCCAGCATGAAGGGCTCCTCTTGGTATCCCCATTTCAGTGGTGCCAAAAATAGGCCGAAGTGAGGCTGCTCTCCGTGTACTCACCTGGCTGCATTATCCCACCGAGCCAGGATAAACTCTGGAGCTCGCACTAGCTTCCCCTCAGAAGGTGTGAGCTCCTCCAGCCCCAGTACAGGCTTCCATTCTCTTGGTTCCCCTAGCAGATACATCGGCATGCTTCTGGACACTCTGTGGCGTAGGTTGTCCCAAGATTTCAAGATGGCACGCTCGATGTCTTGCACGGCCATGACATCTCGTTTGCCCCGGGAGCTGAAATGTGTCAGGAAATAAATCAAGTGCTTGTCCTTTGGATGATCTGGCCAACAGTTGCCCTCCCGATCAAATGCATAGCCGGTCTTGGTCAGTGATAGGCGGTTGAAGTCCATGGTGTCAATGTCGGACCATGAGGACTCTGCTAAGGCTGCCACTTTCACATGTTCCCAATCAAGATCCCACACATTCTGCCATGACACGGCAGGAGGGTCAACCGAAGGACGAGGCCCAGCGCTGGTGGTTGCCGAAGGAGAAGAGCCACTTGCGACAGCCATATCCTGCAAGGCATGGTGATAACAGTCAGAACAAGCCATTGGGGAAATGAAAAGCAAAAAAGAATTACAAGGAAGGACTATCGCTGAATTTAAATGAACAGGGTGTCAAAGTTTCTGATGAAATTCCAACAGAGTCTAGCCTTTGACAACAATCCTTCAATGGAGAATTGGATGAATTTGTCTAAAGCTAATGCTGAGATGAGGCTTGTTCTCCATAGAGAAGAGCTTTTTTGGTTTCAGAAGTCCAGGATCCAATGGCTTGACAATGGTGATCGCAACACACAGTTTTTTCATCACTCCACCAAAGTCAGAAGACAAAGAAATTACATCCACAAGCTGAAGATTGAGGGTCAATGGGTGGAGGATCAGACTATTTTATTAAATGGGGCTATGGACTTCTTTAAATCTCTTCTAACCTCAGAAGATCATCGTATCAGTGAGTCCCTCCTTGCTGTCATTCCCAGGTTGATCACCGAAGACCAGAATAACTCCCTATGTTCCATACGCTCAGCTGAGGAAATCAAGCACATTGTTTAGCTTTTTATTTTGTTCTTTCAGCTTTTTATTTTCTTCTATCAAATCTACCTTAACCATAGAGTTCAATTTTTTATTTAAATCTTCTTCAATCTATTCAAATTCTTTCTTCTTGTTTAATAACTGTTCATTCTCTTCCCTAAGAGAGTCAATCAGTTCTTCTTGCCATTTTAATTCAGATTGAAGACTGACATTCAGCTTATTCATAGATAAACACTTATCACAAGAATGATTAACATTTTTCACTTCTATTTTTAGATGCTCATTTTCAGACTTCAATGAACTTATTTCAGACGTCATGTTCTTTTTTATTTTCTTACTTTTAGACTTGGCTTCTTATATTTATCTAGCAAACCATCATACAGTTTCATCAAGTCATTAAAAGTAACTTCATCAGATTTAGAACTTACCTTAGAGGAGGACTCTTCCAGCTGATCACTACTGTGATCTTTGGCCATTAAGCATATGTTCCCTTCTTGCATATGAATTGTTGTCAGCTTATTTAGAATTTCCTGTGCACTCCTGCACATAGAAACACTAGGGCACTCATCAATATCTATCGCCCTCTTTATCATCTTTAGGGCTTTCATGTTATCAGCATTCTTTAGTCTGTGTATGACATTCCAATTGGATTCATCCTCTAGAACATCATATGGACCATATGTAATCAGAACCCATATATTTAAATCTACTGAGTTCACATAATCTCTGAATCTTCCTAGACAAATGTAGGAACAAGAACCATCAAACTTCGGAGGATTGGCCATTGAAACCAGATTTAAATCAGTGAGTAGAAAATAATGGATGCACCAATAAGAAGGATCAGATCTGTAGATCGTTAGATCTAATATCACAGAAACCTGCTCTGATACCAATTGATAGGATTGGTGATCCGCTTTGATAACAGGTGTAAGGATTGGAGTGTGCACGGCTGAGATCCAGAGGGGGAGTGAATAGATCCCAGTGAAAACTTTTACGGAATTAAAAATAAACTACTCTTACTGATCTAAATTAATACTAGTGATCTACTCACAGTGTAAACTCCTCACTCAAAACTAATCACACGGTGTGCAAACAGACTCCAACAAAAATCATTTAAATGATAAGATCAACCAACAACCAAGTACGAGGCGGAGGTTCGATCTCGGATCTCCTCACGTAAGAGATGACATTCTAGATAGGCCTAACCTATCTTTCCTACCATGACTTTTTATATACTTGAAGGTTGAAGGCATTCACAACTCATTCAAATGAAAATGAAATCAAAATCAAATGCTAACTATGTACGACCCTAAGCATACATCTAAATGGAGCTGTAAACAAATAAGCAATCGCACAAGGGACACAGGAGTTTTTAGGTGGATCGGTCACAACCTTGAGACCTACGTCCACCCCACACTCAAACCTGAGTGTGGCTTCTGCTGATACATAGCTTAACCATTGATCCACAGTTTCAGGGATGAATCCCTACAACTACTGAGCAACACAGTTTGCTATCTGCTAACTAACAGCTTGAACTGCTGAGCCTCACAGCTTGCTAACCGCTGACTAACAGCTTGAACCGTTGAACCTCATAGCTTGCTAACCGCTGAGCACCACAGCTTGCTATCCGCGGAGTTTCTCCTTGCCACTGAGCCTCACAGCTTGCTCTACTGACTAACAACTTGAAAAATCGTGATAAAAGTAAAACACAAAGGATTGAAAACAATATGTAGATGAAACATGGAAAATAATATAGCTCAAACATGCAGACGATTCTAGATCCGATCTAGAGATCGTGACTTCAGCAGCATTCACTTCTCTGACTTCTTCTTTCTCTGAACCGATACCCTGTTTTACTGCGATCGTAGAGATCATCATCCGTCATATACCAAAAACTTCCCCAGTCGAATTAGTCTATAGTTCCTTAGTTATGTTCTTAGTGCCCTCCGGAGATCTAGAATCCTTTTGGATCTGAGCTTTGTTCTTGCAATTAATTCTGTTCTTCTATTTTACTAGTGAGATCGTGGATCCTTCTTCAACTGTTTGAGATCCTGAGCTGGAGCCTGAGCTTGGAGATCACTTTCAGAAGCTGGAAGACAACCTACCCCTCATCTATTAGAAGAGGCGTAACAAAATAGTGTCTGAGCCACCTCCAGGCAGCTCCGGCTTCTCTTCTGGCACAACATCTACCCCGCTGGACTCGGTAGTCTCTATTCTACAAGATTTACAGAGAAAAATCAGTTCTATGCATGATGAATTAGGCTCTGTATCACAATGAGTCCACTCCCTGGAATCGAAACCTTCCGATTCCTCAGTTTCTATTGACACTCTGTCAGATTCCGTGGGATCAATTCGATTCCATTCTCATAAACTTTCTAAGTACAATGGCAACTCAGATCTATCGGAATGAAAATTTAAAGCTAATAGATACTTCTTGTACAATCAAATTCCTGACCATCACGAAGTATCTTTTGCTTCCTTCTATTTGGAGGGTGAGACCCTACAGTGATTCTGGCACTTTTCCAACACGAAGTCATCATTAACTTGGCTAGAGTTCCTGAAAGGCTTAGAATCTCATTTTGCTTCCATTTCTGTGGTGGACTCTCATGGCCAACTCAGCAAGCTTAGACAAACTGGCACGGTAGCAGAATACCAAAGGCAATTTGAAGCTCTGTCCAATAGAGTCACTAGAGTCTCAAAAGACCATTTATTGGGCATATTTTTGAGTGGACTGTGTGAGGAATTATCATGTGAAGTTCGATCCTTCTTGCCTTCGACATTGTCACCGGCAATGGAACTCGCAAGGATTCAAGAACAAAAATTCCAATCAAAGTGTTGTTTCACTCCCCATTATAACTTTTCTACTTCCCAGCCCTCCAAGTTTCCACCTGTCCCCAATGTACCACCTCCTTTGGCTTCCCCAACTAAGCCTTCTTCCACTCCGATTCAAAAGCTCACAACTCACCAGTTACAAGAAAGAAGAATGAAAGGACTGTGTTACAACTGTGATGACAAATGGACTCCAGGTCATACCTGTCACTAGCAGAAGTTATTCTTATTGCAACTAATTCCAGATTCTGCAGATTATGAAACAGTGGATACAGATGACTCATGCTCAGAGCAAGTTTCCCAACCTGACATGGAACCTTCTTTATCCTCTCATACCGTGCCCAACTTAGCCTCCCCTGGTTCTTTTAGACTGCAAGGGAAAGTGGGACCTCTGTCAGTAATTATTTTAGTGGACAATGACAATACTCATAATTTTCTTGATCCATCCATTGTTAAGAAATTGGGCTTAACTGTCACACACCTTGATTCCCTACCAGTGAAGATAGTTGCAGGGCTACAGCTGCCTTCCCAAGGATGGTGCCCCTGTCTCACATTAAAATTACCTTGACTATCCTTTACCTTGGACTTTTTGGTTCTACCTCTTGGTGCTGTTGATATAGCATTGGGAAATACATGGCTACAAATGTTAGGAGATGTAACTTTTAATATATCCCAAATGGTCATGAAATTTTCACTCAATGGACAAGACTTTATGTTACAAGACTTACCACCTTCATTGTTGGATGTAGTTTCTGCTAAATAGTTTGGGGCAGATATACAAAAAGCCAGGGCCCTCTATTCACTACATTTTTATTCTATGGATGCTACTAGTTCTTCTGACACTGTCTCACCTTCCTCTTTTAGTTCATATCACAGATTTAAATAGATATAGTAGAATCACCCTTTAGAAACTTAGATCTGTTATTTAACAAAAGGATCTATCAAAACCTCTCATATACAATGGATCCTTGGTATCGTGGCAGAGGTGTAAATCTAAAGATTCTACTCACGCAAAGTGTTACCTTCCTGACAAGGTTTGCCTTGTCGATCCGAACCCACATTTTAATATACCAGAGATCTAATGTAAAAATGATAAGTTATGCCAGATCTAACACAAGAGATACAAATAATTTAATCTACTTGTGTGCTTGCACAGAATGGAGGTAGGAGAAAAAGATCAAATCACACAAGAAACAATGATTTTTATGTGGTTCAGATGCAACAATAGCAACCTACGTCCACCCCTCGCGATCCGTGAGGATTCAGACACTATCGTGTAAAGGATTACAAGATCGACACACACACATACACTCGTGAAGAGTTTGAAACTCTCACGAAGGTGCACAAACACCAAACCACACAGAAGTGTGAAGAAAAGTCACATACACACACACACATGGATCTGGGTAGATCCACACACACACAGATGTTTAGAGATTACAGACATAAAACACTTGAAGCTCAAGAGATTTAGAAGAAGAACACAAAATGAAAAATCTGATTTAAGCTCCCCCTGAGTAGATGATGCAGATTTTGGATGAAGCTCATATCTCCTCTTGATTTTCACTTGAATGGCTCCAAAGGATCTTGAAGAAGTTAAGGATGGATGAAGAATCTCCTGGATGAAACACTATTCATGGAGGTGTTGCAGTAGCCCTCTTTCTCTTCTTGTGGCCTCCCTTGATCTCCCTTGGTTGATTAGAGTTTCTTACCCCAAAGGGATGTTTTTATAACACTTGAATGATCAAGGGACATGCCAAGACAAAGATCCACAAATTCAGGCATGTCTGGAGACTTTTAGGATTAAGAAATCCTTAAAAGATGCTTTTCCCTCATGAAGAAAACAAAGTAAAAAATGGTGGCTTCGAGGAGTTCGGTCGACCGAAATCTCCAGTCGGTCAACCGAGCTGTAATAACCTGTAGATTTTTCATTGCTGAAAATTTAGGTCAACCGAAATCATCAAACGGTCGACCGAACTCTGTCACTTTTACAGAGTTCTCATCCCTGAAAAAATTGGTCGACCGAACCCTGCCCATTGGTCGACCGGACTTTGGAAAACTTGTAAAAATAGATTGTTAGCTCACAAAAATATGTCTATATGATCAAACTTTGGATTGAACGTATGTTTACATCCATGTGAAGTTCATTTGAACTCTTTCCATGTATTTTAAAGACTGTGAACATTTTGAGCATTTGGTATGACAAAATTTAGCCTCAAATACATTTCATGTGTCCGAACAACTTTATCATTCATTTTGGGGTTAATTTAAACATTTGAGCATTTGACATTATGTAAATTTACCATAATCACATTCAATGCTTACTTTTCAGTACTTAGGCATGGCACGAGGTGGAAACTAAGTTCAGGATGTTGTTATCATCAAAATCTCCTGGAGAAACTCAACAGTGCAAATAAATCTAGGTCCTGATAGGCCTGTGTCAAGATCTCTTGAATAGGCCCACGGGGACCTAGCGGGTTTCTTCGGAGCAGCCTCACAACGGGGGGCTCCAACTGTGGCAGATTCCCATCGAGTGTGAGAGACTTCCCATGACTCCACCGCGCGGACCCACCGATCGCGCAACTCGCCAGCATTAAGGGCACACAGCCCACTCCACTCCAATCCAGAGATGGTGCTGTTGTGTCCCCTGGGGCACAAGTATATATATATGTTGTTTAGTTTTGATGCTAGCAACATATATTATTCTGTTTTGGGGCCCCTTGGGCCTTATACAACTGGCCCATTAAGGCTTACAGGACTCAAATAGACTTAAATTAAAAGAACCTAACCGCTGTTCCGCATCAAGAAAGCTCCATGGCCTCATGGCGTGGGGAATTCACCCAACCATAGTGATGGGGTTGCCATGTCCCCATCAAGTCATCAAGCTCAGATGCTGCCACGTGGCCGGTGGAGATCAGATCTGGACGAAAGTTTGGGCGGGAAACGTGGTTTCCACACGCCCATCTCTCTGCTGCCTATAAATGTATAAGGACTTGTAGAGAGTGAGGCTGATCGACAAATACCGAGAGCAGAAACAACTTCAAGCCAGAGAGCAAGTTCGATCCATCAGAGCTAGTGCCAGAAAGATCAAGAGAGCAGATCAGAGAGAGTAGAGAGAGAGCTTTGAGAGAAGTAGTGTCTGTGATTGTTGTCTCAGTCTCTTGGTTTAGAACCAGAGCCGATCTGCTCTTTGTTAAGAGCTACATTCTCGTTGTGAGTTTTGATTTTGTGTTTTCCTTCATTTTGTCTTGAAACCTCGTTATTCAAGTTGTGTGTCAGCGGCAGAGGAGGATTCCTCTAGTAGCAAAGCTGTAAGGCTCAGCGGTCCGGGATTGTATTCCCCAAAACTGTGAATCAACAGTTGTAGGGAAGCTTTCCCCGAAGCTATGGATCAGCGGTCTTGAAGCTGTGAATCAGCGGTTGTAGGGAAGCTTTCCCCGAAGCTATGGATCAGCGGTCTTGAAGCTGTGAATCAGTAGTGAAGCCACACTTGGTTTAAGTGTGGGGTGAACGTAGATCTCTGGTTAGAGATCGAACCACCTAAAACCTATTGTCTCGTGTTTGCTTGATATACTCTCTTTTGATCGCTTAGATGGTTGTATAGGAACGATAGAGAATAAATTTTCATGAGTTATTCTATCCTATTTGTCTATCCATTAGAAATTCCTGGCTATCCTATAGTAGCTTGTTTTAATTCTGCACCAATTTAGCTGTTGTAGAAGTTTTTAAATAGGTGATTAATCTATTCACCCCCCTCTAGATCCACAACAGCTAAGGCAAAACATGCACCGACCTTAGTCTGTACAATATGAAAACGTGCATTGACCTTTGTTAAACCATATGAAAACATGCATCGACCTTTGACACTCAGGGACGGCGGCGACTCGGAGGGGTGGCGGTGCACGACGTTCATGTGATGCATTTTTTTATGCGCTCGCAGTGGCATTTTGCAAGCTGCTCCCTTTCTTTCTTTTTTATTTTAAAAAACAGACAAGTTGCTCCCTCCTACTTTAAAGATTACTCACTACATAGAAAATTAGGCTTCTCCCATCCCACGACTAAAAAAAACATCAGGCCTTGCACGGGCCAGTTTATTTAAAAGGGAACCCCACTCGATCGCCACACCCAATCCAATGGAACGGCATCCGGATCCGGAGTCCCCTCGCAGTTTGGGAGAACATCCAGTTTATCGTGTAACCGACCGCATACGGACACCCATAGTTTGAATCTTCAACCTAACACAACTGATACAAATATAAAAAGATTGAAAGTGTTCTATTTTGTTCTAAATTCATGCTATAATTAGATACTGAGGATCATGATTTGAAAAACTGAGGTGGGACGGACGGTTTCGGGACCGGTCGAATCACTCGTCCCATCTTATTTTAGTCACAGATCGAAATGATCCATGTGTGAGATGTAATCAGATTTTTATTTATTTTTTTAAAATATTATTTTAAAAAAATTATGATGACGTTGAGATTTGAACCGAGGATTCTCACTTAAATCATGCATCACTTAATCAACTAAAATAAAATTTTATTTAAATTATATAATGGGCCAACAGGGGTTTTGGGGGGCCTCTCTAGGGGTCAAGTGACCCCGGACATACCTGCCCGTGGTCAAGCAACCCCGGACAGACCTGTCCAGGGTCGGCTGGTCCTGGGCAGACCTACCTATCCAAGGTCGGCTGACCCCAGAGCAATCCTGCCCGGCGTCAAATGACCACGGACAGGTCTGCCCGAGGTCAATCGACCCTGGGGGGGTCCAACCTGCCCGGGGTCAATTGACCCCAGGGTGGTCCAACTTCGTACTAATGTGACACCACCTTGGGGGTGATAGCCACTAGACCGATGCACCTTGGACCTAGACTTGCAAGCAATCAACCTTGAGCTACAGACTCACTCTAGCGGACCGACTCACCTAGCATTCACGGTCACTCGTAGGCAAAATAGCGATGGTGGGAAGGGTCCGAGGTGGGACCTCACAGTTCCAGGGGTATGGCTAGCTCGGGGAGGACCCCACTGGGCCAGGGATGCCCAATTCACGGGCGGCCAGGATGCCGAGGGCGCGGGATGTAATGGCTCTCTCGCAACTTGCCCGCGATAGCACTCAATTAGTTGGAGATTGGATCGGGCACTCTCTTACCGCCGACGGCACTAAGATGCGACACTAAGCAAGCATATGTAATTCCAGCAGAGAGGGGTGTTCAGTTGCTCACCTGATCGGCATGAAAATGCCGATCCCGACCAGAGACGAGGCAAGCGGAGAAATGTGGGTAGAACCCGCACGCTGGGCCAGTGTAGCTCAAACCTGAAATTTTAGAATGATACACCACTACGTCTCTCGCAAGAGGGGGATCTCAGGGTGGGGGTTAATTTCAGATTACAAGCAAACACTACCTTCGCACAGAGAGGGGCTGTAAGCCGGCCAGGCGGGGGTGGGGGATTAAGCAAAAGCCGAGTGGATGAAGTTCGCAGGTTCTGCCAGCTCTCAGGAATAGCTTGATAGGCAGTCACTGTCGGCACTGCCACGGGCCCTCCCAAACTCTATTGGGGACGAAACTAGCACCAAAGCCTCCAGGGTTGGCCCAGGAGGATGTCAGAATTACTGGGGAGTTTTTTGGTGACGATGATGGCTGGGGCAGGGTCGGGATCAGGACTGCTGCACTCTGCTTCTAACAGTTTCTAGATCGCTGCTGCTGGAAGGGGAGGCCGTCACGATCGCTCCTGTGCTTAGATGATGGTGAGACTAGAACCGCTGCGTTCGTGGTCAAGTCCTCTTCGAACGGAGACCCATGAGGCCATCGTTGGAGGTCAAAGCTGACCGTGAAGATAGGAACAGTGGGAGGGGGTCGGCCCAGGCGCTGGAGGAACTATCCTTGCGCACCTTAGGGAGAAAATCGGGAACTCTTGGCTCCGGGCTTTAAAAATTGTTTCACTTCTTTGAGATGGTAGGGGACTTGCAGGAGAAGCCCTCAGCCAAATGGCGCCTCAGGAAGCCCAGGGTGCTGGTCGTGGAAGCCTCTTCAAGTTGTTGCTGGTTGTCTGCCTGGGAGGAAATGTGCAGTCTGGGGAGATCAGCTCCCCTGGGCAGCCCCAAAGTCGGATGACGGCGAGACCACCACGCGTGGAAAGATGCTTCTAAGAGCTTTCCATAAATATAAGGCTTGCCACCTGATTCTTCGTGGGGATGATAGAATAGCCTCTGAAACCAGAAGCTTCTCTACTGCCTACGAACTGGAATGAAAGGGTGGAGATAGGTGATGGGAGGAATGGGGTAGATGGGAGGGGAAATGAGGTGGATGCATGTGGGAGCAACCCCTGGCTGTGAGGGGGTCTGGGAGGGGGTGTTCCAATGTGTGGGAGGGAGAGAATGGGATTTGGAAGGGGGTCAAGTGGGGGACTTCACGTCCGGTTGCGGCCGAAACCAATATCGATTTCGCCCGAAACCGATACTGCACCTAAGGTTTCGTCTTGCTACAATGCGAGGGCTTTTTTTCGTATTGGGTATGGCCGAAACCGATACATTTCGGCCGAAACTGCCAACCGTGAAGAGAGGGGGAGGAAGAAGCTTCGAGTGATTTCCACCATAGGTGGGTGCCACTATATTTTTTTCCTTTCCATGCCCGATGGAGGGCTATATCTTCTGTATCCTTCTTTCTTTCGATGAATGAAATAGTCGGCCATTTGGCCTTTGCTTCTGGGATGTTATTGCATTCTACACGCCCTATGTCTTTTTTTGCTATGTTTACTTATGCGTACGAATGAATGCCTTTCCCTCCCCCCCACCGATGATTCCTCTCTCATGTAGTTGATCCTGATAGCATCTTCCCGTGCAGGAACACTCGGAGTTTGCTTAGAAAAGTGAGTAGGATTCCAGGATCTAACCTGCCCAAAATTCTTTTCTACCTCCTCTTAATGTGAAGTGGGGTGTCGAGTTTTCGTCATAGTCTCTCCATTGCGAACTTTGCCTGAGGAATGGTATCGAGCCCTATCCCCTTCTCTGTGCTTCATCAGAGGGAGGGGAAAGAGTAGCCATTGGTCTCGCTCGGCGACCTACGTAGTTATTCCCTTCGTTGGTCTCCCCCTCGTGGTGTGATCGTTGAAGAACTCGCGTTTTCTGCTCCCACTACTGTGAATCGGCGTGGTGTCATCACTGCATAAACCCATAGGCCTTTGACCCCCTTTCTTCCTTCTCTACAGTCTATCAGTGAAAGGGAAAATTTGTTAGGGATCTGGCCTTACCTGCTCGCGTGATCGGCTCATCGGCCTGCCCATTGGCCCTTCACATGGCGCTCCCCATCAATCTTTCCGGCACTCTGTTTTTGGGTTAATGCAAATCGGCATGCCCTTTCTAGGTGATCCGGTGTGGCTATGGCATGTAGTCTGAGACTCCATTAACCCCCTCATCTCCCCCTCTGCAATCCACCAGTAGGGAGGAAAAGTTGTCATGAATTTGGGCCTTGAAGCCCGTACATTTCTTTCTTTTTGTGGCCCTTTATAGCTTGATTTACAAGGGGATTTACGATGCTCTGTTCTTCACTTTGAGTGAATCGGTGCGCTCGTAATAGGTGATCCGGCGGGGCTATGGCATGTAGTTTGAGGCGCCATTAACCCCCTTATCTCCCCCTCTCCAGTCCATCAGTGGGAAGGAAAATTTGCTAGAAATCTGAGCCTAGATGCCCGTACATTTCTCTCCTTTTATGGCCCTTTATAGCTTGATTTACAAGGGGATTTACGATGCTATGTTCTTCACGACACACTCACTTTGAGTGATCCAGTACACTCATCTTGAGTGATCCGGCGTTCCATCTAAATCATTTTTTTATTGTTGGCACTATTCACCTCCGTCGAGTCACTGTTTGACCTCGTAATGCCGTTCCATCCGTCCCAGTGCTAAAGCCAATGGTCCCCGACATCCTGTCACGAGGAGGGGTCGTTCTACTGGCAGATGACCAGATATCGGCAAAAAAGCGGGCACTTGTGAATACTAACTTTTAACTATTCACTCTAAGCCCAATAAGAATTAATTTCGGTTTTATTAGTCTCATTATAACATGGTGTCCCTTTAGCTCCCGTTAGAGCGTCCATGCAATTCCGATTCCCTAGTAGGCTGGCCCTCGGGGATACAGTGCTGGGGATGACTTCGGATGTCGCCGCTCGCGCACATTCGGCCGTTAAGGGACCATCCCAGACTTCTCGTGGATGAGCACCCGCTTCTTTCCACCCAAAATGAGGACCACATCTCCAAGGGGTCACGAGGTCGGAGACGCCTCGTGCCATAGGGAATGCCGGGAGATGTCCTCATCAACTTGTTTCCATCTCCATCTTCCCAGTAGGACTCAGACCCACTCTCGCTTCGCAGGCCGGAAGCGCAAGAGTCACGACCTCGGTTGAAGGAGGGGCGTCAAGTAAAGCCGGGCCCGATACTGCTTCTAAGGGACCTGTCGCCTCCCCCTCCTGAGTCTCCCTCTGAGGGATATTGAGGCTCGCCAATAACTCTTTCAGGAGCTGGTCTTCCTCTGGTGTCACTAGCTTCTGGAGAGACAGAAGAGGAACCGCAAGCCGCGAGCTGACCCCTAATTGCAGAAGGGATATCAAGGGCTCCGCATTTGATCCCATGAGAGTCGTTAGCCTTCATGCCGTCTGTGGGCTGAAAGATGCACTCCATTTGGGAATAGCCCTACGGGCCCGAGCAGTAGGCACTTTCGGGAGTACCATCATTTCCTGGACGTAGAAGGCAAGGTTAATCACTCAATCGCATAAGGTGAACTATCGAATCTTGAAGAAACAAAAGAGGGGCCCAGACGCCCCCAAGCGTACCTCAGCCACCGGCACTATGCTCCCCTCCGATGTTACCTCCCCCTCTTCCGGAGGCTCGACCGCTACTGCATGAGCCTCCACGACCCCTTTGGAGGCATGACCCTATTCAACTCAAAATAAATCAATAGCCCCGAGGAAGATTCGAGGGAGAAAAGCCTATACGTACAGTTGCCTCCGTCCCTGCCTGTGGTGGTACCCCAGCTTCCGGCACGGGAACATCTGAGGTCTCCAGGGCTACCTCCTATCGTAAAACCTCGACCAAGGATGCAAGCTTGTCCAAGGCCGCAGTGGCCCCCTCCTGTTGGGCAACCGGGGCATCCAGAACGTGCGTCCCCGCGGCCTCCGACGGGGTTTGTTCCTGGGACTCAAACATAACAGCAATGAAATTAGTGGATAGCTCCGAGGGGAACTTGCATGAACAAGTTCACACTTACAAGGGTCCTCTCTGCTAAGCCTGGAGAAGCGGTCGACAGAGAGGCTTTCAAGGCCGGCTCAGGGGGCCCAGACTCCCCGGATATGCTCTCGTCTGAGGTTACCTCGTCAGAAGAGTAGTCGTAGTCTACCTTCTCACCGAACAAAGATTTAGTCGGGGCAGGCACTTGTTTTGTTGGTGAGGAAGGCCCCGCATCCAGATCTATGGCCGGCACGTCCTCGCGTGGGCTCGACATCGGTGACCTCCTTGACCTCGCCCCCCTCCTCACGTATTGCTTCATCATGAGAGCTGCGGGGGCCACCATCGGTCGAGTAGCCGAGACTTCAATCCCTTCCAGGCGGGAGATAATTCGAATCAGACAAAGTCTGTAAATTCATAAGAAAAGGGGAGAAGGATAGACTAAGACGATGAGATATATACCTTCCCCGACTTCTACAGTGGGGGTTGGTTCGTGGACAGTCTCCTCGACCGGCTGCACTTCCCTGGGGACCACTGCTTCACCCACGCCAGGGATAGAAATAGGCTGACTCGGTTCAACCTGAGCAGTGGTAAACTCCTCGAAGGACGAGATTGAGGGCACTGAAGGGATGACCGTGGAGGCACAAGCAGCCTCTACCTTCCTCCGCTTCGCCTGTTGTCGCCTGGCTACCTTAGCAGGAGCCAGCGCCTCCTTCACAAGCGACTTTGCCAGAGACCTCTTCCTGGCCTTGGGCACGGGAGTTGTAATGTGAGCCGATTCTGTCGCCTCAAAGTGGGGGGGTTTCTGAACGAGCCGAAGAAGGTTCCGGTACTGTGTCAGTTGGGTGCCAGAAGTGTGATAGGTGGTTCGGGACCACGACGGGTACCCTACGTCCACCCCTCACCACCTCGGTGAGGCTTCACTAACACGCTACCAATGGTAGCACACGGGGACAAGCCCCAAACACACACGCTACACGACGGCAGCAAGCCACACACGAGGCAACGCCCGCTCGATTTTGTGAGTTTGGCTTATCATACTGCCGACATTCAATATCTCTTCCCGCATTTCCATGGTGGGCCGATTCCGCCAAGTGTCGCGACTTCGCTGAACCCGAGGCAAGAAATGCTCTCGGATCAATTGATCGCGGCTTGGACCAATTTTGCTTGGAGCGGAAATCCGAATGGAGGGGCGGCCAGAATTTCGTGGCCGCGATATAGAGGAACGAATGCGAACTCGTATTACCTCATAGAGAACATTTCCCCGACGGGAATCACGCTCGAGTCGGACGCGCATTTCAATGCCCGGCATAATTGCGGCTTTTGGGATTCGTATTTAGCGCCTTAAGGCTTGGTATTGTTCAACAGAGGGCCGATGCGGCGCATGCATTTGCCGCGTCGGTCCTGTTCCGGATGTACAGGCATCATCAACGCGTTTGTGCCGGCATCGCAAAAACCGCCGACGCCGCGCGGGATGGCGCCACAAGACAGCTAGCGGCCCAGAGGGGCTTCGGAGCCCATCGGTGGGGGACACGCCGGCGTATGCCGGATATCGGGCTCCTCCGGACGTTCAAACCACGGCATACGCTCGCCGACGATCGCGCGAGACCGCCATTTGAGAGACTTCGGCGTATTTGCAATTCGCTCTTCGATCGTGCTGATGACGTCGTTGAGGCGGTCGAGCCAATTGCCAGATTTGGGCAGAAAGCCCGGGGCCGATTCCCTTATCTTGACGAGATTCATCGTCGACGTGCGCCATAGGCCCCAATCCCTGGCGAGACAACGCGCTAAATATTGCGGATCGAGTCCAAGCCGGTCCGACGGGTCCACGGGCAAGGCGAGAAGCAGTGCAGCGATGTCCGTCATATCCTTGGTGTTGATCTCCGCGACCTGCAACTTCGTCAGCAGAAGATCCGTCGGCGACAGTGTGACATCGGCTTCAGCGATTCGCCCGGCGAGTTCAATCGCATGGGACATTCGAAAGCTGTCGATGAAAATATCGATCTTCGTATCGTGATAGTGAAAAATCAGTCTTTGGTTGCCGTTCAGAAGATTGAATTCCGCTTCTGGGACGCAGCCGAGCTCCTTCAGAACCTGCGTGACGACCTTGCGGTCGCGCCGCAAGATGAACAAATCGATGTCTTGTGAATCTCGCTTGAGTTCCGCGGGGATCGCGTCTTTGCACAAGAGCGCGACCGCTCTCCCGCCAAAAAGGCGGGCCCGACCGCCTTTCATCGCAATGGCGTGAATGATATCGAGTCTCCACAATTTATTCTCTGGTCTAAACTGAAGGCTCTGAAATTGTGACTCAAAGAGTGGAATAGTAATATGTTTGGCAATGTCCAAGTTACTGTGGAAAAGGCCAGGAAGGAGCTTCTGGGAGTTCAACAGCGGCTGCAGATTGATCCCTTGAACATGGAGTTAATTAATATGGAAAAGAAGTATAGAGCTGCTTATGTGAAGGCTATGGACACTGAAGAATCTTGTGCCAAGCAAAAGTCCAGGCAAAATTGGCTCGCTTTGGTAGACTCTAATTCAAAATATTTCTATGCTTCAATTAAAAGCAGGAAAATGAGGAATAGTATACTGAAATGCAGACTAAATGATGGCTCTTATACTACTGATTTAAACAAAATCACTGAACATGCGGTGAGTTTTTTTCAGCAGCTGCTGAACCAAACCCAGGAGTCTGCAGTGTTCAGCTGTGAGCCTAAATTCCAACTTAGTCCAACTGAAGTGGAAAAGCTTTGTTTGCCCCCTACGGATGAGGAGATCAAAAGTGTGGTTTTTCAGTCTCCCAGAGGGAAAAGCCCTGTGCCGGATGGCTACACAACGGAATTTCATCAAGCCCCTTGGAGGATAATTGGTGAGGATGTAATTGCAGCGGTTAAACATTGTTTCTCCTCCAGGAAAATCTTAAAGCAAGTCAACTGCACCTTTGTTTCACTTGTGGCCAAGATTGAAGGGGCAGAATCATTTGATCAATTCAGGCCTATTTCCTTGTGTAACTTCTTCTATAAAATTGTCACAAAGGTTCTAGCAAACAGAATGCACGAGGTGATGCCTAAGTTAATTAGCCAGAACCAAGCAGCTTTCATAAAAGGCCGCTCAATCCATCATAATATTCTGTTGGCAAATGATATTATCAGAGATCTTCATTCCAAGACCAGAGGCAGGACTATTTGCCTGAAAGTGGACCTCAAAAAGCTTTTGATTCCCTTAACAGAGACTTCATCAGGTTTATGATGAGGAAGATGGGTTTTCCTAGTATTTGGATAGACTGGATTAGCAGTTGTATCTGCACTCCAATGTACTCCATACTCCTAAATGGTACCCTACAAGGCTTCTTCAATAGCAAGAATGGGGTGAGGCAGGGCTATCCATTATCCCCATATTTATTTTCTATTGCTATGGAGGGATTCACATCAATAATTGACTCGGCTGTGCAAAATGGACTGATCAAAGTTCCTGAAGTCAGGACAGTTAAAAGTTTCACATGTTTTTGCGGATGACTTAATCCTATTCTTTAAGGATGACATTCAGTCAGCTCGCCATATTGCCTCATTGCTTCAAACATTTGCCTATATGTCAGGGCTGTGCATTAATCATCAGAAAAGTAAAGTCTATGTGGGAAGAAATGTGCTGCATAAGTCAGAAATTCTCAATGCTATTCAAGTCCCGGAAGGTGCCTTGCCGGTACCTTATCTTGGCCTTCCTCTTATATCTAGCAGTATTAAGAAAGTAAGCTGTTCATCTCTTCTTGACAAGATCAGGCGAAGATTTGACTCCTGGAAGAACCGGTTCCTTTCAAGGGCAGGCCGGCTGGAGCTTGTGACATCAGTACTATCCTCTTACTCTCTTTACTGGTCTGCAGCATTTTCTCTCCCATCTTCTTTGATTGAGGAAACAGAAAGACTGCTTCGCAATTTCTATTGGCATGGGCACTCTGATAAACAAGCCTGTCAAATGGTATCATGGAAGCAAATTTGTAAGCCTAAGCAGGAAGGTGGATTGGGTTTAAAGAATCTAAAGGAGTGGAACTTAGCTTGTAAGGCAAAATTGCTGTGGGACATTTTGCAAAAGAAGCCTTCCCTTTGGTGCAAGCAACGAACAAGCCAAGCAACGAAGGAACCAACGAACAAAGCAACGAAGCAAGCAAGAAAAGCAAGGAGAAAGTTTAGGCCTGAGCAAGGAGCGCGTGAAGACTTCCTTCTTTGGCTTTTGCCTTTTAGTGCCTCGAGCGAGTGTATGTTACAAAAATGCCCCTCTAACGGCACTTAAGCAAATTTGCCCCGAGGACATGCAAATTCTATGGAGGAAGCCTTATAACTTTCAAAATTATGAAAATATCCCTATGATTATACAAAGACCCGAGGACTGATGCAACTGTGGAAATGTCCCGCGACTTATGTAAATCTTGTAATTGGACTTAAAAAGCCCCATATGAAGGCTTGCATGATAGTTATCAATGAAATATTTCGAGAACTACAAAAATACCCCGAACCTTTAGTAAATTGTGAAGTCATCTTTCTCACACCCGGCCAGTCAACAAAGTTAAGACTATTGTCGATTAGTCTGAATGATGACACACTCCAAACCCTCGCTAGTGTCAAATTGTGCCTCAAAACCCTCGTCAGTACCAAGCTGTGCCTCAAAACTCTAGCCAGTACCAAACTGTGCCAAAACCCTCGCCAGTGCCAAACTGTGCCAAAATCCCACTCAGTGCCAAACTGGAGCCTACACCACTGTCATTATCAAAATTGCATCCCTTCTAAGTGTGCTTGCTAGCACTTGCACGAATATATCCTTAGCATCACAACCAATATGGGCGGTTGATGACTTCTTCAGCAATTAATCAAGGGTGTTCAAACTTCGTCCGATGAAAATAAACACCGATTGCGGTCAGTGGGAAAATGTCCAGCAACCCAACCCTAAATCGTCTGATAAACTCAAACCCGCAAGATTAATGGTATGCATGCTAACCAATTAGCCAAAATATATGCATACCAATCCAGCCAATGAATACAAAACTGGTCACCCCCACATCATCCCGCGTGAAACCAGTATATAATTTCCCAAAAAAAAAGGTGATATTCCAGAAGTCCCTTAAATGAGATAATGGAATGGAAGCAAAGAAACTCCTTATAGGTTTCAGCAACAGCCAAAAGTTTGCATGCATAGGAGTAGCATATCTAATGAAGGCACAAAGAATAGCCACATGTAGGATAGGTTGGAACTTGGAAGCATGCATGTAACTAATATCAGGGTAAGTAATGTTCTTGGCTATTTTGTTTCTCGTGTAAAGACCTTGACGCCATAGATATAGAGTTCAAATAGACATGGTATTACATTCGACAATTTTGAAATGTAGAGGACGGCACACCACTTATGTTCAACTTGAAGCCTTCATGGATGATAGTAGAGCAATGTCCATGTTTGTGATGACATCAATATACGAAGAAGTGCATAAGCAAATTGCTGCTATACAACCCTTCATTCATGCATATTTGGCACTAGTTGTGCGGAATTGTCCATGTCCATGGATCCAAAATGCTGATATGGGGTTGGAATTAGTTAAATCAGATTGGTAATTGCTGAGCCAGTTCACTTCTGGCCATGTTGGGGTTGGAAGTAGGGACTTGCCAAAAATAATGTAATCAAACCAGTAGTACACCTGTTTATTCCTAGAACACCACAGTTAATGAACATCTACAAAGAAATATTCTAAGAAAGCGACATGGAAAAATCCACAGTACATGCATTAGATCAGTTAGTGTTTTTGCATTCTCTCCAGCGTTTCTTGTTCATTATTAGTTGGCCAAAACACTTAGATCAAACCTTCGTCAAAAGTCAAAAGTAGATTAGCAATGTGAAATATTGGACAGAGACATTTGGATGAAGCAACCATATGTAAGTTGAACTGTGGATAGCCATTAAGATTGTTCGGATTGCACAATAGAAAATAAAAATTAAATCTCGAATCCGGGTCCCCTTGGAATACAAAAACCATGCCTTAATTGATGCAATCAAAAATTACCCAATCCAAAAATAGGGTTGCAGATCTTTACCTTGCACGGAGCGATGTTGTCCACAGTGTTCGATGTAGATTTCCTCAAACGCAGAGCCGCACAAGTGTCCAGCCTCTAGAGTAGACCCACACGGATCCTTACGCAGTGATGATGCCCGCCCATTCTTTTCCTCCCCACGTGCACGAACCACGGATCCTCAAAACTTTTCCTCTTCTTCCTTTAATCTTTCTCCCTTGAGAAAAGAGAGAGTGATCAACGAGGGAGAGGGCGAGATAGAGAGAGCCTTAGGCGAGAGAGGAGGAGGAAAAAGGGAACGGCGATGGGTTTTCTCGTTTGTGCTTGGTAGTTGAGAAAACACCCTTTCATGGGATAGATAGAAGTGTATTAGGTCCTTTCCAAAAGGACCCCCAATAACACATATTGTATATATATCCCTAGTGTTATTATGTACATATATATGAAGCCCTTCTCTTCATCCTTTTCCCACAGGATTTTGAGGCTTTCATATATGTCTACACAATAACACCCCATCACCCAAGAACATTATGTGTGTGATCCTCTAGGCCCATAGTCACTCTGGTTTAAGTCCCATTAACTTCTAATTTTCAATTAGAAGTAAATTAAACTTATTGTTCGCTTCTACTAGAGCCGAGTAATAGTTTAATTCATTTTGAACCTATGATCACATTGGGCCAAGCAAATCCTCATGATCTCAGAGGACGCTAGGTTCAAACCACTCTATCTGGTACCTGTTTATCTATAGTTGTCACATCGCTATAATCCCCTGCTCCTTCCATGAGTCTGGTTCAATCGAGGGTATGGTAACTATCGAACCCCATGATCGTGCCATTAGATCATGACCTCCTAAAAGTGTATGACGTTCATTCCAAATGAACTCATATGACCCTGGGTAGGGATTTAGTGGAGCATCAATGTCTTGACCCATTAACTGTTTAATATATACCTGACAGTGAGCGATCCCTTCTTGACCATTAATGATAGTCACACGTATCCTGACATGGTCAATGACTTGACATTTCATGACTTATGGTTAAAGTCACTCAGCCAAGCATCAAACCATTCCAGTCCTCGTGTAAGATCCGATCAATGTCTCAGGTCAAAGAACCAATGATGCTACTAAGACAATTGGATCTTCAGTTGACATTAGGTATAATTAACAATTTGAAGATCCAATGGCGGATCAGTCCAGTGTACATCCTCCCAGGACGTACACCTACACATATGTGTTGGTCCCCCGCACCAATGACTATGAGACTGCTCACCCACACTATAGCACCCCACCCTATACCTGGTCCAGTATATCACTCTCTTTAGATATAGGAGGCAACGCCACGGTGGGAACCACCCAACAGAACGTAGACAGGTTGAGGTTTACATAAATAAAGAGCCAAATTTATAGCAGAAGAAAAAGTTTATTACATCAGCTAAGAGCAAATACCAATACCACAATAGTCCAATAAAATTTAAAATCCACCTTATTGATACAATAATCATTCAGTGTTCATAAATTCATGCCCCTTCCGAGCTACCTTGAATAGAAAGAAAGCTAAACAACCATCACACTCGGACTTCTGACTCAGACTCACTCGGTGCTAAATCCACATCTTCGCCAGTGAAATCGCCTGAAAAGTTATCAAGTGTAAGTCTACAAAGAGACTTAGCAAGATTTGAAAACTCAAAACATACCTCTTATACAAGCATAATGATGGGGTCATCGCCATCTGATCCCACACACTTAAAACTTCAAGAGGAACTCAAAAATCTGCATAAAGAAAATGAAAACACGCAAAACTCTCTTGAGAAAATGGTTCAAGGTAGGGAAAACTTGGAAGCTATAATGGGAGTTAAAAGTAATTTTATAAAAGAAGGCCTTGGATTCAATCCCACAAGTAAGAAAGAGTTTGGAATAAAAACTGTCACTTTTATTTTTGAACAGGGCACTTCTAAGCTAAAACTCATAATAAAAATGAATTTCGATGAGAATGAACAAGGAAAAACAATGAAGAACAGACAAAATAATGGAAATATCAAGGACAAGGGCAAAGGAAAGGTGGATGTGCATAGGGAATAGGGCCAACACACCTTTGTGCAAAAGCCCAAGTCTACAGGAAAACCCAATGTCCATGCTAGGAGGTCGACGCGGCCTTAGACCCAAAGAGATATTAGTTCTGAGTGGTATAGGTCAGGTCGACGCAACCATGACAGGGCGTCGATGCATCCATCAGACATGGAGTATTACAGAAAGGCAAATAGGACTGAGCAGTGGTCGGGTCGACGCAAGGCCTATAGTGGGTCGACGTAACATTAGTTCCAGAACACTTTTGTCCCTAGAAAATTATAATTAGGTCGACGCGACCGATATGACAGGTCGACGCAGTCATCGTACCAGCATTATTTTCACCCTATCTCACAATGGATAGGTCGACGCATCCGATATGGCAGGTCGGCGCTGTCATCATACTAGCATTATTTTCACCCTATCTCACAATGGATAGGTCGACACATCCTTCCCACCAGGTCGATGCAACCCATGTTTAGACCCTTTGAGGTTCAATTCATATAGGTTTGACCAATTTAGGTACCCCAGTATGTCCACCTCATCCAATGCTCCTTGGAAAAATAAATAGAGTAAGAAATTAGAATTTTCAAACAATAAAAGGGCATCAAAAGGACCAAAGATTCAAAAACAACATGTTCATATGAAAAAGGAAAGCCAAACTGAATCTGTCAATCTCCAACCAAAAAGGCCAATGTGGATTCCAAAATAAATGTTATCATACTTGAATGATTTGACTGGTCTTATGGGGCCCAAATATTTTTGGGTTCCAAAATTCTCTGTTTAATGTGCCATGCAGGAATGCCTTGCAGTCGTACATAATAGGTGGTATCTCGACGGCGGCTATTCAAGGCACGTGACGGGTGACAAGGCTAAATTCTATTTTCTGATAGAGAAGGAAAGTCGACATGTCACGTTTGGAGGTAACAATAGAGGAAAAATCATCAGAAAAGGTAAAGTTGGTAAGAATATCTCAAATTCAGTGGATGATGTTCTGTTGGTTGAAGGTTTGGAATGTAATCTATTGAGCATCAGTCAACTGTGTGATAGGGGTCATAAGGTAATGTTTGACTCTCATGCTTGTACCATCTATGAGCCTAATTCTAAATTTGTTAAATTCACTGGTAAACGAGTCAATAACATATACATGGTTGACCTAGATGATCCTGCTCATAATAACATGTCTTGCTGCAAATAACGATGATTTAACTTGGCCATGGCATCGTAGACTAGGGCACACTAGTTATAATGTCACACACAAGTTAGTAAAATTCAACATGGTTAGGGGTTTGTCTGAAATTTCTTTTAAGCACAATGATAGAGTGTGTAATGCATGTACCCAAGGGAAACAAACCAGAAAGTCTTTCAAAAATAAAATTGAAAATCAATCCACAAGACCACTTGAACTTGTGCACATGGACTTGTTTGGTCCTACTCGAACCACAAGTTTGAGTGGAAAATGATATGGTTACATTCTTGTGGATGATTTTTCTTGATTTACTTGGGTTTTCTTTCTGTTCCTATTTAGAATAATAATTAAATAGCGCCCCTTTCAGAGGCGCCATTTAATCAAACGGAGCGTTTCCTTCCAGGCGTCATTTAGAAATATGACGCCCCTCCTGTAGTCGTCACAGGAACCTCCAAACAGCACCCTCGACCCACGAGGAAGAATCACAACACCTAAATATCAGGGGTGAGCCTCCTATCACAAGCTTAGTAGGGGTCCCGCAGAACCCCAACCGAAAACAACGGCAATATGAAAAGTAGCAACTACAGCAAGAACAACAATAATAGGAGTAGCGACAATAACAATAGCAGAAAACACGGTTGTATGCAAATCCCCTAAACACGGCAGCCGATGAACCGCGGCCCCACAACTACTCCTACCAGAATAGAAACTAACACCCCGATCTCACGTTCGAGGGACCATCAGACTACTAACCGCCTTAGTCATGCTACAAGGAAAACGTCATGACACCTCTATCGTGGAGGCCTGTGCTCACGCACGAAGGCCCACATCGAAACCACATGGTCCGAAAACACTGTCACGACCTCACCGTCGTGAACTCTACGCCATCTAGGGAAAAACCCTTGGTGACGCTCACTGAAAACCCTAGACATCGACTCTGAGAAAACTCTCGAAAATAACACTTAAATCGTCATCTCGCAGATGAGGAATGGGACCTCGAGTCACGAAAAACTCATGTCACATGACGGGAGTACCTGTCCACCAGAAGCAAGACTGGATGCGTCCACTGACGACTTAGTCTGCAGCGTCAGGTGTCTCCCTGCGATGCCCTAAGCGGAGACTGAGACACCGTACTAGTAACCACAGAACAAGGACTAGTTGGGGTCGCGCTCGTCAGCGTGGTTCTGACGCCTCCAGTCACGTGTGCACACACAGACTATGCACTCTAAGTCAGGTCCTCTATCTGGTTTTCCCCCCCAGCCCAGACTCAGGATGTAAAGGCGAGGGGCCCTACGGTAACCAGCCTAAAAACCATCTCTCTCTGGTCACGCTCTCCACCACTCCCAAGTGGGTCCGCACGCATGTGCGTAGGAAAGCTACGACTAGTGGGGACTCACTAAACGTGAATAATGAAAGCCACACATGCACCCATCACGAGTTACATAGAGTAATAGGCGGCTCGAAGCCAACCGACTCTGGACAGCCCACTAGATCTAATAAACCAAATGGTCCTTGAGTCACGAGACTCAGGTCAAGATCGTTGCACGTGACGACACAGCGCCGTCAATTTGGCCTAATCCCTAGGTCTGAAACTATGGTGACACGATTCTCAAGGTAGCTCACAAGTCACCGAGTTAACCTCTTATCCAAGGGACACACGGGAAAACTTTCAGTCCCAGACTGGTTAACTGGACTCACAGTCCAAGGCCATACACGTGGCACATTTGAAAACCACTTTTTTGAGAAATCCACGTCGTGCAGGGAAGGTGCACCACACTCTTATTGACTGACGGGGACTCACTCAAGCGTAACAAGAAAACCCAGAACACACACATGGGGTCACCCAGACCCTCCAAACACACGGGCATGCAAATCGAGGTAACACGGTACCTCCATAATCATGAAGAACCACTTAGACACCTCTCCCACGAATCCGTATCACATATAGACACCTCGGGTCAAAGGAACGCAAAACACGATGGCTCGAGGCAGGATGAGCTGGGCGACCAACACCTGGGCCCCCCATGGCCTGGGTGGCCACCCCTCTAGCCGCCCAGAGGGCTAAGCGGCCATCAACCTAGCTGCCCAGACCTGGGCCTTCCTAGTGAGGGCGGTCAGGGTCCTGGCCGCCCAACACCCCTGGGCGGCCAAGGTCTTGGCCGCCCAGACCGAGGGGCTGCGCCCCTACTTCACCTAAGGGCTGGATCTCTAACTCTGACAAATCTATTATTATCGGAAGCATGCGAGTCCACCTCAACAGACAGAGATATGAGGCGATCCCGGACCGGGTCATGCCCACTATCCTAGTGCGAAACTCCTTCCAAGCGCTGAAGAAGATGAAAGACGGGATGATGCCTAATGTCCTGACCGAAGCGCCGAAGAATATGCTAGCCCGTAGGCCGGCCAAG
The DNA here is from genome assembly GCA_024336825.1 of Amorphophallus titanum. Classification (NCBI taxonomy): domain Eukaryota; kingdom Viridiplantae; phylum Streptophyta; class Magnoliopsida; order Alismatales; family Araceae; genus Amorphophallus; species Amorphophallus titanum. Next base: position 18,099,462 of record JANBPO010002302.1, read on the forward strand.
TCCAAGTAGGTCTGGATCCCCAGGGGAGCCCAGACTACTTCACCCGCCCAAGTAGGGCCCAGCACCTTCCGCCCTGCGAGGGCACGACAAGAGGAGAGGGTCAAGATAGCGACCCTCGTGTACCAGCCAATACCCACAACATCGACATTGCCGGAAGATATCTGTCGCTAGCACCACAGGCACCGTCACCAAGCCGCCCGCACAAGGCCTTCGGCTCATACCCCTGTTGCTGCTGTCGGCATGCTATCACCGGCTTCTCCTCCTGATCAAGATTGGGTAGGGGTTGAGCAAGCCATGAGAAATTATCTGTGTGGCCCAGGGAGCATCCCTTTGGATCGCCAGAGACTACTGGGGGCAGTAGCCTCCGCCTACAAAGAAGAAGAAACTCAACTTGTACCTAGTGCAGAGTCAAGGAACCGCTCGGAGGAGTGCCGTCAATCCCCGCTGCAGGAAGAGATGAAGCCCCGAAGATCGGTCTTTGACAGACTGGTCTTTCCAGGCTGGCCGTCAAGGAGGGCGGCAAGAAGAGACAGGGACCTGAGTGTCTACACCTGCAACATGGCAGGAGTGTTCGGTCGATACGGGGCCTTACCCACTGAACCCGAAGAAGTGGCCAAACTCGCCACGAGACCAGGACCTCTCACCAGAAGGGGAAGAGCAACGAGTGAGATAGTGCAAGTTCACACTAAAGAGCTCGTCCATGAAGAGCCCTTAATGGCCTTGGCCACCAATGTTGTCACTACTGGGGGCACTAGTGGCGGGCCATCCACGTCATCTGAGGAGGCGCCAGCTAAAGAAGCGGGAGGTACTCCTAGCCTCTCCATGAGTGACCCCGCGGTATTGCATATGAAGTAGCGCTTTGGCCGCTTATTTCTTCAGGATAGAGGCCCGATGGAGGGGGAATCTCCATGCCTTGGACCCTGGGTTCGGGGATATGATGTGGTTGTTCTCCCCTGAACAGGATATTGTGGTTGACCTGAGGAGGGCGCCCCCACTTCCTTCCCGACCTGGTGGCATGCTGGGAAGTAGATACTTCAGCCAGATTTGCCTCTACTAGTTCAAGAGATGCCTCTTCTTCTTCCTCTCGTAGGGAGAGGGTGGTGTCAAACAATGCTGAGAGGGTGTTACATGAAATGACGACCCCACTCTTCTTTCTGTTTCTTAGCCTTCTCTTCTTTTTCTCTTTCTTCTTTTCCTCGGTGATTGGTGGCTGTTCTTTGGGGAGTTCACCCCACAAAAGTGGTTTTTCCTCCGCCCTGGCCTCTGGTTCTGGAGCCAGTTCGAGGGATTCGAACTCCTCCCATGGGACATACTCCTTCAGCTCCACGGGCTGGATCTTGGACTGTTCATACTCTTCAAGAGCGTCAATAATGGCCGGGAGTCTTTCGACAGTGGGGCTGATTTCCTTGTGCACCCGCATCGAGATATACTCCTTCTTGTTATAAGTAGGCCACCTCATGACTAGCCGGGGGGCTGTGTCATGCCAAACAGGCATTACCGGTGGTGGTGCTGGTCGAGGTGTAACACCCCTTATGTGAACTCCCGGGGTGGGTCGGGGAGCTTGTCTTCTTCTTCTGTTCTTCTTCGGCGCGACCTGCCAGCCGGGCTGGGGTCGATTGACCCTTGGGGTCGACCCCTCGCTGCATAGAGCCTTAGGCTCTTCTTCTTCTTATGCCTTGGGGTCATGGATTTAGTGCAGTGGGTTGAGGGCTATTAGCTCACATCCTTTTCTTTTGATTCATACTCTTTTATGTCTTTTCCTCTTCTCCCTTTTTTATTTATGCATGATCGTGCGTGCATATTGAGCATATTGATGCGGGATGAGTTGAGGACTCGATGTCAATTTGGACTCGAACCTGAGACTCTAGGCAAGCCTGCGACTCGTCCCTAACGAGGGAAGCGTGCGGATGTGCGCGGTTGAGAAACCGACAATGAGTCAAGGGTATTTGGCTCTTCCGTGCTCGGATCGAGTCACGGGACGGGTCACACATTCACTCTCTCGTAGTGGTGATTGAAATACTATAACGAGCTAGATTTTCCTATCACTCAAGCAGTGGCATACAAATACAAATACGAAATAAGCAAAATGCCAAAGAGGGGAGGGAAATGATATCTCCACACTCCGGGCGTGGGGAAGACGATCCTGAACAAGACTCGTACTCCCAGTATAGTAGTTAAACCATAATTATAGAAATGATTTTATTTCCCACTCCACGTAGGGAGATAAAGGGATACATGTGGGACCTGGGAGTACCGATCTCGGGTTGACGAGCTGCAAGCCAGAAGAGCTTTCGGGCCGGAGGCGGGCTGCTGGCTAACTCGGTACTGTTCCAACTCACTGGATAGCAAGTGAACTCGACACTTGGAACGACGGTTTCCAGTCACCTTCTGGCCGCGGTGATTGGCTGGGACATTGGTGGGAGATCCCTCTTTGATCCCTGAGGTTGGCGGTGGCTGAATCTGAGTCGGTGTATTTTTGCAAGATTTAACCGGCGGACTGCTCTGTTGGCCTGTTCACCAAATAGATCTGCGCGCCTCCACAAAAATAATTGTTGCGCCCAGATCCGGAGGCGGATCAGAGCAAAGTTGGCTCATTTGGAAAGAGGACTTGAAGGTATATAACATATATTAATTTCATAACCATCTAGCAAACAGATTGGAAATGAAAAACTTAGTGGCACAGTTGCTGCTTCTGGGTCAGATTACAGACAGTCAGGACAGACAAGGATCTGCCTGAAAATGAAGTTTGACCGGCAAAGAAGTGGTGGATCTGGGCCTTGGGGATTTTATGGGTGATAGAGGGGGAAGTGGGGATCATGCATGAATTTTTTGTTAATTTTTTGAGATGTCTAAGGGGGTGGGAAAAATATAACAACAGGGTACTATCCCGCAGATCTGCTGATTGGCAGACTGTTAGGGGTGGAACTAAATGACTGAGAAAAATAGCAGACGGTGGCGGATTGATACGAAATTTAAACTGGAGATGGATAACAAGGAGGGGAGTGATCTCTCAAAGTTTCAAGATCATCAGATACACGGATTTTGAGAATCAACTTTTTCTTTGAGCTTCTATCTTGGATCTCAGAATCATGGACATCACTCCAAAGATCGGGTTGTGGCGGCTTGACGGTGGCACGAACGGAGGCGGTGGCGGCGGTGGCTAGAAGTTGCATCCAGCAGAGGTGATATATCTTGAAATACACTAAGGTTATGGCTTCACACCATAGCATTCACAGCAATCCAGCTGTAAGGGGAAGAGGGGTGAGAGGGGCACCCTTGGACTCTCTTGTGCAAATGTAATTTTTTTCTTCATTAATTCTTCAAAATATAAAAATATATAGATTTTATAACTCTAACCAAAAGGCCTAATTACTCTCAGATCTAGGGTTAGGGAGGGACAAATAAGAGATAGGAGAAGTATTCTCCCATGTGGTCAAATACAACGGACTATCATGAATTTATGACATGCTTGCTAGTACTTTCTTATTCATGACTTTCTCGTGCATAGCCTTTGTGGTTATGAAGTACATTCTTGTTAATGAAAGGGCAGTTCACTTTATAGTCTTGCTTGATCATGCTCACATTCTTCATATCTCGATAGTTCATATCTAGTTGTTACTCTGGTTCCATTCATGTATTTTATCACATTTTCTATTATTTTCTTTTCTAGAGCTAAAATGCTAACCACTTAAACATTGCCTTCATATTGATATGAAGATACTTATTGGGCAAGTGTGCTCATCCCTATTTTCTCAATCTTTTCAAGAAGTTCAAGTGAGACAGATTCTGATTATGCTAGTGATGGGTCTGAGAGCAATTGATGACCGAGTGAAGACATGGAGTTCTCCAAGAGTCTAGTCATGTTCTGTAATTTTCACTTTCTTGAGTCATACTATGTAATTTTTCTTTTTTATTGAGTCTAGTTGAGTTTATGTCAAAAGAGAGTCAGATATTCATTTGCATTTGATTATTATCAATAAAAGTTGGAATTATGGTTAAATATTGTGCACGTCATTTTTATGTGGATGTGTATTGTGCTCTGACTTATATTACTAGCTTGAGGCATATCGCCGACTATCTACATTTCCCCCGAGTTGCTTCCGCTACACATATATGGCTCACGGTGTGACATCAGTAATGTGGTTCAAGAAAAAATGAAATGATGATGAATGGAACCTCTTTTTATCTCAGTTATTATTCATGTCCCATGGGAATTCCTGTGTGTGATAGATGCACCACATCCCACTGGCATAAGCCTTACGCCTATGTTGTAACAAACTCCTTTGCTTCTACATTTAACACATGCCTATGAACAAACCTACCGTTGATTCTCGTCATCATCGGTGAAATTGATGAACAAACTTTCGACTCAGACCTTTCATCCCCGTCGATAAACAAACACCTTTGCTTTAGCATTTAACCCATGCCGATGAACAACCTACCGTCGATTTTCGCCATCATCGGTGAAATTGATGAACAAACCATCGACCCGAACTTTTCATCCCTGTCGATAAACAAACTCCTTTGCTTCGGCATTTAACCCATGCCGATGAATAAAACCTACCGTCGATTTTTGTCATCATTAGTGAAATCGATGAACAAACCATCGACCTAGACCTTTCGTCCCATTCGATAAACAAACTCCTTTGCTTCGGCATTTAACCCATGCCAATGAACAAAACTTATCATTGATTTCTGCCATCATCAGTGAAATTGATGAACAAACCATCGACCCAGACCTTTTGTCCCTATCGTTAAACAAACTCCTTTGCTTCGGCATTTAACTCATGCCAATGAACAAAATTTACCATCGATTTTCGTCACCATCGGTGAAATCGATGAATTAGCCTTCGACTCGGACCCTCCGTCCCTATCAAGAAATGAATCTCCTATTTTCTTGCTTCGACGTCTAGAGTGTCGATGACCATGTCATTTCAAATCTCGTCACCATTGGCGAGATCTATGAACAAACTACATGTAACCAATGATATTTCCTACCTATGCTAATTGAATCTTGTCCTTGGAAAAGCCTGCACCACGATGAAGTGAACCCCTAATACCATCCCTGAGGGCATGAGTGCTCTCCTGCCCTAGCAGCTAATATATCCCAGGCTTGATGGATTAGCAACACGCCCCTATCCAAATTGGCCAAAAGAAAAAGAGAAAGAGAAGAAGAAAATGAAAAAAAGAAGAAAGAGCTGTAACGCGGCAGCGAATGTGCAAGGCAGAAGTTGAAGAAATTTCATTGCATAAAAAGAAGAGGCACTTTCACCCTAGGTCCTGATAGAGCGAAGGAAGAAGGATGGGATTTGCCTATCAACCAACAGAAGGTGGCCAAGAATGTGGCCGTTCAAAGGTGGTAGGCGGCCATGTCGATGGCTGCCTCCTAGAACCCCAAGTTCTCCTTCTCGAGTTCTCCTTCTCAGATCAGCCAGGGGAAGGTTAGTAAGGGTTTCTCTCATCCTCCCTAGCTCTCCTCGGGTTCACCGAACTACCAACCTATCCAAAATGTTCCCCCCATGTAGGTTGTTCCGGATGGGTTTTTCTAAGTAGGGGGAATTTTCGTGGTCGGAATCATGGAGTTGACAGGCAGTTATCAGGAGGCGGCCAGGTCGATGGCCATTTCAAAGGAGACTAGGCAGCCAAGGCTATGGCCACCTTAGGTCTTGGGCGGCCAGTACCCTAGCCACCTTGGGTTTTGGGTGGCCAATACCCTGGCTGCATTGGTCTCCTGGGCGGCCAAGGATGTCGCCGCCTAGGACCTTTGGTGGCCAGCTCTCTAGCCTTCTTCCGGAGGCTGAGCGACCATCGGTTTGGACACCCAGAAAATATATTTAACTTGATTTTTTCAATGATTTTCAAAATGAGTAGGCAATCAATGTACGATAATACCCACAAAATTTCACCTCGGGGGCTCACGCGCCTAAACCCCAACCCTACGGGCAGGGAGGGCGCTACCCCCTACGACCCCCTGCCAACTTACCGCGAAGTTGGATCCACGAAAGGACAGGGTGGAACCTACCTAGATAAAGATGAGATCCACACTCCCAATCATCCAAGAGAAAATGTCACTTCTACGATGGCTAAACAGATCCACAGGATGTCCAAAATTAGGCCTACAGGTAGCTAGCGCAGGTTGGGTTCCACCGGTGTGGGTGTATCAGACGATTGTAGGGTTCGGGTGCAGAACGTCTCCCCACTAACCACAACCAGTCAGTGTTAATTTACATCAAAAGTAATCCGAACGCCTTTTTTTACAACTAAAAGAGGATTGAGGACCCTAGAGGCCGTGACGTCAGGAGGGGTTAACTTGAGCGACCGCGACAAAGCACCAACCATACATTGAGGATAAGCGGGTAGACCGATCTCAATTTGAGGTACTGGAGGGAACACAAACTCCTGGTTTGTCAAAGTGACGCATTGGTTCGAAGAGTGGAGCTATAGACATTGGCTCAACAAGGTGCTGGCTCGAATGTGGAGTGGCTGACACTAGCTCGGCAGGGAGCAGGCAGGTGCTGGCTCAAGTGTGAGATGAACTGAGGTCCAACGGGCAATGTCGAGACTGATAGCCAGCTGAAATGGAAGTCAACTCCCCGACCATATTTTATTGATACATGCCATAAAAGGCATTAATGGGGCATTAAAAGCCCAACGCAAGATAATTCCATCATTTATGTCAGTTCTCAGTTCACTGCATAGCCACGCAAGTATTTTCACCATTGTACATAACGTCTGTCAGGAGACTCGTAATTCGACAAGATGTCGTGTGAGGGGTGTTTGTATAGCATACCCTCAGTGTTTGTTTGCCGAGATTACAATTCCAACCAAGTCCTCACCCGGAGAGCCATTCCATATTGCTTGTCGAGTGAGTTCCACGTGCATTGAGCGGTGTTGCAAGTTGTGTGAGCATATTTGACCCTTGGCCTTCCCAGGGGGTTTTATAATCCTTGGATTAGAGCCAGATCAACCTGGTCCGAGTAAAGATTTGAGGGCGGCAATCTAGTCTGAGTAAACCCTCAAAAACTCTTTTTTTCGTGAGTGGAAGGGCTATACGTACCAAGTAAACCCGGGGGGGGGGGGTCTACTTGGTCTGGGGAGACGAGGGTTTATGCAGACCCAGTAGAACGATAGATTGCTACCTGGTTTTCTATAACTAGCCGAACCCTTGTTTATTTCCTTATTAGATATAATGCTAAGCATGCCTTATTTTCGTTATTTTTGCCCTGAATCATGTCATGCCTTAGTTTCATTATAGTTTCATTATTCCTATTTCCTAATCATGTCATGAGTTCATTTTTGATGTTAGCATGTTTTAAAGACTAAATTTCACTATATGTTATTTTCTTTCCCGAAATCATATTGCATTGTATTTAAAGGAATTTTCATGCTTTGTGTATACATTAGCTTATGAGTTTAACCATTCCCTTTCTCATCTCTATTCTATTTTATAAGTTCACATATGGCACGTGTTCTGGTGCGTTGCTATTAGATCACTCGCACTTGATAGGAACACCTCTTAGACTTGAGAGCCTCTCCGTCGAATATTCCTTCTACCAGACTAGGTGATCTGAGCATACCATGGAACCTGAGTAGAAGATAGAACTGCTGAAGGAAATATTAAATCAAAAGGCTAAACATACCGTGGCACCTGAGCAACTGGGGTAGAAGCTAAGTCATCGCATGAAGGCTCTGACCCCACAGACACTTCCTCACCGATTGTTCTACAACTTACAGACTATAACTGGGATACTCCCTGGCATCATTCTCGGTAATTCCTGTCAGGGCCTCTGCTACCCCATGCTACAACGCCGGCCACATCACTGATGCAACCCACCCACCACTGCCCTCAACTAGCAAAGCCAGCTATAGTGAACAAGTTGATGGTGGAGCAAATGATCGAAGCAAGACTGGCAAAGAGGGGTGGTGATGATCATGCCCCCTTGACATATATGAAGTGCCATATCCAGCCTATCATGCTGCTAAAAGACTACTGCATGGCGTTAATAAACCACCAAAATTTGACACATTCAATGGGTAGGGCTCCCCAAAAGAACACATCGCATACTATATAATGGTCTTGTGCGACTTGGCGATGGACGAGTCATACCTACTGAAGTTCTTTCGGTCCTCACTAACAGGACTTACTTTCGAATGGTATTCTAATCTGCTGATAGTATCTATCAACGATTGGTCAGGTATGTAGCAAAAATTTAGTGAAAGATTTCATGTCGTCAAGGTAGAGGTGACTACGGCAAAGCTATATGTGACCCAACAAGGAAATGGTGAGCCAGTGGCGAAATATATCAAGGGATAGAGGGATCTCAGCATGAAATGCCGGTGGCCTCCGCACCTAGAAGATGCAATACAAGTATGCAAACAAATTCTAAGAAAAGAAATCTTGGAGAAAATAATCAGAATAGAAATCAGGTCTTTTGACTGCTTAAATGATGTTGCCATGGTGGTTGAAGACTTCTTCGCGAGGTATCCCTCCACCCCTGCCGACTCAAGTCATTAAGCCAGGCAGGCTAATAAGTAGCCGATACTGAAAGCTATCCATGCTGTTAGCCTCAAGTCGAAGAGGCACAAAGGGGTGCCCAACCCTCCTCTTAATGAGCCTGCTGGATGTCAAGAAAGGCCTCCGCTGCAGAACAAAGCAAAGAAGCTCTGTGCCTTCCCCAAAGATAGGACTTGAGCATTGTTTGAGTGGGCTGTCAAATATAACAAAATCACTCTTCCAAAATCAAATAGGCCTGATGATGTCAAGAGAAGAGATGAGTCTTGCTTCTACCTTTATCATCAAATCCTGGGGCATCCAATTGAAGATTACCCAATATTCAAGGACATAGTCTAAGGCTTAATAAAAAGAGGGGAGCTACAAATGGGGGAGCATAGAGTCAATCCCCCACGCCCTCATGAAGTGCCTGCTCTGGGGGCATCAGTCAACATGATATCCATATGTCGACAGCCATCTCATGAGAGGAAGAAACATAAAAAGATTAGATCTTTGGCATCCAAATCCTCGTGGATCGAAGTGTGTAGACCTATAAGCATGTTTAAGACTCTTGGGGATCGATCCTACACCTAATTAGGGCTCTCAACTCGATCAAATCCTCAGCCCTTACTTAAACCCCTATAAAAGACCCTAATCTTGACCTGCACGAACCCTTGTTTTGGCTCGCGTTGTTCAACAGTAAGGAGTTGATATTTCAGGTTAGTTCTTGAGAACTTTTTATTTAATTTAGTGTTAACTAATGTTCCTCCAAATTTCATTCTAGAAGGTCAAGCATCCAGAGTGTTAGGAGCCCCTAAAGTTGCTGTTTCGCTACAAGGTGCTCAGGGACTTGCGTGCCGATCTAGTGAAGATCTTGGGATTAGAATCCCAAATCGAGGTATTTAGGAGATCATCCTTCCAAATAATTTGTTCATCTTCATATTCTCTCTATACCCTCCAATTTTCACGTGATTAGGTCAAGAGAATCAGGACATAGAAGGACGAGAAGTTACTAGTTTGGCACAGGGAGTGCAGAAACTAGACTCTACTTCCAGTCAGAAATCCGAAGTCTAGGGATTGAATCAAAGGTAGGTTATCTCATGAAAAGGCTAAATTAATGTGTTAGGAGTAAAAGCCCTCTGTTTTCTTCTAGTTTCATGCATTGTATGAAGAGAATTTCATGTTTTATTATCATCACGCATTTAGGTTAAATTTTACATGTTTAACCTTACCCTTAATTACAAAGATGAAGATCTTACTTAAATTATGCACCCCCATGCATCTCCATATTTTTATATAGTCGTATGAAACCTTGTTTACCCATTAGCATGTTTTCCTATGCATCTATTTGCCTTAGGTTAGACTTATTTCTTCAAGTTTTACATTTCTTTGCTACAGAGGGAGAAACAGTCTTCCTACGATTGCGAAACTTTGCAAGCGGCCTTGCGATAGACCGCTAGGGTTGGTAAACGGTCCGCTTGAGACCGCTAGGTTCTTCTGAGTTCTATATTTATGTTCACTCGAAACATAATGTAGAATTGTCTTATTTATCATATGATAAGCCTATATAGCTAGGTATTATTCCTATTTTAAATGCTGTATTCATATACTTGGTGATATTGTTGATTTATCTAGTGGATTTCATATTTCACATACACTTGAGGATTATTTTAAAGTTTAGTGAGTTTCATGCTAAAAACATTATACTCTTGCATTAAATCCTATTTCAAATAGGCTTGTTTTAAAAATGACTGGTTGTTATTTTATCATGATCCTTTCTCATCTAGAGTCTTTTCTTAAGTATATGACAAGTAGTTCGGTACGGAGTCATTAGATACACTTTGCACTTATAAGCACACCATCTTGGACTTGTGATGCTCTCCGTTGGATATTTCTTCTACTAGATTAGGTGATCTTGTTTCAAGACCTCCGTAAGTCTCCGTGAGCCTAGGATTCCCATTAGGACACCGAGCTGGTTGTACCCTAAAAATCTAATTGTCTAGAAAGCACGTTCAACAGAGTTTTCTGTGTCTGTTCCTTAATGGCCCTCTGGAGACCGCAAGAGCTTGACTAGCGGCCATTTACTTCATCGCTGAGGATGCCTAGCGGCCTTGCCATGACCGTATGGCTCCAGTACGTTCATTGAGTCAAGTCTGTCCACAAATGGTCTGGTACTGACCGCTAACTACTTTAAACGATCCAGTAAAGGACCGCTAGTTTCCCTAAATGGTCCAGTCGTGACCGCAAGGGTTCTCAGCTTTCTTAACCCAAGGGTTGAATTTCTTATGTTCTTAGATGGTCTATTTATTATCTAGAACGCCCTGGCAGCTCGGATACGTAATCCCGGGTTGGCAGAGGTAATAAGATGGAAATAGCTTATTCTACCATACGTAACCTGGTTACTATCAAACCCATTCAGTGATGTTACCGGCGAATAAGGCATCGTGACTGGCATGTAACCGGCGAAGAGTTGCCCTATTCATTTATCAAACAGGCCCTTAGAGCTTTCCATTTGAATATGTACTTATCATGTATTTTAAGGAACTCCGTTAACAATTCATCATAGGATATTTCATGTCCCTCATCACTATTGGAATCACTAAATGCATCAAAGAGTGTTAGAAATTACCTCAAGGTCCTCATGATCTGTCATGAGGCCTACGTGTTATTCTTCTCCCTCTGAGTTGGTGTGATCAGATTGCTCTGATCCATCTTCATCGCTCCACAATGCTGCCATTGCCTTGACTTTTGGTTTCCTGTGTGGTTTGTCAGAAGACTTGACTAGCTTCTTGTCAATATTCTTGCATTTATAGTCTTGTGAGGCCTTCACCTTACATTCTCCCTTGACGTGCCCAGTTCTGTTAAATGACTTATTAAATAAGGTTGTGAAATATCATATAATCATAAGATCATATGATCAAGATATGGTCAATTCTAGGGTCAAAACTCCGGTTAGAACAGGTTGAAAAGAACGCGGTCGAGCTAGGACCGTTTTCTTGAACTAGCGGTCAAGTCAAGACCGCAATAAGAGATAGAGTTGACACAAGAAAGAAACAGGTCGACGCAGAGTATAATCTGGCAGAAGGCGATCGCGCTAGGGCAGCTACCTGGAGGTGGCGGTCGCCTGAAGGCCGCGATCTGTCCAGAGTGCAAAAAATACAGGAAAACTCAAGTGCTTTCTAGACCAATGGGTTTTTGGGGTACAACTAACTCAGCGTCCTAGTGAGAATCTCAGACTCGTGGAGACTTATGGAGGTCTTGAAACATGATCACCTAGTCCGGCAGAAGGAATATCCGACAGAGAGGTTCACAAGTCGAAGAGAGTGTTCCTACCAAGTGTAAGTGTAACCAATAGCAACGTACCGGAATACGCGTTATGTGTGAACTTAATAAAACAGAAAGAGATGAGAAAGGAAATGACTAAAACTCGAAAATCACGTGCACTTAAGCCATGGAAAATTCTTTAGATACAAAACTATATGATTTTGACATGAAATTAACATACATGAAAAATAAGTTTGGAAACATGCCATCACGCAGAATAAAATATGCCATGATCAAGGAGTAAAATTAACGAGCTAAAGCATGTATATAACATAAATATATTGCAGGAATAAATGGGATTTGATCTAGTTACAACAACCAGGTAGCGGTCTATCAAGGGCCGCTACTGTCAAGTCACGGTCTATCAGGGGCCGCTATCTGATGATAGCGGTCTCTGCAAGACCGTTTTCTGTCTGCTACAGACAGAAGCAGAAACCGATATATAAGGCCTATGCTATGGCAATAAAGGCATAAAAACTAAAAGGAACAGAAGGATAAGACATGATAACATGTTTAGAACGTAAGAAAAACATGGGAAAGGCATAAATCAGCTAAAGTTCATATCTTTTGATTAGGGATGCAGGGATAATATGTAGTGAAAAACATGCATGTGCAGTCATAGAAAAGCATGAAATATGACGTGTATAGTCAATGAAAACGGGAGGGAACAGGGGGCTTTTATTCCTAACATGATGCTTAAGCCGTTCATGACATAACCCATCTCTGATTTGATCCCTAGACTTCAAATTCCTTGCTGGAAGAGCACCCCCGTTCCTGCGCGTCCTACGTGGAACCAGCGACTTCCAGACGCTCTATCTCCCGGACTACTTGATCTTCTCCCTCCCTTGCATCTTACCGGGTTATTTATGGATTTCGAGAGGCCTTCCAGATTCTAGCTGACTATGACATCATCTTTCCTACTGTCGAGGAGTACTTAGGGTGTTACTACCTTGGCGACATTAGTATCCCCATTGAGTTTTTCTGGGTAGGGTTCTGTCTTCCCCTTCATCACTTCTTTGAGTCTGTTCTTCACTTCTACGGCAAGTTCCCAGATGACCTTTCCCTCAATTCTTGGCACATTCTCTGCACATTCGTATTCATCTGCAACCGGGCAGTAGTCACGCCCACTGTCCATCTCTTCTGCCAATTCTATAGTCTTCAGCGTTGTCCTGGTACTGATCACCCATCCTTTTAACTTCGGGCCAGAAACAACTAGTCCATGATTTTTGTTTCCTACGCCGTATCCAATGTCAAGCACTGGGCCGAGCACTTTGTTATTGTGACAAAGGTAATGGGGATTGGCCGAGCTAGCAACTGGGGTTTCTTTAACATTCCCCAACTTTGTATGGGTGACAACCTACCAACCCCGATCGTCGAGGAAGCGAAGGTGGTGAAGGCCCTTCTTCGTCACCCCTTCACGACACCGACAGGAGGCTGACTCCCGAAGTACTTTGGGAATTAAGACTGAGCCCCCCACTGCCTCCTGGTATGACCCTTGTTATTTTCATGGTGCCTCTAACTTTGACTTCTGACTGTCTTGTCATGGTGGAGGGGCTCCAACACCACAAAAATTACTGTTCAAGATGGTAGAGCTACCATGGTTTGTTCCCTGGCCGCGTGACCACATCGAGCCAGGAGCAGATCAGGTGACCGTCGCAGCCCCCCACTTGGTAGTCACCTTTGAGCTGGGGTGCCTGCCATACCCCTTGTCGGTAGTAGCTTGGGGCTTGCATCCACCTTCGTCATCGTCGCCTGCGGCCACCTTATCCGCACCCAATGCCAGTTCGGGCACTCTCGCAGCTAGCCCGAGAGCAATCTCCACCAGCTCGAGGAGCTCGTTAGATGTGCCGGTTGAGGTCTCGCTGATGGCCAGGGACAAGTGTCGGTGGGTTGATCTTGGGGCAGTGGCGGCGATGGACTGCTAGAGTCGCCTGTTGAAGAAGAAGAAGGTCATCATCGCCAAGACGCCATGTGATCAGACACCTCCTCCTCCGTGATCTATGACCCCTTCGGCCACCAGGGCCAACCCAGCGGAGGTCCAGCTTCTAGCTCCGTATCCTCTTGTCCGCTCGCCACGGACGGGGGTTGGCCCATTGGTTCCCATCGAGGAGCCGAATAAAAGGGGTGAGGCGGCATGCCCTGCTACTGATCCTAGCTCCCACCTGACTGAGGACGCCCCAGGGATGCTCACCTATCAGTTGGAAGCCTATACGCTGATGAAGAAGGCCCTGAAGCAGAGGGAGCGCTCTGCCACCCTCTCCCCGGGGATTGATGGGGAGCTGTTTAGTCTGTCGGCCAGGAACCTGTGCTCGATGGCTTGGGCTCTTGGCATGTGGGGAGTGTGAACGTTACAAAATTAGAAAAGAGAAGAAATAATAATCAACTAAAGTGGGGAATGGAGCATGTAGATGCTAAGAGAAGTGTGATCGCTAGAGGTAAATATCTCAAAAGGGAAGGGAGTGATCGCTAAATACCTTGTAATGCGGGGAGATGAGTGAGTTCCACTTCCTCTTTCGATCGGTTGGCCGATGAAGATGGTCTTTATCTTGATTACCCTTAAAAGATGAACAAACACGAAATAACAATTGGATTAGAATTCAATTATGTAGTATAAATCCTCAACGCAAAAAAAGTAAAAGGATATGGAGAAAGACACATCTTGTGTGTTTTCTAAACTTTTCATCTATGGTTCACAATGACTTATAGTTGTCATCATCAAAAAGGGAGAGAATATTGTACATCTCTTGTTTTGATGATGACAAACTATAACCCATTGAACCCAACAACTCATTGAATTCAGCTCTCATGCATATTATAAATATGACATGTTAAGTGTACATGTCAAAGCAATTCAAAAAAGGAACTCAAACATCAGAAACAAAGTTAGAAAGGAAAGGAAGTAGTCAAACGTCAACTTAGGACAAGGTATTCTGCACCTATGGTGTAGAAGTCGACTTTTGAGTCAGTGAAAGTCGGCTTCTACACATAGGCCAGAACCACCCAATTCTAGATAGGCGCAGAATTCGACTTTCACTAATATGAAAGTCAACTTCCACCTGACAAGCAGATCAGGGTTCTCTGGGGTGTCTCAAAAATCGACTTTGGAGCCTCTGAAAGTTGACTTTCATGGCGAATTAGTTATGTGAACCCTAAAATGGACCCGTTTGTTACAAAATCTGATACCCAAGCTGTGGATCTGTTATGGCACGCACAAAGACGGTCCAGGTGTGCCAAAAAGTGTGGGCTTCTAATAGATTCTGTTGCACCTAATGGAGAAGAGTTGTTCTTCAACCTTCTTGCATAAAAATAGGAGTTTCCTAGATGTTGCTGCAACCAAATTAGCTGATATTCACGAAGCATTTCAATAATTGAAATCTGTGGTGGGAAGGCTCAAGAGAAGACGGGTGAAAAAGCTTCATGCGCAGGAGGGAAGATATATAAGAAAAAGAGAAGAAGAAAAAGAAAAAAGAATGATAACATAAAATAAGAGGGGGCTACAAAGTGAAAAGATGTGTGGTTGCTGGAGAAGAACTCTCTGCATCTCATGGGAAGGAGAAGACAGATAGGGCCTGTGCGATCCAGATCAAGGAGAAGAAGGAGAGGAAGAAAATGAGAGCAGCGCTAGGAGATCCAGAGTTGCAACACAACTTCTGCAAACGGAAGAGCAACAACAACAAAAGAGTAGCAGCATCAAAAGAGCAGCAGTAGGAGAAGCACCAGTAGTAGCACCAGATCAGCTGAGGTCTAAAATCAGAAAAGAAGCAGCTACAAATACTTCACCAAATCGAGGTGAAGTTGCTCCCCAGGAAGAAGACCTGAGAGTGATCCATATCGTGGGAGCTGCAGATCCAGATCTGGAGTAGTTCTCTGGAAGCCAGGCAAACTCCATCTATAGATCGAGCTATCTGGCCATCAGGAGAATTCTACACTCGATCTATGTTTCCACTTTCATTCAATCTTTCTATTTTTATTCTTTTAATCAAGCTATTCGTCAGCAGAGTTGTCAGATTGAGCAGAGGAGCTCGAATCTGGGGTTAAGTTGTAGAATAAGTGGAGTGTTCAGATCGAGCTGGGGTGCTCGGATCTTTGATTGTTCAAGCTGTGAGTCAAGCAAAGTTTTAAAGCTGTGAGTCAGCGGAAGGAAGACTCATGGAGTTTGGTGAGGGGTAGAAGTAGGCAAACTAGATGTCTGGTCGAATAAATCCCTGTTTCCTTTGTGTGTGATTGATTCCATTTGCTTGTGACTTCCACTAGATGCATGCCTAGGACCATCTATGTTATGCATAGAGTATTCACTTTAATTTCTGCTTAAGTCGCATAGTTTAAATTGTTCATATAATCTTGCAATAGTTTTTGGTCTTGGGTGTAGATCTATTCACCCCCCTCTCTAGATCGCCATTCCATATCCAACAATTATCATAGGTCAAGTGGCATCGGCGTAGTGTGCGGGTTGTGTTCCCGCACATTCCTTGCTCGCCCACGTCTCCAACCGGAGTCGGCTTCTTCAAGTCGGCTTACTATTCCGCAACATTAAACAACGAATGACATAAACCCGCGCGCCTGGGAGTCTTACGCGGGACGGAAGGTCTTCCGCCATGTATGCAAAAATGGACTTGGCCGCCGCCTCCGATTCGGGGAAACCCGTCATGTGAGCAAGCCACGCCCCCGACGCCGCCCGCCCGGCGATCCTTTGGATAAGGATACCAAACAGACCTTCATCATCCGGCGAATCCTTCATGACATCGAGGCCGGCCGCCTGAAAGTCGGCGATCCGATCCCGTCCATCAGCGAGATGCATCGCAGGGGCGAAGCCGGCCGCGACACCGTCGTCAAAGCCTACGACGCCCTGCAGGCGATGGGCGTCATCGTGCCGATCCACGGCAAGGGATTCTACGTCGCCACCCAGGCCACCGACCGGCGCATCCGCACGCTGGTCCTCTTCGACACGCTGTTCAACGGCTTCAAGGAGCGCGTTCTCGACGGCATCCGCGAACGCGCCGGCGACCGCCTGCACATCGACTTCTTCAGTCACAATTTCAGCGACGAGGCCTTCGTCCGCACCCTGCTAGACAAGCAGGACCGGTACGAGCGGCTGGTCGTCATGCCCTATGAAAGCGACGCCGTGAAGGACTGTCTCTCGCGGCTCGATCAGGAAAAACTGCTGCTGCTCGACATCGACATCGATTTCCCGGGCAAGGACTGCGCCGTCGTCCATCAGGACTTTCTCGCCGGCACGGAGGCCGCCCTCGAATCCGCACAGTCGCGCCTGTCGCGCTACGACCGGATGGAACTCGTGCTGCACAAGGACGGCGTGCAGATCCCCGAAGGCATCCGCACCGCCTGCAAACGCTTCTGCCGCCGGCACGGCCTCCCGCTGACGGTGACGAACGGTTTCCGCGCCAAGGGCCTCGCGAAGGGCGTCGTGTACCTCCTCGTGGACGACGCGGATATGGTCGCGCTCATCGCCGAAACGCACCGCGCCGGACTCGTCGCCGGACGCGATGTCGGCATCCTTTCGTACAACGACACGCCGGTGAAGACGATCATCGAGGAAGGCACGACGGTCGTGAGCACCGACTTCCGCGCCATGGGCGTCGCCGCAGCCGAAAAACTGCTGAACCGCGTGAAATCGAAGACGCTCATCCCGACGTCGCTGATCCTGCGAAAGACACTGTGAACGCCGGCCGCCCGGCCGGAAACAAAGACGTCACCGGAATCCGGTGACGTCTTTTCGCTACGCGCCGGGAGGCGCGATCGTGCCGCCCCTGACGTATTCCGGGATGAGGTTGCGCGCCTCCTCCGCCTCGGCGAGCCCGCGCGCGGAGCGCAGGATGAGCCGGGTCAGCAACGAGACGTAGCGCCGCGCGTCGCGACTGTAGTGGCTTACCGGAGGCGAGATCATGCCGAGCGCCTGA
Source organism: Amorphophallus titanum (assembly GCA_024336825.1). Taxonomy (NCBI): domain Eukaryota; kingdom Viridiplantae; phylum Streptophyta; class Magnoliopsida; order Alismatales; family Araceae; genus Amorphophallus; species Amorphophallus titanum. The sequence continues at coordinate 18,117,192 of JANBPO010002302.1, forward strand.
TCGTCGCTCAGACAGACGGCGGAGAGCCGGCCGGGGATTCTCCAACCGTGCCCGAAACCGAGACGCGTGAGCAGCGCGAGCGTCGTGCCGGGCCACGCGACGATCACGGCGGTCGGCGGCCGGGCGATGCGCGCGAACATCCGGTCCACCCATTCGGCGATGAGATCGCCGTCCGCCGGGTGACGCAGAATCTGCGACGGCGATCCTCCGGCGGCGACGAATCCGGCGGCCATCGCACGATGGCCGGGAAGGTCGATGTCGGGCAGCACGAGCGCGATGCGTTCCGGTTCGTGCCCGGCCAGCGTCAGTTGGGAAAACGCGTGCCGCGCCGCCGGTTTGAAATCCGTGTCGGCGCCCGGGAGATCGACGCCGTCGGCGGGCGTTCCGAGGATGATGGCCGGCAGTTTCCGGTCGGAAAACCACCGCTGCACGGCCTCCGGCGCGGTCGTTGTAGTTGAGGACAGCACGAAGGCCGTCATCATCCACACCCTCTTCTTTAAGGCGAGTATAGCCAGAGGCGATATCGTCCCAAGAAGCGACAGCAGAGTTGCCGTCACCAAGCCAGTTGTTCGGAGCCAGCGTAACGTACTTCATGATGTAGGAGTCAACGTCGGTAGCGAGTCGAAGCGCTGCCTTGCGGAGAGCCTGACTTTCACGAGCCGCACCAATGTCACGAATCTTTACGAAGTCGCCCCAGCCCATAGAGCTGTTAATCGTCTGGTCAAGCTTGTAGCGCTCGGAACCAAACGTGGTATCCTGAACACCCGAGGTAAGGTCAGCAACACCATTCGAGGTAAACGAAGTAGTGTAATCCGGCGTCACCTGTTCAACAACTTCAAGACCGTTGCGGTCGTTCATTTCACCATCAAACTTCTTCCAAGTTACGAGGTCCCGCGAAACAAGGTTATTCTGGAAGATCGCAGCAAACGAATTAAGGACCAGTTTTGCTTGATCTACAGTCACAGTTGCCATTTATGACTATCCTTTCAATTTATGAGTTAGGCCCTCCTCTTGTCAGCAAAAAGCTTTTTAGAGAAGGCATCCAGATCGTCCGTATCGTCAGGAGTTTCAATCTTAGCGACCGCTGAACCCTTGTTTAGGTGGGCAGGCGGCTCAGGAGCCTTAGATACTTTTGGACGTGCTATTTGTTTTTCAGCCTCTGCCTCAGCAAACTTAGCCTCAAGACGGCCGAGTGCGATAGTAGCCTTTGCAGGCCCACTACTGACAATCTTGTTAGCTTCCTCTACATTGTTGGCGAGGTAGTACAGAACATCCGGACCAAAATCCATACTCATAATAGTAGATGACAAATATTCGCCGTAAGCTGCGTCAATTCCTTCAAAGGTTTGCAGCAACTGCTGCCCCTTCGTCTGGAAATCAGGGTAACGCTCCTGTGCGGGACCAAGCTTCTCATTCCAACCGGCCTGCAAGGCCTGTCGTTGAGAGTCTACTTCCTGTTTCAGTTCTTCCTGTTTTCGCTGATCTTCTATCGCTTTACGTTCTTCGTTGATTGTAAACTTAGTTAGATCACGAATGTAGTTAGGATCAAACTCTCCGAGAGGATACTTTTCTGTACCATCTTCGAGTTTGTCATCAGGAGTAGGGCCTTTATTTGCTTCTACTTTCTGTTCTGGCTTAGGCTGTTCATTCTGTTCAAGCTTCGCAGTAAGTTCGTTCAGCCTTGCTTCTAGCGCCTTGCGCTGTCGCTCTTCTTCACGATACTTTCCATTTAGCTCGTCGATACGTTCCTGAAAACGATTCTTCTTAGGTTTTGGAGCAGGTTCTTCATCCTTCTCCTCGTCCTCTTCTGTCTCGTCATCATCGTCAGGTGCGAGGGTATCGGGGTCCTCGATAGTCTGAGTATCATCTTCTTCTTGCGCGTCGCTTTCCTCTACTTCAGAATCTGAAGGTTCCTCTGAACTGGCCGGTTCAGGTTCTGCTTCATTCTGGCCAAAGAACTCAGCAGAGAAGGAGTCCAAATCTTCCGCGGGCTCGACGATATCATTGTTTTCATTCATACTCATAAATAAGGTTTAAGCGGTCCTTTAACCGTTTGCACTAGGCCGGGGTTGCGACTGTTCCTTACGGCGGGCCTGTGCATCTTGGGCCGCAAGAGTCGAGTTATGTAGTCGTTCGCTTTGGTCAATTTCAAAGCGGCGCATGTCGTGCTCATCAATAGTTCTGGAATTATCAAGAATAGTCTTGATAGCGTCCATCTCCATTTGATTGGCATCAATTTCATGGTCGGACAGAGCCTTAATACGATTAGTCTCTGCGTTGTACAGGTGAACCAGACTAGATCTGTTGACCAGAGTTGTGATGAATACCGTCCAGGTCAGGCCATCTTGTCTAAGTTCCAAATCAGATTAGACTAGGGCAGGCCTCACTTGTTTCCAATCCAGTTTAAAACAATGACATAAATTCGATGTAAATGCCCCAGTGGCCAATAGAATGTCAGTTAGTATAACAATACCTTCGGTGCTGCATCTGCAGATGTCACCTTAAAGCGCCCCTTGCATTGGACAACTCTTTCTTCTGCCGTTTCTTCATGTGAATTTGCTGCAGCAGCACAATGTGTCATACTTGAAATGTGCATAAATATTTTGCTAGGCTGTGAAGTGGAATCTCAGACAAGAATAAAATCAGAAAAAATCTGAGGACACCATGCAATGCATACCAGATGTACGACGATGGACATCTCTATAGTTTCTTCCAGAATGAGATTTATGTTCTTGATCAACTCTTCAAAATATCGCAATCATTCCAATGTTAGTTTATACACTACATTGACATACATGTGACTATAACATTGAAATATATATAGAAGTTCATATATTATTATGCTTTTCTATTTAGTAAATTGTGGCCATCTGGACACCAACTAAAAAGAGCATAAACATTATCCATTCTGCTGAATATTAAAAGTCATAGTAATCATTTCTTTTGAAAGAGAATAGTACCAGAAAGCCATTACATATTAGAAAGAAAAAGGGATGAACAGGAAATCACAATAACCACTATAAAGAACACTTAAACACAACTCTTGGCATTGACATAATTGTCATATGTTTATTCAGAGGAGAAACTCCAATGTTAGTTGTTTATCAAGGAAGGGAGGTTCCGTCTTGCTGGGAGGACTTGTCGACACGTGCCGGACATTTCGCAGGTGCAATGGAGAACTACATTTGCTTGTTTCTTTGCTGCGAGGGTTCTTCCTTTAATGCCGGACATCCGGCGGGAGTCTCCGGGACTCGCCATTAGTCTGGGATCATGACGGCGCTGGCTTTGTGACATTTTTCGGCCATCACCAGACTAAATTAATTTTATTTATCTTGATTAATTCAATAAAATTACGGGACATCCGATGGGGACTCCTAGGGTTTAGGAACGGTCCGCTGGGGTGATGGTGCTAGCTTTGTGCTATTGATTGACCGTTACCAGACCGATTTAATTTTTATTTATCTCAATTAATTTGAGAAAAATAATGGGCACAACACTTATCAAGAGGCTTTTGCTCTTGTAGCGAAGCTGAAACTGTCAAGGTGATTCTTTCATTGGCTATTCAGTATTCTTGGGTTCTGTACCAACTAGATGTTAACAATGCCTTCTTGAATGGTGATTTACAAGAGGAAGTGTACATGCTGCCACAACCTGGAATTGATACAAAACAGAAGGTTTGTCGTCTGAAAAAAGCACTCTATGGGCTGAAACAGTCTCCTAGAGCTTGGTTTCATAGATTGCGTCTTGCCATGGCCAGATTTGGTTTCAAACTATCAAATGCTAATCATACTATGTTTGTCAAGTGGACAGGGGGGCATATACATGTGGACGATATGATTGTCACCAAGAAACGATGAGGCAAGAATTAAGTAATTAAAGGAAGACTTGGCTACTGAATTTGAAATTAAAAACTTGGGTGAGTTAAGATATTTCCTCGGAATTGAAGTAGCCAGATTAGGCAATGGGGTTTATATCTGTCAGAGAAAGTATGTGTTAGATTTGTTGACTGAAACTGGAAAGTTGGGGTGTAAGTGTGCAGCAACATCAATTGAATTACATCATGGCTTCTCAGAGACAAGGGGAGAAGAACTCACACTAGAAGATAGGAATTTGTACCAGAGATTTTGAAACATTAGGTATCAAAAGTAAGAGAGACTTAAATCTGGAGTCATTTGCCTCACAACTTTGGAGATCTGGGTTTTACATCATTCTTACCTTTGCCTTGAGAAGTCATTATTTACCAACATTTTCTCGGCTTCAAGACACCTTTACAAAATAGAATTCTCATTTCAAAGTTTTGGGTACCCAAGCCTTCTTGGGTCCCGAGGGGTTAGCAACACTTCCAAAAGACTTTTTCCACATTTTGATAGCATTCAAATCATCATTTCTTAAGTGAAAATAATCATGCATTTGGTGACCATTTTTACCACAGTAATGACAAGCAACATTTCTTTTGTAAAATCGATCATCATCACTTTTCATCAAGGTGCATGTGTACATCGTGTGACCTACTTCACCACAATAAAAGTAAGTAACATGATTCTTTCCAAAATCACTTTTGTCATTCACGTCATCATTTTCCTTCGCAGAGTAATCATTCATTACATGTCCAAATCTACCACAGTAATAACAAGAAAAGTTCTTTTTGACAGACCACTCATCATCCCTTTTCTTTGTAAAGCAATCTTCCATTACATGGCCATGCAATCCACAATAGAAGCAATAAATATTGAAGTTGTTCTTTATTAGTTTTTCATGATTCTTAGAACCATCAAACGTTTTCACTCTTAATTTTAATGCGTCATCATCATATTTCATTAAAATGTAATCATGCATTTCATGGCTAAATTTACCACAATAAAAATAAGAGACATTTGTTCTTTTGGTTGCGTGACAGTGTTTGTCATGTGAACAATTGGAATGCGCACTGGAGGAACCAAAGTCATTTTTCTATTTTTGACTTTGTTTAGCATATGTAATCATGAATTCATTTAAACTTTTAATTTCATTTTTTAGAGACAAGATATGCACTTCAGAGCAAATCAATTCTTCCTCACATGATGTGATTTTCTCATTCAACAACAAATTACTACTTTTGTAACTTTTAATTTCTTGTTCAAAAGCATGTAATTTATCACAATCATCAACAATCACATTTTTTCTTTTCTCAAAAGTATTGAGTTTATCAAGCAACAAATTATTTTGATCTTTCAATTTCTCAATTTCTTCAACAAGATTTTTGTTTGAAATCAATTCATCGAGCAATAGTTGATCGTTGGATATTGATTCTAATTTTCTTGTCAAGTATGAAATTGTTTCTTAGTGCACATCAACATCATATAACAAATTTTCATTCAAGTTCCTAAGTTCAGAATATTTCTCACATGAGGATGCAACATGTGTAGTATTTTGAATTATCTTTTTCAATTTTCTATTTCAGATTTTATTATCTTATATCTATCAAGCAACTCTTCATAAGCATTCATCAATTCTTCATAACTAAATTCATCTTCATCATCAGAATCAGAATTTACCATTGAGCTTTCCTCACTTGATTTATCTTGCTTGTCGGCCATCAAGCACTCGCTGTCCTTCTTTTCATCATAGTTCTCGATCAAGCAATTTAATGTTTCATTGGCCGTCCTGCATGAGAAAACAAGTGTAAATTCTTCAAGATCAATTGAAGCTTTAAAGACATTTAAAAGCATAGACTTATCTTTGTGTTCCTTCTTGTATTCATCAGTCCATTTAGACATATCTTTAGGGAGCTCATATGAGCCATGCATAACTAAGTTCCAAAGTTTAGGATCAATAACATTAACAAAGCAACTCATGTGTCCAAGCCATTCACTAAAGTTAGAACTAGTAAAATGAGGAGGAAGAGAAGACAAACAACTATTAGAAATGATGCTCATGAAGCTGACCGACAAGGATCTCTCTATAGCTCGTTAGACCTCAAGAAGATCCACAAGAGACCAAGCCATGAGAACACACTTAAGCCATAAATAACCAACTTTATTGATAATTCATAATTTCATTACATCAACACTTGTGGACTTTACTAGAACCACAACTCAACTCTTACATTGACATCTCACTATCAATCAACTAACAACAATTCATGATTGACTCCTATCTGGGACCACAAGAAAAAAAGACAAGACATGCCAAGACTACTAGGCTGGTACGCTCCAAGGTCACTCACGCCCTTTCCCATCCGATTGAAGGTCCTCATCCGAGCTACCTGAAAAGGTTAAGAAACTGGGTGAGTGAGAGCTCAGTAAGAATTATATCTCTATACCAGACAAAGTTTAAGTAATTAACCATTTAATGAGATATCAATAAGAAATCACATAAGGAGAATAATGACTTAAATCAATAGAAAAATATTGACTAAAGTAAGCAAAATAATGAGATGAAAGTTGACTGAGAATAATGATAAAACAAGAGTAATACAGTAGATAGAACATGTGCATGTAACTAGAATTTTCGTGTGATTGGCCATGTCAAGCACACATGTATAATCACGTAATCAATTCATATAACTCAAGTGGAATAGAATGTCATAGATCAACACGATAGTAATTACTTTGGTGTAATGTCACACCTTATCATTACAACTTTCATATGCAACAAGTACTTTCGGGCACTCCTCCTAGGACCAGACTGAGCCCTAATTGATGCGTTGGCATTGAAAGATGGATCCAAGATCCAAGCAAAAATCTAGACATACATTAATGATGGCCAAGAATTTCAAGGACAAACTTATGTAACCAAGGCATTAAGAGTAGAGATACAGATTCCCTAGAAAACAAGCTCAATAATCCCAGGGGAAGTCATTAAAGAAAATGACCTTAGAAATAAGATTCAAATAATTTTTAGTAATAAGGTTTCAAACTAGACCCAATAAAGGTTGCGAATATCAAGGAATAATAGCCCAGAGAGGCTAGAATCTGGACTAGACTCGAATTTCCATAACACAAACGTAGGAAACCAGACTTTCGAGAAGCTGGACTTTAACACAGTCTAGTCCATGACTGCGACCTGAACGCGTCCAGAAGGATGGCTGCTATCAGGATCAGGTGGCTAGTCAAGATAGCACGTGGTCCAACGATCAATTACTTCTGCAAATAGAAGAATGAACACAGTTTTTGTGTAGGCTGCGTTCAAAATAGCACTGGCAGAACTCGGATAGAGCCTCGTTCCGCCCTTCCAAAGGCCGATTGAACCTCGTCCCATGCAGTAGGATGAAAATTCATAGGGTTTTTAAGATTTTTATGGTACAACCTGCTCGGTATTCTAGTGGGAATCTCTGACTCATGAAGATTTACAGAGATCTTGATATAGTGGTTTTAGTCCGACGAAAGGAATATCCTGCGGAAGGTCCCAACTACAGCAAGAATTGGGGGTGATAGTAACACGGAAAAATCTGGTAGCAACGGTAAGTCAATACCTTCGGGATGGCATGACTTTCAAACAAAACCCCTAACTTCATGGAAAAACTGGAATAACACTAAGGCTAACATGTCACAGAAACACATGATCATGATCATTGATAAGTTAACAACAAGTTAATCTACTCTTTTTTTTCCTCTGCATGAGATAACATAGAGAAGATAGGATTATCAAGGGGACGCTAGATCATGAATCACAATAAAGAATAAACAATGTTACATGAGCCTTAATTAATTAGTGCATTTCTGACTCGTTTAACCCTAAGAACATGTTATCTAACCTCGGTTAATAGAGATCATACACGAAGAAGATCGAAGTATTGTTGAAAAACCTAGGACAGAACGTGGTTTGTCACCTCTGAAGAGGAGTGATCTCGCGCACAGTCCTGAGCCGTCCGATCTGGTTGACATCACCACTAATGAGGGATCTCTAAGGTAGGAAATGGATTAGAGGAGCCCAGGGTAGGAACCCTGGGAGAAACCCTCCGATGCTTAAGTCAGCGATCGGGTAGAGTGCAGATGGAAATAAAAGCAGGAGAATAAGAGAGGGGCACGAGACCACTCTCTACCAAGGAGTGTGGTGTTGAGTGCTTAGGGATTCTCTTGTCTTGTTCTTACTTTCATCTCGGAGGGCCTCCTATATAGCCACCACCGTAGGGTGCCTGAAGGGACTAGGGGCGTTATGCTTCACGAGAAGACCCTTCTTCTCCCTTGTCCCTTGGAGTTTCCCTGTTCGAGCGGTAGCGAGATCCCCGTCAGGAGGCATGCCCTGTCCGTTGAGGTTCCAAGCATAGGAATCCCCCTAGTGAGGCACTCGCCCTTCTCCTGGGGGTAGAGGGTAACACTGTGACGGTAGCATTCAGGTACCGGTTAGGCTTTCCCGACTGTCCGACGCTCAGACTTTCGAGCCGAGAGGCTGCCTAGGAAGATCTACTCCGAGAATGTTTGGGCCTCAAGATAAGCGGGCCTGTTCATGGGGCTGTTGCTTAGGGAGCTCGGCCTGGTTGGGTCGCATTGGGCCGAATTGGGCCGATTTGGACCTGGTGTGGCCGTCCTGATCCGCGCGTACAATTGGGCTGTGGATTTTTCCCTCTCCACTTGCCCCCTACTCCTGAACTAGAATTTGGGGCTCGGAGATTAGGATGCTATGGGGTAGCATTGGTGGCTCGAGTGGGGATATAATCGCTGGCAGGGGCCATTTAATGCGGATGTCCTCGGGGCATGGGTATGATGATGATGATGCTTTCCTCGAGCCGACACGGGGAGACCCTTCTGGGAGTTTGAAACATCGCGATACATCCTGCCAGAGGCGTTGGGATAAATACGTAAATATTCTGGATGCTTACGTCTTACATTTCCATCACTAGGGCTTTCTCTTTGCTGCGCCGACATTGAGAGGATCTATGCACCGTGAGAGTGACTTGAGGGAGTGGAGAATAGCGGAGGCATTCGCAGAGTTGGCAGAGATCATGGGGGCAGCGATCCGTCAGCTTCCCCCTCCCCCAGTCTCTTTCGGCTCCGTGGTCTCCTCTTCTTCTTCTTCTTTGCATTTCTCCATGGCGGAGTGTGATCCCGCGGTGGAGGCTCGGGTGTCTGAACAAGGAGCGGGAGGTTTAGTACCCAGCCATCCTTTGCACAGCGAGCTAGGTGAGGCTGAAGTGAAGGGGATTGAAGTCCATTATGAACTTCTGTGGTGGTATTTCTTTTCCCTAGCCAAGCCCCATGAGTCGAGCTTGGACACTCGTTCGGGCCTCTTTTGCATTTTTCTTCTAGCCTGGAAGTGTAGTTTCTGCCTTCCTCTCGATCCTTTTGTCGCACAGTTGTTGCAATCTTATCAGCTGGCCCCGATCCAGTTAGTCTCTAATTCCTACACTTTCATCTTCTATTTCATTTTTCTTTGCCGCCAATGTGGGATCAAGCCCTCCTTGGATCTTTCTGCACTTTCTTCGAGTTGAAGGAGTAAACCCATGACGGGAAGTGCTTCTTCTCTCTTCAGGCGAGGAGGAAGAGGAGTTGTGTGACCCTCTCTCCTCGTGATTCTTCACACAAGGGATGGAAGACTCTATTTTTCTCGGTCGGGGCTAGCAATGGGGTCCCTTACTAGGGGTTCCCCGATAAGCCCAACTTTCATCCGGTGTTCCCTCCGAAGCCATCGGTGGTCTCCTCAGAGCTGAAGGAGGAGATTAGGATCCTTCAAGAGAATTATCAAACCGCTGTTGAGTTGATGACGCTAGCCAATGTCGAGGAGTATCCTCGTCAAGTGATGCCACCCGGTGGTGAGGACCCGATGCTTCAAACTTCAGGCTCTCTTATCTCAGTCGGTCGAGCCCTTCGCTAATGATTTGCATTTTGTTGAGCAGAAACAAGGTGTGGTGGCGGCGAGGGGCGACCAGCCGACTGGGGAGTCGTCGAGCTTGAGGGGGTGACTACTCCAGGTCCACTTCAGGCTTCAGCGGGCCCTTCTTCTACTCGAGACAAGTGAAAACAGATCTCTCAGGATGATGCCTCCGGATGTCGAGGGTCCAAGCTAAAGGATGCTGGGGAGTAGCTGCTTCTGGCCTTGATGAAGGCATTGACCGTCGAGAAGATGCGGCTGAAGATGATGAAGACTTCCCACCAAACCGAGGAGCCCGTCACCAAGGGCATCTGTCACCTGAGCCTTCTTCCGGCAAAGCCAGAGGTGCCTACAGCGGTTGAGGGGACTTCCTCTAAACTAGTGAAAGCGCTGGGGGAGGGTGTCAGCTCGGAGGTCCCGGTCGAGGTTGTCGGAATGCACAACGAGGAGGAGGAGGCCGAGGTGCGGGTTAGAGCCGAGTCGAGCATCATCGCCCCGAGCATGGAGACGGTCGGGGGGAGTGCTCCGACCCCGACACTTCCAGAAGGGGCCCCTCATCCTTGGCAAGGGCGGTTCGCCATCCAGGCTACCTTATACAATTGGTGCTGAGACTTGGCGCCTCCGTCGATTCTAGAGGAGTTCCGACGGTGTTCCCCTCCTATGCTCTTTGAAAGGGTCATGGAGGGAGGTATCTTCATGGCTCAACTGGGAGTCGAGTTTACCAACTTCATGGTGTGGTTGGTGAGCGAAGAGAGGAGCTAGTCCTAGGTTCACGTCGAGTCCCACCATAGGATCGGTCAGTTGAGATCCGAGCTTGAGGTGCTTCAGAAGGAGGTGGCCTCACTCCGGGCGCGAGACTGGGCGAGCTAGGAGGATACTCTGGCATAGGCCGAGCAATTATCCCAGGCTCGATATACGGTCGAGCTCTAGACCAAGCTCTCGGAGGAGGAGCGTCGGGCCCACGCAGAGTGCTTGAGCAAATGGGTGACCGAGCGCGAGGGGCTCGAAGGCCAGGTCTGAGAGACTGAGTGGGCAAAAGGGGAGGTCGAGGCGACGCGGGCCCAGACCGAGGCAAGACTGGCCAAGATCGAGATGAAGCTGGTCGTGGCCGAGCTCGAGGAGAAGGTAGCAAGAGCCGAGGCGGAGGCGGTTGAGCGATACTAGAGCCTGAAGGAGTATCAAGAAGCACTGAAGTAGGCTACCTTCATGTGTTATGAGCTAGGCTACCGCCGAGGGTTACAGAAGGGTTTTGCCCAAGGCTACAGGCAGGCAATCATACTGGCTCTGGAGCTATCCTCCGATAAGCTCCTCTTCTCTTCCGGGCAACACTACGACTCTGGTGAGGATGGCTCAGACTCTCCCTCGTTGACGTCGAGTGATGAAGAGTTGAGCAAAGGTGCCTCTACCTCGACAGAGGAAAGATCGCCAACTTCGGATGCTTCGGGAGGGTGCACAGATGGGGTAGCTCCCATGCACATCATAAATGACAACACCAGCCACAAATTCTCATCAGCACAGCCTAACTAACACTCATCCTTCCATAATAACGCCAACACACCCTTACACATCAAGAGAATGGGCGTCGCTTCTTACAGTCAACCATATTGCCAAAACACAGAACACGTCTCACACAGACTTCATGGCACACAAGAGAGGTCAACCAATCTAAACGCACGATGCAAGGCGACAGAACTTAGCAAAAATGCAATTCTCTTTGACCAAGGAGAAATGAACATACCTCCTAGAAAGTGGAAGGTCTCCACGTCTGACCTGACCTTGAACCTCATGCACGCTAGGAACCTCACCTTCCAGCATCAAGAAACACCGGCACTACCACCGAGTTAGCTACTCTGACAACACTCAACAAGTGTCCCATCATACCACACTAGTAGTATCTCTTAATGCACCATCGCAATTCCCTAAACTACAATACACCATGCCTCGAGCACTAGCTCTGCTGATCGTCAGCCACACTGTACCGCAATGGTTGAGCTAGCCATTGCCACACGCTCCCTGACAATGCCTACCTCTGATCTCATTACCATTAACGTGCCAAAACACTTACCGAGGAGCGAAGAAATCATAAAAGACGCCAGGCTCAAAGGCCGCTATATCTCTAGCTACCAGACATCATTCCCTCAAATCTGTCCTTACTGGCAGCAATCCATTCTCAATTCTCGGATCCTCAAAATATCCATCTCTTGAGCTACTGTACACGGACCACTATGCCAAGAGCCACAACATGAACCATGATCGGCACCCGCCAACGCTCATCCTCCAATCCTGAATTTGCCGTGGACCTTCACTCTATTAGGGTACACGAACGGGATCTAGAGGGGGGGGGAATGGATCCCCCAATTAAAACTATACTTTGATAAAAGATTGAGAGAGAGAGAGAGAGAGAGAGAGAGTGCAGTTCTTGTGTACACACAACAAGGTCGATTTGGATCTAGATTCTATCGACCTTGGCAAGGCTTTTCTTTTGCATTCCATGCATATCTGTCAACCTGTCTCCATTTCTCTATCGACCATGGCACATCAATTTATCATCTGTCCTTTATTTTTTCTGTCGACTAGATACACGAGTCTGTCAACCATGCTTTTGTTCTTTGAATGTGTTGACTTCATCACAGATTCAACACGATTCCTTTGATTCTTCTTCATGATCTGTAGACATGATCTTTGATCCTGTCGACATGAAGTTCTGATACTTAGTGAGTTCCACAATGAATTCAATCAGATTTTATTTTGTTTAAGATACTTGATTATTGATTAATTTTTGTGAGTAACGAATGAATTATGATTCATAGAAGACATCATCAAAATCATTTACATAATATTCTCTCCATTTTTGATGATGGAAACTATGAGTCATTATTATGAGCTACGAGTCATTGTTTTCATCAGAACTAATCTCTTGTTTTCATCAGAACTATTTTCTCCCCCTTTAATCTTTTCCCCTTGATTTACCAACCCAGTTATTGATGATGACTCAACCATTCTCCCCTTTTTTACTCGATAAGAATAATGACTCAACTAATCTCTCCCCCTTTGACATCGTCAAAATAAAAAGTATGGACGAAATAAGTGAAAGATCCAGAAAACAAATTGTAATAAGCAAATGAACGGGCAACATTTTGTTTAAAAACTTTTGAGATTTCTAGCATGGGTATAGACCACAGTAGTGCATATAGACACCAAGTCCACATATGTTCTATGTTCTCCCCCTTTTGATATCAATCAAATGCTTGGGCAACCAAGTGTTTTCTTTGTTGATATGAAGTGTTGGCCAATCTGATACCAATTGCATTTTTATTTAGAAAAGCATTTATGAGAGACAAGTTAGTAGGTAGAATGAAAAAGACTTGCATTCACTTTAAAAATTGAGTCGTTACATAGACTCAGACCAGTACATCAAGACTTACATTGACATTGACTTAACTCGGATTGAACATGACTCTAAACAAGTAGACTTGATCAATACATAACTGAAAATTGACATATACCAGACAGAACATAGATGACTCTCAAAGGGACTCCTCCTTTACATCAGAGACTCAATGGCACATTTCTCTCCTTCTTGAGACTTAGTGTCCTGGCGGTTGAAACCTTGAAGGAGGACGCACGTTGGATCTACCTTCCCTTTGATTAGTCTTAGCATTAGCTTCTCGAACCAAATGGTAAAGGTCCTGTTCCATGTAGATCATGTATTGACCAACATCATAGAATTCAGTCCAGAGGCGGTTCAAATCACAATTAAGCTCGAAAAATCTCTGGTGAGCATTTCTAACAGTGTTCTCCAATCTGTCCAGGCGCTCATTCATTCTGGACTCAAGACTATCTAGTCAAGCTCCTATTTGAGTAAACTGGGCATGAAGAAATCAGTACCAAGCTGGAGGTAAACTGGATGTATTGGATGGTACTACCGGAGTGGTGGAGGGTCCTACCTGATATTATGGAGGAGGGATATGTGCCTGTGTAGGAGAGTGAGGAACTTTGGTAGATTCATTTACTACATGTTCATGACCCACTTGTGGGGATGGTGGAGTGGTAGGTTGTTACTCAGGTACATAGATGATGCGGGACGGACGCGCGACCTGGGACTCTAGCTCGCGATCATCCCTAAGCGAGGGAAATGTAGGACCTGACGCGGTTGAGAAACCGGCCGTGAGTCGAGGGTATCGGCTTTCCGCGTTAACTCGGGTTGAGTCACGGGACGGTAACAATGGAAGATAGATGAAGGGTGCAGCAGCAACACAAAGTAAATCCGCAAAGGCATCATCAGCGAAATCACTAGTGAGGAAATCTAAGAGCGGCAAAAAAAGGTGAAAATCAGTGGCAAAAACCCCAGCAGCTACACCTAAAGTAGAAATTTCAAGCACTTACGTACCATTGGAGCTGCAGGGATAGAGATGACCCCAATTGGTCCAGGAGGATATCGTTCTCTGATGATAGAAGCCATGTGTGTTAGATGTCTGCTCTCTATGTTTGAAATGCAGCCTGGTATGGAAACACAGGTAGAACAGGATGAAGATGTAGAAGCTGCAATCAGACGGACAGTTGCACTCGGAGAATTGAAGTACCTACAACTGAGGAACAGTCCCTAGAGCACACAACAGAAATAGCTAGACCAATTGGGGTCATCTCTATCCCTATAGCTCCAACTGGTACATAACAGCTTAGAATTTCTACTTCAGGCGTCGCTCCTGGGCTTCTGCCACTGATTTCCCCTTTTTCTTGCGGCTCTTAGGTTTCCTGACTGGTGCTACTGCTGATGATGCCTTTGCTGAGGTACTTTGTGTTGTTGCTACATCCTACACCCATCTTCCATCTGTTAGGATGAACCCAGATTTAGTGAGGGTGTTGCCACCTATGACACTCCCATGAGTGCTTGGTTCATTAGACACATTGATATCATGATGTCTGAGAATTCTGGTGAGCGCAACACCATAGGATAGGTGATAACCCTTCTTGTAGTCATTTTTTTCCTTCCGGATGTGTTTGAATGCAATGGCCATTTCTTCAAAAGTAAAAGCACCAATATTTATTTTCATTTTCTCCTTAAGAGCCCACATAACTTTAAGGTCATTCTGGCTCACACTCCCACGGCTTCCTACTTTGAGGCATATACACTGTGCTGATATGAAATGAAGAATTCCCAACTCAACATTCATATCATTGATAAAAATATTGTCTGCCTCTCTGTTTATCAGGCTCCTGATCATCTTTGTCTTTTCTTCCTTCCACAGGTTTCCCTGGGGACCGATACCACAATCTTCTACCGCCACTACACAACACACACATATGGGATTTGCAATTCTCAAAGCGGAGGCAAAGGAAGTTCCATTTCCTCCTGCACTACATATCCTTGAGAAACCTAGAAGAGATCAGCCCACTACACAAGACACACATATGGGCTATGTAATTCCCAAAGCGGAGGCTGAGGAAGATCCATCTCCTCCTGCGCAGCATATCCCTGAGAAACCAAGAAGAGACCAGCCCACTACACAAGATACACATATGGGCTTTGTAATTCCCAAAGCGAAGGCTGAGGAAGTTTCATCTCCTACTGCACAACATATCCCTGAGCCAGCACAAGTGCTTGCCTCAGTGGAGAGTGCAACTAGAAAAATCAAACTAGAAAAACTCCCCAAAAAGAGGAAATCTGCTCTTGAGATCTTGGAGGCAGGAGCTCTATAATGTTGGTGACTGCTCGAAGTAAGTTGCGAATTACAATCTGTCAACTTGTCTAAGAATTTTTTCGGTCATAGTTTGGGTGCCCTTTGGCTTTCTTGTGCTTTATTTTTTTTTAAGCTGCCCGTAGTGCATGTTGCCTTCGACCTTCTTCTGTAATGCACAAGTAGTCTATCTACCCTTGTAGCAGAGTTGAGACTTTGACTTTTTTGGGCTTGGGGACCCCCTTGGACTTTTTACTTTTCTTCCTAATGGGCTCACCCTCTATCCATCTTTCTCCTGCAGCAGCTGCCCTTCTTTGAGCTCTGGCAGCCCGCCCACTGATATGACTTACAATGGGGTTGGACCTTTGAGCAGATTTCCTCTTTCTGATTTATGCACTACTTGAATTAACGCAATGATATGCCTGCTAATACATTTCTAGGTTTTTTTGCAAATTTCTCTCTAAGAATGGTTTTCATGCAAAAATATTTTTTTATGACGGGGAACCTAGCAAGGCTAGTAAATCCCGCGCTCACATCCCCCGAGAATTAAATGTGAGCCAAGTAAGCCCCCCCGGAGTCGAACTTGGGACCTCCCTACCATGAGACAAGGTTCTTCACCAGTCGATCCACTCAGGGTTCTCTTCTAGAAAGGCCTTTCCTTTTTTATGTTATCGTTCTTCTGCTAATCCCTACAGGCTACAGGCAGTCGAGTAACATCTAATGTGGAGCGAAATTAAGATAGAATGAAGTATAGAGATATTTGAATTGCAATTGACAAAATAGAATGTAATAATAATGCAAAGCCAAGGTAAGGAAGATAATTTGATTTTGTGCGTCCTTGAGTTGGATCCATGGATCTCAGATGTTGGACTTTAGTGCAGACTGCAGACCTTGAGTTGGATGATCCAATTATTGTGAAACTTTACCTGCATTACCGATATACCTCCCCATTGCAGGAATCTGATATAGGAACTGAAAGAGGCCCTACAAGTGAGGAAATTGGGGATGGTGGGAAACATCCTTGTGGCATACTAGATTTCTAGATACCCCCCTGCTCCACAACCTCCAGACCCACCTTTGGCGATAGGCATTCTTGGCTAAACGTGCGACATGCATTAACGGGAAGAATTTCTAGCATAAACCAACTCATAGTAGGTTTGCAAAAGGTGCATCTAGGGGGAGACTTTGTGTTTATGATAAACTCAAATGAGTTTATTCCAAATTCATTTTCAGCCATCCAAACTGAGGTTATTATGATGGAAAGTGAGATTACGGAAAACGTAAAAGCTTTTATGCTTTGCATTTAAACAGGTCCTGTGTCTTTTCAGAAAAACTGATACATGTTGATGAGGCTTCTGGGTAAATCCATAGATGCAAGACCTGGTGGATGTCGAAGGTGCCCTAACAACAGCATTGCTAAATTTACTTCAATGTTGTAGCTTGACCAACTGCTCAAAAACATAAACTATTTTTTTTCTGAAATATGCTCCAATTCAATGTTACACTTGCAGACTTTCTTGGTTGGCAACTCTGGTTGCAAATATTCAATCCCATCGACACCATCTTGTTTGGACTTAGTGCTCTTTGCCATATGGAATGCCTTTGTTGGGAAAGTTCAACAAATTCCCACTATTTTCTTGGCTGCTTCCGATTTTGTTTTGTCTCTTTTGAAAAAGGCTATGTGAGCTATGTCTAAGGTCAAAAATGGAGATCTATTGTCATAGGCATGAAGAAGAGAAGAATATATGAACTGAATGATGGAGAAAGAGAAACAAAGAAATTCCAGATGGAAAGCCACAGTAAAGGGAACAAAAGAGTCCATCTTAATAATATTATCCTTTCATGAGCGTCTGCAGGGCTGCAGGGTCGGGGGAGGTGGGAGGACACTTTTTTATTAGCTAGGAAGCTCACTGGAGCTATCAATGGCTTCAAAGTGAATTAGTTAAAGGATTTATCATATGTCTCACCACTTGTTAATTCTTTTTACCCTTTTCTGAATGCTTCTGAATCTCTTGAAAATGATTTCACTATGCTGTCATGTCCCTGAAGTCTATATGATGTCGTCTTCAGCTACGGCATTGTTTGCTTCCTCAATTAGGGTGGGGGGCGTTGAGAAGGAAAAAGTTCTCTTTGTATATCACTATATCTTCACCCTGTCTATGTTTTGAACTGCTTTAGATTTTATTTAAACCTAAAGCATGGGCTTTTATCTGAAGCAAGCTTTTATTCGAGACAAATGGGGTTTGTCTTAATTGATGGATAAATTATTCTTGTTGAAACATGTAACTTTTTTGTATGTGAACTATGTTACTCAAAGTGGAGAAATTTATGATGATATTGTACGTAGAGTTAATGAGATTGCTGAGATGATATGCATAGACAGATTGAGAAGACAAGATTTGAAATGAAACTATCAATGATTTTGGAGAAGTTACATTATTTGATGTTAACCCGAAGACAAATGGACTCAAGTGATACGGACATATGCACTCTTATTAAAGCATGGTACCAAAAGTGGCCGGAAAGTGAAAACTCGATAATAAAAAAGTTGAGGAAGACTTAAAATGGGATGATTTGACTTGATATATAAATTAAAGGATATATCCTTTAAATTTGATAATGTGATGTTTAATGAAATAAAGTGCCGGAACATGATTCATGTGGTCGATAAGTTTAGACGATGATGTTGATGCCGGAAAAAATGACAATGAATATCTCTATATATAGCTACTTGTAATTTGAACAGAATGCTAACTCTTAGGTAGATTTCAAAATGCGTACGCAGGGTATGTTCTTTTTTCTACATCAAGCTGTAGAGACAAAATGGATTCCATACAATTGCCCCATTAATATCTCATCCTTACATTCAACTTTAAGATATATGACTTTCACTACCCATATACATGACAAAATTTAAGTTAGGGAACATATGATTAAAATATTCTCATCTTGAGTGGAAATACAACTAAACTAGCTGTGAGTACTAAGTACGCAATTCTCATTGTACACTCCAACTCTAACGTTTCGAAGTAGAAGACCTAAATATTCCACAAATTAATTAAGCCATGATGTTCCTCGTATATATGTAATTGAGCATTTTGACATTTGGTTGTTCTCGTTTATGATTAAGAAGTACACGCCGTTACCCGGCAGTAGTCCTGCCTGGTCCAAAACTCCGGGCCGAGTGATCCGCGACGCGTTGCCGTTGTTGACGACACGGCATGGCCTTCGTTTCTTGCTTCTCCCCGACACGGTCCCCGACACGGCATGGCGAACCCTACACCACCACCCGGGCCTTCCTACGTACGAGGTGAACAGAGTGGCAGCCATCGATGTTATTTTCATCCCCTGCCGGCTGATGGGATCTGTAGAGATCGGCTAGCGAGCCATGGTTGGCCTCATCGATGCTTTGGGACGAAGGAATATCCACGTGTGTGTGCGTGTAAGAGAGAGAGAGAGCAGTGCTCTCCTTTGAATGGTAGCTAAAAGGAGATGGATAACCCAACGCGAGATGGAAGAAGACCGTACCCCCACTCATTCACATTATCATATATTATCCTTCATGATACGTTCCGGCAATAATTCTGTAGTGGGTACGTATATATATTCTCCTGAATGCGGAATCTCACACGTTAAGTCAGGGAAGGAAGGGTCTTATTTTTTTGTCTTAAAAGCCATGTGATTATGTCATTAATTTTATTGCATAAAGATGAGTGGCACAATCCCAGCAGTGGAGAAGAGAGAACAGTTTAAAAAGGAATTCATATCTCTACGACCGATATATTAATACTGCATGCTGTTAATAATTTCTAAGACCCTGCAAAGCTACTGGTTTCCGTAGCACCCCATCTGCTGCGTGATCACCGCGAATTTTGGGGATGGCAGGAGGTACTTGAGGCCACAGTAGAAAATATATATATCATCACAGGCTTTCATCTGCTAGGCATCAGATCTCATGGCAGCCTTGCCTCTGCCTTCAATTCTGCTTCCTCCCCTTCATCTCCTTCTCCTCCGCTCTCAGCAGCTCTAGTTGCGGTAGCTAGTAGAACATCTGCCACTTCCTAAACAATATCGCGCGAGCCATCCGGACATCAAGCTCGGCGATTACGTCTGCGTTTCGATCTCCGACACCGGTATCGGCATGACGCCGGAGGTGCAGGCGCGCGCCTTTGAGCCGTTCTTCACCACCAAGTCGTTCGACAAAGGCAGCGCCCTGAACATCGCCTTGTTTTATCGCCGCTCCAATCATGATATCCAGCCCTTCGTTCAGTATTATTCCGCCTTTACCCTCGGCGACTCGGTATACACCGATGTCTCGGTGAGCACCCCGATGAATGTGGGCGCCGAGAACAACACCGGCGTCAATATCTATGGTGCCGTTCCCCTGGGCAAAAAGCTCAACCTCCGCAGCGATATCTCGGTCTTCGACAGGTATATCACTACCGGCACGCTGGGTGGCAGCCCGATCAATAGTTTCAATTACCGCATCAATCTCAACGCGAGCTATCAGCTTTCATCGACATTCGTGCTCGAGTTCTTCGGTAATTTCAACTCTGCCCGTAACGAGATCCAGGGACGTTACCCCCATTTCATCTCGTATAACTTTGCAGCCCGTAAACAATTCTGGAACCGTAAGGGAAGCATAGCCCTCACGACGACCAACCCCTTCAACTACTATGTTGGTCAGCGTACGGTCCTCTCCGGTGCCGGCTTCACGCTAAACAGCCTGCGCCAGGTGCCGTACCAGAGCTTTGGGTTAAACTTTACGTATAAGTTCGGAAAACTGGAATTCAAGAAAGACAAAGACCAGCCGGCAGACACGGGACCGGCCCAGGAGCCTTAGTTCTTCAACCCGATGCGATTACTGTCTGGGACAATTCTGAGCCTGATAGCATCAGGACGCGAATGATCGACCATCGGCGCCCGCACAGCCTTCAAAACCTCTCCCGACGAACTCGTGAGGTAAAAGGTATCGTTCCGCTGCACCATATGTCTGCCATCAGGGACGATCTTTGGCGGCGTCATCTTGGCAACTTGCGACGTTTGACCCTTGCCGCACGCGAAAAGCAGCACCGCGCCTGCGATTACCGGCACTACGAAGGCCTTGCGCATCCATGCGCGACGACCCGGACTAATGTTTGTGATCATAACTAATCTTCGTTTTATGGGTGAATAAAAAAAGCTATTAGCCAGGGCAGGGGAGAGGCTGCCCGCATCGCCGGCATAGGCCTGCAAAAGCATCCGCGCCAGCACCTCCGGATCACCTTCCGCCCCGCTGGCGGCATCGGCCGTAAATTCGAGCACCATCGCCAGCTCCCTACGGATATACCAAAAGAAGGGATTCATCCACATCACGCAAACCACCGCCTGCATCCCGAGAATATCCCAGCTATGCCGGCCACGGATATGCGCCAGTTCATGCGCCAGCATCTTTCTGTTGACATCTTCGTTCCTGTCCATCCCGCTTCGCCAAAAGAGATTGCGCAAACAGGAAAAGGGCGTCCCCGGTGCCTCGGTCTCGACCAGGTCGTAGTTGTCCAAACGAATACACCGCGAAGCCCGCTTAATTTTATACAGGGCCCGGATCTTCGCAAGCGACGTCAGCACCAACACGACGCTTATAAGCACGCTGGCCCCCAAAACGGGCAGCCACCATGACGCCCCTCCACTTTGCACCCCCGGCGTCGGCGATACCGCGATAAATACCCGTTCCACCGCCGCAGGGCTCGCCGCCCATGGCGCCCAGGGGATACGCACCAGCGGCAAAACGAGCGCCACCGCGACCGACGATAACAAATAAAAACGGTTGAAGCCGTGCATCCTCCGCCCGCGCAGAGCGAGTACATAATAGCTCGTCAGCAGTCCGCTGATCAGCACACATCGTATGACAAACAGGAAAAGGCTTTCCATGCTAATGGGCCCTATTCTCCTCATGGGCCCTCCTCTTTCAATAGGCCTACTCCTTTTAACGGGCTTTCCTATCCCGCCTGTGCTGTTGCTGGCCCAATCAATCCTCATCCCCACCTTCATGATCCTTTTAGGCCCATGCATCCTTCTATTCCTAGAATGGGCTTCCCTTCATCTCAGGTCAGATCCCCTTATTTGGCCCGCCATCATCCCGGTCTAAACTCCCACTCTCTTGCTTAGGCTGGCCCGCATTCTTCTCGGACTCTTCCCACCGAAGAGATGATCGCTCAAGCCCAACGCCAGCTTGATGAATTGCAACGCCGAATTAATCCCCAAACTTCTTTGGATGTCCCATTTGTCTTTCAAGGTCTTCAGCTTCCACCACGCTCTTAAATTCCTATCTATCGCCATTACGGTGGAGTAGGTGACCCCTATGTTCACCTGAAGGAGTTCTCATGTGAGTCGGCCCAATTCCGACATGACCAACGTTTAATGGCTTATCTGTTTGGTCTGTCGTTGGAGGGCCCAGCTCGGGATTGGTTCTTTTCGCTACCGTAAGAGCAAGTTGTGGATTTTCAGGCCGTGCAGAAAAGATTTGTTTAGCAATTTCAAGACTAGGTGGGGCCCAAGTACTCCATGGTAGATCTGGCCCAAGAGAAGATGAAGCCCGATGAGGAATTCTTGACCTTTGTCGACCGCTGGTGTCGCCTAGCCGCGCAAGTCCCGGGGCACATTCTGGAGGGCGAACAAATCAAGATGGTTATTTCCAATGCAACGTCCGAGCTTAGATGCATCTTAGCCCTGAATGATATCAAATCCTGGCAACAACTTTACAGTCGAGCCTTCTTCATTAGCCAACAACTCCTAGTTTCCCTTGACCCCGAGTCTCCTCCACCTTTATCTTCCACATACACTTCCCCTCCACCATCCTCCATGAGTCAGCCTTCCACGTCATACCCCTCCATGAGTCGGCCTTCCATTCCCGCATACCCATATACATCCACATGTCCTTCCACTCCATATCCCTCCACAGGTCAGCCCTCCACTATTCCACCTCCGCACACCCCTCCACTTCCGGTCAAGGAAACGTCACATCTCGAGCTGGTGGATGCCATCCATTATATTCCCACTCCCTCCACGCCTCCACCTCATCCGCTTACTAGCCCTCCGCCTTCACCTACACTATTCCCTTTGCCTATGCAACCTCCACTACCACCTCCACTACCTTCCTACACCTCTCGGCATCCACCTTGCCTGAAGTAGGCTCCTTGTTCTCCACTGCCAGAATCTTTCCCCGATATTTTCAGGGTTTTGATGGCCACTCACGCATTACAACTCCCTTCGGTTATGTCTTGTCGACCTGCAGTCGGGAATTTACTCTAGTTTTGTGAATTTCATCACCAGTAGGGGCATTTGGTTGAGGATTGCCCCAAGTTTTGGGAGTTTGTGTATAGTTTGGAAGACCAGAAGATGATTGATTGGGCTATCGTGCGCAGAGTCATTTTGGATCTTCACAGCAAGCAGCAGCAAGCAGTGCCGCTTAGACTACCGTCTCCACTTCAAGACCAGGGGCACCCTGGTGATTCTTTAGTTAACAAAGCACATGCTCTGTTGCCCACTTCTTCCTCTATTCCATCTCTGACGCATACCCCAGCCTCTACCCAGGCTAGTACCCCCCTTACACCTACTATTTCCACCCCTCACACCTATTCCCAAGGCCCATCGACGTGTTGTAAAGATATGTCAAAGAGCGCCACCACCGGCCACATCCTCCACTACACTGCCACTTTCACCATCACCACCTCCATCACCCCCTTCGCCACTTTCATCGCCTTCGCCATCCCCTTCACTATCACTATCACTATCACCGTCGCCTTCGCCATCCCCCTCACTACCCCCACCTTCTCCACTTCCTTCACTTCCCCTGTCACTGTCATCCTCTGAGCCTGAGCAGGCCAAACCCGAGCCTACACCCACACCTCTGCCTTTAGCTCCACCCGAGCCTGTCATCACCATTATCCCTCCACCACTCGCATTATGTCCCCTGCCACCCTTCCAACCTTTCCCTTCTAACCCCTTCCTACCTCAAGGGGTAGGTGCACATTAACTGTGGTGCCCCTCGGGTCCCGGGGAGGTGATAAGTCAAGCCGGGCTTTGATCATGCATACCAAGGGTCGAGAGTTCATCTGTCGCATGTCGGTCCGAGTCCGAGTCCATGGCTGCCTTGGGAGCAAAGAGCATTCATCTCTGAAGATGGTCGTCAAAGGAAGCTCCTCGGTGCTAGTGCTAGTTTCTTCACAAGCGAGGCCGGTGGCAATCTCTTTGCTCAACGGAGAATTCACAATTGATGTTGTTATTACCCCTCGCTTGATTACCGTTCAGCTCACTGGCCCAGGAGAGTTCTCTACTCAGATTGTGCTAACCCATACGGCCGCCAAGAGTCTACTAGATTCCATGTTCAAGGGGCAATTAGCCATATCTTCAAGGTTGGCAAGGGGCATTCCGCAATTGCTATCTCATCTCCCTCAGTTTATTGGTGAGACAACTACGTCAACGCCGCGCATCACCCTCCCTCAGTTTTGTCCTGCACTCCTAGTGAGGGAGTTGTACGTCATGCCCAATTACCGAGTGGAGATGCCTAATCTCAGGCTATTTGTGCCAAACGACAAAACTCCATGGTCTTTCGATATTCATCCAATTAAGGAGTTATGTATTCACGAATGTCCATCTATGGTTAGCACCGCATGTCTAGGGGCAACCGTCCTGATGAAGCTGCATATTCGTGATCAGGTCAGGCCATCTGCCAGGTGGGCCCGTTACCTGAAAAGACATTACAAGAAAAGGACCGACTCCGAAGGTAAATGAGTACAAGGATCGCTCCTCGTACAACACTGATTCATGGTGACGTAAGCCGAAGATGCCACATCCCGGGACCCCCATGGCGCCCCACACCTAGTCCCCACACGATGCCTAGCATCAGTCAGACCACAGGTCAGCATGTGGATCGAGGTCCGCTCACCCGGGTCTCGAATTGGCACGAAAGAAACCACTGGCTAGGCCTCAGACGATGAGCGATCTATCATTGGCCGTTCACGGATGCACGACTAACTCGTAGCTACGCGTGGGAGAAAGATGGGCCATCCTGGCCGTCCCTCACTCCCAATGGTAAGAAACATGAACGATCGGATGCTAGCCGCTCAGGGGAAGGGCGGCTAGGATCCCGTTGTTCCAAGGCATGGATGGTCCCACCTGGGCCACTCATGTACCAGTGGTACCAGAAGATGAACTGCCAGGCCATGGCCGCTCATGGGGACATGCGGCTAGACCCAAGTCGCTCACCCCAAGACACTGCGTAACGGTAACAAACAACGGTCGGAAACTCACGGGATGAGCGGTCGGTCCTGGGCCACTCAAGGGATGTGCGGTCACAGACAGGCCACACATGCCTCACTGTGTGCCGAGCCAAATAGCATCGGGCGACGTGCGGCCAGCCCAGGGCCGCAAGAAAGGTCATGCGGCCAGACCCCAGCCGCACACCCTAGTGCACTGTATAACGATCACAAACAACGGTCAAAACTCCAGGAGATGGGCGGTCAGCTGGGGACCACACGAAGGGACATGCGGTCCCAAGATAGACCGCTCAACCCCGCTGCACGTCGAGCCTGACTCGCAGCACGCCAAGCCGATGGGCATCTAGGACTAGACCGCACAAGGGATATGCAGTCCCTGGTGCGACCGCACATGGCTCACTGGTGCGAAAATGGTGAACCTCACTGGAATTGCCCATTTCGGCCCTAAACAAGCCCCACGGAGGGGGAAATGAAGGGAAGGGAACCCCCAAGCCCCCTAGCATGATTCTACGCCCCCAAAATGTGGAATCGCGGCTTAAAATGATAGATCAGGCGAACTCTCCCCGATGTATGCTCAACCCTTCCCGGCGTAAAAGAACCCCTTCTCGGCCTCGCCTCGGCCTACAAACCACGGAAATGGAAAGGCGATGAGCTGGGGATCGTAACCCTACCTCCGGCTCGTGACGAGACGTCAATCCGAGCTCGATCCCACGAAGAACGCCGTTGAAAACCCCGCCTTCTTGCGCTTCCCACGCTCGCCGCACGTCCACGCGATCGCCTCACCGTCACCCACGTCGTCACACCGTCGCCCCGCTGCCGTCTGCAGCCAGAATGGAGCTCACCGCAGTCGAATGGGCGAGAGAGAGGGAGAGGGACGCACGTAAGAGGAGGAAGAAGAAGAAGAATAAGAAATGAAAAAAGAAACGAGATGTTTATAGAAAATCTTAAAATTTAAAAAAATATCAAAAAATAGAAAATCACGTTTTCGCTATCCTCAGAACGCACCGATCACAACGGTACCGGTGACCTTCCAGGCGGCGGGCTTGTGGAAGGGCGCGCGGGTCTGCTGCGCAAACAGCGGCGCGTCGTCGGCCTTTTCGGGCGGCCGCGTTTCGACGGGCTGTCCTTCCACCATGCGCGGCGGGGGGAATTCACGGCTGTCGCCGGGCGTGGGCGGCGGCGCGGGCGGGGTGGTCTGCGCGGCCACAGCCGTGGTCAACAGAAGAAAGCCGGTCAGCCAGATGCCGCGCATGATGATTCCCCCGGATGTGTTGGCGAATTCTTGTGGGTTTGTCTTGCCACTCTAGCCCGCCCTGCCGCTATAGTCGGCAAAAATCAGCCGGGAGGGCAGCATGAATCGGATCATCGGGGCCGCGTTGGGCCTTGCGCTGGCCGGCGGGGCGATCGGGGCCGCGCTGGCGCAACAGGAAGGCGCGGTCAACCTGGTGCCTCCGCCGCGCCGCCTGGCGCCGCCGGTGCCCGCGCTGCTGCAAAGCCGCTCGCACGAGATTTACACCAGCGTTTGCTCGGCCTGTCACGGCAACGACCTGAAGGGCGGCAGCGCCGGGAGCCTGCTGACCACCGCCTTCCTGGACGGCCATAGCGACGCGGCCATCGTGGACGCGACGGCCAACGGGCCTTCGGGCGTGGCCAACCATGGCTTCAAGACCATGTTCTCGCCCGACGAGATTTCCCAGATTCCGCCCTATCTGCGTATCCGTGGCGGCATCCTGAACCGTCATGTCGGTCCGATCCCCGACATCACCGGCAAGGTGTTCAGCACCGAAAAGGCGAAATTCAAGGTCGAGACATTGGTGAAGGGGCTGGACCAGCCCTGGGGCATGGCCTTCCTGCCCGATGGCCGGATGATCTTTACCGAGCGCGCCGGCCGCCTGCGCTTCCTGTCGAAGGACGGCAAGATGAGCGCGCCGGTGACGGGCACGCCTGCCGTGTTCGTGCGCCAGGACGGCGGCATGCTGGATGTGGCGCTGCCGCCCGACTATGCCCAGACGGGCTGGATCTACCTGTCCTATTCCACCCTGCTGCCGGGCTACCAGGCGCAGCCGGGTGATGAAACCGCGCCCAACCTGGCGCCGCCGACCATGACCGTGATCGTGCGCGGCAAGGTCAACGACAGGAACGAGTGGGTGGACCAGCAGACCCTGTTCCAGGCCGATCCCGAATTCTACCGCAACACCGCCGACCATTACGGTTCGCGCTTCCTGTTCGACGGCAAGGGCCATGTCTACTGGTCGATGGGCGAACGCCATGACTACCAGGCGTCGCAGAACCTGGCGACGCCGCTGGGCAAGATCCACCGCATCAACCTGGACGGCAGCATTCCTGCCGACAATCCCTTCATCCATACGCCGGGCGCCATGGGCAGCATCTGGACCTATGGCCATCGCAATCCCGAAGGCCTGGCCATCGATCCGGTGACGGGTCTTTTGTGGGAAACCGAGCACGGGCCGGTCGGCGGCGATGAAGTCAACATCATCGAACCGGGCAAGGATTATGGCTGGGGCGTGGTCACCATGGGCATCGAGCCGGGCATCTGGCGCCAGCACGCGGCGGGCATGACGCAGCCGATCACCTTCTACAATCCCTCCATCGGTCCCGGCGGCATCAGCTTCTATACCGGCGACAAATTCCCGGCCTGGAAGAACAACCTGTTCGTCACCGGCATGGTCGGCCAGCGGCTGATCCGCATGGAGATCGATGGCCGCAAGATCGCCCACCAGGAAATCCTGTTCCAGGGCTTCGGCCGGGTGCGCGACATCCAGCCCGGGCCGGACGGCAATCTCTATGTTCTGCTGCAGAACCAGAACGGCGATCCCAAAGGCGGCTCGATCGTCCGGCTGGAATACATTCGGACCCGGATTTTCCAGCTTAAGCAGGCTCCATTTGCGGAGGTCGCCGGCGTAAGCCAGCCGACCGTTTCTCGCTGGGAGCGCGAGCCCGGTTCCGAGCCGAACCGCGATGAGATGGAGCGCATTCGCAGCGCGGCCATCAGTCGCCGCCTTCCATGGGACGATAGCTGGTTTTTCCAGACGTTCCCTGACGATGAAGCGGAGACCGCCGCATGACCTTCGACACCCTCGCCAACATTGGCCTGCTTGCTCTGATCCCGCTGTTCGTATGGGCGCTGATCGATGAGGTGCGGGGATGATTTTCAACCTTCCTCCCGCGCGTGAAAGCTCCTCGGGCTCCACACCACGCGCCAACTCGCCGGCCAGCGCTGGCGTTTTTTATCACCTGCCCAACCCGTTCTGTTTCGCCGGCCCTCTGGCGGATGATGAGGTGGAGACTGTCGCGGCGATTGGACAAGCCGACGCGGTAGTTTCCACCTCTGAATCCGGCCTCGACGAACTGACATTCGCATATGTCACAGGCGGCGTTCGTGCCGTGCTTGATCGTGAAGTTCGCAGGCTGCGGAGCGCGCCATGCTGATCCAGTTCACCAAAGAGACGAGCGGCCCGGCCCCTGGGCCCAATCGACCGGGCCGCGCTCACATGCGCGGTGATGGGGGCAATATCCCGCGCAATTCAACTCAGCTTCGAGCCGATCCTCCCCGGCTGTTGGTCCCGGTCGCGCCGTCTCGGGTCGAAGAAACGACGGTGCATAGCTTCCTATCCCGCTGCGGCGCGGCGCTTCGTGATGTTGCTGCCATCGCTGCTGCTGTCCTTCTCATCTGCGCGACCGGAATTGGATTCACGGCCGCCATCTATCTCTTGCTGTTCGTATCTTTGTAGCAGTCGCCGCGTCGCCAAACTGAGCGTCTGCCAAGTGTCCGTTTCGTTGTTCAACCTCGTCATGCCCAGCAACATGCACGAGGAAATTTGGAAAATGCTGACAAAGATTGGGAAATCCAAAATGAGTACCGTTGAGTTCAATTCAGCCACGAAGGGCGCGCTTAGGGCGCTCGTTGACCGCGAGGCTGTGCGTACTGGATCGCGGACAGTTGCTTATGAGGTCGTCGCCCAGACCATCGGGGCGTCATCATCCTGGATTCGCAAATTTCTCAGCGACAACGAAGCGGTCAAAGAACCGCGCATGACATTGTTTTCAAATATTAGGGCTAGTTACGAAAACCTTTGTACCCGCGTCGAACAGGAACAGCAGAGCGAGCTTGTCCGGCTCGCCAAACTTCGGAGACGGATTGATGCGGTTACTGCGGGCTTTGGTGAAGCTGTGGCGAACACAGATCGAGCGGTGGCGAGCGGAGCGCAGGTTGCGCAAGCTCTGCACAATGAACCGGAGGGCGAGCTATGAGCGCTCTACAGTCCTTCCACCAAGCCCACAAAGAACGCATCGCCCGCATTGAGGCCAAGGCATATCGACCGCCGGTCGCTATCGTGCCTGAGCCAAAGCCGGTCGAGCCGTATGCAGAAGTCAAGCTGTCGAGCAAGCCATGGTTCCGGATTATCGGACTCGTTGAGCCGACCATCCGCGATGTTCAGGACGTTGTGTGTGAGTTCTACGGCATTGAACGCAACGATTTGCTGTCTGCGCGGCGCGACATGCCCATCTGCTTTTATCGCCAAGTGGCGATGTTCATCGCGAAGGAAACGACCCGAAAATCTCTACCTGAGATTGGGCGCCGCTTTGGTGGTCGTGACCACACCACGACGTTATACGGCATCCGCAAAGTCGCACGTCTGATCGGCACGGATCGCGAATTAGCCGACGAAATCGCTGAGATCTCGGCCCGGGAGATAAGACTCACTTCGTGAGACAACATGTAGTGCCTTAACTTCTTCACCGCGAAGACCAGGGAGAGACAGACCTTTTCGATGGGGGTGTAGTTGACTTCTGCCCCCACCAGTCTTCGACTGAGGTAGTAGAGAGCTTGCTCCTTTCCCTCATCGTTATTCTGGGCGAGCATTGCCCCCAGTGAATATTCGGTGGCTGCTATGTATAAGACGAGCGGCTTGCCCTTGACAGGTGCCCCCAGCACGGGTGGCGTCCTCAGGTATTCTTTTAGATGGTCCAGCGCGTGCTGACATTCGCCATCCCAAACGAACGGCGCATCTTTCATCATTAGTCTGTGAAAGGGTTGGCAGCGACCCGACAAGTTGGAGATGAACCTGCGGACATACGCCAGCTGCCCCTGCAGAGACCTCAGCTCCCGGATATTTTTCGGAGGCGGTAGCTCCTGGATTGCTTTTATCTTGAGAGGGTCGATTTCAATCCCCCTATGTCGGACGATGAAGCCCAGGAATTTCCCACTGGACACGCCAAAAGCGCACTTCATCGGGTTCATCTTCAGCTCGTATTGCCGGAGCCTTTGGAAGATGATCCTGAGGTCACCTAGATGGTCTCCCCTCCTCTTCGTCTTCACGACCAAATCATCGGTTGTTGCATAAGATCGGTAGGGTTCGCATCATCGGTCGTCGACCCGGCATAGACCCACTCCGGGATTTGCGATTTCAATCGCACATAAACGTCTTGCACAGCCTTCAGATCCATCGTCCGGATCAAAAACACATGCGAATAACCGCGCATAGCCTCATCCGTGGGGTCATTGTTCCGCAAAATGGCCACGATCTTATAGTTGGCCGGCAATTCATAATTGGCCGGGTTGGTGAGATAGGCCTCATCCCGTTTCAGTTCATCCAGGTTCACCGCCACGGCAAACTGCAAGACGCCGCTATCTCCCCTGGCCTTATCGATCACCAGCTGCGTCGCCGGCTGCGCAATCTCAAAATCGCCCACCCGGTTCTTCCGGATCAGCTTCGCCGCAGGCGCCTTACCGCCAGTCCCAAAATAACACACATCCTCAAACCCGCTAAACGTCCGAAAATTCGAACGCTTATAGAAATCCTCCAGCTTCCGCATCCGCGCCGCAGGCCCAAAGAACATCATATAGTAAGGCCGGCGGATCCCACGAACGGAAACAGCGGACCCATTCCCGCCCCCGCGCGACTCCACATAATACGTCCCATCGAAATCCGAACTAAATTTAAGGATCATCGTGCTAAAATCCCGCTTGCGCAGCTCGCTCGACAACACACCCTCGACATTGTCGCTCTGCTGTTTCAACAGCTCCGAAGAATTACCCCGCCCTACCGAAAAGATATAATCCGAGATCAGCACATGCACCGCGTCCGGATCAGCGCCGATCACCTGTTGCAACATCGCATCCATATAAGAGTCCTTACGCCCGCATCCATTCCGAACAAGACTGTCGTGATTCAGTGTCCGGATAAACGCATTCGCTTCCGCCGCCGTCGCATTATTGCGGTAAGGACAAATGCGTTCATTGACATAACCCAGATCGATCGTATCGGCAAGCCCCTGCGTCTCCAGGTCTTTCAATAAAGTATGCACATCGTTCTTGAAAAAAGTCCCCGCACCCTCCAGATACCCATCCATACTCGCCGAATTGTCCATATACACCGCATAAGTCACCGGCCCCGCCGCAGCCCGCGGCCTGGTCGTATCCACCGGGTCATAATCCACAGGCGCCACCCCGGTCGACCCCCTGTGTCCACTACTACCTCCCCGTCCACAACCAAAAAAAAGAAATAAAACAAGAAATGCTCTGGTTGTGCGGGGGTCGACCCATTCCGGACGGGATCCGCGAACCCGACTAAAACCCATTGGAAACCTTTCTAAACACTACCAAAATACCCCCAAATGGTTCCTAAACATATTAGGATGTTTTTAACACATGTTAGGAGGGGTATTTGGGTCTTTGGGTAAGTTTCCTATATATATCATTGTGTACTCTGAATTTGGAACTTGAAGAACCCTAATGCTTATTTGTTCTTTGTTGTAGGAGAAGAAAAGGGGGAAAAGGAAGAGGAGCTCTTCAAGGAAGGATATCATCTACATCCGTGAAGATTCGGAGCTCGTGGAAGAAGAAGAAAGGAAGCGGATCGACGAGAGGATCAAGAGGACATAAGAATCATCTTCATCCGGCTTCCCTCCAACTTGTGGTTCAAGGAACATCTTCATCCGGCTATTGGAGTTTGAGGGAGATAATTTCTACATGCTTTTCATACTCTTTGAGATGTGCTTCATGTTCTCTATTTTGGGTTGGGCATGATTTGAACATTTGTGTTTATCTTTCAAACATTAGAGATATTCGTGTGTGTGACCGTTTGTATACGGTCGTGTGGTTTAGTGTGCCGCGGTTGTTGCGGTTTGTGTGTGTGTGTTTGATCCGTGGTCGGATCGTGTGTTGGAGCGTCATCTCCGTGTTGGGGGATTTATCCCCGTGTGTGTGTGCGGGCGTTGTCCCGTGTGTGTTTGGAGCGTCGTCTCCGGTTGGGGATTTATCCTCGAGTGAAGCCTCACCGGATTTGGTGAGGGGTGGACGTAGGGAGCCCGTCGTGGTCCCGAACCACCTTATAAATCCCATTGTCTCGTGGTTTACATTGTGGGACTGTGTGGTTTGTATTATGGGTGAGCTTAATCCGTTTACGTCACCGTGTGGGAACGGAGAGATTGAGAGAATTAATTATCTTGTTTAGTTAATTTCTTCAATCTCGATAAAAGTTGCCAATTCCGTTTGCATTAGTTTTTAATTTGCCATCTAGTGTGGGGGACAATTCAACCCCCCTTCTTGTCCGCGCGTATAGTCTGGGCCAACACGATGGGTTGCTCACCATTCTCGCTGGTATACGGCTCAAAAGTAGTCATCCCGATAGAGCTGGAGATACCATCATTACGGGTCACAATCCAACATGAACTGGTTATAGACGGCCAGGAAAATGTTGAAAGAAGACTGGAGGAACTCTCCAATTTAGAAGGGCAACGACTCAAAGCCCAGTAAAACATACAGGTCTGCCAAGCTCGTATGGCGCGCACCTTCGACAAGCTTGTCAAGGAGCATGAATTCAAGAAAAGAGACCTTGTCATGGTCAAAAGAAAAGATGTGATGGCGGCCAATCCAAAGGGCAAATTAAACGAAAATTGGATAGGACCGTATGTGGTCCAGAAAGTCTATAAAGGCGGAGCTTACATCCTCGTCAACCATCGGGGAGAAGTTTAATTCCCACCCCTCAATGGGAAGCACCTAAAGCTATATCATGCGCCGCTGCCTCAGTTCGGCAATCAACTAAAACTCGCATTACACAATGAGCAAACTTCTATAAAACTCTTGTAATGAGTTTCTATCTCACACCTATTTTCAGCCCTGTCGAAATAGGTGATTTCTTGCTCGGCACTCTATCAATGCCGATCATGCCATATACTTGGTGCCCATGGCTTTCTGGTCTTAGCCGAGGAGCTTGGCTTAGATCTCCATTCTATGGCCAGATGAAACCTAAATCCTTGCGTCAGCATAAATCCAATGTTGACAATACTATCAGTGGCCCCACTGTGATTTTTGCTAAAACCCAACGGCTTAGACCTTTTGTCTAAAATCGCTTAAAACAACCCAAGCTCTATAGTAGGTAGCTCAGGGAGGAGCTAACCGAGGAGCTAGAGATTTACATAGGAATTTCAAGAACATGAAACCTCCCAAGTTCATTGGGTCCACGGACCGGGATGAGGCCGAACATTGGGTAAAGGAAATCGAGAGGATATTCTGAGTCATTCATTGTGCTGATGAAGAGAAGGTCCTACTCGCTACCTTTCAACTAGAAAGGGATGCCTGTGCTTGGTGGGAATCGATCGAAGCAACTCTACCGCACAACCAAGTGTTGTGGGAAGAGTGCGTAGAACACTTCAACAACAAATATTTCTCCGATCGGGTACAAGAAAGGAAGGCCGCTGAATTCACCTCCTTGAAGCAAAGAAGTTTGTCGGTGGCAGAATATGAAGCCCAATTCGCAAGATTATCCCGGTACACGTCACACCTTGTGGGTACCGAAAAGATGAAGGTAAGAAGTTTTTTAAATGGCTTGAAGCCCCAATATATTACTCAACTCACCCCGATGGATATCCAAGTATATACTGATATGGTGAGAAGAGCCCAACTCCTAGAAGATGCAACAGAGTTGTCTGATCACATCCGGGGAAGAGATGCCAAGAAGGAGCAAGTTACTGGGTTTGGTAATTTCAAGCCCTCCTTCAGGAAGAAGAGACCCAATGATAGGCGTAACTTCAATAAAGATTGGCGTAATTTCAATAAAAGATGGGTGTAACTTTCAAAAGGATAAGAAGTCGAGGTCGTTCGACAAACAAATTGTCCCTATCACTACATCATCAAAGGAACTATGCAAATACTGTGAGAAGCTCGGACACAAAGTAGATGAGTGCTGGAGAAAATTGGGAGCATGTCTTCGCTGTGGGAGTCGAGAGCATCGAATCCCGAATTGTCCACTTCTCAACGAGCAAGCCCCACCAGAAAAGCTTCTAGTTGCTGTCAAGAAGCAAAGAAGACTTCAAGCTCTTATGGATACGAAACCAACCGAAGATAGAGGCATCGTAGAAGGTACTCTCTGTGTGTGCTCAAGGCTTACCTCTGTCTTTTTTGACACTGGAGCTACGCATTTATTTATATCTAAGAGCTTTGCTGATATTTTACCTATGAAGGCCAGGTGGTGGTGTCCTGTTCATCCAATATTCTCTCAAGTTGTGCGTGTCGGGCTCTCCTGGCTAGTGGACTCTCCTCACGGGTGGGGAGTCTCTCAATGGGGGGAGTGGGCTCAATATCTTCACTAGGTTCCACTGTGGGGGCCCTTTTTGGAACTAGGTCGACCACTTTGAATTTGGAGCTCATTCCGTACTCCTCGGGGAGACCTATCTCATAGGCGTTAGTGTCAATGCGCCTCGAAACTTAGAAGGGACCAGTCCTACGAGGCCTCAATTTGGCGGTGGCTCCTGGGGAGAGCCTCTCCATCCTCACGATCACAAAGTTACCCACATGTAAGTCTTGGTGGCGGTGGTGAGAGTCAGACAACTGTTTGTATGCCTCATTGTTCTTATGGTTGTGCTTGCAAAAGATGCTATGCAGTTTCATGAATGATGATCCTCTAGAGATGAAGGGAGGACCCAGACAACCAAAAGTGGACCAGTTATGCTTTGATGTTATGAAGACTATGATGCACCTAGGTGGGCCGGGACAGCTAAAGGTGGCCCTATCATGCATGGACCTTTTAGCAAAGGTTGGAGGACCGGGGCATCCGTAGATGAATCTATCATGGATGGGTGTAGCAAATGTCGGGGGTCCCGGACATCCGTTTATGCCCCTACCATACATAAGACTAATGACAAATGATGGAGGACCATTGCACCCAAATATGGACCACTCATGTTTCCTACTTGACATGTCCGCCCTCACCATTGCATAGTCACCCTCACGGAATTCTAGATGGCGTTGGTGAGAGTCAGCCTGCCTCTTATAAGCCTCATTTTCATTGCCCATGTGCTTGCGAATGATGTCATGAATAATATAATATAAATAATGGTAAATAAACAGGTTAACACTGCTCTCGTCATTCCCGGATCCTTTGCATGGGAATATTAATAAGGCCTCCACGGGTCACGCTTGAATCTTAGGTTCATCCTATCGTGGTCATTGTCTGACCCATGTCCTGGGCCTATAGCCCGCTATGCTTAGACATTTTTTTCCTCGGGATTTAATCTCGAGACATCTCTCGGTTGCCCCCTTTGGCACTGGACATATATTAACGATGCCCATGCGAGTCACGCCTCGATTACGGGAACCTCCCCCATTATGTCCGCTGCTTGACTTCACACCGGGCCGATAGACTCGCTGATTCTCGATCACTCTGATCGGGGATTTAACCAAACGTTTCTGTTTCTCTAAACAATGAACTTGCCATATCTCGGCATACATATGCTTCGATTTTCCTGCGATGATGGTGGCTTTTCCAAGCCAGGCATTCGTCCGAATATCGAACGGTCGATGTGCGATCAATATAATTATGTATATTCTTCTGACTCCTCATATGGGCAATTTTTACCCTTTCTAACACATCTTGCACACAACTAATTTCTCTGGCCATGATGCCCCATTTCTTGGTGACTAATCAAGGGTTTTCTCCTCAACGAGGAGATGTAATTAACGCTGTGACCTTTATGGCACGGTGGGTCTCCAGTCCCGACCCGATACCCATAATCGTCTGATTAGTCAGACGGAGCGCACGTTGGACTTCAGACCACTCTAGTCTCGAAGCCCGAACACATCGTCACATACGTGACTGGCACGCCCTAACACGATAAAACCAATAAAAGATACCACGATATTCTATTATAATTTTAGTGCATCCAACAAGTTGGCATGCCCAGTGGGACCGGACCACCTTTCATCTCTTCGCCGAGATTTGGGGCCTCATGGCCTCTTCCTAAAATTCTAACTTCCTTAGTTTAGAATTGCAAGGTTGGATTCCGATAAGCGCGATGGCAGTTGCCCTTGGACCGCTTGTGGTGGCCAGCCATGCTGAGCATGGCTACCTTGCTACGCCGATCCAATTTGACAACTTTCTTTCGATTGTTGGCTCCCCCAACTTCTTGGAGGTGGCCTTTGTGGACTTCCTAGACATCCAGGAGGCGAAGCCCGTTACTGTTGCAAGGGCGGCGCTAAAGGAAGAAACAACGGTGGGCTGCTACGTCTACCACGCTCAACACCACACCTTAAATAGCAGTAGGCACACATCGACTGCCAGGAGGGCGGCCGAGAAGAATGTCGGCACGCTGTGAAGCCGACTCCACTTTGGTCAAATCCATTCTCATTGGAGGTGTTCGAAGCTCACACTACTGAAGAAAAATATGAAGAAATATGCTTCGCACCGGCAAGCGTGGATCAAGCTAAAGCCGCTATTTCTCGTCATGATAATCAGTCCCCGGAGTACCGGGGCATCTTCCACCACCTAATGAAAAGGCATGTTGTCATACCCCTCTTCCACCTGAAGGTGTGGGGGCAAAAAAATTCAACTACTGAGGGTCTAAACGTGTCCGACAATGATGATAGGATGCCACCAGTCCCACCCGAAGTCAAGATGGGAAGCGACATTCCCAGCTTTTACCGATCTGGTCCTGCTGTGCTGGCAGAACTATGTCAGAAGCTACAAGAAGTGGAAGTGCTAAAAAGAAGACCGATTGGAACGAGTTTATACCCAGTTGTACTCGGGCAGGCGAGACCCTCATTATATTTTTTATCTAAATTTCTTGCATTTTTTTTACCATGGTGTAGGCACATGTATATTCCGTTGTTGTTGTTATTATTATTATATATATTTTCCTTTATTGCTTCCTTCTGTATTAGGGGAGAGTGGGCCGTCGAAGGGCCTGAAAGCAGGCGTACCGGCGAAGGAATAGGGCGTGCCGGCGAGGGGATGCAAAGGGGTGTACCGCTGGAGCGGTTGGGTAGGGTGCGCCGCTGAAAGGGTAGTTGCTGAGGGTGTACATGTGCCGCTGGAGGGTTCAAAGAGAGTGTACCGGCGAGCAGCCTCAAGGTGTGTGGGAGAAGGAGAGATGGCTCGTGCAGGATTTGCCTCAAGCAGAGGAGAAAGAGACTGGGTGTACCGATGAAGGAGGCAAGGCCCACTCCTCATAACGATTTCAAGGCCTTTCTTTTCTTCCCTTTTTAGTTTTTGGTCCGGCCTCATACAGATTACTCCTTCCTTTTTGTTCGGGGTGCTTAGTTGTTATCCGGTCCAGATTTATTCGTGATGCCCACGGCCTATTTTCCTTGGTTAAAGTGTTTCGTTAACTATTGCGCTCTTTGTCTGTTAATCCCCCCCTTAGTCCCTATCACATTATTATTACTCTCTTGTTTCTGACAGAATTTCGACAGCATCTCCCCTTGACCCGGGCGTAGGGGAGAAGTGGGGAACGCGCCCACATAGAGTGGCGGAACCCAACAAGTGGAGGTGGGCGTCTGAAGACTACAGCACCTTGGACAGACCCCGGGTAAACGCGAAGCGAGTAGTGAAAAGAGGTGCCGGGGGGGATAAGCTAAAACTCTGGGATCAAAGGAGCAAGGATTGGTGTGCTGGTCAAGAAGCCCAGGGGGGGTACCGCTAAAGGACTAAATGGGAGGTTGGGCTTCACCGACGCAGGATTGTGCCGGTGAAGGGGATCCAAGCGTGAGGGGTATGCCGGCCAAGGGCCGTGCCGGCGAAGGCTGGTTAAAGGGGACTAGGCACACCGGGCAAGGAGGATGGCACGAGTGTGCCGGGCAGAGGACTATGCTGGGGGGCATGCCATTGGGGGGAGATAGTCAAGGGCGTACCGCCGAGGGAGTGTGCCGGCGAAGGCTGGTTCGGAGGTCTAAAGGCCAGAGGCTGGCTAAACGGGACGAGTTTGAACGAGTGGGGGGGAGAGGAAGGTCATGGGTTTTTTTTGAGCCTAACCTGGCTGGAGGGAAAAGTCTCAGTTAGGAGGGGGAGAAGTGGGGACTAGGTGCCCGCAGGGGCTAGAAGTGGAAGGGCTCAGGCCACAGAGGGGGAGTGGAGGCGGAAGAGCCCTCATCTGAGGTGACGGGATCACTGACGGAGAAAGGAAAAGCACTACTCGGGGGAAGAAACCATCAGACGCGAGCGTAAATTCACGTGAACAGAGACGGCGGAGGGACCCGAGGAACTGAGCTTTCATTTGCGAGGAACACGGAGGGAGGATTACAACGGAAAGGGAAGGAGGAAAGGGAGGAATTGGGGCCAGGCAGAGGCGACGGCACCCTGCTTCCCCTGCTCTCCCTGCTACACCTCTTACTCTCCCCTTCTCTCCCTTACACTTTCTTCTGGTCGTCGTCGAAGGATCTTCCACTGCCGGACTCTCCTTCTTCTCCTTCTTCTCTTCTTCTCGTTGAGCCGGCCTGCACTTCGGCCTCTCCTCTTGGCCTTCTTCTCTCTGTCCCCTGTTTGCCGCGGAGGAAGGGGTTTTTATACTCCAGCGGCACAGGGCTCTTCAAACACGGGTGGCGATGGCGGGAAATCCCCATTAAATGGGATTTGACTCTCCCGTAGGATGGTAGCCAGCGTGGCTCATTATGCCCATAAATTGGGGAATCGGATCTCGGGACATTACAAAGTGGTATCAGAGCACACGAGACAGACCATGATAACAACCATTCCAAATGTTCCATAGTGGAGGAAGTGATAAGATAGAGTGGGGAAAGGGTAGAGTATGTTTGGAACCATTTAAACCCCCTCACCTAAACAAGTGTATGTTCTTTTTCAGAACCATGCCGCCAATAAGGCAAAGAGATCTTCTCCAGGTGGACGAAAGGGGATCGGGGGTAGATGACCCAAATGGGGAAAATGATAGAGCTGTCCATGCTCCTGCAGTTGGTGGCGGGCAGGTGCCCAATGTGGGAGTCAACCTAGAGGGGTTTATGCATAGCTTCAAAGGGCTGATGTAGGCCATGCAGCAATAGATGCTACAGTAGCTCGCAGCCACACCACGTCACGACCTTTCGGAGCTCGATCGGTTCCGAAGATTGGCGCCTCCTATTTTTAAGGGGGAGAGCCGTCCAGAGGTGGCTGACTTGTGGCCCAGTGAAATGGAGAAGAAGTTTTGCACAATGCAATGTCCCGAGGAAGAGAAGGTGAATCTAGCGGCCTATGTATTACAAGATCAAGCTGACTTGTGGTGGAAGGCCAAGATGAGAACCACCTTCGCCGACTACCATGATGGAGACATATTATGGGAAGAGTTCCTAGCCATCTTTCGAGAAAAATATTTCCTCAAACATGTACGAGATGCTAAGGAGCAAGAATTTTTGATCCTCGAGCAAGGGACCATGTCGGTAGCCGACTATGAGGCCAAATTCTCCGCCCTAGGACAATATGCTCCACACATATTCTATGACGCTCGTCGGAAGGTGAAGAAATTTGTCAACAGTCTACGTAGCAGTGTCTGATGCTATGTTGCAACGCAAGACCCTGACACCTGCACAACGGCATTGAGGCTTGCTCATCTAGCCGAATGAGAAAATACAAGGTAAGAGCTGAGGCCATAAAGATTTGGGGAACATATAAGGTCAAGTTCTAACAAATGTTCATGTACAAGTTCGCTGAGGAGCAGAAGTCATCGGGCAAAAGGCCTATGTAGACAGGAGGGAGACGAGATAAGGAAAAGGTGGCCTGCCAGGGACTGGCTCCAAAGGGCAGACCGGGGGTTCCATCCTGTACCTAGTGTGGCCGCAACCATCTAGGACAGGAATGCTTGAGGGAAAAAAGCAAATCCTATGACTACGGTGAGGCCGGACACTTTGCGAGGGACTACCCTAAGAAGACTCATCAAAAGCCAATACCCTAGTAGGAGAAGATCTAATACAGAGGGCGAGTCTATGCACTGATGCAAGAAGAGGCAGACAATACCCCTACCATGGCAGAAGGTATGCTCCTCGTAGATAATGTTTATGCAAAGGTCTTGTTTGACCCAGGGGCTACACACACATTCATATCCACTAGTTTTGCCAACCAACTAAAGAACCAACCCCAAGCTACATTCTTCGGAGAAATGATCGTTAGCACACCAACCGAGAAACAAGTCCACACCAAGCTCCTGATCCCCACCATAGAAGTCAACATGAATGGGAGGATATTGCTAGGGGAAGCATACATCCTAGATATGAATGACTTTGACCTCATTCTGGGAATGGACTGGTTAGACAAACACTGCGCTCTCTTGGACTGCCATCGAAAGAGAGTGATTTTTTAGAAGCCGGGGAAGGAGACATTCTTCTTTCATTGCCCTAAGGACAAATCCGGGAGAATGATGGTATCGGCCATCCAGGCTTCCAAGCTGATCAGTAGAGGATGTGACTATTTCTTGGCTAGTATGGGGCTTGAAGAACGCTCTGTCAAGATTTTGGATGACGTGGACATAGTCTGATAATTCCCTAATGTATTTCCCGAAGATCTACCGGGACTACGACCAGCTCGAGAGACGGACATCTCTATTGAGCTAGTGCCGGGCACTGCACCCATCTCCATTCCACCATACCGGATGGCTCCGACAGAACTTGCCAAACTCAGGAAGCAATTACAAGAATTGCTAGACAAAGGCTTCATCAGGCCCAGTGTGTCTCTATGGGGAGCACCAGTTTTGTTCGTACGGAAGAAGGATGGGACCATGCGACTGTGCATTGATTATCGCAAGCTCAATCAGGCCACCATAAAGAGCAAGTACACCCTACTGAGGATAGAAGAGTTATTTGACCAACTATCATCTGCTAAGGTCTTCTCCAAGATTGATCTGAGGATAGGTTATCACCAAATTAGAATCAAGCCCGAAGATGTGTCGAAGACGGCCTTCAGGACTCGGTACGGTCACTATGAGTTCTTGGTAGTACCATTCGGGTTGACCAATGCATCAGCTGTATTCATGGAATAGATGAATTAGATCTTCTGCCCTTATCTTGATCAGTTTGTCATAGTCTTTATAGATGACATCATGATATATTCTGCTAGTCTAGAGGAGCACTGGCAGCACTTGAGGGTGGTTCTACAGACCCTCAGGGAGAACAAATTCTTCTCCAAATTCAGCAAGTGTAGATTCTGGCTAGATCAGGTTATGTTTCTCGGACATGTTATATCTGGGAACGGCATATCGGTGGACCCTAGTAAGGTTGAAGCAGTAACAAAGTGGGAAGCACCAAAGACAGTCATGGAGATTAGAAGCTTCCTTGGTCTGGCTGGATACTACCGTTGGTTCATTGAAGGCTTCTCCACCATTGCAGCTCCCATGACCAAATTGACTAAGAAAGGAGCAAAATTTATCTAGTCGGAAGAGCATGAAGATAGTTTTTAGATGCTCAAGGAGAGGTTGACTTCAGCCCCTGTGCTGGCGCTTCCTTAGGGGAATGATGGCTTCATGGTTTATATAGATGCCTCTAGGATCGGCCTCAGTTGTGAATTAATGCAAAATGGTTGAGTGATCGCCTATGCCTCGAGACAGTTGAAGGACCATGAGAAGAACTACTCCACTCATGACCTGCAAATGGCAGCAGTGGTCCATGCTTTGTGCATTTGGAGGCACTATCTATATGGGGTTCGGTTTGAGGTCTTCACTAACCATCAGAGTCCCAAGTACATATTCACTGAGAAGGAACTCAATTTGAGGCAAAGGAGGTGGGTCGAGCTATTGAAAGACTACGACTTCACCTTACAGTACCATCCAGGCAAGGCGAATGTAGTGGTGGAAGCTCTCAGCCGTAAATTGATGGTGTTGAGCTTGCATCGAGAGTGGGATATGATGGAGGGTGTGATTGGATCATGACCCGAGGAGAGGAAGCAATTCGGCCTCTTGGCTGGGTTGTCGGCCAGACCTGCATACTTAGATAGAGTTACTGAGGTATAAAAGTAGGACATGGCATTGCAGAAGCAACTGAACAATGAGGACTTTCAGGTGGGGATTGATGGATTGATCATGTTCCGAGGAAGGGTTTGTGTGCGAGATGATGCGGAGATAAAGAAGGACTTGATGCGGGAGGCTCATGGGTCAAAGTTCTCCATCCATCTCGGAAGCTCCAAGATGTTCTAAGATATGAAGAGGATGTATTGGTGGCTAGGAATGAAACGAGACATTGTGGAGTTCGTGTTCAAATGTCTCACATGTCAGTAGGTAAAGATTGAGCATCAAAGACCCATCGATCCTCTCCAGACCATTGAGATGGCACAATGGAAATGGGAGCAAATCACCATGGACTTTGTGACTGGTTTACCCATGACAAAGAAAGCATGATATAATCTGGGTAATTGTGGATAGGTTCACCAAGCCTGCACACTTCCTGCCCATTAATAAGTAGACTCCAATCGAATCCTTAGCAAAACTATTCATCACTGAGATCATTCAGTTGCATGGTGCGCCTCATTCTATCATCTCTGATCGGGACCCTCGATTCACTACGAGGTTCTGAAAGAGTTTACAGCAGGCTATGGGGATAGAATTGCGGCTCAGCTCGGCATTTCATCCTCAGACCATTGGGCAATTTGAGCGCACTATCCAAATGCTAGAAGATATGCTGAGGGCATGCAGTATTGAATGGAAGGGGAATTGGGACAATCACTTGCCCCTGATAGAGTTTGCATACAATAATAACTACCATTCCGCCATCGAGATGGCACCTTATGAAGCACTCCACGGGTGGCCATGTAGATCACCAGTGTGTTGGTATGAAGTCGGTGAGAAATAGTTGTTCGGGTCACAGTTAGTACAAGACTGCTCGGAGAAGATATCGATGATCCGGCAACGACTCCTCATAGCCCAGAGCCATCAGAAAAATTATGCAGACCAGCGATAGAGAGAGTTGACATTTGCAGAAGGAGATCATGTGTTCCTAAAGGTGTCTCCTACCAAGGGAGTCATGCGATTTGGAAAGAAGGGCAAGCTCAGTCCCAGATATATAACCCTAAGTATAGTACATGGTTAGAAGCAGCATCGAGTGCTCTTTCTTTTGGTTCATGGAGCCCTAAAAGTTATGTAGTATCCTGTGATAATTTGGCTTTAGTAGAAGCATGTCACATCTAGGGTTAGTTTTGTTCTACTCTGATTTATATAGGAATACAGGCTTTAAACATGAAATTGATCATGTCATGTTATATAGCTTTTGTGCTCTTTCTATTGGATGCAAAAGCCCTAATTTATATGCGTTATATCTCATGTATTTAATTATCTAGCCTAACCCTAGCCAACCCCCGTCGGAGGTGGGCTGGGCAAAAAGGCAGTAACATGCCTGACTTGTGCGGCCACGCGATAGACCGCATGTCTATACGTGCGGCCAGTCCATGGCCGCCCATCACAGACAGGCGGCATATTCTTAACCGCACATGTATTTCATCGATGATACATTTTCTGGGAAGAGCGGCCAAACCCCAACCGCCCTTTTGACAGGCGGCCAGAGGAGAACCGCACATACCCTCAGCGGCCCATTACAGACCGCACATCCCCAGGGATGATCGGCCTGTCGTGTGACCGCCGAGGCAGATGTAAGGTCTCTACTGGACCGTCCATCCTTACAGAATTAATTTGTTATCATTTTAGCATAAATTATGTTACTAGATT
The DNA here is from genome assembly GCA_024336825.1 of Amorphophallus titanum. NCBI lineage: Eukaryota > Viridiplantae > Streptophyta > Magnoliopsida > Alismatales > Araceae > Amorphophallus > Amorphophallus titanum. Next base: position 18,160,843 of record JANBPO010002302.1, read on the forward strand.
AGTGTTTAAATGCTAAATTAGCAACGCACATAATGACTGGACTTCATGATAGTAAAACATTCATAAATTTCTGTCTATTATTTACATTGATCTTGACTCATCTTTCTCTTTCCCAATGAATGTTGAAATTAATTATGACTCATTATTAAATTGAAATTGTTATTAGGATTGTTTGACAGTCGTTCTACTCTGATAGAATTGACTGACCAATTATACTGGTTTTCGATGATTTTTAGCCTCATTTCCTTGTAATGGTTGGAACTCTCCGCTGGATATTCCTTCCGTCAGACTAGGACCTCCATTACGGGACCTCCGTAAGTCCCCGATAGCCTGGGATTCCCACTAGGACACTGGGCAGGTTGTACCACCAAGACCTGAACCTTTTCACGTGATCGAACCACTTGATTACCTTGTTGTGAGCCACGGATCACTTTTGGACCAACTGAGTCTTGAGCGGCCAGAAATGGACCATTCATATCAGTGGGCAGCCCATTATGAACCGTGTATCCCTGGCCTAGTGCTATTTACGTTGGTCGATTAAACTTGATCCATCTTCGACCAAACCATGTCTTGATTAGCCCAATAAGCCCTAGGCTAACTAGTTGAGAGTGGGCTGGACTCCAGTCCAATTTTGCCCCACTTATGGTAGCCTGGAGTCCAATTAGGGTGAAATTCTAGTTATTTAAGTCAAGTCCAGTGGTACGGACCATCTTGGACCGTCCATTTTTCTCCTAAATGGATCATATTGGACTGTTCATCCCCTAAGCGGCCCAAAGTGGCCCGTTCATCTCGCTTGTGGGCTTTTAAGTCCTTCTGGCCTTGTGCGGCCCATTCTTGACCATCTATATTAGTTGAAAGGCCCATTTATGACCGTCCTTTTCTTGACTTCGTGGAGGCTGATCCTCAGCCCAGTTCCGGCTAGTGCGGCCCAGATGAGACCGTACATGTTCTAAGTGGCCCGGTATAGACCGCTTATCCTCCAGAGTTATTTTCGTGTTTTCATGATATTGAATCCAAGGACCTTATTGGTTCTTATAACTTGAACTTTCTGGGCAAGGTATCTCTTCAACTTATCCTTGGGATTTTCTGAGGTAAGTTATACCTTGATAATTGGCCATTTAACTTGATTAATGTCTAGACATAACTTGGGATCTTGGATCCATTAAATCAATGCCAACGCATCTGACAAACTCGCCAGTCCAAAGGAACGGAATGTCCAATGGAGGGCTTGTAAGTCACGGAGAGTTGAGGCTCAATCGATAAAACTCTGAGAAACGCGGGACTATACTCACGGAATGGAATATAGTGCCAAACGGTAAGTACCTCTCTCAGGTTACTGTAAAAACTCGGGAAAACAGGAAACAGGTAAATAGCGCCTCTCTTGGGGATGCTAGTTTCTGAGACACTTAAAAGACGCCTTGATTAAGGTCGCCACTTATTAAATAGCGCCTTTACAAAGGTCGCTAAATACATAAGTAACGCCTTCTTAGGAGTCGTCAATTAAATGTGTTAATCGTTCTAAGTAATACAAATTCAGAAATTTTCATGAATGGCGCCCTTGACAGGGTCGTCATTCATTTTCCTGCACCTCGTATTGTTTCAGTTTTCTGCACGAAGGTAGTGTACCTCGTGTCGTTTTCTGTTTTCTGCACGAAGGTAGTGTACCTCGTGTCGTTTTCTATTTTCTGCACGAAGCAGCCTTTTCTCTTTTTCCTGGGTAATTGACGCCACATTCAAGGGCGTTAAATTTAAAAACAACGCCTTAATTCAGGGCGTTATTTACAGTTGGACAGGATATGTAAAAATAACAGTAATAGTCTAGTATATCAAGTCAATCAAGCAGGAATAGACAGGGATCATGGCAGAGACGGGGACTTTAACATGCAGTTATTTTAACATGAAATATCCTTTTAACAAGGTTACAGTGATTACAGTTTTCAAGATAGCTGGTTTTTAAATGACGCCTAATCTAGTGGCGTTATTCAATTAAATAACGGCTTGTATCAGGGCGTTAATTAATGAGACGCCTCTAACCGAGTCGTTACCAAAGTAAATAGCGCCCTTGTGAGGGTCGCTAATTACTGTGAAAAAATATAAAAAACGTAGAAACAGTAAAACAGTAGCTGGGAAACTGTAAAACTATAAGCCATAACCAGTTAATCTATATGCATGGATGACAGGTGTTTATTTAATTTAGTCTAACGTTGGAGGATTAGAATCCTACCTTGATATTTGAAGAAGAACAGGAAGACAGAAGGTTGCAGCAACCGGAAGAGGTTTGCAGCAGGAGGACAGCAGGACAGTAGGAAGAAGAACGTGATTGATCTTCTCCCGAGGCTTCGCAACGTAGCTCTAACAGGGACTCTAGGTTGAAAAAAGGGGGGTATTTATAGGACAAGGGATTATTACGAGTTTAATTGGGATTGAGTAACGTTTCATAGCCTTTATCGTACTCATAAAGAGGCCTATTTAATCATGAAACAGCAAACTTTCCATTTTACGGTTCTAGCTGAATTAGCGCCCTTTTCAGGGGCGTCGTTTAAATTTGACGATCACTCTTATCAGAAAATGACGCCTGGAGGGAAACGCTCCGTTTTCATAATTGGCGCATCTTTAAGGGGCGTTATTTAGGAGTTTTTATTTCGAATGGGATTCGAACGGTCGTATCAAAACGAATTGACGCCTTTCAAAGGGGCGTCTGATTCAATTAAATGGCGACTTTCATCAGGTCGTTATTTATATTTTTATTTAAATTTAAAAATTCAGGGTTGCTACACCCTCCCCCACTTAAAAAGAATTTGGTCCCCAAATTCATATGTGCTTAATGTGGAGAGTGTAAAGTATACCTCTTTAAAATAGATCCGGGAAACGCTTCCTTATTGACTCCTCGTTCTCCCATGTAGCTTCTTGAGCTGAATGCTTGTTCCACTGTATTTTTACCATGGGATGGTTTTATTCCTTAACGTGCGTACCTCGTAGTCAAGAATCTTCATAGGTCTTTGTTCATATGTAAGGTTCTTCTGGAACTGGTCCAGATATGGCTGGAAAATACCGTTCATAAGTTGCATGAATGCGGCTGGGGCATTGGTTAACCCGAATGACATTACCATAAATTCATAGTGGCCATAACAACTTCAAAAAGATGATTTATAGATGTCTTATAGAATTACATTGTGGCGAGTTTGCCTCTTGCATCCTCCGCCAGCTGTTTGTTCTTTCATAAGGGGGCAATCTGACAAGCGATGCTCCCCACTACCACAGCGTAAACAAGCGCCGAGGCGCTTCCAGCATTCTTCCGCTGAATGGATAAACTTTTCACAAAACGTGCAGGCCGCCATGACCTGCTTCTCCTCTTCTTTAACTTTCTTGTACTTCTGGGAACTTCCATCGTTCTCGCTCCTAGACCTTTTCTTATTATCACGGCTCTTGTAAGGTTCCGTGATACTAAATTTCTCCTTCCTGAATCGCCGATCGGATTGTCGGCTAGATTCTTCTCCTTTTCCTTTCATTTTCTCGACCTTCTCTAAGGTCCTTTCGCACAAATAGACCAGTTGGACCATCTCTTCATACGTACAGATGTTCTGGGTTCCCAGTTGCTGGATGTAACCGGGTCGTAACCCGTCCATGAACCGATTAGCCTTTAATAAATCAGTACTAATAAGATGTGGTGCATACGGTGCTAGCCTGGAAAATTGTAACTCGTACTCTGCTACTGACATCATCCCTTGATGAAGGGACGCAAACTCCATAGCCTTCCTCTCTTTAATGTGCTCCGAGAAATACTTGGCACGGAAATAACGTAAGAAAACCTTCCCATGTGTGTGGTGCATCGGCTGGAGGTGCTGGAACCGACTTCCACCATGTGCGAGCATCCTTATTTATTTGGAAAGTAGCCAAACGCACCCTCTCCTGATCGGTGGATTGTATAATGTCAAAGATCTGGTTCATCTCATCGATCCAGTTCTCTGCCTCGTTTGGATTAGAAGACCCATAAAAACGCGGAGGGTTAAGACTCCGAAAGTTTTGATGTAAACTACCTGCTCTGGCTGCTGTGCCTGCCTGAGCCATAGTTTGTAGGGCCTGGGTAAGGCCAGCCACTGTTTGCTGCATGCCGTCCCAGTCTACGCGATGTGCCATTGGAAATTAAATAAGGTACTTGAGAGAAATACAACAACTTGTCAATTTAATCTTAAAATAATTATCTATCTTAACCCAGGCTCTACCCAATTCTCGCGTGGGTGTGAAAATTTTCTTCCCTAGTTCATAGGTAGGGGTCCTTAACCTTGGACTTATCCTATGACATGATTCCTTTCCCTAAGTCCTGAGACTTAGATTCTAGTTCTGATACCAACTTAGTAGTCACGTCCCGAGCCTTTATTTACAGCGGAAGACTCGCTCGGGGAGACGCGAACAGCCGGCATGGTAAGCCTTTTGCAAGCAAGAAATAACCAGAGTGCGGAACAATCACACATAAGATATAATTACACAAGTATTTACTTAAATTCAACTTCTATTCATTGATAATCAAAATATTCTATTTACAACCACTAATTCATCCTTTGACAAATTTGCTAGACTCAATAAATCAGAAAATTACATAAACTCAATCTAGACAAAGATGACTCCTAAGTCTTCACTCTCATTTTTATCCGACTTTCATTCGCTCTCGGACCCGCCGCTTGTATAGCCCGAATCCGAATTCGAATTACTCTCATCTCCTGGAAAAGATTAGAAATAGGTTATGAGCACACTTGCCCAGTAGGTATCTTCGCATCAACATGAAGGTACTATTTAAGTATTAACATTTTAGCTCTATGAATCGAGATAATATCATGCGAATGCGATAAACCAAATAACCAAGTACCATAATCTTCTGCGTTTGAAGTCCATGCATTTTTCCTTGTCCACGCATTTTTCCTTGTTCTCCATTTGAATTAACTCCGTGCAGACTTTCAAAAAGAGTCCATGCATATTTCTCCTGGTTGAAAGACCAGAGACCAAGCATTTGCATTTGAAGTCCATGCATTGGAAAGTCCGTGCAGTTTTCTGCATTCATGCTACTTGCCTTTTAGCTTAAGTTAAAGTCCGTGTAAACTTTCTAGTCCATGCACGTTTCTGTAAAGCCGTGCATTTTGTGTTGAACCTAAGTCCATGCATATCAATGTCTAAGTCCATGCATATCAATGTCCATGCATCTTTTCATCAATGCACAGTAAGTCCATGCAGGTTCTAGGCTTGATCATTAAGTCCGTGCATAGTCTGTGCATACATTAACCTCATCCAAATTCTTCATTGGGTTCAACCCTGTGCATGTTTTAACTTCGCTTCACAAAGCCCATGCACAATGTGCATCAGTGATACATAAAGTCCATGCAGATTTTTCTTATCAGAGTCCATGCATATTTCAAGTCTGCAAAGTCCGTGCATGTTTTTCAAACAAAGTCGGTGCATGTTTCTCAAACAAAGCCCGTGCATGTTTTTCAAACAAAGCCCGTGCATGTTTTCAACAAGCCCGTGCAGTTTTTCAGCAACCAAGTCCGTGCACATTTCCTGGAAACTAAGTCCGTGCAGATTTTGTATCTAAAGTCTGCACAAACCTTTGGAAGGTCCGAGTTTATAAAAGTCAGTGCACATTAAACCTCGAACACTTCATGTCCGTGCACATGATACCCCGTGCACATTTCTTCTAATCTTCGAGTCCCTGCACATCTTTAGAAACCCCGTGCTTATTTCTTCAAGGTTTCAATGTCCTTGCACGTTCACACTAAGTCCGTGGAGATGAAACCTCGTGCAGATTCTTTTGTTTGAGACAAAGTCCTTGCACGTTTTACAAACTCCGTGGACATGATACTCCGTGCAAGTTTCCCATTGACACAAACTATTTTCATTTCTTCATGGAGTCCGTGCATACGAAATCCCGTACAGTTTTTCTAATACTTGACAAGTCCTTGCAAACGAAACCCCGTGTAATTTTTCACTTATCTTCATCAAGCCTTCGCATGTTTATATAAAGTCCGTGGACTTCATACCCCATGTAGGTTTCTCACTGAAACAATGTTCTTGCACATTTCAACATACCCCGTGCAGTTTTTCTCATGAGTCAAAATCCTTGATCGGTATGTGTGAAGTCCTTGCATTTCCACAAAGGGTCTGTGCTTGTAAAACCCCGTGCACATTTTTCTGTGTCCAACAGAGCCGTGTTCATTAGTACAAGTCCATGCAAATTCTAAGATAGGGCTTTATCTTTAGAGAAATCTAATATCTGTCTCTGTGATTAATAGATGTTAATTTCTGGTGGCATGTGCTCCAAGAACTAATGCCCTGCCAGGATCATGACACGTGTCGACACTCTAGGGCAAAAATTCATGGAGGACACACGCCCTCATGCTGCGGATATAAAAGGTTTCTTCACTCCTTCCTGCTGTGAACAATTGAGCAGAATTTCAAGAGAGCAAAAACAAGAATAGAGCAAATTACAATCTAGAGAGTAGGAATGAAGGAAAAGAAAGAGAAGGGGAGTTCATCTGAGAAGAGAACAAAAGATCTGAGTGTTGTATCGGGCTCTGGATCAGATCCAAGCCATTTTGTCTCCACGGAGCAACATCTGTTTTGGTCCTTTTTCTTCCTTTTTGTTTTGGTTTTGGCACATTACTTTTAGTGTTCTTCGGTGTTCCTCCTGTGGTTTCAGGAGAAGAGAGACGTGAGCCATCTAACCAGGGGTCCACTTAAGATGAGCTCGGTCCCAACTAGAGGGGATGGTGTAGAATGAAGATCGGAATGCGAGGTTTCTTCCTTGACTTGGGCATGGGTTTCCTCCAAGGTGGGGATGGGGTCCGGGGTGTTCATCCCTATGTGGTCAGGCGTATGGTTCATGGTTTCCTCTAAAAAAGGGATGGGGAGGTCTTTTGGTGGTGTGGTGGTGATAGCCAAGGCATGTTGCACCCGGGGTGGTGGGTTGAGGTGGGATCGGATTGGGGTAGGGAGTGGGAATAGCAGAGGCCTAGGTTGGGGTCGGATTGGGGTTGGGAGTGAGAGGTGGGTTGGGTGAGGGAGTTTGGGTTGGAAGGATGTGTCCTTAGGCAGGCCGGGTAGGAATGGAGGAGTTGTAGTGCTCCCCGGGCTACGACTATCCAGGTAGGAAGGGGAGTGTCGGGGTGCGTGGGCTTTCCTAAGCTCGGCCTTCATATTCTCCCAAGTGTCAATCGGGTCTTGTCCGCAGATCTTCCTAACGCCATCAACAATTAGCCAATGATTTTTTGCTACTTTGGTGAGTTGCATTTTGGCAAGCCTCACTTTGCTCACTTTAGGCATGGGGTTCCAATCAAAATGTTGATCCATGGAAGGTTCCCATTTTAAGTAGACTTTCGGGTCATAACACCCGTTAAAGCTAGGGAGTTCAACGTCCCTTGGTGTGGAGCTATTTTTATGGTTTCGGCCAAGTTGGTAAGATATGGTGTTAAGTACCCAAAGAGCGATTGTGACGTCCTCCTTAAGGGCGTTCACTTGGCCTTTGATACCATTTATCCTAGTGGTATAGCTCTCTTGGGGGTTAGGCCCAATGGAGAGGGCCGACGATGATGGATCGGATCGATATGAGGTAGCCATACAATGGGGAAGTGATGATGCATAGGCTGACCCGATGATGACTCTAATACAAGCGCTCCCTAGGACTTGACTTGTGAGAAAAAGTCAATGACTTGCTCTGATACCACTTGATGTGACATGGCCAAGGGGTCAGTGGATATGCCATGAGAAACCTTGGACCTAGATTCAGAAGCACACTAGCCAAGGTCTGTACCTGATTTTGACAGACAAGCTCACCCGATGCACGTCCCTTTCCCGAGGTGACTTGGGGATGGTAGGTCGAGTCCGGGGACCAAACCCTTGCTAGTTGGGGTAAGTACGAGTCCGAGAGGGTATCTCACCCCGAGATATGGAGGTTCCCACGACAACGAGCAAACTATGTGCCTTGGCAGCCGCGAGTATCACTCGCTCTCACTCCCGAGATGGCCACTCGAGGTGGCGGGTCAGCCGGGGTCGGGAGCTCTCATCCTCACCGACGGAGCTCAGAAATGATAAGGGATGACAGGAATAACTAGGAGGGATAGGGGCTGACCTAGCCGGCTTGAAGAAGCCAACTCCGACCAGAGACGAAGGTGAGCGGGGGACGTGCGATGCCCGCACATGCATCGGTGTCACTTGACCTCAAAGTTTAAAGTATACACCACTACTCCTCTCGCAGGAGGGTTGAACAAGGAAGAGGAGTTAAAATATTACATGCAAACACTACCTCCACACAGGGAGGGGCTGTAAGTCGGCTAGGCAAGGGGCGGGGATGAGTAGAACAACAAAAGACACTCGACGTGGTCGAGGGGAATTCTGTAGGGACAGCAAGACCGGGTGCTGGAGTTGAGATGACCACGAGCTTGATCGGATGCTGATGGAAGCGGGACAAGTCTAGGAAGATGTCGTAGGATTTTGGGGTCGAACAGAGGGCGACGACGGTTGTTGCAGCTCTGAGAATAGGACTGGTTCGAACTGTCCGCGAGCTCTAGGGTTGGATGACTTCTTCCAAGGCATGTTTGATTATGTTTTCCAACAGCAGCAGCAGGTGGACCAGCAGCAGCGAGGAGATGCCGGTGAGGGTTCATCTTCGCGAGGTGGTCCCGATCGGGTGTTGAAGGAGTTCCTGCAGTTCCAGCCACCTTCCTTCAGTGGGTAGCCAGATCTAGAGGTGGCTAGGGAGTGGTTGGGCGATGTGCAGAGGATCTTCAGTGCGATGGAGTGTGCTGAGGAGGAGGAGCTGGTGTTGGCTACACATCGCCTTCAGGGAGCGGCCAGTACTTGGTGGACGTCAGAGTGGGAGGGAGCATTCCAGTCTCGTCCCCTCCAGCAGATCACATGGCAGGAGTTTGTCTCGACGTTTGAGCGTGCCTTCTGTCCGTCTTTTGTCAGGACGCAGAGGCTACGTGAGTTCATGGAGTTGACCTAGGGTGACATGTCAGTGATGCAGTACCGTGCCAGGTTCATCGAGTTGGGCCGTTATGCGTCACACATCATGGCGGATAAGGAAGTGATGACTGATCAGTTTGTTAGTGGTCTGAGGTTCGAGCTGAGGCACCATCTTCTTGCGTCAAGTTTGACCACTTTGGATGCGGCATGCAAGGCAGCATCGGCATTGGAGAGAGATTTGCATAGGATCCGAGGGCAGGGCAGTGTTGGTCAGGTTCCGATGGGTTTCGATCAGCCGTCAGTGGTTCAGCAGCAAAGTACTGTCCAGCTTTCAACAGGTGGTTCCATGGTGACGCAGTCGGTTGCCCCCATGTCGGAGTCTTCTTCCTTTAGCTCGAAGCTCAAAAAGTTGCTTAGGGAAGCTAGTTTTGGTAGGAGGCGTCAGGATCATAGGGGGCGGACACAGCAGGAGTCGTCTGGCAGTGTTCAGTAGCCGGTAGCTTTGCAGCGTCGGAGCTCGGTGAGTGGTGCTCCGGACAGGTGTCCCAGGTGCGGTGGCTCTCATCTAGGTAGGCTGTGCTCAGCGCCCGTGGTTTGCTTTAGGTGTGACCAGCTAGGGCACGTGGCACGTGACTGTCTGTAGAGGCCAAGTCAGCCGTCCGGGTTTCAGCGGCAGTAGTAATTTCAGCCCCAGCAAGTGCCAGCACAGCCGTAGCAGTACCAGTGATAGGAGCAGTTTTCTCAATTGTCTCGGTCAGCTACTATAGGGAGGCAGAGATCCCGAGACAGAGTGACCCACATGACCAGAGCAGAGGTTGAGGTGTTGCAGTTGGTGGAAGGTACTCTTTCGATTTTGGGTTGTACAGCTTGAGTTTTGTTCGATTCAGAGGATTTTACTTAGAGCGTGGAGGACTCAGTGACCGAGGTGTCCTGTGACATGGCGGTGAAGTTACCTACTGGCGATTTCATGCACGTTCCGTATTGCTTCGAGAAGGTGCCCGTGTGGGTGGAAGGGCGAAACTTGCCGGCCAGGCTCTACGTGTTACCGCTTCAGGACTTTGATGCTATCTTGGGCATGGATTGGCTCGAGGCACATCATACTTTGGTGGACTATGGCTCGAAGAAGGTCTACTTCAGATAGCTTCGTGGACCCACTTTCTATTATCAAGGTATTCGGCCTTCCTCTTCTCGCTTGCTTATTTCGGCTATTAGGGCTCGTCATATGCTTGATGCGGGTTGTCAAGGTTTTCTTGCTTCCGTGATTTTGGTCGAACGACAGTGTCCGGACCTGGAGGACATTCCTGTCGTGTGTGAGTTTTCTGATGTTTTTCCCGAGGAGTTGCCAGGGTTGCCGCCGCAGCGAGAGATTGATTTCGTGATTGAGGTGGTACCTGGTACGGTGCCTATGTCGAAGGCCCCTTATCGTATGGCCAACCATTAGACCCCTCCCCCTTGCTGCAACTTCACCTTTCCCCACCCCAATCTTCATCTATCAACAACCTGCTCTATCCAGGTCGCAGATAGCTAGTAAGGTCCTGAAAGAAACATCATTACAAGCATCACCCCGAAGTTTTCTGGTGGCAAGTCTTATACCTCTGGAAAGGTCATCTAGATAGATTTCCAGGTGAGGTGGTTTCGTCATCGTCTAAGCTCTGAGCTGCCCGTGAGAACGAATCTCCCTCGACTACGTAGTTTTGCCTAGACAGACAACTCGAGGAGGATTACAGAGGCTCCCACGACCAGATCCCTAGGATTCTTGGTGCACCACTTGGCTGAGGACTTCCCCCTCCAGTCCTCTTTTATATCCAGGAAGTAGAGATATGTTTGGACCTCGTCATCAGAAGTTCCAATTTTTTTATCCAAGGTGTGCCAGAGGACTTGACCGCAATCGCAACGGCTCTGGTCTCACCTCCAATAGATCACGGGGCTGTTCGTGGGGCCCTCATCTTCCAGTAGCATCAGCCTGAGAGCAACCCGAACTAGAGCGGTTGGGCCTTGTTCCAGACCCTACCTTGGCCAGTGACACTAACAGAAACTTCCATGAAAATTCCAGCATCCTCCTGGGTCAGGTCAGAGAATTTTGGCACCAATTCCAACCTGTTCTGAGCTCGGGGGAGGCCGTGACAGCACCATCTTCGACTATCTGTCTGACTATTCCAGAAGTTGGCAGAATCGATGGGGATCGACATAACGGCTTCTAGCCTCACTTCCCCTCTCCGCCTGGCTGGCTTACAGCCCCTCCCTGCGTGGAGGTAGTGTTTGGATGACAAAGCGACACCAACGCGGTGTGCTGGTGCGTACCCACGCCTCCCCGCTCGCCCTCATCTTCGACTGGGATCGGCGTCTTCACGCCGATCAGGTGAGCTCCTAATCACTCTCCTCTGCTGGTATTATTATCTTTGCTGGCTTATTATTGCTTTTGATTGCCCGTTGGACGGTGTGCGAGTGCTCGGTCTGGAAACCACTAAATCAAGGGCCACCGCGGAGTGAGTTGTGAGAGAGACCATACAACCCACGCCCTCAGCGTGCTGGCCACCTGTTGGTTTGGGCATCTCAGACCCTTAGGGGTTCAATCTCAAGCTAGCCAAATCTCAGAACAGTGAGGTCCCACTTCGGACCCTCATCCCCCATCACCGGTCCACCTACGGACCCAGGTGTGCGCTACGCGAGTGAGTCCGCCATTCCGTTCATGCTTGCTTGCTAGGTCCAAGGAGTGGTTTCACATCAGGTTCCAATTTCGAACCGGACCACCCCACTGCCCAGCTCGCATAACGGACACTCCAGTGACCGTTATGTTCATGACGTGTCCCATTGGGTGCGTTATGTTTCTTAGCGGACCTAGACCAGTCCGTCATGTTGTGAAGATAATGGATGGGTCGTGGTCTGTTATGTTCCCTAGCCCTTCCCAGCTCTTGAAACACCATTAACATAACGGACTGGCTCAGGTCCATTATGGGGTTGGGAAACTGTGGATTTTATGCCGTTCGGGTGGGTTTAACGGCCCTACAGTGGCGCGTTATGTCCCTAGGCGTTCTGTTTCAGAGGAGAACTAGCTCAGGAGGGCATAACGGACTGAGGTAGGCGCATTATTCTGACGTAATGCACCATCCCTGGTCTGTTATGCTCATAACAGAGCAGGGCTGGTCTGTTATGTGCCCAGGCATTGTAGAAGTGGTAGATTCCACTTTTAATGTATTCTATGTTACATGCCCGCCATGTTTAAGTTATTTTGTAACTAATGGCTCACTTTTAGATCCCAGTAGAATGCTTCGACAGATATTCGGACGGATTTAATCCGTCAGAATTTCTGACGTATTTTCAGACGGACATATTTCCGTCTGAAAAATTCGTCTGTAATCCCGCTTTTTTTTGTAGTGTAAGCAAGCGGGAAGAGGAAGATTAGATACCTCGATAACAGAAGGTGGGTCCACGAAGTTGTCAGAAGTAGACCTTCTTTGAGCTGCAATCTACCAAAGCATGGTGTGCCTTGAGCCAGTCCATGCCCAAGATGACATCGAAGTCCTGAAGCGATAATGCGTAGAGCCTGGCTGGCAAGTTTCACCCCTCCACCCACATGGGCACCTTCTCGAAGCAATATGAAACGTGCACAAAATCGCCAGTAGGTAACTCCACCACCATGTCACAGTACACCTCGGTCATTGAGTCCTCCACGCTCTGAGCAAAATATTCCGAGATAAACGAATGAGAAGCACCTGAATCAAACAGAACGCGAGCCGTACAGCCCAAAATCAAAAGAGTACCTTCCACCAGCTGCAACACCTCAACCTCTGCCCTGGTCATGTGGGTCACACTGCCTCGGGATCTCTGCCTCCCTACAGTAGATGATCGGGACAACTAAGGAAACTGCTCCTGTCGCTGGTACTACTGCGGCTGCGCTAGCTCCTGTTAAGGCTGAAACTGTTACTGTGGTTGAAACCCAGATGGCTGACTCGGCCTATGCAGACAGTCTCGTGCCATGTTCCCTGGCTGGTCACACCTGAAGCAAACTACGGGTGCTGGACACGGCCTGCCCGGATGAGAACCACCGCACCTGGGACACCCATCCCAAGCACCACTCACTGAACTCCGGCGCTGTAATGTCACTGGCTGTTGAACACTACCTAACGACTCCTGCTGCGTCCGCCCCTTATGATCCTGACGCCTCTTGCCCCAACCAGCTTCCCTAAGCAGCTTCTTGAGCTTCGAGCCAAAAGAAGAAGAAGACTCTAGCACTGGGGCAACTGACTACGTAGCCATGGAACCACCCGCAAAAAGCTGGATAGTACTCTGCTGCTGAACCACTGACAGCTGACCGAAAGCTGTCTGAACCTGACCAGCACTGCCCTACCCTCAAACCTTCTATAGGTTTCTCTCCAAAGCCGATGCTGCCTTGCACGTTGCATCCAAGGTGGTTAGACCTGACGCAAGAAGATGGTGCCTTAACTCGACCCTCAACCCATTAACGAACTGATCGATCTTCACCTCTTCATCAGCCATGATGTGCGACACATAACGGCCCAACTCGACGAACCTGGCACAGTACTGCATCACTGACATGTCACCCTGGGCCAACTCCATAAACTCGCGCAGCCTCTTGGTCCTGATGAAAGACGGATAGAAGGCGTGCTCAAACACCACGACGAACTCCTGCGATGTGATCTGCCAGAGGGGACGAGGCTGGAATGCTCCCTCCCACTCAGACATCCACCAAGTATGGGGCGTTACCTGAAGACGATACGTGGCCAACACCACCTCATCCTTCTCAGCGCACTCCATCACACTGAAGATCCTCTGCAAATCACCCAACCACTCTCTAGCCTTCTCTGGATCTGGCTGCCCGCTGAAAGAAGGTGGCTAAAACTGCAAGAACTCCTTCAACACCCGACTGGGACCACATCGAGAAGATGAACCCTCATTGGCATCTCCTCTCTACTGGTCCACCTACTGCTGCTACTGGAAGACATAATCAAACATACCCCGGAAGAAATCGTCCATGCCTGGAGCTCGCGCACCTCCAGCTGCACCCTCTGGAATCGTGGCTCTGCTCTGCTCCTCTGGACCATCGCTCGACTCCCCCTGCTGGGAACGAGTCCTCCTCCGTGGCGCCATAAGGACGAGTCACCTTCCGGGAGAGGGTGGGGCCGAGAGGGCTGTCCTACCTGAGGTTCGCTGAGGGGTGGAGGGGGTTAGTTTAGGCCGGCATGGGGAAGTTGTCCAAGGATGGACTCACTAGGAGCATGCATGGGTTGGCCGGGGCTAGTCATGGTGGACTGACCTAGAGGCTTATAAGGGGCACCACTACGGGTGGCCTTTAAGGGGAGTGGAATGGCGGGTGAAACAGACTCACAAGCAAGGATGGTCAAGGCCTAGGACTGACTAGCAAGGGCAAGTCGAAAACCTAGCTCTGATACCAAATCTGACGTGGGACGAACCCGATCGAGACACGGGACCCTAAGCCAGTAATCAACGAGTGCAAGTCGTCTAAGCGACAAGGCAAACACACACGTGAGTCGCGGGCTCCACAGGACTCGAAGTGATGGCTCGGCAAGCCGTGGCTCACGAGGAAGCCAGACACGGTCCGAACAGTGAGGAGAGTAGTAGCTAACCACCCCGGGGAACAAGTCGCGGGCGTCGGATTCAACCGGGTGGACCAATACCGAGGGGATCGGTTCTGATGTGCACTCACTCACCGGCAACAAGAACTCACAGAAAATAGTGGAAATATGGATCAGGCACTCCTCACACGGGTGCTGCAGTTGGAGCTAATACTAGACAAGTAGAGTGGAGAGACAGTCGCACGTACCTAGCCCGTCCGAAGGACCGGCTCTGGTCGAAGACGAGGGCGCGCCAGGGAGCGTGCGCACCCGGCAGACACGCTGTGTCGAGGAAGCTTGGCGACGATCCCTGCTAATACATTGACTACACTCCACGCAGGGAGGGGTTCACGGGGAGGGAAAAACAATTACATGCACTACCCTCACGCAGGAGGGGGGATCGCAGGGTGGGGAAACAAGCGGTCGACTGTACACTGAGCTCGGGCTTCCGATCGAGGTGCAGCCAACTCTTGGATGAAGCCCGAGGGATGCCGAAGGACGCCTGAAGGTCTGGCACCGAGCTGATGTCACTGGATGGAGACGGCGGCCACAGCTGTGGGCCTGTGCAGTTCTACCGTGCAGGACTGGTGGGCGCGATCGTGGTGCGTCGGCCGGTACGGGCGCTGTAGAACCCCAAACGCGATGGGACTAAGTCGTGGACATTGCTGACAGGGAGATCTACCAGCCCTCAGAAGATGGTGGCCATCTGATCACCTCGCTGGACGTGGTCGCAGGAATGGCCGGCGTCAGGTTCCTGGGCGAATAGTAGGATAGGTCGCCAATAGCTGTGGTAGAACTTCCAGTGCTGACATCAGATTGAGACGAGACCACTTGCGTTGGTTTTGTATCGTCGAAAGCCACAACTTTACTGAAGACTGCACGACCTGAAACAGAGAGGAGGAGGGGGTGGTGTCGGGGCCGACTTGGCAGCAATCTATCCTAGGCAAACAGGGGACTCTGGGTCTAGCGCGACTGAGGGAGATTGGACGCCCTGGATGGAGACGTTGTCAAAACCAGGCGGGACCACCTCTAGTTCGTCGGCACTTCGAAGAAGAATAACTCTTGTGAAGAGGGTTTTGGCTGATCTACACAGGAGAAGTCAGTGTCGGCATTGCCAGGGGGCACTCAGGAATAGGCACAGTCCAACTACAGTTGCACGGAAACGACTGTAGTAGTTGACGCCGTTGATGAAACGGGCCGAGACTTCCTCTGCTGCAAAGATGACTCGGAGTAGAACGATCCCACAGAAGGGGGCTCAGGCTGAATCGTGCAGTAGGCTAAGGTATGGATGCTGCAAGCTCTGTCAATGGTTCTGCTACCAGTCTGGGTGCAGCAGAATGAGGAGATCTTCAACGCCGTCAGTACTTTCGAGCGTGCTTACTGCCCAGAGTATGTTGCTACGCAGAGGATGCATCAGTTTCTGGAGCTGGTACAGGGCGACATGTCCGTGTTGCAGTACATGGCCCGATTTGTTGTGCTGGGTCGTTATACACCTCATATCATAGAGCATGAGAGGGTGAAGACCGAGCAGTTCATCCAGGGCTTGAGGCAGGAGATGAGGCACCATTTTATTGCCCACGCTGCCACTGATTTGGAGACGGCTTCTCGTATAGCGGTGTCTTTGGAGCTGGATATGCAGAGGACACGAAGACCGATTAGCTAGGGGCAGTCCTTGTCAGGCCTTAGCCTGCAGTCGACTACCCAGTAGCAGAGCACGTTCCAGCTTCCTTCTGGTAGTTCGGGAGCTTCGACTCCGACGGCATCAGCGGCAGGTTCTGCATCTTTCGGCACCAAGATCAAGAGGTTCTTCAGGAAGGGTTTCCAAAAGAAGAAGAAGGAGGGCCGAGAGCAGCGGAAGGCTTCTTCGGCCAGTGTTTAGCAGTCGGCACCTTTACAGCGGCAGGGGTCAGTCGGTGATTCTCGTGCGGCGTATCCCCATTGTGGCGAGTCGCATCCAGGCAGGCAGTGTATGACGTCGATGATCTGTTTCAGATGTGATCAGCTAGGACACATGACGCGTGACTATCTGCAGCGGCCGCGTCAGCCACCCCAGTTTCCTCAGCAGCAGCAGCAGTTTTAGCAGCAGGGGCAGTATTTGCCACTACCACGGTCAGCGAGTGTGGGCAGGCAGAGAGCTCAAGGCCGGGTTTCCTACATGACCAGGGCAGAGGTAGAGTCGTCGTAGCTTGTGGAAGGTACTGTCATGATTTTGGGTTGCGTAGCGTGAGTTTTGTTTGATTCTGGCGCGTCGCATTCGTTCATTTCGGAGGCTTTCGCGTGGAGTGTTGAGGACCCGGTCTCCCAGATGTCTTGTGACTTGATGGTGGAGTTACCGTCTAGTGACTTCATGGTCACTCTGTTTTGCTTCGAGAAGGTTCCGGTCTGGATAGAAGGGTGGAGTTTGCCAGGCAGGTTGTATGCGTTGCAGCATCGGGATTATGATGTGATTTTGGGCATGGATTAGCTCGAGGCCCATGGAGCAGTGGTGGATTGTGGAACGAAGAGGGTCTACTTTCAGCATCCTCATAGGTCGACCTTCTACTTCCAAGGTATCCGTTCTACCTCTCCTCGTACCGTCGTTTGCTTGATTCTGGTTGTCAGGAATTTCTTACTTCTATGGTCTTGGTAGATCAGCCGTGTCTGAATGTGGAGGACATTCCGGTGGTGTGTGAGTTTCCTGAGGATTTGCCTGGGTTGCCTCCCCAGCGGGAGATCGATTTCGTGATCGAGATTGTGCCTGGTGTGGGACCCTCGGTGAAGGCTCCTTACCATATGGCTCCCGCAGAGCTAAGGGAGTTGAGGGCGCAGTTGTAGGAGTTGCTGGCCAAGGGGTACATTCGTCCCAGCTTTTCCCCTTGGGGTGTGCCGGTCCTCTTCGTCAAGAAGAAGGATGGTAGTCTGAGGTTGTACATTGACTACCGACAGTTGTATGAAGTGGCCATCAAGAACAAGTATCTGTTGTCACGGATTGATGATTTGTTCGACCAGCTTCAGTCTGTTCGGGTATTCTCGAGGATTGATTTGCGGTCCGATTACTATCAGCTGAGGATTCGAGAGTCTGATGTGGAGAGGACTGCGTTCAGTATGAGGTATGGGCATTACGAGTTCTTGGTGATGCCATTTGGGCTCACCAATGCCCCCGCAGCCTTCATGGACTTGATGCAGAGGGTGTTCCATCCCTATTTGGACCAGTTCGTACAAGACACAAGGAAAAGGCTAATCTCAGCTCACCTTCACGTCCTGAAACGATAAACGAGTCTTCTCAACACATCGGTTGTTGGACACAGCACGACAAGCAAGGTACGCTATAGCTCTTCCGCTTTTTGCAGAACCAGATGTTTACAAAGAAGTGAAGCAAAAGATTGAGCTTGGATCTGTCAAGTTTGAGGTGATTGATTATGTAGTTATGTGATCTGGAGTGTTAAAGCTCGGATGATCTTTGGCATGTATCAAATCCAATGGCATCCTTGCTTCCCTTTTAACTCGAGTTTATTTTTTCTCTTTGTTTGTTAACCAGGTATTGTGTGATAAGGACCATTCTCCAAAGAAGGTGAGTAATAAATAATAATTTTTAATAGACTTTTGTTTGACAAGTTGATTTACAGCAAATGGCTAACCTGTTGTTTCCTTGTGGCTTTTGCAGGCGCCAGGAGCTGGAAATCTCGAGAGAAGAATTTTAGAAGTCAACAGGAAGAGAGTCAAGGTTGTAAAACCTGGCTCCAAGACTTCATTTCCAACCACTGAGATCCGGGGATCTTATGCACCACCTTTTCATGTAAGTTGCTCAGTGGTCAGTTGCGTGAAAGAACTTCCGAGCTGTCGTACAAGGAAGCGATTCTCATGCGTTCTCTCAAATGCCCTTCTGTGACGCTGCTTGAACAAAATGTGTGCTGACGTTTTCCGAATCTTGCAGGTTGAAGTGTCCCGCAACGACCAACATCGCTTTAAGATAGTTGTTGACAGCGAGAATGAAGTGGACCTGATGGTGCAAACACGGCACATGAGAGATGTCATAGTTCTTGTGGTCAGAGGGCTTGCACAAAGATTCAACAGCACATCTCTTAATTCCCTTCTCAAAATAGAGACATAAAGCAGTTGCATAGCGGGCTGGACAGGCATGAGATGAAGGGTCTCAGCGCGGAAAATTGTTTGGAATTGTATTTGGTCAGCCACTATCTTTTTTTCCCCCGCTTCATCTTAATGGCAGGCAAATTAATGTCAATGAAGTGTAATAGTGTATGGCAAGACGATCGTCGGTTTGAGAGTATATTATGGCAGCATTTGTATCGTGTAAATCATCTTGTAAATTACTGAGTGCGGAAATTGGGTTCTTTGAGATGCAATATTACATGTCATCTCTTGTTGACGGGTGCCTCAAGTGTAATCTGAAATGAAAAATTCAATGAATCTACCGGTTTTGCTGGTCCTGTAATTTCCCTTAGGTTTGAGTTTCTAGAAACTGTGTGAAAAGGCTTGGTCAAGTTTGTTATCATTTTGTCAAATAGATTTTGAGGACGGTAAAATGCATACGGCCCACGCACTGGTTGTTAACGTTGGGTCCATATCGACCCAAGATCTGCGAAGCGCATAGAGGACTCCCAACAGTCGTGATCCACACCAGGTGGCTTAATAAGGTTAGTCATCGAATTTCTCTCAGCTGACGAGGGGCATCGACTCAGGTATATTGAATGTTGGATGATCTTCTTACGATTGAATGTTATTTTTGGCATCATCGATCTTCACTCTAGTAAAGGTGAGCATGAACAACTGGAGTCGTAAGACTCGTCTAAAGATCGTTCGACTCTGGAGGAGTAGATGCACAATTGAAAACTCCCCATGATTGTGGGAGATATTATCCCACGATTCACGTTCTTCTCTGTGTAGGGGTGGGTCTTCACTGTTAGGACAACTTTTATAAATCAAGTTTTGTCAAATCGGGATGGGACGGTCCGAACCGCTGGTCCTGTCCTGGGTCGTCTCAGTCACATATCGAGATGATCGATTTGTGAGACACAATCGGAACGTTTTATATATTATGCTTCGGGGCATACCCCTGCTCTACATGTCAATAAAAAGGGGGAGGGCGCTCAATCTATTCCCCGGAAGATCTCCTCTAGAGGAAGAATCCTGACGCAAGGGAATTCTGCCATGTCGTGCAGTCGGGGTTCCTCTGTTCCTCGAGGCGTGTTAGCTCAAATGTCATAGACGTCGTCTCGACTCTGGCAACAGCAAGCTCCTTGGCCTCTCTGACCACAGCCACCTTGGCTTCAACTAGCTCAGCCTCGATTGCAGCAAGATAGCCCCTTAGCTTTTCTACTTTACTTGTGAATGCACCTACATGATGATGGCTTTCGTCCAAGGCCTTTTCGTGCTACTCTTCATTGCCTTTCCGCACGTCTAGGGCACGCAGGTACTCGTCTTCCTGAGCACTGATGGTGGCAAATTCGCTGGGAGCCCGGGCCTCAAGGAACTCACGGCGGTTGACATATTTCAGTAGCAGCAGGACTCGCCATGACCATTCCTCTAGAGGGCAGCCCAACATCTGCAGTGCCCCGGTCAGCTGCGCCACTACGGTATGTACCCCCTGATATGTAAGGGAAGAATTGGCAAAGATCATCGACCATAATGCCAGCAGCATCTGTCAGGCTGGTGCATCCGAAGTGGCGCGGCCAATGGAGGGCACGACCGAAGGGTCAAACTCGACCAAGCTATCCACAGTCGCCCATAAATCCGTGTCCACTACACCCGACGAGGATGGAAGAGTGGAGGCTACGTCGCTCGAGTGCCTAACCTCGACAAATGACTCCCGGTCGGCCATCGCCAGAGGAGCCAGCAGAGCTACGACCGAACTACCTGACTCTGTTGTCGCGAGGGGGTGCTCCATCCTGCTCTCAGTTAGAGGAAGAGTGTAGAGTGGAGCCAAATCAGACATTAATATTGAAGGACCTACGGCCCTTTCCACTCGTGCTCCCTCCTCTCGGGAAACTATGAGGCTTGTCAGCATCTTCCCCAGAATCCGATCCTCCTCGGGTGTCATGAGTGGTCGGGGAGGCAGAAGAGGAACCACGAGTTTCAGCTAGTTCCCCGACTACAAGAACGACACCAGGCGCTCCACCTCCAATTCTGAGAGTAGTTACGGCTCACCTACCGCTGCGGGGCTCACTACTTCCCTCCGCTTCACAATAGCCTTGCGGGCTCTAGCAGCTCGCCCCTCAGGGAGCGTTGCCTCCTCCTAAAACAGAGAATGGGGTTAGCCTTCCATCGATCGAGACGAGCTGCCCCAAATCTTGAAGAGATGCAAGAGAGGTCCCGAAGGCCCCGTGTTTACCTCAGTCACCGGAACTATACTGCTTTCCGGTGCTATTTCTCCCTCCTCTAGAGCCTCACCTATTGGTATCGTGGTCTCCATGGCTACTTCTTACCGTAAGACCTCGAATAAGGCCGCCAGTTTCTCCAAGCCGGCATCGCCTCCCCTGGATCGCTCTAATGGTATGTCTGGGACAGGCGCCTCCACGGCCTCCAGCTGGATTTGCTCCTGCAAGTTAACCGAATGACAAGAGACAAAGATCAGAGGCTGGCCATAAAGGGGGCCCCATGTGAACAGGCTCACACTAACAAAATCCTCACCCAAAGCCACCTTGTCGGAAGAGTAGTCATAGTCTACCTTCTCGCCTGAGGAAGACTTGGTCGGGATAGGCTCCTCCCTTGTCAGAGAGGGGGCTCTCGCCTCGGAATCAACCACCTCCTCTTTGCACGGACTAGGCGAAGATGACTTCCCAGATTTCAGCCGCTTCCTCGAATATGCCTTCGTCAGCTCGGGGATCTTGCAGGCCTGCACCCACTCGGGGAGGGGTGCGAGGGGAGCTGCCAAATGAAGTCGGAGTGGGGCTAGGAGTGTGCCAGCCCAGGAAATATGACAGGTGTGCCAGTTGGGAGGGGCCAAGGGCGCACCGGGCCAGGATGAGTTGAGGGTGCACCGGGCAAGGAGAGGTTGAGGGTGCACCGGGCTGGAGAGGTTGAGGCCATGCCGGATGGGCAGGCTGGAGAATGCACCGGGTCGGAGTGGGGCTAGGAGTGTTCCGGCCCGAGAAATGTGATAGGTGTGCCAGTTGGGAGGGGCCAAGGGCGCACCAGGCTAGGATGGGTTGAGGGTGCACCAGGCAAGGACAGGTTGAGGGTGCACCGGGCTGGAGAGGTTGAGGCCATGCCGGGCTAGGATGGTTTGAAGAGTACACCGGCCAGGAGGGCTTGGCAGGGAGCAATGGGCTTGAACAGCTCAGGAGAAGGGCACAGGACCCTTCAAGGGGGAAAATCTCTGCTAGACAGGGTAGCATCCTCGGGAGGTAAAACTCACGGTGGAGACCACAAAAGGGGAGAACCCTGCCCATGAGGCCATAGGAAGAAAATCAGCATCTCTGAGAAGCAAATAATGTAGTGATCTACCAAACCGACAAAAGAAGATGATATGGGCCACGACAAGCACTACAGAGAGGGGAACTTAATAGAAATGACAAGAAGCAACAATAGACGATTCTATTCATAGGGGGACAAGGTAATAAAAGATCATGGCCGGGGCCAAATACAACGTGGTACACCAGGAATAGGAGGGGAGGAGAAAAAGAATAGAGAGAAAGAACCGCAGAGGAGAGAGATGGGGTCAAGGAGGGACGACGGTTCCCTTCCTTCTCCACATTCCTTCTGGCTACATTTCACGACTCTCCCTCTCTTTCACTCTCTGCTGCTTACTCTCTCTCTCTCTCTCTTTCACTGGCTTCCTCTTCCTCAGAGCTCCTTGAGCTTCCCAGTCGCTAGAGTAGCTGCCCTCCTCTTCGGCGTTGTTGCTTGGCCTCTCTCTTTGTTGTTGTCTCTCTCTGTATCCTCCTGCTCCTCCCCTTGGTTCGTCGAAGCGAGGAGGTTTTACACCTCCGCTGGCGTTGACGACCACTGGCAACGGTGGTTAATTAGAGGTTGACCCCTGGTCTTTTCTCATGTCAAAGATCATCTGCGTGTTTGAACAAGGCTTTGACACGGCGGCCAGATCCTGGCTGGCTTGACGCAATTGTGCTGCGCGCCAAGGGTCACACGCAGTGACCGGTGGGCTTAATACCGGTTGCATCGGTTCAAAGGTTGCAACGCGTCACCGGGTGCAGAAGAGATGACGTTGCACTGGGTGGACTGGCTGAAAGGTGTGCCGCTGGAGGCTCGGAAGGGTGTGCCGCTGAAGGGGCACAAAGAGTGTGCCACTGAAGGGCTTGCAAGGGCGTGCCGCTGGAGGACACTCCCGGTGTGCCGCTGAGGGGCTTGCAAGGGCGTGCCGCTGAGGGGCTTGCAAGGGCGTGCCGCTGGAGGCCACTCTAAGCGTGCCGCTGAGGGGCTTGCAAGGGCGTGCCGCTGAGGGGCTGGCAAGGGCGTGCCGCTGAGGGGCTTGCAAGGGCGTGCTGCTGGAGGAGGCCCCTTAGTGTGCCGCTGGAGGCCAATTTGAGCGTGCCGTTGGAGAGCTCTTCAAGGTGTGCCGTTGGAGAGCCCTTGGGCCGTGCCGCTAAAGACCAATTTGAACCTGTTGCCAGCAATGGTTGCAGTCCGTTGATTTTCTTCAGGGGCTCAGGGATTGTAAGCTTCCTGGGGTTGGTTCTTCTTCGTTGTCGTGCTTCCGAAGATGGCTTCACGACAGTGTACATATTCGGGGAGTTATTTCCTACCTCCTCGCAAGGACAATACTTTCACTTTTACTTTCTCCACGCCATTCCTTCTCCATTCATTTGCTTACCTGTCATGAACAAAGCATCACGTATGTTAGTCATATGAGAGTGGAAAATAACAATGACTTATAGTGTTAGCCATTATCAAAACCATGTGATACAAATGACCAATGACCACAGGGGCACAACAACCACGAGTGTCTCCCTACTCGCCCCAGGTGAAAATGAGACACCGTATAAGTAACAGAAGGACAAGGGTCTAATCAGGGTCATGTTAGTCAGCATGTGTCTGAAGTCCTTGACCACGTGTGCACACACTGACTGACTGCACTATGTCAGGCCCTCTGGCTGATTTTCCTCCTGGCCCAGACTTGAGCTGCCACAGTGGGAGGCCCGATGGCAACCAGCCTAAAACTGTCTCTCTTGGGTCTAGCTCTCCATCACTCCCAGGTGGGTTGGCACACGCGTGCCCAGGCAAGCTACTACTAGTGGGAAAGTCACTCGACGTAAGACTCTTAAAAAGGAAACCACTAGAGTACTGACAGGCTACACATAGGCTCGTCACAAGTAACTCGGAGCATGAAGTGACATGGTCCCACCAAACTCAAAACTACTAGCTTGAGTTGTAAATCCAATAGCCATAGAGTCATGCGACTCATCTTGAGGCAATTGTACTATATGGCACCATGCCGTAAAACCACCCTAGTCTAAAAGTCAAAAATTACAGTCGAAAGAATCTTTAAGGTGGCTCATAACTACCGAGTCCATCCCCTTTCCAAGGGAGACGAAGAAGCCCGCAGGCCCAAGTTGGGTCATAGGACTCACGGTCAATGGCCATACTCATGGGCCACACGGAAACCACTCTCCAAAGAAGCTAACATCGTGCGGGGATAGCTCTCCACACATACACCAGCACACGGTGACTCGATCTAGCACAATGATGAAGCCCATAATACATAGGGTCACTTGGACCCTTAAACCACATGAGCATGCTAATCAAGATAACATGACTTCTCTGAACACCTAAAATCATGGTCTCGCTCCCCACTGGGTGTTTGGGACATCCAAAAGGCCAAAGGTCAACCAAAGGGTCCTGATTGGGTCGACCGGAGGCCAAAACAGGTGAAGAAGTGCATTTCGGTCGACCAGGCCCCTGTGTCAGTCGACCAATAGACTGGATCAATCGACTGGCCCAGTGTGTCGATCGACTGGTCCATGACCAGTCACCCCCTGACCTGGGTCGATCGACTGGTTCATCTGGGTCGGTCGACCGAACTAAGATAGGCTATCCTACCTGTGGTGAATGCACCATCGGTCGACCGAATGCCCATTCGATCGACTGATTTCGGTGACGACCTAGGGGAGCTCCACCATGGGAGCTTAAACCATGCCCCACTCAACCCATTTGAGGGGGAAAATGAGTTGGAACTTTTCCCCAACCTCCTTAGCACCAAGAGGTCCCATTCAAACCATAAAAATCTCGCCGGATCGGTGAAAGCATCACTCACCCTGAAAACATGCATTTTAACCTCGGTGTGAACAAATCCCACACTCGGCCTCACCTCAACCTATAAATCATGGGAAAAGAAAATGCATGGGCTAGGGATCCATTCCCCTACCACCACCGATCATTTTCTGCACTAGGGATGTCGATTCCACACTAAATCTGCTCTTGAATGACCGTCAGGTTCTCGAATCTACGAATGGGCTTCACCATGCCACCGCCTCGTTCCTCACTCCATTCTCACCGTTCACCACCCTACGTGTCTCACTACCTCACCCACGCCATCCTCTGTTAGTCACCCAGAGAAGGGAGGGAGAGAAGGAGAGAAACAAGAGGAGGGAGGGAGAGAATGAGCGCCTGGGTGGCGACCCCGGTTCATGGTAACGGTGAGTCGATACCTAGTATCGGGTCATCGCTATCATGGGCTCTCAATGCAGAATGGCGGTAATTCGATACCTAGTATCGGGTTATCGGTATTATGTACTCTGGGACGTTACAGCGGGTTATCGGATTGGGGCACCCTCCTCGAGTACCCCCACCTCTGGGGTCCCACCAACTGGCTCAGATTAGGCTGCCCCGCCCCGCACCTCCATAGTTTCAGTCGGATGGGATTGGGATGCCTCACCTTGTGACCACTCGGGCTCGATCCACTCGGACTAGATCCTTTCGCCCTGCGCCCCCTTTACCTCGTCTGGTGCCCCAACACCGGTCACCTTTTCCTGGGACCCAACCGCCTCGGCCACGGCTTCTTCGGCGGCGACGGCCCCCTTTGACTCAATGGTCGGGAGAGCCAGCAGAGCACCCCCCTCCACCGAACGGGCGGGATCTGCCCGCTTCTGCTCGGGGGTCATTGCCTTCATCGAGGACCGCAGTAGCTTTTCCATGGAGTCCTTGCGCTTTGTCCCATGGCGCTCGAAAGCACCCTCCCAGGCGATCTGCTTGCCCTTATCTCCGGCACGGGAAGAGCTTCCACCGGGAGCAGACTCCTCATCCAAGACGATGACCTCCAGCTTGAGCGGTGCCGCCCCCTCATCAGCCGTTTGCCTCGTGTCTGGACAAAGAAAAGTAAATCATAAGAAGGAAGCTTACTTATCTGACCCAAAAGCAATACAATACCGTGAAGCCCTTACCAGGAAGCACCACGTGTCGAGAGGGATACTCCTCGATATTTGCCTCAGTCATCAACTCGGTGGTCGATCGATGATTTTTCTGAAGAAGGGCAGCCTTCTCCTCCACCTACGGGGAAGCCACCGCCTATTTTGGAGGAATGTTCAGATGGAAGTTGGGCACCGTCGGGAAGGTCCAAGACTCACTGCCCATGGCTGAGCCCACCCATAAATATTGGGTCTTCCAGCCCTTGTGGGAGGAGTCCTTGGCAAGAGGGTCACGCAACTCCTTCCCCTCTTCGCCTGAAGGTAGAAGAAGCCCTTACCAGCATGGGTATGCTCCTTCAACTCGAAAATGGTATGGAAGAGGTCTAGCGAAGTGTCAACCCCACACGAACGACAAAGAAAGATGAAGGAGAAGATGAAGGTATAGGAGTTGCAGACCAACTGGACTAGATCCAGTTGGTAGAACCAAAGTAATTTGGCAATGAAAAGATGGGGAGGCAGGCGGAACCTGCACTTCCAGGCCAAGAGGAAAGAACAAAATAAACCATAGCGAGTGTCCAGACTAGACTCGTGAGGCTCCGATAGAGAGAAGTGGTATTGCCACAGCATCTCGTACCGACCCTCCAACTACTTCACCTCGCCCTCAGTCAACTCACTACGAAGAGGCTTCGACGGCACCGTAAACACCCTCGGGGCCCGGTCAACCTCCTGCCCCCCAGCCTTGGGATGTTGATCTGCCATAGAGTAACCAGGGGAGCTGGAGGAAGAAGAAGAAGGCACTGAGCCGGATGACTCAAGAGGAAGTGAAAGTTGGCGAATCACCACCGCCGTAACCTCTGCGAGCTCTGCAAAGGTCGCTGCAACACTTCATTCTTCTGGATTGCCCTCACAGCGCATGAGCCTCCCACAAGTGCAAAGATGATGTAGGGAAAAACCCTAAGTGATGGAAGTTTGGAATGCCAACGTGCGCTATGCTTATAAACCCCTAGTGGGAGGTGGTGCGATGCTCTAGTCTTCGAAAAGGGACTCCACACATCAATTTGTGAGAATTATCATCATTACGGGTGAAACCCTAGGATAGCTTCGCCGGCATGCTCTTAAACCCTTCCACGGTATGCCCTTAAACCCCTTTGCCGGCACACTTTCCCTTACCATTTGCCGGCACACTCCTTGAGCGGTGCACCCTCCTTTTTTTTCTAACCCTTCACCGGTGCAGGCTGCCCTCCCCTTCGCTGGCATACCTTCTAGTTCACCCTTCGCCAGTACATCTCCTTCGCCGGTACACCTTCTTCGCCAGCACACCCTTCCAATCCTTCAATGGCATGCCCATGGCCTACCACGGTGCACCTATACCCTTTCAGTTTCAACCCCGTGTAACTTCAACCCTGTTCAGACCATGCACGGACTTCATCACTTTGCACATACGTGGACCCTACACTGACCTTCCTTCAACCCCTGGCCCTATGTACACGGACCTTGCACAGACCTTGCCCCCCCTGCATACATATACACCGACCTCACCTCCTTGTGCACAGACCCTGCACTGACTTTGCCTTCATCTCTGCACGAACCCTGAGCAGCTGCATGGACTTTGCCCACATGTGCACCGACTTCACTCCCATGTACACTGACCTTCCTTCAACCCTTGGCCCCACGTGCATGGACCTTGCCTGCCTATGCATTGACTTGGCCCTCACCCTTCGCACGAGCCCTGTACATATGCACGGACTTGCCTGGGCATGCTCGAACCTGCTTGTACACCTGCACGGACCCTGCTCGCAAGTCTAACAACTTGGCCTGTAGCTGCACGGACCTTGTCTGCACATGCACAGACTATGGACGGACTTCTCCCCTTCGCTTGCACAAGCCTTGCACAAGCCCTACATGGACCTTGCATAACCCGTGGCCCCATGTGCACGGACCCTGCACAGACTTTGTTCCCCCCTTACATATACATGCACTGACGTTAGCCCTCACATGCATGGACCTGCATGGACCTTATCCCCTTTGCATACATGCATGGACTTTGGTCCCCACATGCACGGACCCTGCTCAGACTCAACCCCATACGTTTGCACGGACTTTGTTCCAAAACTTGAACATCTACACGGACTTTGTTCTTCAACCCCGTGCATGGACTTTGTTCTTCAAGCCCGTGCATATGTATGGACTTTGTTCTTCAACTCTGTGCACGACCTCCACGGACTTTGTTCTTCAACTCCATGCATGACCTACACGGACTTTGTTCTTCAACTCCGTGCATATGCATGGACTTTGTTTGTCAACCCCGTGCACAACGTACATGTACTTTGTTCTTCAACTCCGTGCATGACCTGCACGGACTTTGTTCTTCAACTCCGTGCATATGCACAGACTTTGTTCGTCAACCCCGTGCACAACCTGCACGGACTTTGTTCTTCAACCCTGTGCATATGCACGGACTTTGTTTGCCAACCCCATGCACAACGTGCATGGACTTTGTTCTTCAACCCCATGCACAATGTGCACGGACTTCATTCTTCAACCCCGTGCATATGCACGGACTTTGTTCTTCAACCCCGTACATATGCACGGATTTTGTTCTTCAACCCCATGCACAACCTGCACGGACTTTGTTCTTCAACCCCATGCATATGCACAGACTTCGTTCTTCAACCTCGTGCATATGCACGGACTTCATTTTTCAACCCCGTGCATATGCACGGACTTTGCCTAGCATTGCATGGACCTATCCCCAAACTTGCACGGACTTCGCATGCACTTCGCATCCAAAACCTGCACGGACTTGACCCTATGAACATACATGGACTTCATCCAGCCCAGTTGAAACCTGCACGGGGTTTATCCCTCGCTGGTACACCCTCCAAACCTTCACCGGTGCACCCCCTTCAGACCTTCGCCGACACAGGCCTAGAAGATCTTAAGAAGCTCTGGGAAGAGGCCTGCCGGCGACAGGGGGAAGGCCGTGGTGGCAGTGGGAGAAGCACCTTCCCACGCCACCGAAAACCCACCCTCTAACGCCAGCAGCCCTGACAATGAGCAACCCCCACCCGTGGTGATGGGACTACACCCCAGTGGGAGCGCTGACGCCTTCCAAACCCTCAACGCGAAGCTGGACGTCCTCATGGATCTCATGAGGACCCAGGCGGCCAGGGAGGAAAAGTCTCACCTCCAAGAAAGTCCCCCTGCGGCAACACCTCCCAACGAACCGCTGGAGGCCATTTCACCCTCCGGGGATGGCAGCTTATCCGCAACAGGTCAGGTGGACCTTCACAGGCCCCTCCCCCAGAGCAGGAAGCTTTCGCGACTCCGAGGGGGGAGAAGACTGGAGCGTGTCGCCCGCTCTAGGAGATTGAAGCCCCTGAGGGGAGCCAGGGCAGCCTCCGGGCCCACCCCCTAGCCCCTTGGCCTAGCGACATCCGGAGTTGTCCCTCCGGCTGCGAGACTTCGAGAGTCATTTCGCAGAGCAGGAGCGCGCCCTTCGCACCCTGCAGAAGAACTCTCCTGGGGAGGATGAGGAGAAATCCCCATTCTCTGACCACATCTTGAAGGCAGAGATCTCCCTCCTGACCTTCAAGTCATACGATGGCCAGGGCGACCCAGCTGATCACTTCGATAGTTTCGATGCCCTGATGACTCTGCACGGGGCGTCCGATGCCATTAAGTGTCGCGCGTTCGTGACCACCCTGGTCCAGGGCGCTCAGGCATGGTTCCGGGCCCTCGCCCCCGAATCCATCTGGGACTTCAAGCAGTTTGGGTGAGTGTTCAAAGAGGGTTTCGTGGGTAATGGGCCCCCCAGGTCAGTGGCGGGGTTGTTGGCTCTCAAACAGGAACAAGGGGAGAGGCTTCGGGCTTATATCAACCGATTTAAATCGGAAGCCCTAAGAATCCCCTGCCTGGACGTAGCCTCGGCCATAACCACCCTAACCGGGGGCACCCGCAATGAGAACCTTCGCTGCAAACTCATCCTCCACCCTCCCTCGACCCTCTCCGAGCTAGTGACCTTGGCCCTACGACACACTGAGTGCGAAGAGGTCCTCAGCGTGCTGAGGCGCAACCGGCTCGGGTTGGGAGGGGGACAAGAAACGGGCGTCCGAGCCAAGCTCGAGCCAAGGGAAAAGGCAAAATCGAGATGGAGAGCCCAAGGAGCTGTCTCAGAGATACGAGTGGTACACTCCCTTAACCACTCTAGTGTACGAGATTTATGAAGACATTAAAGGCTCGGGTCTCCTCCACCAGCCTGAGCCTATGAAGGCAAAGCATCGAAATCGCAGCAAGCATTGCCTATTCCATAGCGACCACGGGCACCACATAGGCGATTGCCACCAGCTCCAGGAAGAGCTCGAGCGCCTCATCTGCCAAGGACACCTATCCCGATACGTGTCCAGGCACAAGGAAGACCGAGGTGTCCCAGAGGAGATGGACATTACCCCCTGCGGGGTCCACATTAACGTCATCGCTGGAGGAGCTGCATCAGGTAGAGATAGCAGCCGAGGAAGGAAACGTCATGCCGAGTGGGCAAGCCAAGCTTCCGAGCCCCCCAAAGCCCCGCCGAGTGAACCACAGGCCTTGGTATTCTCAGACTAAGACCTGAAAGGGTTGACCACTCCACACGACGATGCCCTCGTTGTCTCGGCTACAATAAACCATTACAACATAGATAGGATTCTAGTTGACAATGGTAGTGCCCCTGATGTATTATCCTATGATTGTTTTCTTGAGATGGGGGAGAATCCATCTAAACTCCACCCGATCCGAACCCGGGGGTTGGTCTTCTAAGGTTCAGGTCGAGCGGCCCGAATGGGGTGCTGGGGAGCCATGCCCCTAGGTCAGGGGACCCGTGTGGGAAGCCAGCTCGGTGGGGGCTCGGGGTTGACGGCCCGAGCAGGGTGCTGAGGAGTCGAACACCTTGGGGTGGAGACCCGCGCCTGATGCCGACTTGGCTCGGGCTCGGGGCTGGAGGCCTGAGCGAACTACAGAAGTGGAGACCAGAACTCGGGACGTGAGGCCTACGTCGGGAGTTCGTCAGAACTGGGCCCGGGGGCTGGCGCTTGCCGAGGCTGGGGCTGGTCCGAAACCACTACAGGGACAGGTAACGGGAGACCTGAGCCTGCCACTTGGTCTGACTGTCGAGACTGGTGATTGGTGTGGCACGTTAGTGATGCCAAAAGAGACGGGAGCTGGGGGTGGCGGCGGAGCAGCCACGGGGACCACACCCAAAAAATACGGCGATCCGACGACCGGGGTGAAGCTGTCGAAAGTAATCGGCACCACCAAGTAGCCCACCCATGCGTGGGTGGCGACAACGATGGGACTGTAGGTAACGGCCGCCATAGTTGTTGAAGCACCAGACCAACTAGGACAACCGCCGTTGATAGTGATCGAACGCGATCTGGCAACTGGGAGGTGAACTGGAAGCTGTCGGAAAGTGCAAACAGGTGCTTTTCTTCTACCTCTCTTGCAAGGATAGGAAAAGGGCACCAGGGCTTTAGGGCTGGCACAGACTTTCTCTTCAGCAAAAAGAAGGAAGGCGGGAGACGTCCCACCGGGCGTGCCATCCTTTTGTTTACGTGCGGGCGGGGTTGTCATCGGCGCGACGCTGTGTGCGGTGATTGGAGTGCGGGATAGGATCTAGCTACAGGAGAGAGGCCAGAAGGTAATGTGTTTCGGGCACTCCCTCTCATGACCGTATCTATCTTAAAGCGGAGACCGAGTGATACAGGAAGTTTTCGGGTTGAGGGGAAATGTGACTGGGATGCAGGCGTGCCCGTCGATTTCTCGACAATCACCCATGGAATTGAATGTTTAACCAGGGATGCGCCACCAGGGCGTGGCACGTGGACTCGAGGGGTGACGTACACGTGGAGGGAATGACTGTTCCATGGGTGTGAGTGCGCAGGCGACTATGGGGAGTCATGTATAGGATGTCTTTCCCCACCGACTGTAAGCAGTCGGTGTTTATTTACATCGAATTGAATCCAAAGACCTTCGTTCCATGCTAAAGAGGAGTCCGTATATTCCTGATGTCCTAGGGGGAGAGCTAGGGGCACTGTGCAGCTGGAGGTTCGCCTCTTTACCGAGTGGTGTTCACCGGGGTCAAGGGGTGCTGGAGGTTCACGCTAGGTGACACAGAGGGAGGACTGAGGGCCTGAACGTGGATGCGAGAGCATTCATCCAATTGGCGGTGGAATACTGAGATGTATATATCTTTACAGGTAGGCCGTAATGGCTAGGGTACAACTAGTGCATGTCACGGGACAATTACGACGTGATGATCGGTCCTCGGGTTGATGCATGACAGATGAACACACGTGTGCTTTACAGAGGGCTCCTCCCGTGGCGTGGGCCACAACTGCGGCGCCGAACGGGGGCTTATAACTGACTGGACAACTGAGGGGATGCATTGATCTGGTGTCTGGGCGAGGGTCGATCACGACTCAAGTTGAGCGGTCAAACATGGCCTCGTGACTGAGAAGGAGCGTGACGTCATGACACGTGCATGGTCGCGGTTGACGGACACATGAGGGGTGATCCCGGCATGAGGGGACGTCTGCCCTTGTCATAGAGTCTCACATGTGGTGGGTGTTGACTTGTGTGTTACGCTCAGTACTTTTGGGTGGGTACATCTTCAGTGGATGTGACTTGGAATTTCCCAACTGTGCCCAACATCCACCTGAATATTCCTTCGAAGCCAGTCG
Organism: Amorphophallus titanum; assembly: GCA_024336825.1. NCBI lineage: Eukaryota > Viridiplantae > Streptophyta > Magnoliopsida > Alismatales > Araceae > Amorphophallus > Amorphophallus titanum. The sequence continues at coordinate 18,193,402 of JANBPO010002302.1, forward strand.
AGGTATCCCCGGAGGTGGAGCAGAGGGCTGCGGTTCTCCTAGAAAATTGCCAACCGATGGGTGAGCTGGTGATTCTAGCCAATATCGAACAATGCCTTCTGAGCGGGTGCTGTTGATGGGTAAGGGCTTCATAAAACAACTTCTCCCTTCATTTGAGAAAGTGCTCTTCTTTTCATGACCTTGTCCTCTTTTGTCCAGACGTGAGGTGGCCGGTTGAGGAGGGGGTACCATCGACCGAGTTGGAGGTGGTTGATGTGGATGATGCGCCAGCTGCCGCCGAGTCGTAGGCTCCCGAGGGTACTTCTCGAGCGCGGAGCAAAGGCAAACGGGTAGCCCAGGAAGGGGCTTCCGAGCGGCGGGGGACCAAGGGCAAGGACCCTGTGGAGAAGATGCTATGGGATTCTATGAAGGCTCAGTCTGCTGAGAAGAAGCGGGCCAAGAAGGCTGGGGCCATCCACTCGGTCGAGGATGGTGGTTGCTCGGCTCTCCCCTCTATCGAGCTGGAAGGGGCCGAGCCTATTCGGCTGGCTCACCCTTCCATCGAGCGAGAGGCGGCCGATGAGGCTATAGCGGGGGTGGGCGATTCTCAGGCAGTGATTATTGATGCTAGAGCATCGGGCGAAGCTGGAGGAGTGCAAGGTGGAAGCGCCGGGGGCAAACCGGGCGGGGCCGGAGGGTCGCGAGGAGACACGACTCCATCCCAGCCAGCTGAGGTAGGAGAGGCATGGGACGGGGCGACCCAGTCTGATCCAATCGATGGGGCTCCCGAGGGGGTATCGCTCGAGGGGGGAGCCCCCATTCCGGCTGCTTCGGAGAGGATTGACCCTCCTCCCGGCGTCCGGGGGCCCCTGTACCAGCGATGCCACAACATAGCCTTGGGGGTGGTGTGAGGAGGAATTAGGCAGAAGCCTCCGTCCGCGGTCCTCGAAATGATCATGGAGGGTGGTTTGTTGCTAGCTCAGATGGGGGCCGACATAGCCGACGCCTACACTTGGGCGGAGTCAAAGCCATCGAATCTTGCTTGGGCCGTCAGCATATCCGATCGGAAGATCACTCGGCTCCCTGCCGATCTTGAGGGGCTTTGGCAAGAGGTCACTTCACTCTGGGAATGGGTGAAGTCGAGCCAGGCGGAGGTCCGGGCATCAGCCGAGTAGCTGGCTCAGGCCCGTAGTTCGCTTGAGTTGAAGAGTAGGCTCCTAGAGAAGGAGCATGCGACTCAGGTCGAGCGTGATGGGCAATGGGAGTTCGAGCGAGCGGAGCTCGAGGGCCGAGCCGAGGAGGCTAGGCGACTTCAGGAGGAGGTTGAGGCTACGCTGATCGAGGTAGAGAAGAGGTCAGCTGAGCTTACTGGTAGGGTGGAGTCGACCGAGGTAGAGGCACTCGAGAGGTACAAAAGCTCTGAGGACTACCAGGCCGATCTCCAAAAGGCTGCCTTCCCTTATTACCAGTCGGGCTTTCGTCGAGGCATCCGAAAGGGGTTCCCGCAAGGCTATCGTCGGGCCAGCTTTTGGGCAGAGAAGCAGGCGCCAGGGGTGGTCGTCTTCCCCTCCGGGCAGCACTATGACTCAGATTTTGTGTCTTCCAAATCTTCTGGTTCGGCGTCAAGTGGGGAGGGAAGCTGGGGGGACTCTACCTCGTCCGAGGGATCACCAACTCCGGCTGCCTCGGGAGGGCGCGCGACCGAGGCAGTTCCTACACCAGTGGGGTCAGTGCCTGGGTCGGTCGTCGCCAAGGGTGCCGGGGGATTTTGTAAATAACCCCCTAATACAATCTAAATTACAATCCAAATAAAATCAAATAAGCACACATTGCACACAAATAGAGTCCAAATAAATATGATAAATGCTAAGACTCAAGGGAGAGTCTCTAGGCTATCTCCGAGCCAAATGAAAGTTATCGTGGCTCGCATGGTGCTCCGTGTACGGTACCGGTCCCTCGCTGACCCGGACCGCTCGTGTGCTCGGGTGTCCGCACCACACACTGTCCCTCAAGCTCAGTTCTCTACGTCAACGGGCCCCAAACTGGGTGAACCCGGCCTGTTACACCCTGTACCAGTACGTGGTAGGGAAGAATCAAATAGACTAACAGTAAGTGGTCGCCAGTCCCTGCATTCGACACGGTTCCATGGAACAAGGAGTGGAGCAACCCAGCAAATGATGACATCAAAATCCATAATCTGTCATTAATACTCTCTATAAAAGGGGATCCCAAGACATGCCCTTGGGGTTACAAAAATGTACAATCTGGATAACAAAAAAGGGAGGGGAAGTGATACAATCACAGCCCAGCCTCGGTTCCCTCCAGCTCCACTAAGCGGGACTCCGTGGCAGCCAGCTCCACCTTCAGGGTTGACGCAAGCTGTACACTCGCCTCGGCACCCGTCTCGACAGTCTGCCACTCGACCCTAGCGAGCTCCACGTCTTGCCGCTGCTCCTCCAAGGCCTTATCCAAGGCCTCAGCTCTGCACTCTGTGTCTCTCAGCCGAGTAACGCGGTCCTGGGCAAGCGACACGGCCGCGTCAGTGCACCTCTCTTGCTCGACGACCGCCAGTGCAAGCCGAGCCCGCTGCCCCTCCAGCTCTCGGATGGTCGCTAGCCGTCGAGCCCTCTGCTTCTGTGCCTCCAGAAGCCACAGGTACTCTGCCCAGATACTGGCCAAGTCAGACATCCAAAGCTCGTGTGGGAACCCAAGGCCATGATAGCCATGGGTGCACTCTCTCAACCGCTGTTGGAGCTCCTTCGGAGAAGGCAGGGGGTTGCCTCCTGCGTAACCTCGAGCACACTGGAGCAAAGCTGCGCCCAAGCTAGCGTCCAACAGCAGCTCCAGTGGCGAGACAAATGAAGGCCACTCGATCCCCACCTCTAGGCAAGAGTGGCCTACTTCAGCCAGCACACCAGAAGGACCTGTACAACCCCACAAAATACAGAATGGGTCAGCAACGTTCAGGGCTTCCCTGTGACGAGACAAGGTGAAAAATCTAAGAAATGTCCTAGATCTCAACTGCTATGGCCCCCGCCGTGCCTGTAACACCCCCGTTCGGGGTCAGTGAGGGTAGTCCATCCCCCACCTCAGCAGCGTCTACTGCCGGAGTCGGAGAGGGCAGAGGCTCCTCTGACATCCGGGTGTCACCAGTAATCATCGGCTCTCTTCCTCCAACCTGGAGGGCAACCACTAGTGACACCAAGTCACTAGCAACCAGAGATCGAAGCCTCTCTTCCTCCAAGCCGGAGGGAACCCACAAGTGACACCAAGTCACCTGCAATTGGAGACACCAAGTCCCCCTTCCTCTGCTACCTAGAGGGAAATCACAAGTGACACCAAGTCACTTGCAATCGGAGACACCAAGTCTCCCTTCCTCTACACCAGAGGGAAGAATGGTGAGGACACCGGAGGCCTAGACCGACATGAGGCCTCACAGACGAGCCACCAATGACTGACCCGTAGAGCCACACAGGCTTCGTTATGGCTCAGAGATAGTTAGATTTTACTTTCTCTTTTATTTCAGTCGTGTTTGTTTTGTAGGCCACGTATGGGCCATCTAGACATTATTAGTCTGCTAGAGTTAGGGGTTTCTCTTTGTGCTAACCAACCAACTCCCCCACCACCCCTAGGCCTAGCTCCGCCCTCCTCTCCTTCCCCCTTACCCCTCTGAGCCTCCATCGACCTCCATCATCCCCCTCCAGCATCCACAACCATTAGCCCCTCACCCCTTTACAATCCCAATCCCCCTTTACTACCACAAGCAACACCTATCCCCAACCTGCCCAACCCAGTTCACAGGCAGATCTGGGATTCGTGGAAGCTGTATCATCATCGAGCCTTCTCGGAACCATCTGGTGGCAAATCATATACCACTAGAGAGGTCTTCCAGAGAGATTTCCAGGCAAGGTGGTTTCGTCATCGTCCGAGCACCGGGCTGATCGTGGCAACAATTCTCCCTCGACTGCGCAAAGCCACTCAGGCAGCCAACCAGAGCCTCAGAAGATATTCGACCACGGCTTCTCCTTTGCGTATCTGGGTGTAAAACTTGGCTAAGAACATCCTCTACCAGTCTTATTTCATCCCCAAGAAGCGGAGTGAAGTTTGGATCTCGGCAGCAAGAGTTCTGAATTTTCTCCCTGAAGTGCGCCAGGTTGGTTCCCCAGTTCTTGAACTATACCACTCCCACCATTCTGGCCAGTACGATCATCCCTAACATCAGCATAGGTTGCCGTTCATCCCATGTGAAAGAAGGCTTGTTCGCGGTCATTTTGGTACTAGTCCTACCTCCAACCGAGTTCGTGACAGTCCGTGGCGACTTCTTCTTCCAGCAACACCACTGTATGAGCAGCCAAAACCAGAACTGTCCAGCTCTATTCCAAATCCAGCACCGGCCAGAGGCCTTCTCCTGGTGAACCAAGAAAATTCAAGCTCTCCTTGGGTCAAGTGGGAGAGTTTTGGTCCTGGTCTCAAATGATTTGGAATTCAGGAGTGTCCGTGGGAGGGCCCTCTTCGTCCAACTGTCTAGTGGTTCCAGAAGCAGGCAGAACTGATGTCGTCCGTCTGTTTAGTCTCCGTTCAGTCTTTTCCCTTCCCCCGCTTGGCCGACTGAAGGCCCCTCCCTGCATGGAGGTAGTTTTGGCTGCAATCCCTTAACCCCCACCCCATGAACCCCCTCCTGCATGAGGAGTAGTGTTGTATCCATTCTGTTTTCAGGTCAAGCTTCATCGGCGCGGTGTGCGGGGAACCCACACTCCCCGCTCGCCCTCGTCTCCTGCCAGGATCGGCATCTTCACGCCGATCAGGTGAGCTTCGGGCCACTCTCCTCTGTTGGTTCTTCTTTGCTTTGCTTAGTATTATTTCTGGTTTCCCGTCGGACAGCAAGTGAGTGCCCATTCCAACTTTCTGGACATTGAGTGACCACCGCGGAGTGAGGCGAGAGCGACCCCTTACATCTCACGCCCTCGGCGTGCCGGCCGCCCCTAAAAATTGGGCATCCCTAGACCCGTAGATATTCAGCCTCAAGCTAGCCAAACCCTTGGAAACTCAAGGTCCAACCTCGGACCCTCATCCGCATCGTCGGTCCACCAACGGACCCGGGTGTGCGCTTCACGAGTAAATCCATGCGAGTGACTCCGCCATTCCGTTTGCGCTTGCTTTCTAGGTCCAAGGAGTAGTGGTTTCACATCAGTTAGTATCAGAGCCAAGTTTTAGACTTGTCTCTATGAGTCTAGTCCTAGGACATTGGCATTTGGGTCTCCCTAACATCATGTATCCCATCGCTCCTTTGCATGACCACCCAAGGGAGACACCCCAAGTACCCATGGACTAATTTAACGCTGCCATCAACAACCTTTGTGATGAGCTTGATATCATTGCCACCCGACTTGACCGGGTTGAAGCAAAGAGGAACCATGGCCTTAGAGCTCGATCTCCGTGGGATGGGTATTTACAGACCATCAGAGTTTAAAATATATTTTCTCTCAGAAAGATTTAAATTTAAGGCAGAGAAGATGGATTGAGTTTTTGAAGGATTACGAATTCTTATTGAATTATCACCCAGGAAAAGTAAATGTGGTAGCAAATGCACTCAATAGGAAAAGATTAATGGCAATCCAGTTACGTCAAATATGGAAAATGACTTCTGATGTAATGGAGTGTTCTCCAAAATGTAAAGGAAAAAAGTTATTTCTGGCCCAATTAACTATTCAGTCTGCAATGGTTGAACGAATTGTGCAAGCACAACTAAATGATCAACAGTTACAAAAATTGATTGGCACACCGAGAATTACTCAAAGTGCAGATGGAGCAATCAGATTTCAGGGAAGATTATGTGTACCTCAGAATGAGGAAATAAAGAAAGATCTATTGACTGAGGCACATAAATCACAATATTCTATTCACCCAGGTAGTACAAAAATGTACAGAAATATGAAGAGACATTTTTGGTGGATTGGTATAAAAAAGGATATAGCAAAATTTGTCAGCAAGTGTCTTACATGTCAACAAGTAAAGGCAGAGTATGATAACGTTGTGGATGTTAAAAAATGATGATAATGATCATACGGCACTCCTGTCTACGCATCCAAGCGTAAATCGAAGATGGGAAGGCTGAATAAACACATACCTCGCCCGATCAGGACAAGAGCTCGCCTGGTGGTCCGCTACCCATTAAGGAAGCCCCCCAAGTGAAAGATACGACCACAATTCTCCAACCGACCGTGTCGAGAGCTAAATCACAGAAAGGTCAGGAACCCAGGGACAGGTCCGGCATGCGCCGAAAGTCACGCAAAGCCTGGGACCGAACCCCGGAGACTGCGAATGAAACATTGTGGAGGTCATGCATTGCAACTAGAACATTCTGAGAACGCCAACATTCGTATGAATGACCTCGACTACAAGAAGAAACCCCAATCGGCATGGCCTTCACTTAAACCGACGTGGGTTAAACCGGCGCGCCGCCCCTTTTTGCTTGGCATACCCGGCCACCCCCCATTCACCACTGCTTTTACTTTAATCTAGCGTGCTCCCTTGGTTGCCAAAATACGGCACGCTCCACCTTTGCCCAAGCATTAAACCGGCGCCATCTTGTACACAACCTTACCCAGCGCGCTCACTTTTGAAGGGCCATTATCCTTTGAAATGGCATACCCGGCGTGCTCATTTTGAAGGCCAAAACACCAATTCCGGTGCGCCCAAAGTGCCCAGCAAGTTATTCTCTGAAGTGTTTATCCTGCGTGCAATCTTTCCATCCCGTCATCACGTCGGTCCCCTATTTTCTGGGAACGGCACGTCGATAAATGGCTTGAAATAGTTAAACTTCTGCTTTGATCCGACGGGTGACCGAACATACTCTTTAAATGGAAATTATTGAGCTCTGCGCCAAATGCCCATTCCATCGACCAGCCGCCCACGCTCCTGCAAGTGATGGCAACGGCAACGTGGCAAGCGAGGAGGCTCGACAGTAACCCGACGTGATGTGGGTAAGCGGCGAGGCTTACACTCCTTCGACAGAGGAGACCTCCAATCAGGATATCCCCCCGGGGATATATAACCATCAACTGAAGAAAGAAAGAAGGACTGGACTTCTTTTCGTTGAGGGAGAAGAAAAGCAGAGAAGGAGAAGGGTCTCTCCTGGGATCCTCGACGAGGCTTGCTGTGGGAGGAAGAGAGAACAACAGAGAAAAGAGCTAGCAAAAGGAAAGAGCAGAAGAAGAAGAGAGGTGAGAGCGAGAGGAGAGCTTGGGAGGGAAGAGTTTGAGTTCTGTCCCCTCTCCCCATCCTTTTATGTATTTTTTATTAATGTTATACGCATCTAGTATGGAGGACACATATTTTGAAGATGTCACCCATGGGTGACGCGTTCTTCTTTTCTTTTGTATATATATTGTGTGTCATTGTTATTATTATTGTTAGCTTGTTTCACTGATGTAGTGTTCTTATTTTCTTCTTTGTGATGTGCAGGGCGTGATGAGGACCCACATCAGTTGGTACCTCATGGTGGCAGCCTACAGAGGCCTCCCAGACTTCTAGAGAGCTAGACTGGATGGGATGGGATTTGCGGTATTCTTGCAGATCAAGCCATTCCGACTCGACCCACCCCTTATCCAGGCACTGAGGGAGAGGTGGCATGCACCGAGTCAAGCTTTCTTCATGCCGTGGGGGCACATGGTGCCCAGCTTAAAGGATGTCATCCGAATCACCAAATTGAGAGTGGATGGGGAGGTGGTGAGCGGCGTCACCTACCCCAACTACCGTGAGAGCACCCAGGAGCTGCTAGGGCTAGAGATGAGGGCGAGTGATAGAGATAATAGGATGGTCATCGGGACAGCCGTCATAGAGGCACTGGGTTTTGTCGACACTCGTCAGTGCATCGATGAGACTTTGACTGAGTTCATGGCGCGGATGGAGAGAGTCGCGCATGGCGCATTCTACCAGGGCGCATTCGACCGGGAGGCGGGCGGATCGCGACCTCCGAAGGTTTCTATTTTTCCTGATCGGGTGGCTCCTTCTAGACACGAAGGGAGACGACATCCAATGTCATTTCCTAGAGTTCTATTGGAGCTGGACAGAGTGGGCCAGTATGCATGGGGAGCAGCCCTACTCACACACTTGATTGTCGACTTGTCTCAGGGGACAGGTCAGGAGACAACAGTCAGTGGCTTCACACCATTCCTCTAGGTAAATGCATTTATTTATTTATTTGTAGCTAGTCCTATTTTATGTTTATGTAATTGATTGTGCTAATGACATGTAATAGATGTAGGTGTGGTGCTACTATTACATATCGATGGGGACGGCACGTCAGTGGCGCCCGATAGTTGTGCCACTAGCCCAACGGTGGAGGCCGATTGAGAGTCCGGCTCTACATTCCTACCAGCTGATATTACTGAGATGTGAGTTGAAAGAGTATCTAGAGGCCATGGTATGATGATTTTTTTTGGGTATGTTTGTATTTTATTTGTGAATGTAATAACTCACATGATGCATGTGTGATAGTGCAGGTGATCTGGACGCCCTATCTGGGCATGGCAGATGCTGACCAGCCTTGGGTCAAGGCCGGTCGAGCTTGTTTCGAGCAAGACCTTTGGGTCCATTGCCTGAACGAGATCGAGCCACTTCAGCTCAGGTTGGTGATGAGGACCCTGGCGTTGGCCCAGGAGTCGGTGGACGTAGTTGGTCCGAGCTGGATCATGCAGAAGACCTGGGGGAAGGCGAAGCACATCGACTAGTGCGTACGCTTCCTGGCTCAGTAGCAAGACTGGCGTCAGGGTGGTGTTCCTGTGGTGTCACACGTGCAGGACAGCATGCAGTACTTGAGGCGCTATAGGGAAACTCATGCGGCTCGTCTCCAGCTCAGGAGACCATTGGGGGTAAGTATGAAATGAGCATTGATTTACTTTTTTATTTTTTTAATGAATGTGTACATATGCATGTGACATAAACCTACATGCATATGAATGCAGAATGCTTACGACGCTATGATGTGGCACAGCCCAGAGATGTTGATGACTAATGCAATGAGCCTAGGAAATTAGACCCGCAAGCATATAAGGACTAACACAGACTTACATTAGCGACTCACTTGCATGGCGCGTATGATCTCCCGATGGTGACCAGGGGAAAGGCCCTCGGCAAGGTCCCCTAGTCGGCTCCAAGGAATATGGAGACGAGAGGAAACCCTGCTTTGGTAGGAATGCAAGTACTAATGGAATAGTATGATCCTATGTGCACCGGAGTGCATGCAAGAGTCTAGCTTAAATCTAGCACGTAATGATCAAACACGTATGAATAAATGAATATGCCAATCATGCAACAATAAATCAACTCAGGAGAGATCAACACCAAGCAGCATTGAACGAATGTAACATGGCAATCTAATCAAGGCTCGGGTGCACTGTAGCATAGATATGTGGTCTTATGAAGACCGTCCAGGGGGGATAGGTGGTTCGTGGTGAACCGTCCAACAGCAAGGGGCGACAATAAGTGCAGAACCAAGACAAAATGAGCCGATAATACTAAACAAATAACTGAGCCACTGGTGAACGTACCTCGGTGGGTAGCCTGTCACAAGTCGGGCAAGCCCTGGAGCGACCCTGACACAATCGCAGATAGAATAATGCAAACAGGGGTACGTACCTGTGCCAGGAAGACAGGTGGCTGACTGGTGGCCGCAGAATGGAAGAGTGGGTGCTGGTTGGCCGCAGGAGGCAGCAGGGTTGCAGAGCGAATGTGGCTGGGGATCATGAAGGGCGGTCAACCTCGATCCGCACTAACAATCAGGCTGCCCTTAAGGGACCGCACAACCGCCAGGGAACAGAACCATCAAACGCCAGCCAGTGACCTGTGACAACTTGGCAAGAACAGAGACTAACAAACGTAAAAGAATGGAGGGGGTCAGCAAACACCAACACGATGGGCACTAGGTGTCCCACCGTGATCGTCAGAAAGTCTGTTGATCGGAAAAATGGCTTTTCCTTTTAAGTGACGGCAATGGAATGAGATCACCCTTTTACTCCTCCCGGCTAGAGAAGCACGAAAAAATCAATGAAACTGAAAGGGTGCAGTGAAGACAGAACCTGTGTGATCGCCACCCAAGACCCCGGACGTGATGGACACGTCGTGTCTTGAGAAATGAGGAGAGACACTTGCCTTTGCCTAGCACTGGGAGGATGAGCGGCCGATGAAGGACCGCCTGGAAGTTGTGCGGCTCTTTGTAGGCCGCCTACCAGCACTGGAATGAAATGCGGGATGAAGCACGCCGGTAGTAGGACGGTTCTGGGGTAGCCTCAGGACGAAGATGAACGGCCACGTGGTAGCCGCTCAACGTCTTGGACGGACAATGATCGACTGCTCCACTCCGCCTTCCTCCAAATCGTAGGACCTCAACCTCCACTCTTTCCGGCTGGCCAGAAAGAGTGGGCCTCGTGCTGGATGGCTGCTGACCTACAAGACAACGTGCGGCCAACAAAAGAAAACCCAGATTAGATCCACGCGGTGTAGTATATGCTAGAAATGACAGAACATAAACTAACTATCATAGATGGGGGTTCACCTGGAGATTTTTAAACTCCTAAGGGCGCCAAAACATGGGTGGGTGTGTGAAAATGATAATGAGGATGAAAAGAAACAAATGACGATGATGAGAAATCGTGCATGCAACGACAAAAGGACTAACGGGACTGACGACAGATGACGTGACAACTGGACTACTCCCTTGAATCGGAGGCCTGTAGAGACGTAGATGGCCTCCCCCCTGTGCTAGGATCGCTTGACAATTCGACAGAGCTTCGCCGTCGATCCCTGATCTCCCTCCCTTTCAAGCTGGGCCTCTAGGGTCTATTTATAGAGCACCCAGAATCTTAGCTCGAAATTGGGTATAATTAGGCATTTTCAGGCCAAGATAATAACATAAAAGTTGGAGATGATTGAATTATCTCAACTCCGGAGGAAACACCATCAAACAGTATCCCTCCCTGATGGTGCCTCTGGGTAAGGACCTCAGGGTCTTGCATCATTTTTGGGTCGAATAAGTAAGCTTCCTTCTTATGATCTACTTTTCTTTGTCCAGATACGAGGTGAATGGCTGATGAGGGGCGACGCCACTCGAGCTGGAGGTCATCGTCTTAGAGAAGGAGTCTGCTCCTGGTGGACCTCAAACATTTGGCAGCTCTTCTCGTGCCTGAGATAAGGGCAAGCAGATCGCCCGGGAGGGTGCTTCCGAGCGCCGTGGGGCCAAGCGCAAGGACTCCATGAAATAGCTACTGTGGTCCTCGATGAGGGTAGTGGCCGCCTAGCGAAAGCGGGTGAAGAGTGCAGATGCCGTCCGTTCGGTCGAGGGGGGTGCTCAGCTGGCCCTCTTAGCCATTGAGTCAGAGGGGGTCATCTCTGTCGAAGAAGCCGTGGCCGAGGCGGTTGGGTCCCAGGCAGAGGCGACCAGTGCTAGGGCACCAGATGAGGCGAATGGATCCTGTCCGAGCCAGTCGAGGGTGAGGGCTCGCAGGGTGAGGTGACCCAATCCCAGCCGACCGAGATCGAGGAGACGCCAGGTGGGACGACCCGATCCGAGGCAACTGGTGGGACCCCCGAGGTAGGGGCACTCAGAGGGGGTGCCCCAATCCTGGCTATTCCCGAGAGGGTCATCCCTCCCGCGAGTGGCTCCTTCGTCATCTGAGCTCCCCTGTACCAGAGGTGCCACTTCGTGGCATTGGGGGTGGTTCGAGGTTGCCTCTGGCGTAGCCTCCCTTCCGTGCTCCTCGAGTGGGTTATGGAAGGTGGGCTGATTCTTGCCCAACTAGGGGCTGAGATGATGGACTTGTTAGCCCAGGTGGAATCGGAGAGAGAATCTCTTTCTTGGGCCCGTGGCGCATCTGATCGAAAGGTCGAATGTCTAACTCTCCACCTTGAAGACCTTCAGCGGAAGGTGGCCTTGCTTCAAGTGCAGGTGCAGTCGAGCCAAAAAGAGGCTCGAGTATCAGCCGATCAGCTGGCCCAAGCTCGCTATATGGTCGAACTAAAAGATAGGCTCCTGGAGATGGAGCACAAGGTCCAGGTTGAGTGTGGCGAGCAGTGGAAGGCTGAGCGTGAAGAGCTGGAAGGCCCAGTCCAAGAGGCCGAGTGATAGCAGGTGGAGGCCGAGGGCATGCGGGCCAGACCCGAGGAGAGATTGTCCGAGGCAGAGTAGAGGGCAGCCGGGCTTGAGAGAAAGGCGGAGCTAGCTGGGGTGGAGACACTCGAGCAATACAAGTGCTCAGAGGGTTACCAGGTGGCTCTCCAGAAGGCCGCCTTCTCTTACTACGAGCCGGGCTACCGTTGGGGTGTGCGGAAGGGTTTCTTGCAAGGCTTCCATCAAGTTGTCCTGGAGGTTCAAGGCCAGGTGCTTGAGGACCTCGTGTTCCCTTTCGGGCAGTGTTATGACTCAGACTGGGATACTACCGACTCTTCCTCCCCGACGTCGAGCAAAGGGGGAGGCCGAGATAGCTCCCTTTTGTCTGACCGATCGCCAACACCGGCGGCCTCGGGAGGGCATGCGGTCGAGACAGTTCCCACACAAGTGGGGTCAGTTCCTGGATCCGTCGTCATCAGGGTTGCTGGGGGCAGGTCGCCTGGTGTCGAGGATCTTTCGCCTACCGGGCTTCACGATGGGCTGGAGGCCTAATGTATTGGCTTTTCTCGTTTTCTTCTTTAATATGGCCATGTAAAAATTTTCCTTGTATATATGATGACGATAATATTAAATGCTGAATTGACTACTTCTTACCACCTTTGGCACGATTTGACCACCGTATCGGTAGTTGTTTGGGAATCTCTCAATCAAATTCTATGATTTTAAATCCCATGCATGCATAATACTCTTACCTTTTGTTTGCATCCACTTATAGGGGTTAAAAACCCTCCCCCGGTGCGTTCTCCCCCATTCTTTCATGCTAATTTATCATTTCGGGACATGTGCTACACCACCATATTCTAATGGGTTTTCTCTTATTTTTGTGGCTTTGTTTTGCAGGAGACTATCAATAGGGCGTGAGGCCCTTACTTTCTAGCCGACTAGGAGGTGAGGAGGTGTACCCACGATCGATTCCCCAATCCTTTCAAGCGCGATCTCACGTGGTAGCGGCTTCCCTTCGGGCCGCATCTTCTTCTTCATTTCCCAAGGTACGTGGTAGATTTATTTTCATTATAGTATCTATTTCCTACTGTTATTCCTTGGGTGGCGATCACGATTTCTTTCTTTTCATCATTGCCCCTTTGCCCTCCATTGTCTATCTTTCATGATTATATGCATGTTTATGTTTACATAATTTGGGGGCATGGGACTAGATTAATCTATTTACATGGTCGACTAGGTCTTGTAGTCGGTGCTGTTCGGCTTCCAGCATCAGCAGCTCCTCTTGGATAGAGCTAGTGCGCCCTTCCGCCAATGCAACTTCATTTAAGCTCTGTATTTATAGCTCCTTGCGGTGTGCCAAATCCTCTTCGACCTGGGCCAATTCAGCACGGAGATCGGAAGTCCGCTTCTACAATAGTGAAATCCGATTGGTAGCTCCCTTGGCAATGAACATTTGTTGGCCGGCAGTTTTTGTGGAGACTTGTAGTGCAGTAAGGCCCTCCTTCCGTTGAAGCTTCAGAGTAGTCAGTTGGTCCCTTAGGCCGTGGTCAATGAATTCTCACCAATTTACATACCGAAGTAGCTAGATCACACGAGGCATCCATTACTGTAGAGGACAGCCGAAGGCCATGAGGGCACGTTACATAGGCTCTACCAGCCCCCTCAGTTGTGCATAGGATAAGTCTCGGTGGGTCAGCACAGCCTGCTTCAGCATCTCTAAATTTTGCCACACCAGCTCATCAGATGATTGCAAGTCAAGTGATGGTGTGTCAGGGAGATGGAACTCTATCCTGCTGTCAACCTCAGCCCAGATATCATTAGCTGGCTATGAAGAAGATGACGACAATGAGGAAGATGGTTCCACCAATTCCTTCTCAGACTATTCGATAGACTCAGTATTGACTAGGGCATGGACTTCAGCCTCAACCTCTGTAGAAGGAACAAAGTCTTGAACTTCAAGGCCCGCATCTTCAGAGGCGAATTCTACATGTTGCTCTGACTGTGTCACCTTTTCCAACTCGGTACCAGCTATAGGCACCAGAGCTATTGTTTCACCGACTGTCTCTCCTTTAAAAGCTCCACCCTCTGAGGTGACTTCGCCGTGCTGTCCCAGCTGGGCTGCCTATTCCAGTTCGGTGCCAGCCTCGATTGATAAGACAGAAGTATCGCCAGTCATCTCTCTAAGCTCCACGCCTATTGACGCCCCGACAGAAGCAACATCCATAAATTCTTACTCGGCTTCCATAGACTGAAGCTGAAGTTGCTCCGCGGAGGGTTGACCTAAGCCCCGCATTGAAACAGACCCGCCTAGGAACTTTAGGGCAATCGGCCTCAACACAGGAGTCGTGCCCATAACAGGGGTAAAAGCTATGGCCCTTGATTGAAAGGGAGAGAAGGCAGCCATGGTGTGCACTGTTGGCAATGTCAGCCCCACTGAGACTGCAGGCCCCTGTAAAAAGATCAATCACGAAAGAGGTAGGAATAAAAACATGTCAAAACTCCTGCTACAAATGGTGGCAGATGTGAAGGAAGTTAGGGTGTTGGCAAGCTGTGTAGCCCAGCAGTTTAAGCTGTGAATCAGCGGAGAAAGCCACATTCCAATTGGAGTGTGGGTGGACGTAGATCTCTAGATTGAGATCGAACCACCTTAAAAGTCTGCTTCTACTGTGCGATTGAATGTGTTGCTTGCCTTGTGTTGATTTCTTGTTCCTCGCTCAGTAGATGTTTGATAAGGGTAGTGAAAGATCCAGGTTACAGAACCTGTTCGGTCTAAGTTCTTAATCCACATTAGACTCTGCTGGTGTCCAATTTTTAATTGGGTGACAGATCCTTTCAATCCCCCCTTTCTGGATCTCCTACAGACACTCTATTTGTAGGATTTGGCCTCTAGGCGTCCATACGGTCTCATCAAATTCCTCGGTAGTCGGGCAGGATGCAGAAAAGCAAGATGAAGCAGCCGCATGCCGATGCTGGGAAGAGTTGTCCTGTAAGGAAGACCCATTCCAAACTGAAGCCAAGTTTGACACGGGGACGCTCGATGAAGACCAGACTTCCGATGAAGTGAGAGAATGTCTGGAATTTAAATGCATCCTGGAGGAAGTTCGAGCTTTGCAATAGCTGGAGAGCACTGCAGAAAAACCTATACCAGCAGACCGTCTGGGGGCAGAAGTCTGTATCACATAATCGCAGGCAGAACCAACAGCACAACAGGGTCAGGCTGAACAAGATTTGGTGGAAAGTCCAGTGATCCCAACTGAGTTTGATGGTTCGGCACCAGCTGATACCCCACTTGAAGAATTGAAGGGTGCTGAGACTGAAGAAGACTACATCCCAGGGGGCTTTGTTGATTTGCAGGAACCCCACCCGAAGTTGAAGATGACGGTCAAGCCACTGCTGATGAACTAATAGAAGTAAATCTGGGGACTAAAGATGAGCCTAGGCCAACCTTTCTCAGTGCCCTGCTGACGCCAGAAGCCCAAGAGCAGTATATACAGTTCTTAAAGGAGTTCAGGGATTGCTTTGCCTGGACGTATGATGAGATGCCGGGATTAAATCCTGATGTAGCACAGCATTTGCTAGCAATTGACCCAAAGGCAGAACCAGTGAAGCAGCCTTCCAGACGAATGTGGCCTGAGCTGATTAACCAGATCAATAAAGAAGTCGACAAGCTCACTGATGTGGGGTTTGTTGAAGAAAACCAGTACACTGCTTGGCTGGCAAACATAGTACCCGTGAAGAAGAAAAATGGACAAATCAGAATATGTGTTGATTTTCGGGATCTCAATAAGGCATGCCCGAAAGATGATTTTCCTGTACTGATTACTGAGGTGATGATTGATGCCACCACAGGGCATGAAGCTTTATCATTTATGGACAGGTCTTCCAGATATAATCAGATTTGGATTGCTGAACAGGACAGGGTCCACCTGCATTCCGCACCCCGAAAGGGATATTTCATTACAAAAGAATGCCGTTCGGCCTTAAAAATGCCGGCGCTACCTACGAAAGAGCTATGACAAAGATATTTGATGATCTCCTCTTCAAAAAGGTAGAGTGCTATATTGATGACCTGGTGGTGAAGACCAAGAAGAAGGAAGACCATCTACAGGATCTGAGGGTGGTATTTCAAAGGCTGCGCAAGTATGAGCTGAAGATGAACCCCATGAAGTGCGCCTTCGGCGTGTCCAGCGAGAAGTTCCTTGGTTTCATTGTCTGACACATGGGCATTGAAATTGATCCATCCAATATTAAAGCTATTCAGGAGTGTGGAACGTGTCAAATAGACATGTTTTGAAAAGGAATTCAATTCAAAAGGGTATAAAAAGGTATAACAATCATAGGAAAGGGAGCATGTGATGCTCCTAAGGGGAATGTGAGCATTTGACCAGCCCCACATGGACCCCTAGGGCTTAGGTGGACCAATGGGGAAGGAGTGGGGGCCCCCTTGCTGGACTTTTACATAAAAACTCAAAGATCCTTAAGGAATGACAAATTGGCTTATGAAACCTTACAATTGTAAACCTACTTTCCCAAGGATATAAAAGTAAACTAAAAGGACACAAATATAAAAATCAAAATGTTAGTGCCCGATGTCGATTGCCATCAATCTTGGACCTTGCAATCAGCGAACCAGCCCAGGGCCAGCTCGTGCTTAAAACGAATGGCCAGGCAGTCCAGCAGGAAAGGCTCATCTTAGTTCCCCTATTCAGCGGCGCCAAGAATAGGCCGAAATGAGGTTGCTCCTTGTGCACACGCCTGGTCGTATTATCCCATCAGGTCGGGATAAACTCTGGGGCTTGCACTAGCTTCCCCTCGGAAGGCGTGAGCTCCTCCAGCCCCAATACAGGTTTCCATTCTCTTGGCTCCCCTAACAGATACATCGGCACGCTTCTGGACACGCTATGGCATAGGATGTCCTGAGATTTCAAAATGGCACGCTCAATGTCCCGCACGGCAATGACATCCCGTTTGCCGTGGGAGCTGGAGTGCGTCAGGAAATAAACCAAGTGCTTGTCCTTTGGATGATCTTACGGGTAGTTGCCCTCCCGATCAAATGCATAGTCAGCCTTGGTCAGCAATAGATGGTTGAACACCATGGTGTCAGTGTCGGAGCCTGAGGACTCCGCTAAGGCTGCCACTTCTCCATGCTCTCGGTCAAGATCTCACTCATTGCGCCATGACACGACGGGGGGGTCAACTGAGGGACAAGGCCTAGCGTTGGTGGTTGTCGAAAGAGAAGAGCTACTTGGAGCAGCCATATTCTGCAAGGCATAATGACCACAGTCAGAATAAACCATTGGTGAGATGAAAAGTTTAAATAAACAGGACGTCAAAGTTTATGATGAAATTTTGGCGGAGTCTCCCCTAGGCGGGAGGCTAAGGGAGAGACGAGGGTGCACGTCCACAAGGAGTGACGGTCCCAGAAAAAATCATGATGCGCACGAAAAGGGGCAACACTAAATTATTCTTCGCCCTTTCGGGCTACTCATGGCCCCCCTGGCCTCACACAGTCTCACCAAGCCCCTTGATATGGTGAGACCTCTGATACGGCGAGCTCCTTCGCATTGCTGATATGGTGGACTCTCCCCGAACTCCCTGATACGGTGGGCTCCCCTCGACCCTGATACGGTGGGCTCCCCCAAACTCCCTGATACGGTGGACTCTCCTCAAACTCCCTGATACGGTGGGCTCCCCTTGACCCTGATACAGTGGGCTCCCTCGAACTCCCTTGTACGGTGGGCTCCCCCGAAGTCCCTGATACGGCGGGCTACCCTCGACCCTGATACGGTGGGCTCCTCCCGAAGCATTCATACGGTGGCCTCGCCCCCCATGCTGATACGGTGGCACCGACGAGATTCCGTTCAAGCAGAGGAAAGAAGAGAAGAAGAAGAAGAGGAAGAGAAGAAAGGAAGGGGAATAGAGAAGAAAATGGGAGGAGGCAAAGAAGAAGAAGAGAAGAGGGGGCAGAGGAAAGAGGGAGAGGGGCCTAGGGCTCCATGGTCATCCCATCCCACGAGAGAAAAGAAGAAGAAGAAGAAGAAGAAAAAGAAGAAGAAGAAGAAAGGGAGGAAGGGGGAGAACAGCTACGGCCTCCTCACCCTCGGAGGCGACGGCGTCAACGACGACGATGGTGGCGGCAGCGTCGAGGGCGGGCGGCGATCGGCAGCGAGCGCGGGGAGAAAGACCAAGGGGCAACAGAAAAAAGGGGGGGTTTTGTGCAGCAACCCCTCAGCGGCCATGAAGGTATGGGCAATGCCCGTGGGGCAGGAGGTGATGGCGACAATCTTTTTCACCGCCTGTTTCGGCCCGGCCAGCAAGGCGGCGGGGTCGGCCAGCACTTGCGCAATGCTTGCGGTCCGGCGCGGCGCCTTGGCCTCCGGTAATGAAGCCCCCTCGCCCACCAGAAGGGCCAGGCTCGCATCCCGCATCTGCGCGGTGGTGAGCTTGTTCAGCACACCTTCGGCGGTATGCACCTCCACCTCTATGCTGCGGCCCTGCGCCTTGGCTTCTTTACGCAAAGCTTCCGCCGCCAGCACGCCCTGTACAACGGCGCCGCCCGCGGCGACCTCGTCGTACCAATCGAGGATGCCGTGCAGCAGCTCCGGCCGGTCCGGATGCGTCTGCCAGGTCAGGCTGGCGGCTCGGTCCTCGGCGAACGTCCCGTCGCCGCGGGGTAGGCGGTATGGCAGCCTCGCCCAGCCCCACGCCGCCAGCGCCAGGGCCCCAACCAGGGACAACGGCGCCGCCACGCCCGCCCCACGATCTTCGGCGGTGGGGTCGGGGGCGTCGAGTTGTTGAGCCTGTGGCTCGGACCCGACGCCCCGTTCCCCTGCCGTTGGCGGGGATTCCACGGGCGGCTGCCCGACATCGTGGCTGTCGGCACCGTCGCCACTCGGGGTGGCATCACCAGCAGGATCGCTCGCATCATCACCCCCGCTCCCTGTGGTGTCCTGTTCGGCGCGCTCGGGTTGCTGCGCCGGGTAGCTCTTGCCGTCCGCCCCGACCACCGACCCAGGTGCGCAATCTTGCGCACCTGCCAGGTCGTTGCGGACGGTGCCGTTGCTGATGCCGAGCACCGAGCCGATCGCCCTCGTCGACATGCCCTCCGTGCGCAACAGCGCGACGACCTCGGAACGGTCGGCCTTCGGGATCGGCAGGCGGGCGCCGCCGAACTCGCCTTCGCAGTACAGGTCCCACGACTCGTATCCGAGCGCGATCCAGGCTCGCCCGCGGTAGGCGTGCACGATCCCCTCGTGAGCGACAGCGACCGACTGGCGGATCCGGTTCGTCAGCAGACGGGCGGCATCCTCGTCGAGCTGGTCGACGATCTCTCCGGTGGAGGTGTCTACGAGGCTCACGACGACACCCCAGTGCGCTCAGCCCAGCGGGCGTCACGGAGGCGTTCGATGTCGGCCCGCCAGAACATGTAGGCCCCGGTCTTGCCGGGCAGCTTGCGGGAGGGGACGAGCTTGCCGTCGGCCACGTAGCGGCTGATCGTGCTGGGCTCTCGGAGGTGGAGGATCACCAGCGCCTCTCGGGTGGTGATCTCGTCGGTCGGTGCCACGGCACAGAGTTTGTGTCCAGACACAAGATTTGTCAAGAGATACTTTGACGGGGCTAGCTACCGGTTGCGGTGCGACACCAGTCACCCTTGTCATTCGCACAAGCTTGTGCTTATCCTCAGGGACATGGCAGAAGCACAGAAGGTTGATTCCAGCGGCGCCCCCCAGTTCCAGCTCAAGCACCGAATGGCGCTCGCGCTGGAGATCGCAGGCATCGAACGCGACGACATCGCCGAGGAGATCGGCGCCCACAAGAACACCGTGGGCAACTACCTCCGCGGCGAGACCCGCCCGTCGAGGTCCGTCCTGCGGGTCTGGGCGCTGCGCTGCGGCGTCCCGTTCGCATGGCTCGAGACGGGCCGGGCGAGCGGCCCCGACGGCGACCCTGGCCAGGAGACATCCGTGTCCCGATGCACGCCCATCTCTGCCGCCCGTAGCCGCCGAACCGCACCCCCCGAGAGCAAGACCGCCTGAGACGGGCCGCTGCCATGCCCCGTCTCCACATCGTCACAGATGACAGCGATCGTCACCCGAACGCAACCACCTATGTGCCGATGGTCACAGACATGACCATCAACACGTTGACACCGCACATCCGTCGCTTCCTCGCCAGCCGAAGCACCCGCCGCGAGATCTGCCCGGCCACCATCACGCGACACCGCCACTGCCTCGCCCGCTTCGCCACCACCTACGGCCAGCGGCCCGCCCGCAACATGAGCCACACCGACATCGAACGCTGGATGGCCACACGCAAGCACCTCGAGGCCTCGACCAGCCGACTGGAGTACGGCATCGTCCGCGGGTTCGTACGCTGGCTCGTACGCGAGCGGATCGTGCAACGCGACCCGATGGCCGACATGAAGGCACCAACGCTGCCCCGGTCGGTACCCCGCGCACTCAACGCCCCCGACACACGCTCCCTGTGGACGGTGCTACCCGACCTGCGCGCCCGCCTGATCGTGCTCCTGATGGTCGAATGCGGCCTGCGTCGCATCGAGGTCGTGCGCCTCCAGATCGGCGACTGGGACCGCGACGCCGCCCATCTCCGCGTCATCGGCAAGGGCTCACACGAGCGCCTCGTGCCCGTCCCGCCGACGGTCGCCGGGCTGCTCGCCGAGTACACCGCCAGCATCCGGTCGCGCACCGGGCCACTGATCCGATCACAGACCAACCCGACCGCGGGGATCTGCACCGAACACCTGAGCAACATGATGCGCCGGTGGATGCGCGACGCCGGGATCAAGGTCGCGGCGTTCGACGGGCGGGGCTGCCACTCGCTGCGTCACACGTGCGCGTCGGACATCGCCGAGGTGGAGCCGGATCTGCGAGTCGTTCAGGAGCTGCTCGGCCACATGCATCTCACGTCGACGCAGATCTACCTCAAGCGGCTCGGCGTCGAACGGGTTCGGGCTGCTATGGAAGCCAGAGCAGCAGCACGCGCCGCCTGAACGCCCCTCCCTTGACTTGACTCTGTCCTGGCCAGGGCCACTGCGACGACCGCGAATGCGAACCAGAAGTCAAAAAGTTCGACTACGGTCAGCCACATGACTCCTGCGCAGATCATCATCGAACGCTTCGGCTCACAGAAGGCGGTCGCGACCGCACTCAACCTGCGACCCAACGCGATCGTCCACTGGGCCAAGACCGGCACGGTCCCGGCGAAGCATCACGCCGCTCTCCTTGCGGCAGCCGCACAGCAAGGCATCGCGCTCGCCCCGAACGAACTCGTGACCGCACCGCCACCGGCGGCGCCGGCCGAGCCGCCTCAAGCGCTGTACGCCGGCGAGCTCCGGCTCGGTGCTACCGACGATGAGACGGGAGGGATCTCCTGCTACGTCCTCGAGGACGGTCGCCGAGTGATCTCCCGATCAGCCGTCCTCGGCGCACTGGCCGGCGGCGACGGCCGGCGAACCGGTGGTGATCTTGAGGCCTATGTGAAGCCTCTCGGCGCTCGGATGCACCAGCGACTTCAAGACGAGCTGATCGAGTTCCGGATGCCGGCAGTGTCACCCAAGGTGCGCGTGTTCGGCATCACCGCCGAGTTCTTCCTAGAGATATGTCGTGCCTACGTTGCGCGCCGCGACTCGGGTGAGGATCTGACCGAACGGCAGCGGTCCATCGCCCAGCAGGCCAACGCGTTCTTGGCTGCCTGTGCCGGGGTGGGCCTCATTGCCCTGATCGATGAGGCAACCGGCTACCAGTACGACCGCGACGAGGATGCCCTGCAACTCAAGCTCGCCGCCTACATCGAGGAGGAGATGCGCACCTGGGAGAAGACTTTCCCCGATGAGTTGTGGAAGGAGTTTGGCCGGTTGACCGGATGGAGGGGGTCGCTCCAGAGCCGCCCGAAGTACTGGGGCAAGTTGGTGATGGAGTTGATCTACGAGCCGCTCGACACTGACGTGGCCGAGTGGCTGAAGGCCAACGCTCCGGCCCCGCGCCATGGCCAGAACTATCACCAGTGGCTGTCAGGCCAGTACGGCTTGAAGAAGCTGATCGAGCACATCTGGATGGTGATCGGGATGGCCCGAGCCTGCACGTCCATGTCCGAGCTGCGGTATCGGATGGCCGAGCAGTTCGGTAAGACGCCACTGCAGATCACCATGTTCGTTGACATGCCGCGACGCCGGCCCGGTTGACGAACGCTCGTTCCCTGCGCGAACGTGGCTGGGCATGAACGGCGACAGCCCCGTCTGGCGCATCCGAATCCAGGGTGTCGACGCGTGGCTCGGTGACATCTACGAATGGAACCCGCTCGTCTGCGTCGGCCAACGCGACGCACTCTGGTGGACCGACCCGACCGCCGCGCAGGAGACCGCGCACGCGTACGGCCTCGATCACGCGTACATGTTCACCGACGGTCGGTCGGCGTGTAACGACCCGATGACCTACCGCAACGACTGCGGCGGCCAGAAGTTCTTCCGCAACAAGGCGGCGTCGTGCGGCGAGAACGAAGTGCGCCCGTGCCGCTGCGGCGGCTCGCAGAACTCGCACACGAAGATCCGCGCCGTGTTCGGCGAGCTTACAACCTACCGGAAGCAAATCAGGCCGAGGCATCCACCTCCCAACATGCTACCCGGTCAGGGAAGAAATGGGGATGCCCTCCTCAGGACAGCCGTAATATTATGCTCAGAGGCGAGCAGCCGTACCGGATCCCCGAACCCGAGGTCCGAGGCGCCGAGATCTCTCCACCAATGGGTCTTTACCCCGAGAAGCTGAAGAGCCAAGGCACTCCCTCGTTCACGGAGTTTCTGCGGTCCCGTATAGAAAAGCAGGAATGCCCGCGGGGACCCCGTCCGGCTCAGGGAGTCAGCGCCCCTCCAGCTCCACCAGTTAACAAACTCCTGGCTCTACTGACGGTGACTCCACCCCAGCTAATGGAAGAATTTGACGGCATCCCCAACCTCACCAAATTCATGCAAGAAAAAGAGGAGGCCCAGTAGGATACACCGGTTCGGGCAGCTGCACCCGATCCGGCGGGGGAGCCACCTTCCGACTCAGCACCCCAGGCCCAGGCTGGGGGCAAACGCGACAAGGCCGAAGAGATGAAGCTGCTCAAGGTTCGGGCGGCCGACCGAATAGTTAGACATCTCAAGAAGATCCCAGCCCGGTTCACCGTCTGGGAAATGTTGTCCTTGGATGAAGAGACACGGCAGGCCATCATCGCCGCACTCCAAATGTCGACGCACCTTGAAGCCTGCTTAACGGAGATGTCACCGGAAGTGGTCGTGGCCTTTATTGAGGATGACATGCTCCTACCCACCTGCAGTCATAATAGGCCGCTCTACATGAAGGGGTAGCTGAATGGACAGCCCATCAACAGGGTCCTGATCAACCCAGGAGCGGTAGTCAATATACTCCCTTACCGTGTGTATCAGAAGCACTACTTCGACGTGCACTTGGTCGAGGTCAAGAATGTTAAAATAGTGGGCTTCAACCAGAAGTGCGAGGTGCCCATGGGGGTGGAGTTATTTAATCTGGCCCTTGGCAACTTCATCACCAAGGTCCAGTTTCACGTGATCAACTCTAACACCTCCTACAAGGCACTGCTCGGCCGGCCATGGCTGCATCAGAACAGAGTGGTGCCATCCACCCTGCACCAGTGCATAAAATACCCTTGCGAGGGAAAAGAAGCCAGGATCTTTGCTGACCTCCACCCATTCGAGGTGTTTGAGTGTCACCTGTCAGACGCCAATCTGTATCTAGAAGAGGCGAGGCAGGCTCCGCAGGTCGCCCGCGACAAAGGGATGAAGAAGAAGAGATCGGAGCACTGGTTTCCTCCGCCACCCCCAGGCTATGTGGCTCCCCCACACGTGCCGTTCGTCGCAGAGGAAGGGGTGTTTAAGGCACTCCCCCTCGCTATCTATCCTGCACTGGGGGCACCCCACCTCGAAGATCTGCTGGAAGATGTCGAAGTACCACCGGGAATTACTAAACCGATAGCGGAGCTTGACTGCCAAGTGGCTGAGCAGTTGCGGACCTTTGAAGTTCCAAACACCAAAGGGCCACCTACTATTTTCTATGTGGCCGATGAGCAGCCCGTCAGAGGAGACGATGATTGCCAATTCCCCGACGATCTGCATGACCCGCACGTCCCAATCTCGGGACTCCCCTACATGGCCAGGCGTGCGGTCAAAGTGGTTAGAAAGCAGAGGATTCCCCTTTACCAGCCCTCCAGTCAGAAGAAAATGTTCAAACAAATGTGGAACCCGCCGAACCTAGATCGGAGGCTCCTACAAATCACTAGACACCCGGGTTTGGGTTTCTCAATGGAGGAATACTATAAGGTTGACACAATATCGGCCTTGGCCCCGCTCGGTAGGGACTCTGTCGGAACCGCTGCCTTACAGGAAGCCCGCCGTTAAGCAATCTACAGGCTCGAATAGCAGAAATAATTAAATGAGAGGAACGGGATCGAATACCTTGAAAATAAAATGCCGACTTCCCAGGTGGCTAAAAATAGACCTTCTTAGATCTGCAATCAACCATAGCCCCATACTGCTCTAGCCAGTCCATACCCAGAATGACGTCGTAGTCTGCCAACTGTAAAGCATATAGCCTTGCCGGTAATTATCGATCACTAACCACAACCGGTGAGTCTTCAAGACACCATGGGATAGCCATAAAATCCCTAGATGACAATTCAACAATTAGATCACAAGCTACCTCGATCATGGGCTCCTCGACACATGCAATGAAATCCTCAGAAATGAAGGAGTGAGAAGCACCTGAATCAAATAAAGCACGGGCTATACAACCAAAAACAGTAATCGTACCTTCTATAAGATTGGAAGTCACAGCCTCGACCCGTGAAATGTGAGTCACTTTGCCTTTTAACTTTCTAGCGACAGCTGCAGAAGACTGGAAAGACGATGCTACTGAAGCCTGAGGGTGAATCTGCTAAAATTGCTGAGATGGAGGCAGTGGTGGAAGTGGAGGTCTGAATTGCAATTAAGACGGCTGGGATGGAGCTGCTGGAGCGAACTGCACTGGAATCGCTCTCAATGGACAGTCTCTCACCACGTGACCTGGCTGGTCACAACAAAAACACACCACCGGCAATGAGCATGGTTTGCCTGGGTGGCTGCCACCACACCGCGCACAACCCTTAAATTGACTTTTTGCAGAACTCTGACGCTGCTGGAAGGAAGGGGCTGACTGTTGTGTTGCATCAGACGATGCCTGCTGGTCAAATTGTTTCTTGAACCTCTTCTTATTCTTGAATCTTCTGAACTGGGACTTGCCTGAAGAAGCGACACCACTAGTTGCTGGAGTGGCTGAAGAAAAACCTGGAACAGGAGGTGGATAACCAGATGGAAGTTGAATTGTCGGTTGAACTGACTCTGCCTAAGAAGGAACCTGGGATCTCGCCAAATCCAACTCCAGTGCTGCCGCAGCCTGATATACTTCATTCATGTTAGTCACATGGGCAACGATCAGCGGCTGCCTCAATTCAGCACGGAGGCCACGAAGAAACTGCTCTGTCTTTAAAGCTTCATTTGCAAGCACATGGGGTGCATAACGGCCCAATTCCATAAACCTGTTCCGATATTCAAGCACCGACATTCCTCCCTGGACGAGCTATAAGAACTGATGTATTTTATCCATCCGGAGATAAGCCGGGCTGAAGGTGAGTTCGAATGTGACAATGAACTCAGCCCACGAGATCTGCCGGAGCGGGCGGGACTGGAAAGAAATTTCCCATTCTATATTCCACCACGTCAGCGCTGCGCCCTAGAGCTGAAAAGTGCCGAGCATCACCTTTTCATCCTCCGCACATTCCATAGAACAAAACACGCGCTCGGTCGCGTCCAACCATACTCTCGCGGCATCCGGATCGGTCTGGCCTTCAAAAGTCGGCGGATGAAATAGTAAAAATTCCTTCAACGAGCGTCCGCGACTGCCAGGCGCATCCTCTTGAGCTGGAATCACGAGAGCCGGAGCAGGAACATCTTGAGTAACACTGCTCGCTTCCTGAGGAATTGGAACTCTCCGACGTCGAGGTGGCATCTTGAAATGACTAGCAAATAGATAATAAATAGGAAAATTCATTAATCACACGAAAAACATCCTAAGCAAGCAATAGACGGCGCAAATGGACTAATTCTGGACAATAGCTGTGCAATTTCAATTCCTTACATGATTCCTCAACACCGCTCTGATACCAACTGTAACGACCCAGAGCTCCGGATACCGATAACCACCACCCTCCTCTCTCCTCTCACTACTCTCTGACCATCTCTCTCCCTCGAATGAGTCTGTGGGGGCCTCATCGACCCTTGACTAGGAGACGACCTCTAGGCCCGAGCATGGTCTACCTCCTCTCTCCTATCCTGTGTAGAAGAGCCCACAAAGAAACTCGAGCTGGAGTAGGTGCTTAGGTTTCCCTCAACACGGGCACGCTCGCAAACCCTCCTGTATCGGTCCTCTGCTAACCGCGCTCACTCCTTTGTCCCACTGAGGCAGAGTCTCAACTCTTTGCGCTCCGACCTTTCTCGGTCGCACTCGCGATCGTGCTCCTCTCTCTCTCTCGATCACGCTCGCGGTCACGCTCCATCCTCTCCCGGCCACGCTCCCGCCTCTCGATCTTGAGGAGTAACTGCAACTCCACTACATCCTGAGGAAGCTCCTCTCCCTCACAGGGCAGCTCTACTGTCACTCACTGTAGCTCTACTGTGGCTCGACGTCTCTCCTCTGCTAGCTCTATTGTGGCCGGATGTCTCTCCTCAGCCAGCTCCTCTGTGGCTCGACGCCTCACCTCCCCTAGCTCCTCAGAAGGGCGTCGTCACTCCTCCTCAAGTTTCGCGACACGCTGGTCACGGATTGCGATCTCGGTGCCCGCCAAGGCAGCCCGGGCCATCGCCTCCTAAAGCTCCCACCTCTGTAACACCACGTAACCGAGTAAGATTGGTAATAACTACATTACTTAAAATAATCTTTCTTACCGCTGCCTCCAAGTCCCGTTCGGTTGCCTCAGCCCATCCCACTACTCCCGCTAAACGTTCCTCTAAGGAGGTGATTTGGGCACTCTGATCTACTGCACTCGAGCTGGAGGCTCCTCCCACTCCGGTCGCTGCCACCCTTTGCTGGGCACGCTGCATCATTTTATAAGACTGTCAGTCATCGACCACCCAACCTCAGGATTCATATCATCATATCATAGCATTTAACATGCATACTCACCAGCGTGTGCAGCTTGGACCAGGTCACCACCAGTTGAGCCTCTAGGGTGTGGAGCTACACCTACATATCTGCCACCACTGCATCTCGTGAATCCTGTAGCTATTGCATGTTAGTTGCACACTCATCATATAGCAACTAAAGCATATAGACATCAATGGCATGCATTCATATGTACCCCTCGAGGTCTCATCTAAGGCCAATTGGCATAAGTCCTCTAGTAAGTCCAGAGGTATGTAGTGTGGTCGGTCACCTACGAGACAACCGGGCTGCCACCTCTCTACTAGTCGATGTACTACTCTGGGAAGCACAGGCGCCAGTCTGTCATCACCACACGTCCTTGGGTCTTCCGTCCTATCCCACGCAGCTCTGCCACATCGATCCACTCCTGGTTTAGGCCAAGAGTCCTCATCACTAAGCTGAGGTGCAGAGGCTCAATCTCATTCAGGCAGTGGCAGTGGAGCCAAATCGCCTGACCAAACAAGTGCTGGCCTACTGCGACACAGGGCTGGTCATTGTCAGTCATGCCCAAGTAGGGCTCCACACCACCTGCATTCCACACATATCATAACATCATATCACAAATTTATCAATAGGGAATTAATCAAATGCATAAACATAACATACGTACCAAGGGCACTGGAATGTCACAGATCTCCCGCCTCACCACCTGCAGCTCGTAGGTGTGCGGGGCACCTGTCACATAAGGAAGCCAGCGTCGAGCTAAAGGGACCACCTCAGGGCGAAAGACTGCAGCTCACCCCATTGGTATGTATAAGTGGCCCCAAATCTGCATTAGCATACCACAATCATATTAAGCATAAATAGAAGCATGAGCATAAGGCATAAGCATAAAGAAAGGATTCAAGTTGATTCAGATTTATTTGCATGGGCCCTAGGAGTTTCGGATAGGGGTGCCGACATGGTGTTTGGACATAGTCTTGTTGAGGACACCTTTATCCTCATGACTTGTAGTGAATACATGCATGGAGTCAGCAATCTAATCACACAGAATTCCAACTATTTCCCTCTACTGTAGCATATTTTGCATCATATGTTCACAACCCTCATATATCTAAAGGGAGGAAGCCGTAATGAAGTCACAAAAGTTCATAGATTTCTGTTCTATCATATGATAAATGGGGTGACTATCAATATGGGTCGTCTGATGACAGATTTAATTGATTCATGCCGCACCCAAAGGTGACGTTCTTTGCCATATGCGTCTCAATTGACATTACTCTTTATCTATGCTGGAATGCCAATGGCTGATGAGGTCTTCATAAAAGTGAGACAAAGTGATATTTACAACAAGCACAAGATGTTCACTGATTTTGGATATTATTGGGGTCCGGATGGAGAGCTGAGGAGGGATGTCAGAATGTATGGTGAAGATTTTGAAAATGAAGAAGCTGAGCAACAACAACAAGAAGCTCAAGCACCACCTCCACCCCTAGCTCAGCCCGAGGAGCAACCACCTTCTCCTCCACATATAGATCCGGATATTCCACCTCCTCCACAGTTCTATCATGGGGAATCCTCTGCTCAGGGTGCTGGACAGCCCACCTGGGGAGACTATGAGGTTTTTGATAGGCGTCTTTCAGGCTAAGAAACACACATGGATACCCTTGGGGGCCAGGTTTCTGAACTTGGGAGTCGCTTTGACACATCCTTTGGCCGGATCGACACATCCCTTGGCCGGCTTGACATCTTCGTGGACACAATGACTGGTCAGATGGATACTGTCTCCCACGCCCTGGACACTCTTTCTACCCACGTGGCCTCTCTCACTACAGGCTACGAGGATACTCACCAAGCTTTTCGGACTACCAACCGCTGCCTTCTTCACATTGATCATCTTCTGCACTCCATTGAAACTCGTATTCCTCCATCTCCACCTCCCCCTCCTCCTCCAGTTAATGCTGTTGATGATGCCTCCGAGGATGAGGATGATGTCTCTGATGATGATGCTGATGACAGGACTCCAGATCACCCTGCTCTATAGTTGTCTTACATCCTCAAGTCTCCTTTTTTTTAGTCCACTACTGTTGTATCCCCCTCTCTCTTTTGATGATGCCAAAGGGGGAGAAGTAGCTAGTTAGGCCTATATATGTTATGCATGATGTATGATTGTCTCTGTGCTTGCCATTGGCATTTGCATTCCATATGTGAGTCTTATATCCAGTCGATCTAGTCACTTCGTGTCTTGCATCGTGTCGATGTCCATGTATTCATGTCAATGTCAATGTAATTTCTAATATAAACTTCAATGAATGAAATGCACTTGGTATTGGCACTTATATTGGTCTTATTTCATTTCAAACAAATTGGGCACATATGAATGAATGAAATGCATTTAATAGATTTGGATGAATGAAATAAATTTGATTTGTTTGATGGATTTGATTCATTGGTTGACACGCTAATGTACTTTTGTACGAGAGTTTTGTTATCATCAAAAAGGGGGAGATTGTTGAGTCTCTAAGTGATTTTGATGATAACAAAACCCTGAACTATGTTCCTATATCGTGTCGTGTCAAAGTAATCAAAAGTGAGGATTGAAGGTGCTTAAGCATGTTTTAAGGCTATTTTGTGTAATGTCCAAATCTCAAATGATCAAGTTGTCAAAATTCATGAAACAAAGCCAAATCAAGTCCCAGAATGCATGGAATAAATGAGGACATGAAGCTCTTGCCATATGGGGCGAGAAGGTAGACTATGACTACTCTTCTGACGAGGTGGCTTCAGGCGAGGATTTTGTAAGTGTGAGCCTATTCATATGGGGCCCCCTTTGTGGCCAACCTCTGATCTTGTCTTCTGTTATTCGGTTAACTTGCAAGAGCAAATCCAGCCGGAGGCCATGGAGGCGCTTGCCCCGGACATATCGGTAGAGCGACCCGGGGGAGGCGACGTCAGCTTGGAGAAGCTGGCGACCTTGTTCGAGGTCCTGCGGCAGGAAGCAGCCATGGGGACCATGATACCAGTGGGTAAGGCTCTAGAGGACGGGGAAATAGCACCGGAAAGTAGCATAGTTCCGGTGACTGAGGTAAATATGAGGCCCCCGGGACCTCTCTTGCATCTCTTCCAGATTTGGGTAGCTCACCTTGATCGGTGAAAGACTAACCTCATTTTCTATGTTTTAGGAGGAGGCAAGGCTCCCCAAGGCGCGCACCACTAAAGCTCGCAAGGCTGTTGTGAAGTGGAGGGAACCAGTCACCTCCGTAGGGGTAGGTGGAGCGCCTGGTGTCCTTCCTGCAATCGGGGGGCAGGCTGAAGCTCATGGTTCCTCTTCCCCCTCCCCGACTACTCATGACGCCCAAGGAGGACCAGCTTCTAGGGAAGATACTGACAAGCATCACGGTTTCCTGGGAGGAGGGAGCACAAGCGGAAAGGGCCGTAGGTCCCTCAGTGATGATGTTTGATTTAGCTCCGCTCCACGCCCTCCAACCGAGAGTAAGGTGGAGCAGCCCCTCACGACGATGGAGTCTGGTGATTCGGTCACAACCCTACTGGCTCCTCTGGTGATGGCCAGTCGGGAGTCGTTCGTCGAGGTTAGATGCTTGAGCGACCTGGCCTCCACTCTCCCATCCTCCTCGGGCGTGGTGGATGTGGGTTTGTGGGCAGCTATGGATAGCTTGGTTGAATTTGACCCTCTGGCCATGCCCTCCATTGGCCACGCCACCTCGGACGCAGTGGTCCAGCAGATGCTGCTAGCATTGCAGTCGATGATCTTCACTGATCCCTCCCTCACATATCGGGGGATGCACACCGTGGTGGCACAGCTGACCGGGGCACTGTAGATGTTGGGCTGCCCTCTAGAAGAATGGTCACAGCGAGTCTTGCTGTTGCTGAAATACATCAACCGCTGCGAGTTCCTTGAGGCCCGGGCTCCAAGCAAGTTTGCCGCCATCAGTGCTCAGGAAGACGAGTACCTGTAGGCCCTGGAGGTGGGGAAAGGCAACGAAGAGCGACATGAAAAGGCCTTGGACGAGAGCCACCATCATGTCGGCGCCCTCACAAGCAGAATTGAGAAGCTGAGGGGCTATCTTGCTGTAGCTGAGGCTGAGCTGGTTGAAGCCGAGGTGACTGTGGTCAAAGAGACTGAGGAGCTTGCCGTTACCAGAGTTGAGATAGCATCTGTGACGTCTGAGCTAACGTGCCTCGAAGAACAGAGGAACTGACTGCGCGACATGGCAGAATTCCCTTGTGTCAGGATTCTTCCTCTTGAGGAAATCTTTCGGGGAATAGATTGAGCGTCCTCCCCCTTTTTCATTGACATGTAAAGTAGGGGTATGCCCTGAAGCATATGTAGCCCTCCCTTTTTGAAATGGAATGCCATTTACGCGCATAATCTTGCACGCTGACCCACGAATCCTTTCTTCTTCCTTTTTCTCTTCCTTCTTTTCTTTTGCTCCTTGGTGAAATGCGAGCTTGCGCCGACGGTTTGGTCTAGGGACACTTCGATTGGGTTCGCGAGGGCGCATAGGAGAGTGCTCGCCTCCCCAGGGGAGAGACGAGGGGATCACTCCACCATGCAAGCCTCACGGGCAACGGTCTTGACCCTGAGTCTCGTGACTCAAAGACCGTTGAGTTTAGTAGGTCTAGTGGACTGTCCAGAGTTGGTGGTCTCGGGCCACCGGTTTACTTCACGTCACTCCCGATCGGTGCGTGCGTGATTTTCTGTGTTCACGTTTAGTGAACCCCCACTAGTCGTAGCTTCCTGCGCATGCGAGTGCGGACCCACCTGGGAGTGGTAGAGAGCGTGACCCGAGTGAGATGATTTTTAGGCTGGTCACTGTAGGGCCCCTTGCCTTTGTCACCAGAGTCCGGTGGGGGCGAAAACTAGCTAGAGGACCCGACCTAGAGCAGATGGTCTGTGTGTGCACACGTAGTTGGGGGAAGAGGATACGCACTGATGAGCGTGAGCCTAGCTAGTCCTTGTTGTGGTACCGGTTGCATTTCTGAGTCTCGCACCCGGGGCATTGTAGCTAGACACTTGTGGCGTGGTGTAAGATGTCAGGGGACGCATCCGGTCGTTCTTCTAGTGGGCGGTACTCCCGTCACGTGACGTGAGTTGTCATGTCCCGGGTTTCCATTTCTTGTCTGCGAGACGAGGTCTCGAGTGTTATTTTCGAGAGCATTCCCAGAGTCGAGGTCTGGGGTTTCCGGTGAGCGTCACCGAGGGCTTTTCCTAGACGGCGTAGAGTTTACGGCTGTAAGGTCGTGACTGTGTTTCCGAACCGAGTGGTTTCAGCTCAGGCCCTGCTGTGAGGGCAGGCCTCTGTGACCGAGGCGTCGTGGCGTCTTCCTAGTAGTGGGACTAGGGAGGTTCGTGTCTGGTGGTCTCTCGATCATGGAATCGAGATGTCAGGTGCGTGACTTGGTTGTCCCCCGATGGGAGACCGGGTCGTGTTTTCCGGTACAGTAGGAGTAGCTGTAGAGCCAAGGTTTTACCGGCCACCGTAGTTACTTTCCTACTTTTGTAGTTGCTTAGCTAGCGTACCTTTCCTTTCTACTGTTGTTTTCTCGGTTGGGGTTCCGCGGGATCCCTACTGAGCCAGTGATAGGAGGCTCACCCCTTGTTTTCAGGTGTGGTGGTTCTTCCTCGAGGTTCGAGGGAGAGGCGTGGAGGTTCCTAGTTGTCAGCTTGCCGGGCCGAGTGTTCACTTGGCATGTGGTATGTTTTACTACTTTAGACTGTACTTTTGGGACTGGACTCTATTGTAGTTAGTTATTGTTTCTATTATATATCTGTTGTCCTGTTTTATTTCCTATTTCTATGTACACCACACCTATCTTTTTATCCCTTCCGAGTCTTCAGGCTCGTGGGAGGCGGGTCGAGATTCGAGTTGCACCAGTTCCTTTCCGGTACTCGAATCCCGGGTCGCTACAGCTGGTATCAGAGCTATGGTTGTGGAAGTACATGGAAATTTGATATATTGCAGCGATCAGAGTCCGTAAGGTCCAGTACAGTCAGCTGCTGGCATAGGGTTTCGTGCTTATTTTTCACTTGATTTCTCGCGTGAGAGAGTTAGTGCACGACGTTGACACTGTGAAGGTGGTTGCTGTCGTTGTCGGAGTGCCAGCGTGGGGTCTAAGGATCGGGGTCGAGAGCTTTCTCCCTCGTCGATGGTGGCCCCAGTTGTGCTGTGTTGGGCAGAGGTTGTCGGCAGGTGCGTTGCTGCGGTGCTGCGTTCGAGGAGTTACAGCGAGGTCAGGTGGCTGGCGGGGATTGCTCGTGGTTAAGTGGCTGTGAGTGTGCCCTGGAGGAGCTGTTATTGGTTTTAGCCACTCCAGCTGAGGATTTATCCAGTCCCTGAGGCGTTGATATCATGGTTCGAGGTGGCAGAGCGGGCGCTCTAGTCGAGATGTGCTCGGATGGCCGGGTCAACGATCATGAGCTCGGCATTGATGCTTGGTTGTTCTAGCTCTTCGAGGAAGACTGAATGGGTGCCTTCCCGGCTGAGGGAGGAGGCCAGGTGAGAGAGGACATCCACTCGAGAGTTTTCCTCCCAAGCTATTCAAACTACCTTGAAACTCTCAAATAGCTGGGCTGACCCTCAGACCGTTTGAAGGTACTTAACCATAGGTGCTTCCCAAGCTTTGTAGTCACCGTTGACCTGGCTGGCGACTAGCTGGGAGTCTGTATGAATTAGGACTCGCTCGGCCCCCAGTCGTCGCACCATCCTGGCCCCCGAAATGAGGGCTTCATACTCGGAGGCGTTATTAGATGTTTGAAAGTTGAACTTCAAGGTGTATTGTAGCTCCGCTCCTTCGGGTGACTTGAGGAGGACACCAGCACCGCTTTCGGCCGAGTTGGATGATCCGTGTGCGAACAAGTCCCAAATGGGTCATCGTGCGGATGATGACTCTTCCTCGATCGGGACGGTGCTCTTTATGATGAAGTCTGCGAGGGCCTGTCCCTTGATGGCTGCACGGGGGTGATAGGAGATGTCTTAGGCCCCAAGCATGATGACCCATTTGACAAGGTGCCCCGAGGCTTCGGGATGAGAGAGGATCTTCTTCAATGGTTCACCGGTCAACACAATGATAGAGTGATCTTGGAAGTAAGGTCGGAGGTGCTTGGCCGAGGTAACCAATGCTAGCACGAGTTTCTCTATTACAGGGTACCTTCTTTCGGCCATGTTGAGCACCTTGCTGGTGTAGTAGACCGGCCTCTCGACTCCCGCGTCGTTTCAGACTAGGACCGGACTTACGGTGGAGGGAGTCGCTGAGAGATATAATTGCAATGCTTCACCCGGGACTAGCTTTGATAGTACCGGGGGTGAGGCCAGGAATTCCTTGAGGTCTTCAAAGACTTTTTGACATTCCTCATCCCAGGCAAATGCGACAGATGCCATTTTGGGTCCCCTTAACAGCTTGAAGAAGGGCAGACATCGTTTGACCGCTCGAGACAAGAAACGGTTGAGTGCGGCGATGCGTCTGGTAAGGCACTGGATGTCCTTGACGCAAGTGGGTGGCCGCATGTCTAGGATGGCCTGAACCTTATCGGGGTTTGCCTTAATCCCACGCTAAGTTACCAGGAAACCTAGGAATTTTCCCGATTTGACTCCTAAGGTGCACTTGGCAGGGTTGAGCTTCATGTTGTTCTTGAGGAGGGTGCCGAAGGTCTCGGCTAGGTCAGCAAGATGGTCCTTAGCCTTTGGTGTTTTGACGAGCATGTCGTCGATGTAGGCCTCGACAATCCGATCGAGTTGTCCCTCGAAGATTTGGTTGACTAGCTGCTGATATGCCACCCCGACGTTCTTTAACCCGAAAGGCATCCGGGTATAACAGTGCATGCTAAAGTCAGTGATGAAAGTGGTCTTCTCAATGTCCTATGGGTCTATCCTGATCTAATGGTAGCCAGAGTAAGCATCCAGGAAGCTGAGCAGTTCATTGCCGGAGGTTGAATCGACGAGTTGGTTGATGCTCGACAGCAGGTAGCAGTCCTTCGGTGTGGCCTTGTTAAGGTTGGTGAAGTCTACGCACATTCGCCACTTTCCCGAAGCTTTGGGTACCAGAACGATGTTGGTGAGCCACGTTGGGTAGCGAACTAGACGAAAGAGGCCAGTCTCCTTCCCCTTGGCGAGTTGGTCCTTGATTATCGTCTGTTTCTCCGGGACATGTTTTCTTCTGCGCTACTGGACAGGCTTCACCGTCGGGTCGAGGTTGAGCTTGTGCATTACAATCTCCCCGGGGATCTCGGGAAGCTGCTCATCCCCCTCTGAATCCATAGCACCATGTCCCAACATAGCGAGCCTGAGGCTACGTAGGAGGTGATCCCCAGCCTTCTCCAGAGGAGCTTCGACAGTGGCCGAGGGACTGCACACAAGGCTACCACGGCCTTGGATTCCCTCGTGAGCTCTGGATGTCTGGCTTGGCCGGCATTTGGGCGGAGTACCTACGGCTCCTGGAGGCTCAGGAGTAGAGGGCTCGGCGGTAAGTGTCCGTCTGAGAGGTGCGGGAGCAGAGGGCTCGACTTGTGTTGGCGGCTACCGAGCAGAGGAGGTGCGCAGATGCAGTCATGTCACTTGCTCAGGACCGTGTCGTACGACTGAGCGAGGCAGAGAGCAGGGCGGAGGCCTTGGAAAAGGCCGTGGAGGAGCAGCGGCGAGACGTGGAGCTCGCTAGGGCCAAGTGGTGGACTGTCGAGACAGGGGCCGAGGCGAGCTTGCAGCTTGCGTCGACCTTGGAGGCGGAGCTGGCTGCTACGGAGTCTCGCCTGGCGACGCTTGAGGGGAGCGAGCCTAGGCTGTGATTGTATCACTTCTTCTCCTCTTTTTTGTTATCCAGACTGTACATCTTTTGTTACCCCAAGGGCATGTCTTGGGCTCCCTTTTACAGAGTATTAATGACAAATTCTGAATTTTGACGTTGTTATTTGCTGAGTTGTTCCACTTCTTGTTCCATGGAACAGTGTTGGATGCATGGACTAGCGACCACTTACCATTAGTCTTCTTGATTCTTCCCTACCACGTACTGGTACAGGGGGCAATGAGCTGGGTTCACCCAATTTTCGGGCATTGAAACGGGGAACTGGATTCGGTTTTTGAATGAAGGGAGTTGAGGGTTGGGTACTTGGGAGAGTAGGGGCAGAGACCAGACACTGGGGGCCAGTTCCTCGAAGAGGAGGGCCCGTGTTGTATAGGGTTAGCGTAGGTTCATTAAGATGTGGCGACCTACAAGGACAGGGTCAAAAATTGGTTCTAGAATGCATCGGTTATGGGTTGACGCCTGCATGTTGGTTGTCTTTATGTCGTTAGAACTGGTGACTGGTATTGGGATTGGGTGGCTAGCCTGTACAGGCGTTGAAGCCACGATACTGGAACTAGGACTGGATGACTGGCCTATAAAGGCGTTGAAGCCACGATGCTGGGACTGGGACTAGGTGGCTAGCCTGTAAAGGCGTTGAAGCCACGATGCTGGAATTGGGACTGGGTGGCTGGCCTGTAAAGGCGTTGAGGCCACGATGCTGGAACTGGGACTGAGTGGCTAGCTTGTAAAGGTGTTGAAGCCACGATATTAGGACTGGGACTGGGTGGCTAGCCTGTAAAGGCGTTGAAGCCACGGTGCTGGGACTGGGACTGGGTGGCTAGCCTGTAAAGGCGTTGAAGCCACGGTGTTGGGACTGGGACTGGTACTGGGACTGGGGTGGCCCGGCTCTTGAGAGTGTAGGGGTCACCATCATCGTGGAGTGATGTCAAGGTCATCATTGACGGGATGTCACGATCGACAACCCTCGTCGTTGAGGAGTAGAGAGGGAGAGGATTTTTTTTTATTTTTCTCTGTACCAGCTCTGCCGCCCTTACGGGTTTTCGCCAGAGCTGGCCCCCTTTGGCTTTTTTTGATACACCCTTGCGGGTTTTCATACCGAGGGGTCACCCGATTTTACCTGAGACGCCCTTTCAGATTTTCACCTCAGCTGGGTAGGTGATAATTTTTACCCCCAGTCGCCTCCTCGTGGAGGAGGGAAACGACTGGGTCCGCCAGGGTATCTCTTTTTTTAACCCCATTTTGATTGATTTTTTTTATTCTGTTTCATTCTGGGGATCATTGTCAGTGGGACTGTCTTGTTGTTGTTGGACTTGTATGTTTGTAAGTTCTGGACTATTGTATATATGTACCACTCTGATAATTTTAAATTGCTTCTGTACTATATGTTAATTTTATTGCTTTAATTAACATTACCTGTTGTAATTCCAATTCGTTGCACCATTCCTCGACAAACCTCACCAACCCTTCGGAGGCCTCATCAGCCTCTTGGGTGGCGTCCCCAGTTCTTAGTGGCGGTAATCCTATATTATCGGGTTATCGGTACTCAGAACTTTGGGTTGTTATAAATGGTATCAGAGCGGTGTTGGGGAATCATATAAGGAATTGAAATTACATGTGATCATCCAGAACTAGTCCATTCGAGTCATCTATTGCTGGCTTAGGATGTTTTCCATGATTAGTAATGTGTTTCCCATTGTCGTATGATTTAGATGCCGCCCCGTAAAAGAAGAGCCCATGTTCCCCTGGAAGAGAGTGCCAGCGTTCCTCCTCTTGTCTTGCCTACTCCTCCTCCGATTGTGCCAGTTCCTGTTCCTGCCGTGCCTGTTCCAGCTCCGCAAGATGACTTACCCGGTGGCCGTGGTAAAGCACTCAAGGAGTTTCTGCTATTCCACCCGTCGACTTATGAAGGTCAGCCAGATCCGGATGCTGCCAGAATTTGGATTGAGGTGACTGAGTGTGTGTTCCAATCGATGGAATGCGCAGAGGATGAGAAGGTCATGCTTACTACTTTTCAACTTTAGGGTGCAGCATTGATGTGGTGGAGTTCGGAGTGGAAAGTTACTTTCCATTCCCGATCACTTCGTTAGATCACCTGGACAGAGTTCGTGACTACCTTCGAGTGCACTTACAGTCCGGCCTATCTTCGAATGGATAAGATGCACCAATTCCTAGATTTGGTTCAAGGTGAGATGACTATGCTATAGTATCGAAACAAGTTCATTGAGTTGGGTCGGTATGCACCACATGTTATTGCTGATGAAGCCTTAAAGACTGAGCAATTTTTCATGGTTTAAAAGTCGAATTGAGAGTGCCGCTACTCGCTACCCATGTGAATGTCATGGATGATGCATATCAGGCAGCTGTCATGGTTGAGCTTGATTTGGTGAGGTCTGCAGGGTTTTCTCAGTCTAGTGTTGCTCAATCGGTTGTACCGTTTTAGCAGTCTTTTCAGCCGTCTGCGCCTGGAGTTCCGTCTGTTGCGCCTACTTCTAGTTGCACCTCGAAGCAGATGTTTAGAAAGTCTAAGAAGTGATTTGACCGTCGAGCATCTTTGGGTTCTGTGCAATAGTAATCAGCATCTTATGATTCTGTCCAGCAGTCTGTTCCTCCTTTTCAGCAGCGTCTAGAGTTTTTCGTGAGTTAATCGAGACTATGACTGAGGTGTGGTGGCAGTCACCTAGGTGTACCGTGTTCCTTGCTGGTAGTCTGCTATCACTGTGATCAGCTAGGTCACGTTATTCGAGATTACCTGATGAAGTCCGTACCAGCGCAGTTCTCGTAGTTCACCCAGTCGCAGCAGTCTCAATTTTGTCTTTCTGCACCACCTCTACCTCAGCCATCTTATGTGCAAGTTCCAGCTTCTTCCCAGCAATCTTCTGCAGCCTCTAGCCAGAAGCCGAGGAGCCGAATTACTCACATTACTCGTGCAGAAGCCATTGCGTTCAACCTCGTAGAAGGTACGATTTCGATTTTTGGTCATCCAGCTCGCATTCTATTTGATTCAGGTGCTACACATTCATTTATTTTTGAGGATTTCCTTGCTCGTCTTAGGGAGCCGGTAACTGAGTCACCATGTGAGTTACTCATTGAGTTACCATCCGGAGATTTCATGTGCACTCCATTGTTTATATTTATATCACTCTGATATTTTAAATTACTTCCACCTTAATTTTTAATTAATCATTGCTAAAAATTGACTACGCGCGCTGTAAATTCCAATTTCTAATGCAATCCCTCAACAACTCACACTAACCCTTCGGGGGCCTCATCAGCCTCCTGGGTGGCGTCCCAGTTCATGGTAGTGGTAATTTGGTACTTGTACCGGGTTATCGGTGCCATGGGCTTGGGTCGTTACATTTGGTATCAGAGCAGAGTTGGGGAATTGTATCAAGAATTGAAATCCATATTGATCCAGAGCAAGTCCCCATTGAGTCATTTGTTGCTGTCTTAGGGTGTTTCATGCGATGCTAATATGTTTTTCACTGTCGTGTTTTTCTTAGATTCAATATGCCGTCTTGAAGGCGAAGAACCCCAGTTCCTCGGAATGAGGCTAGTGGTTCAGTTGCTCTTGTTGTACCAGTTCCTGCCCAGGCTGTACCTATTCCTATTCCGCTTGCGGAGTTACCTTGTGGTCATGGACGGGCACTGAAAGAATTCTTGCTATTCCATCCACCAACTTTTGAGGGTCAATCAAATCCCGAGGCAGCGAGGGAGTGGTTGGATGCTACCGAGCACGTCTTCTAATTCATGGAGTGCGTTGAGGATGAACGGGTTATGTTGGCCTCTTTTCAACTGCACGGTACTGCACGCACGTGGTGGACCTCGGAATGGGAAGTTGCCTTCTGTTCTCGTACGCTTCGATAGATCTCGTGGGCGGAGTTTGTTGTCGCATTTGAGCGTGTTTATACTCCAACCTGCCTGAAGTTAGCCAAGATGTATCAGTTTCTAGAGCTGACATAGGGCGAGATGTTGGTGCTGCAATACCGCGATAAATTCATTGAGTTGGGCTGGTATGGACCTCATATTTTTACCGATGAGACTGTGAGGACTCAGCAGTTTCTGTACGGACTGAGAGCAGAATTGAGCCTACCACTGTTCGCTACATGTGTGTCTGAGTTGGATTCTGCTTATGAAGTCACTGTCGCATTAGAGTTGGAGTTGGCGAGGACTAGAGGTTTTGCTCAGACTGGGATGGTTACATCGGCCGTGTAGCATTAGCTACCCCACCGGTCATCTACTTC
This sequence comes from Amorphophallus titanum, assembly GCA_024336825.1. Classification (NCBI taxonomy): domain Eukaryota; kingdom Viridiplantae; phylum Streptophyta; class Magnoliopsida; order Alismatales; family Araceae; genus Amorphophallus; species Amorphophallus titanum. The sequence continues at coordinate 18,233,751 of JANBPO010002302.1, forward strand.
AGGAGTTTCTCCCACCTTCTCTCCTGTCGATAGTGCTCCTTTCCAGCAATCTCAGGGTAGAGGTTTCAGTCATAAGAAAAAGAAGAGGAGGTTTGATCAGCCGTCGCTTTCTGATCTGAGTCAGCAATCTGGTTCGTTTGTTCGGCCACGTTCAGATTTCGTTGCTTTTCAGCCAATGATGTGTTCTAGATGTGGTGACAGTCATCCGGGTGTGCTGTGTTCTCTGTTGGTTGTATGTTACCATTATGATCAGTCAGGGTACATTTCCCGTAACTGTCCGTTGAGGCAGCAGGCGATGTAGTTCTTGCAGACTTCACAGTCACAGCAGCCACAGTTTCGTCTTCTGCCGCCACCTCAGCCATCTCAACCGATTCAACCATTTTAACCGCCAGTTCCTACACCTTCTCAGCAGTCATCTATCGATGCTCGTCCGCTGAGAGCCAGAGTTACATACATTACTCGTGCGGAGGCGTTGGCATCCAATCTGATCGAAGGTACGATTTTGATTTATGTTCACACAATGAATGTTCTTTTCGATTCATGTGCGGTGCATTCTTTCATTTCTGAAGATTTTATTGCCCGTATCGAGAGGTCGGTGAATGAAATTTCCTGTGATATGCTCGTGGAGTTGTCGTCTGGTGATTTTATGTCTACTCCTCTGTGCTTGAAAAATTCTCCGGTTATGGTCAGTGGTCGGAAACTGCCAGCGAGGCTTTATGCATGCTGACGCCACCAGAGGTTCATGCGTTGGACTTCCAGGCTTTCAAGAAATAAAAGAAAAAAGCAAAAGCGGTCACAGGTCCTCCACTGCCCAGACCCACAGAACGGCGGGAAGGCCCCTCACTGAGGGAGAAGATGAGGAGCAAACTGTACTCCTTGTCTCGAGATAAGTCTCGACTCCTGTTCGAGTGGGTGACCAGCTACAACAAAATCACGTTGCCAGAGCCGAAGAGGCCCGGCGATGTGAAGAAGAAGGATGACCCCCGCTTCTACCACTACCACCGGATGCTGGGGCATACCGTCAAAGACTGTTATGTTTTCAAATACGTCATCGAGGCCTTGATAAGAAAGGGAGAGCTAGATATGGGGGAGCACAAGGTGGATCCCCCGCAGCCGCATGGGATGCCCGCCACGCCGTCTTAGGCCAACATGGTGTCCCTGTACCAAGAGCTGCCTGAAGAGTGGGCGGAAGCCAGCACCAGTGCCACGTATGAAGCCTTCGTCTCGGCACCTATCCGAGACCAAGGAGGGTGGCAAATTACACCAAAGAAGAGCAGAAGAAGACCGGCTCCTCAGCCCGCCCTAACAATTCATGTTAGGGGTGTCACTCCTCGGCCAACACCGCCGCCGATGAAACCTGTTTGGCACGATATGGCCCCTCGGCTGGTCATGAGGAGGCCTACCTTCAATAGGAAAGAGCACGTCCCGGTGCGGATCCACAAAGAAGTCAGCCCGGTAGTTGAAAGACTCCAGGCCATCATTGACGGGCTTGAAGAATATGAACAGCCCGAGATTCGGCCTGTCGAGCTGAAGGAATATGTCCCCTGGGAGGAGTTAGAGGGTCTCGAGCTGGCCCCCAAGGTAGAGACCCGAGCAGAGGAAGATCCTCCATTGTGGGGTGAACTCCCCTAAGAGCGGTCTCCGACCGTGGCGAAAAAGAAAAAGAAAAAAAGAAGACCCAGGAACAAGACGAAGAAGGAGGTCGTCGTCGCCTGCAACACTCTATCGGCATTGTTCGACACCGCCCTCTCCCTGGACCAGGATGAAGAAGAAATGCCTTACAACCTACCGGAAGCAAATCAGGTCGAGGCATCCACCTCCCAACATGGTACCCGGTCAGGGAAGAAATGAGGCCGCCCTCCTCAGGACAGTCGCAACATCATGCTCAGAGGTGAGCAACCATACCTGATCCCTGAACCCGAGGTCCGAGGCGCCGAGATCCCCCCACTAGTGGGTCTCTACCCCGAGAAGCCGAAGAGCCAAGGCATCCCCTCATTCACGGAGTTTCTGCGGTCCCGTGCAGAAAAGCAGGAACACCCGCAGGGACCCCAGCCAGCTGAGGGAGTCAGCGCCTCTCCAGCCCCTCTAGTTAACAAACTCTTAGCTCTACCGACGGTGGCCCCGTCCCAGTCGACAGAAGAATTTGACGACATCCCTAACCTCACCGAATTCATGCAAGAAAAAGAGGAGGCCCGACGGGGTACTCCGGTTTAGGCAACCGCACTCGATCCGGTGGGGGAGCCACCTTCCGACACGCCACCCCAGGTCCAGGCTGGGGGCAAATGCGGCAAGGCCGAAGAGATGAGGCTGCTCAAGGTCCGGGCTACCGACCGAATTGTCAGACATCTCAAGAAGATCCCAGCCCGGTTCACTGTTTGGGAAATGCTGTCTTTGGACGAAGAGACACGACAGGCCATCATCGCCGCACTCCAAACGCCGGCGCACCTTGAAGCCTGCTTAATGGAGATGCCACCGGAAGTGGTCATGGCCTTTACTGAGGATGACATGCTCCTACCCACCTGCAGTCATAACAGGCCGCTCTACATGAAGGGGCAGCTGAATAGGGAGGTTCGACGTTCACTACGCCAGGTGGTGGTTCGAGCACAGCCACCTGTACCGTCAGAAGGCCTCCGCGATCCGGAAAGCGGAGAAGAGCCGCTTGCTGAGGGAGGATTTGCCTCCTATTATGCTGGACGACGGGTACCTGAGGACCCGCATTGCTCGGATCCGTCGAGAGATCGAGCGGGTTATGTAGCGGTAGCCCCGAGGTGGCCGGGGTTCGACTTCTGGGAGTCAAAGCAGTGGTGGGGCACTGAAGCCCCTGGTGCAGACTTTGGCAAGAGCAGCAGCGGCAGGTGGGAAGGGGCCCCGGTCGAGGGCGCCTAAGGCCTAGTGGGCTCAGTTCTTGGCTAATTGCGGCTTTCAGAGCCAGGGTTCGCTGGGTCGGGAGCTCCCGCATGGGAGCTTTGCCAACTCGATGATCGAGGACTGGCGGTGGCACATTGCTCACGCAATCAGATCAGCCGGCCTGTGGAGTTCCTGTCCCAGATTGAGTGCGCCCGCACTCTGCGGGACATCCGGGAGGCCGTGGCGAACGCAGCCCGGGTGCTGGCGCTGAAGCCGGAGCAGCTGGTACTGTTGCCACTGACCCCCTTCAGGACTCCAGGTATGGCCTTGTTTGGGATACTCCATCCCTTTTTCAACTGTTGCTTTCTAGTTATAACATTGGGACATTGTATAATGTTGTGTCTCTTGATAGGTTACACGACGGAGGGGGATAACCCCTCCACGGAGGTATCCTCGGGGAGCGGGGATGGAAGTCTGCAGTCGAGGCAGAAACGCCCCCGAGTAGAGGTTGCAGTAGCCGAGACTGGCGAGTCTTCTGGAGGACTCAGGGCTGACGGGGTAGCTAAGGCAGAGACAGCTCTGAGTAAGTGTCGTTTGCCTTCTTTGCTCTTGGTCAATTTAGCCATGGTAGCGAGCTAATCTTGCTTTGCTGGGTTTGTGTCCTGTAGCTCCCGTGGAGGCTAGGGCGGAGGCGACCTTCTCACCCCCTCAGGAGGCGGACCCTCCCTATGCAGAGGGAGCTGAGTGTGAGATTGACACGGAGAGTTTTCTCCAGATAATGGATGAGATGGGGCCCAATGTCAAGGCCTTCCCCTACTTCGAGTCGTGGGAAGGTGCATGAGGAGCCCATTCAGGTAAGGGCTTCTAGTGGTGACTATAAGTAGTGACTTTATTTACTTATGGTCACCGACGCGACTGTCTGGATTGTGCAGAGGAGGCAGAGATATCGGGGGTTGAGGTCCCGACTGAGGGACTGGGCGAAGAGCCTGGACAGGCGAGAGAGTCGGCACCCACAGCAACTGGGAGTTGTCTGGGTAAGTGCCTGATTACCTTGGGGGATTCTTCCTGTTGCAATCGCACTCTTGGCAAGCCAAAGTTGTTGACCTGGTCTGAGTTGCTTGTTTGGTAGGTGAGGACGTGGCGGCCACCATGGAGATGATCCAGGAACTGGTGGACGCCAGTCTGTCAGTTGTCCTGTCGTTGTTCAGGGATGAGGCTAGGTAGGAGACCTCCGTGCCCCTACCCACTACCGGGGACACATTGGGCAGGCTACCAAGGATGTTGGAGAAGCTGCCCCTCCCACCTCTGCCGACCGTGGTGTCGACTTGCACAGTGGGGCTGGTGGAGTCGTTCAGCATGGGACCCTCAGGCATGTAGCTGAGTACTTAGTTATTTCATGGTGGATCACTCTGCTTTACCCACTCATGCTAAGCTTTCATTGGGGGCTGGTTGCAGGGACCTCTTTGTTGACCCAAGGGCCACGAATGGATAAGAAGGGGGGTTGAATTGTCCCCACCAAAACCTGTACCAATTTTAAAAATAAAGCAGCAGATTACGGCCATCGCAACTGCCTCTCGAATGTCCCTCAGAATGTGAGCACACTCAATATGGGACACAAACTCTACGGGCCCGCCAACCCGATCACGTGGCTGATGTGTCACCTTCAGTCATCGACTGTCGTATTAGTAAAGCTCCCCTCAGGGAGCACCTGGTCCAGCGAGCCCTTCTTCCTAAAGCCACGGTCGGCTAGGAATTGGGCCCACCAAGTATTTGGCACCCTGAATCGAGATGCCCCTACTCTAGTCACTGTGGGAGCCGCTTGCACCTACCTTATGGGCTTCAGCGCCCCATTGTCGCCTTGTCCCATGGACAACTAGCCCCGACCGCTCCGGGGCCACTATTGTGCTACCCACTCCACTTCCCGACAGACCCGAGCAACGCGGGTCCTCAAATACTCATCATCCAGTGGGATGGGAGGCAAATCCTCACTCAGAAGATGACCCTCCTGAGCCTTCCTAATCGCTGAGGCCCTCTGCCGGTTCAAGTGGCTGTGCTCGCACAACCACCTGGTGTAGTGGACGTCGAACCATCCTCGATGCCCCAGCCCCGACATCAATAGTCGCATCGGCTCCCAACGGGAGTAGAAATACCGCCACGTTGTAGCCAGCAAGTGGGTGTCTCAGCCTTTGTATTGTCGGCTAGTCAAAAGATCCTGATTCGGTAGAATCCCCTGATCGTAGCTGAAGTTCCTCGCAAACTTGTGCGGGTAGTATGGCTCCAAGAAACTCATCGTGGACCAGTGCATCTCTAACACCGCCGGTCGGGTGCTCATCGCCCACTCTGTGTACAATGTCACATTCGGCTCCCGTTGTTAAGGGAGGGCACTAGTCGCCCCTCCACTCAATGGCACCCAAAGCAGGCGGGAATCCCTCGTGGCACTATCAAAAGATAACCCCTCCTCGCCTTTGCCGGGCAGGTAACATAGGGCTCTCCTAGCTCCCTCCAGCTGTGCCTCAGTGTCTTCGTCTGGCGGGCCGGTGAAGCTGAACAGCAAAGGTACCATCGGGTTCGCCACGGTCCCCCGAGTCACCAGCCCTAGAAATAGCAGGTCAGCCCATGCACAGAGGTAATGGGTCAATAGAAGCAAACTCCTCTCTCGTGGTGCTGGATGCACCGCCAGTACTCTGACTCCCTGGTACACGGTCACCAACGCTACAGGAGCCAAGGCAAGACGCCGTCCCTCTACCACCAGACACGTAGGCCACAGTAGCTCGACTCTTAGCAAGTTGTCCTCCTCATGTGGGACCAAAAATGTCACCAACTAGTAAGTGAAGTAGGCTGCTAAGTGCGTCACATCCGGCAACTCATGGGGGTTCCACCCCTCCTGTGGTGCATAAATGTACCTCGAGTACGTCCGGAACTGTAGCTGTACCTCTGTATACTCCTCCCATAGAGTCTGATCTCTTGCGAACTCCTGGTAGAAGCAAAAGGGCCCTTTGTAGAAGTGGCGAACCCACACATTCAACAACACCCTAGGAGTCTGTGCAGCTCTATCTCTCCCGGCCAAGGCTAAATCCCACCAGGTTTTTATTAGATATCAATCACTGTAAGGAACTCAGTATCGCCCATGCCCGTTAGTAGGGCTATAGTGAAGGTCATCTAGTAGAACCTCCTCATATCCCTCGTCATTGATCGGCAGCCTAGAGATCCTGAACAGAGACCACAAGTTAAGTGACATCTCTCCCTCAATTGTCGCCACTATGTTCCATCGACAGTTGAAGCGCTCCAGTAATGCCTGTGATGGGGACATCATTTACGCCCTCCACATTTTTGAAGCCCGGTTGGATCGTCATCAAGTGCCATCATGATCTTACATTTCTTTGAGTCATGTCATGCTGTTGATACACAGCTTATAGAGAGATAAAAGAGAAAGCTAAAGAGCAAAAGAAAAGGATAATAGAATAAGGAAAATGTAGCTCCACTGGAGCGATCTGACTTTAGATCTGATCCAGAAGTCAGGACAAAACAAAACCTCTTAATCTCACTTTTCACTCAGACTAAAATACGACACTCTATTTTTCTTCTTTCTCATTGCAACTGGCTCTTCCACTCTTGAACTCCTCTCAGACACTTCTCGCTCTCTTCTCCTCTTCTTCTGATCTACTCTATGCTCTCTTCTTCTACGATTTCGTTGTTATCCTTGAATTAGAGTGCTAGATGCCTTTTATAGGGCACGAGTCCTATGGTCCCACGAGCTCTCGATTAGGGCGCGTGGAGAACATGTTCCCGCACACTTTGAGAGTCCACATGTCAGGAGTAGAAGGTACGATGATCCACGTGGCAGAATCTTAGAACTACTTCTCACCTTGGATTACGTGCCTTTAATTCGCTTCACTTAAGTTCCACGTGAGAGTGATGTAGCCAGCCTTAATGTAACCTAGGTTTTCAAACATGGATCTGGGTTGTCAAGATAAAAGATGAAGAGGTATTAGTTATAAAGTAAATGATAAGCATAAGCACATGTCCTATCTTAATTGTTTCAACATATTCAGATGTGTCAAATGAATGCACACATTTTTTGCAAAAGCATCAATGCATAAATGAGCTGCATCAGCCTGTATAACTAACCCATGCAACATGTTTGAGTAAAAGCATCAGCCTCTAATGTGACACAGGTAGACCTTAATGAAGGTGCATCGACCTATCTTTATAGTGAATACACAAGGTGCATCGACCTTGATAGAGATGACTTCTATTGCACTAACTTTATGCTGTAGAGGCTAACAGACTTGCATCGACCTTTCCAATGCATGCATCGACCTTATGCTGCAGTTGCTAGGTCACTAGCATCGACCTTTCTCCAATCGCTAGGTTGCTAGCATCAACTGATGTACAAGGTGCACCGACCTTATAGCATAAGTTGTGAATCAAGGTGCATGAGGTGCATCGACCTGAATAGCGCGCTATGTTCAATGTGCACCGACCTGACTGTGCAGTTGGTGTATAAGGTGCATCGACCTTTTAGACTAAAATGTATATGTGCATCGACCTTCTAGACTCAGCGACATATGTGCATCATCCTTTTTGGTCTATAACACATATGTGCATTGACCTTCTAGACTCAATGACATATATGCATCAACCTGCTCGTTCAATGAAATGGAGGACGCATCGGCCTTATAACTCAACACTTATGCATATGCACTGACCTTATAGACGTAGAGTTAACATGTGCACCGACCTGCCTGTCTCAATGTGTGAATGTGCATCGACCTTTTAATGCACCAGTATGAACATGCATCGATCTGTAAATGACCAGAGACTCAAACTGACTTAAGAGAGACTACAAGACATTAAATGACTATGTCTATCATTAAAACACAATCTGTTGCCAGCATCAAAACACCTCATCAAATCCAGAGGAGGCACAACATTCTCTCCCTTTTTGTTGATGACAACACTTCTATACATTGATTGCAACACATGCAGTAGCAGACAGTTAGAAGCTCTCCCACTTATTCAGTGATATGATATCTCAGAAAGAGACATAAACAGATAGACACAGCCAGACAGACAGATACTCAGACAGAACTTTCTATCTCTCGCTAGACATTCCTCTTGACATCAAGAATCTTTCCCCATCAAGAATCTCTCCCCCCATGCTCCATGCCATCTCTCCCCCTTTGCCTGAGCAGTTTTCTCTCCCCCTAGTACCAAGCCAAGCCATCATAATCTATAGCACCTATGTAATTGTTTAGTTGAGCATATTAATGTTATTTCTAGCTAGTTTCTAACTGTACGTCCCGATATTCCGCGTTAGGGCGTGACAGGCTAGGTCGCTCGAGCGTCCGACCTTAAAGAACAACTCCCAGCCGGCCATCGCCAGAGGAGCCGGCAAAGCTGTGACCGAACCACCTGACTCCATCGTCGCGAGGGGCTGCTCCACCCTACTCTCAGTTGGAGGAAGGGCGTGGAGAGGAGCTAAATCAGATTTTACTACTGAAGGACTCACGACCCTTTTCGCTTGTGCTCCCTCCTCCTGGGAAACTGTGATGCTTGTCAGTGCCTTCCCTAGAAGCTGGTCCTCCAAAAGTGTCATGAGCGGTCGGGGAGGTGGAAGAGGAACCATGAGTTTCAGCCCGTTCCCCGACTGTAGGAAGGACACCAGGCGCTCCACCTCTGATTCCGAGAGCAGTTGCGATCCACCTGCCCCCACGGGAGTGACTGGTTCCCTCCTCTTCGCAACGGCCTTGCGAGCTCTAGCAGTGCGCACCTCGGGGAGCCCTACCTCCTCCTAAAATATAGAAAATAGGGTTAATCTTCCATCGATCGAGGCGAGCTACCCAAATCTTGAAGAGATGCAAGAGAGGTCCTGGAGGCCCCATATTTACCTCAGTTACTGGAACTATGCTGCTTTCCGGTGCTATTTCTCCCTCCTCCAGAGCCTCACCCATTGGTATTACGGTCCCTGAGGCTGCTTCCTGCCACAGGACCTCGAACAAGGTCGCCAGCTTCTCCAAGCCGGCGTCGACTCCCCTGGGTCGCTCTACCGATATATCCAGGGCAGGTGCCTCCATGGCCTCCGGCTAGATTTGCTCCTGCGAATTAACCGAATAACAGAAGACAAGATCAGAGGCTGGCTGCAAAAGGGGGCCCCAAGTGAACAGGCTCACACTTACAAAATCCTCGCCCGAAGCCACCTTGTCGGAAGAGTAGTCATAGTCTACCTTCTCGCCCGAAGAAGACTTGGTCGGGGTAGGCTCCTCCCTTGCCGGAGAGAGAGCTTTCGTCTCAGAGACAACGACCTCCTCTCCGCGCGGACTCAGCGACAGGGACTTCCCGGATCTTAGCCTCCTCCTCGTGTATGCCTTCGTCAATTCGGGGACCTTGTAGGCCCACACCCACTCAGGGAGGGGTGCGACGGGAACTGCCAAATGAAGGAGCATTCGGATTAGATAAAGGTCTTTGGGCGCCCAACGAATGAAAATGTTAGCCACGCTAATCAAAACAATTACCCCGTTCGGTCCTCGTGGCCAGAGGCGGTCCGGGGATTGTCTCCTCGATGGAAGGTGCAACCTCAGGTGCAGTAGCCTCGCCCACGTCCGGAGCAGGAGCAGGTGTTGGCTCCTCCGTGGGGGCTGAAAGAAGAAACCCGCATAAAGACCTTATCCCGCAAAGCAAAAAGGTGTTAAGTGGCACCGCCGGCCGGGGAGTCTAACCTGTAGGCTGGCTTGGCTTGGCCTGGGCGACCGTGAACGCGGCTACGAACTTCTCAGCCTCCACCTTCCTCTGCTCCAATTCCTACCGGCTGACTACCTCGGCGGGGACTATCACAGACTTCACGCGTAATCCCAAATGCATCTCCTCTGCACCGGCTAAAAGGAAGAAACGCGTGTGTTGTCTGTGTAATACCTCAATTTATTTATTGAGTTATTAGTTATTATTAAATAAAAATTTATGAGATTTATTAATAAATTAAAGTTTACAAGAAATTAAAAATTTTCTAATAAAATAAAATTTTAAATAACATGAAATTTTAAATGAAATTGAAATGAAATGAAACATGAAATTGTAACCCACCAAATCCCACCAAATATCTCCCCTCCCTAGGAGAATATTGCTCTTCCCAACACCACCCCACTCTCTCCAACATAATCCTCCCTCTTCCCCATGCAATCTTCCAACTCCCAAGAGAAGTTTGAATATTTTCCCCTCCAAGGTGGTGTCACAAGACCGAAGACCCCTTGGACCTAGCAAGCAAGCAATGCAATGGACCAGCAACTTCACTCGAGCAGACTCACCCGCTTGGCACACACTAGTGCGCGTAGGCAACCCAATGATGGTGGTGAGGTTCTGGGATGGGACCTTGCTACTCTGGGGTTTGTCTAGCTTGTGGTTGAACCCCTAAGGGTCCAGGGATGTCAACTTTCATGGGCGGCCAGCACGCCGAGGGCATGGGATGTAATGGTTCTCTCAAAACTCACTTGCGGCTGTCACTCAAATATAAGCAATTCAAGATCAGACACTCAACTCTCGGTCCGACGACACTAGCAGCGATATTAAACAAGCAAGGAAAGACCATCAATGGAGGGTAACTGAGGCTCACCTGATCAGTGTGAAGACACCGATCCCGGCCAGAGACGATGACGAGCGGGGAGGCATGGGCATGCACCCGCACGCCGCGCCGGTGTAGCTTCGGATGGCGACCTGCTAGTACTATCACTACACCCTCGCAGAGGGGTTGATCAAGGGGTGGGGAAATTAACTATTACAACTAAAACTACCTCCGCACAGGGAGGGGCAGATAGCCGGCCAAGCGGGGGAGGGAAGAGCCGAACTAGAGACTAAACGGATGGAAGACGCCGGTTCTACCCGCTCTCTAGAACATGGGATAGATAGTTGGTGTTGTCGCTGCTGCGGCCACTCCTGAATTTTATTGTTGATGAGATCAATGAAAAAATCTTCGGGATTAGATCTGGATGACGTCCAATTTTTGGGGAATTTCCTGGTTGGCGATTTTGGTCAGGGAAGAGCCGCGAACAGGGTTTCTAAGTTCTAGTTTTATCTGCTATGGTACCACAGCAGTAGGAAGACAAGGCCGCCACAAGCACTCCTGACCCCTGAATTGAGCTTGAACAGAGTTTCTGGAATCGTTGTCGAGTCCTCTTCGAAACGAGACTCACAGGGATGCCGGGGGATGTCGGAGAAGATTGGGAGAGCCAAAATAGTGAACATGGGTCGGTCCAATCCCAGAGGGGACATAATAACGCGCCCTAGGGAGAAAATTATGAACTCACTTGTCCGGGATCCAATCGGGAAGCTGCTTCTTGGTACTGGAAGCTGACTCATCGTAGAAGGTCTCAGTCAAGTCCCATCTCCATATCTTCAAGAGAATGGCCGTGGGGGCCTCTGAAAGTCACTTCAGGTTGACTGTCAGGAAGCTGATGCGCAGTCCAGCGATGACGGCTCTCCAAGGTCCCAAGAGAAGTTTGAATATTTTCCCCTCCAAGGTTGCTTACAGATTGGCATTACCACCTCAATTGTCAGGCGTACACAATATTTTCCACGTATCTATATTGCAGAAATATGTGTACGACCCCACTCATATAATTCAGCAGGTGGATTTCGAATTGAAGGAAGATTTGACCTATGAAGAAAGACCTATCAAGATTCTGGATCGGAAGCAACAACAACTCCGGAATCATTTCATACCTATGGTCAAGATTCAGTGGAGTTGGCGTGGAGCTGAGAAAGCTACTTGGGAGTCTGAAGATACTATGCAGAAGTGGTATCCCGACTTATTCTAGGTGAGCTAGTTCTTTCCCTATTTCTGTATTAAAATGCAGTGAATTTGGAGGACCAAATTCCTTAAAGTAGGGGAGGGTGTAATACCCAGAAATATTTATTAAATTAATTATGTAATTATTTAGTTGAGCATATTAATGTTATTTCTAGCTAGTTTCTAACTGCACGTCCTGATATTCCGCGTTGGGGCGTGACAGCGACGGCATGCGGTTCATGGAAGCTCGTGGGAGCTCGAGGGTTTCAAGCGAGTTTTTGAAGATCGGTGACGATCCGTCGCGTTTCGGGCAACCTTGAGGTAGGGTGACAGATCCTTAGCTCATTGTTTACCTTCCCCACGATTTCTAGGTCGAAGGGAGGTCGAGAGAGGGTTATTTTGCACAGGGAAGGGAAATCCATGCTTTGGGGATCGAGCGTCGGATCTAGAGTTTTAATGTGTTATTTCGTAGTTTGATGGCATCAAATGATGCTCTAGGGCATGGGGAAGAGTTTCCCCCTTGTTTCCTCATCACCTGGGGGTGAATGGGGCGTGGAATGGCATTTTTGGGCCATTCCTGCCGTTCTTAATTTTTCGCTAGAAAAATGGTCCTAACAGGAATCATTTTTAGGTTAGGCGGCCCACATGGTGACCACTAGCCGACTAGGGAGTGTCGACAGGGTATGCGGTCGACCGACTGACCGTTACCCTCCACGGCGGGCAAGCAGTCGACTATTTCTCTTACGGAGCTTGCGTGACTCCTGAGACATTTCTGACCATTACGTTTTGACCATTGAATAGTTTTTGGGCTTGGCGGTCATAGGGTGACCGTTTTAACCCTCTAGGCGGTCGCAAGAGAGACCATTTTAGTCCCTAATGGTCACAAGGTGACTGTTTAACCTTTTGTGTAGTTTTGTGGCGTGGCGGCCCCAAGGGGACCGTTTAACGCTTAAGGCGGCCCAGAGGGGACTGCTTATATTTCAAACAGTCTGAAGGAGACCGTTTATCTCCTTTGAGCGGCGGACTATAGGTAACCGCCCCTCCTCCTCATGTGGTCCAGTGAGGATCGTCTCTCTCCTTGAGGCAGTCCAGCATCTGACCGTTTGTGCCAGGGATGGTCCAGAGTGGATCGCCACCTGTGTTCTGTCCAACCGGAGTTCGATTCTTGTCGATTTAAATCCCGGGTGAGTGGACCTCGATCCACATGCTGACCTGTGGTCTGACTGATGCTAGTCATCGTGTGGGGGCCATGTGTGTGGGTGTCGTGGGGTCCCAGGAGGTGGTGTGTTCTCGAACTGTGTCAGCTTGAGTCGGTGTCGGTACGAGGAGCGGTCCTTGTACTTTGTCTAGTTCAAGCATTGTTTCCGTTGGTTAGAGAGTTTACTCCTTCAGTGACCCTCCACTAGTCATAGCCTTCTGACACGTGTGTGGTCCCACTAGGGAGTGGTGGCGATGATACCCGAGAGAGATGGCTTTAGGTTGGTTGCCGTGGGCCTCCTACTGTGGCGGCCCGAGTTCGGGCCCGGAGGAAGAACCAGCTAGAGAGCCTAACGTAGCGCAGTCGGTCAGTGTGTGCACACGTGGTCAGGGATTTTAGACGCGTGCTGACGAGTTTGACCCTGACTAGACCCTTGTCAGTGTTACTTGTGTGTGTGTCTCAGTTTTCACCTGGGGCGAGCAGGGAGACACTGCAGCGCGGTGTAAGTCATCAGGGGACGCATCTGACTTTACTTCTAGTCAGAGGTAGTCCTATCTTTGTTAGCTAGTGACTCTTAGATTTTACCGTGACGTGTGTCTCAGTTTTCGTACTGTGAGACCAGCGTCAGGTGTAGTAGGGCTTTTCTATTTATTTATTCATGTTGTACTCGCCTTTAGCTGCTTTACATTGTAGTTTCTCATTTTGTGAGGTGGGGGTCCGAGTGATCCCTACTGAACCTTTTGTTATGAGGCTCATTCCCTGCATTTTGCCACATTTCAATGACAGGCTGGAATCAAGCTTCCGAAGCCCCTATTTTCATATAAATAGGGACCCTCCTCATCCAGGTTTGGTGGTGTGCGTGGAAAAAGGGCAAGAGAAGAAAGAGGAGAAGCAGCGAGCAGAGCAAGAGAAGAGAGAGTGAGAGATCAAGAGAAAGAAAGAAGAGCTTGTTCAGATAAAAACAGAGTGCCAGAGAAAGAGTGAGAGTAAGAAGAAGAGGTCGGGAGAGCGCTTACTCTGACTTCTGGATCAGGTCTAGAGTTAGACTCCTTCATTTGAAAGACACATTCTCCTCTTCTGTTTCTACGTTCTTAAGTTCTTTCCTTCCTACTTTGAAGTTTCATTGTAAGCTATGAATCAGCAGAGTAAGCTGTGGCACTCAGCAGGCGAGGGTGTTCCTCGGACAACAAGCTGTGAGGCTCAACTGTGTGTAGGGATTTCTATCCCTGAAGCTGTGGATCAGCAGCGTTCAAGCTGTGAGCCAGCAATAAGTCACACTCTGGTTAGAGTGTGGGGTGGATGTTGGTGAAAATCGAACCACCTAAAAACCACTGTCTAGTGTGTTTGTTCTTGTGTCTTGTGTGTTTGCATTCCATCTTCACGCTGATTAGATGTATGCTTAGGATCGCCCAAGTCACGCATGCGTTTCTCTGTCTAAACTGGTCATCAAGTTTCATTGCTTAAGTCACGCATCCAGTGGGTATGTCAAAAGACGTGGCTGGAAGGATAGGTCACCCCCTATCTGAAATTCCACCTCTTGCGTGAGGAGAGCCTCCCCTAGGTGCCTTGATGTTAGACTGTTAGTTGATGCATTCAGCTATATTATCCTTTGTCTAGCCATTGCTGTTGGTTAATGTGAAACTCACTTCTAACTTGATTGTATTTGGAGCTTTTCATCCTTCATACTGCTTGCCCCTCTGCACCGAGCTTCAGTTAGTCATGTCATATCGCCTTGTTGTTCTTCATTGCTGTCAGATTGTCTTTAATCCGCACCTATTACCTTATCTTCTTAAGTGATACTAAAAATTGGAGTAGATCTATTCACCCCCCCTCTAGATCTATGTTCATTCGTGTCACACCCATCCTACATTGAGTACCTCTACGAGTGGGCATGTAATGACACAGGGTGGGAATGCACTAACCAATGTGAGATGGAGAACCTAGACTCAAACTAGTATCTAGTACCTGGCAGAGATATTGATCTGAAGACCCAACTCACGCAAGGAGGTTACCTTCCAAATAGGCGTAACCTATTGTTCCAGCAATGCCTTTTCATATACTAGATAAAGGATTGAGGTGCAACACCTTGGACAAGACTTCCCTAGACTTAGACCATGCTATGATGACTACCCTAGACTCGACTTGGCTCTGATACCAATTTGATGCAGGATGGGATGCGGCTCGATATTGATTAGATGCGAACCTGGGACTCTAGGTGACGACGTGACCAATTTAATAACGCGATCAGCAATGACGTGACCAACTCGACACCAACAGAATTTCAAAAGAGGAGGATATGTCCTCAACAATAGAAACGAGCTCACAGATGTCCCTAAGTGAGGGAAACATATAGATCCACATGGTTGAGAAACCAACGTAGAGTTAATGGCGGTCAACACTCCTTCGTGCCCGAATTGGGTCACGGGATGGGTCATGCACTCTCTCACACAACGGTGATCAAATAATATATCAAGCTAGAATCCTATCACTCAAATAGCGGCATTCAGACATATACGAAATGAGCATCACGACAAAGAGAGGAGTGAGAACGTACCTCTAGGCTCCAGGCATGGGGAAGACAACCCCGGCCAAGACCCATATTCCCGGTATAGACTGTGGTTAGTTTAAACCCTCTCTCTCTCTCTCTCTCTCTCACTCACACACACACACACACATGGGGATTGCAGTAAAATGATAAAATGAGCAGATTTCAACAACATAACTTTCATAAACAGCGAAACCAAAATCTCTGAAGTTGGCTTTGTATTGGTACTCGTGAAAATATGAACCAAACAGGCACATCACATCGACTTTAGACTCTATTTTTCAGCATTTTACATCAATCCAAACACAACATCTTTGAGCTGGATTCCCTCTCATGCAAGGAATATGATATCGAGAAAGTGGGCGAAATACTCTGGCTAAACATGATCCCATCCATAAGCCTCTAGTCTAAACTCAGCAAGAATCTTGAAATTGCAAGAAAAAACTTCAGAGTTGGAACCAATTTAAACTTGCATCATTATTGTTAAGCCTTATTTGTAGATCTTGCAAAAAGCTTCGTCTTTTCATCCCAAGAAGTTTTCAGCAACAATACCAACAAACCTTTTTTCTTGGTGGAACCTCTCAAACAGAAAGTTGCTGGGTTTAAAAATGTTCTTGACCTACCAATACACTTTCTCAGAATTTGTACACCATTTCTTCTGTATATCCAACTTCCTTGAGCAATCCCGACAGCTGCCAATAAATTAAACACGTGAGCCTCGGAAAACATGACAACTATAATAGATAAGAGTGACGCTGGTGAAACACATGATACAATCCAGTCCTCCAAGAAAGATCAGACAATGGATGCTGATTTTGATTTAGCATGGAGACATGTTTTGTTGCCATAACTGAATTATCAAAGCCATTTGGTTGCTTTAGTCCGCTAACATATGAACACCGTCAATAAGTCTATTAGCATTTAAATTGTTCTCAACTAATTAAAGGAGTAGGTAAAATAAACTTCCCATCCCCAGCTAAGATATCTTTCTTCGCCAACTGTATTAGCTCGAAATGATTTGGCTGGTTTTACAGGAAGTGGTATACATGCCTGTCAAAACATCAAAAGTTCCTGAACCCAAAATGGCTGTATCATCCCCTCTTTCTTCAAAATATCGCAAGATGTCAAAAGAAATGGCTGCCCTCAATACATTTTATTCTCCCCCACCAGTAACCAAAATGAGTGTAAACAAATGAATTTTCTAATGAAGCGAGAGTATCAAATGCAAACTGGTCCCAGATGAAAAGTAGATAAACTGATAAAACAAATAGGATCATTAGAAAATAGCGGTCACATCAATTCCTAGTCCTCACCTCCCCTTGCGTCCAATCCTTGGCTTTCTCTCCAGATATGTGCTTCATCATTCCTGGAGGACCACATACCTGTACAAACACAAGTGTTAGCCAATCAAGTTATTGTCAATCAAGTGTATATTCAGGCAATGACTACATTAATGAAGACTCCTATTCTAAATCACTTTCTGTCCCTTGTCGTAACCCTGCAGGGTTAGAAAGGAACAATGACCGTAGCTTATTACATGAGAAGAAAAAAAGAACTTTGCCTTCAACAAACACAGGTATGCATCTTACAGAAAAGGTTGCCACTTTCCCTGTCCAGATCACAAGACAACAGGACCAGGCTTGTTTTCCACTAGGTTTGGCAAGAAACTTTAGTCTATTGAACCAAAGATGGAATGTAAGGCCTGAAGGATCTGGATGTACAGGGGAAGAAAATCATTTTGACATGATTGATGTGCCTGGGTGCATAATAAGTGTGAATCTTTTTGATCGAGTAGGCAGTTAGTGCAGCTCATTCTAAGGTTACTGCCATGAGAATACCACTGGGTTGTAAGTAAGCAGTTCTGTAATTTTAACCCGAAGTAAAAGAGGCTGTCCTTAGGTGGGTTTAGTCCTCGATAATCCTATGGTTGGCTAGGTCGCAACCAGGCCTGTCACATATAGATGAAGACTTGCCTCAAGCTGACTTTGAGCTGGCCCATGGACAACTCTCTGCAGCAGAAAGGAGCTGCAAGGATCATAGCATTACTCATAATCCTGACTTCGGCAATGGCAATGCAATATTTGATAACCACTAAAATGACAGCCCAAAAAAACATATAATTTCATTAATGTACATGAAGTTCCTATTACTCCTGCAAAACATAAATTTCAACTTCAAAATCCCCACCTAATGTAGTTAAAGGCAAGAGAAGTGAGGTGAGCAGGGAGTGCCACAGCCTCAAATGCCATGTGCATAGGCATTCGAGGCAACATGTTTTCTCTCATAAAACAGTGTGAAGGGTAAAAAAAAAATAGGAGGAAAATAAAGCGAACATGCAAGATAACGATATGTAAGGCTCTGGAAAACATTGACCATGTCCAATTAGTAAAGACTAATTTGTATACAGCACTCGTATAAGTTGTAGAAGGTCTTACGAATCATCAATAGATTCAATAGAAAGAAAGATGTGGCAACAGGTAAGAGAAAAAGGGCATAGACAATGTTAAAGAGGCATTAGCCACTTTGGGATAACTAAGAGTAAGAAAAAGCAGTACCATGTAATTAACAAATACAAGTACTTGACATAAATTAAAATATTCAAGCACCTAGCCAAGTGAGCCGAACATGAGGCAAGGAAGGCGAGGCATTTCTCGCTTGCCTCATTGCCTAGGCAAGCAAGATGGTCACCTTTGATGGCATAGATCCCTAATCTGAGTTTTCTGTTTGAAAATGACCATGTAATACTCATAAAGTAAAATATACAGGTGCAAATGTCCAAAACCAAAAGCTAAAGAAGAGCTGGACAGCATGAAACACATAATGATATTCTATTGAACTCTGCCCACTAAATAGATTGTTTTTCCTTTTTTCTTTCTGGGGGTGGAGGGCTTGGTAATTCAACTTCTAAGAAACTCACAAGTATCATAGCATCTTCTCCAGGACGAGGCAATCCCTTCAAAATCATGTCCTTGGATATATAGCCTGAACCACCTCTCCAATTTTTGGATGGATTATCTACAGTGTAAAATATCTGCTTGTTTTCATGCCAAAATGCAGAGAAAGTATTAGTATAATCAGTGAAATTCTTGTGGCTCGCTGAGTGCTTCTGAGAAAGGCGACTACCTTTAAGTTTGGATGGCTGGCTGCAAGCTGATCAAGTTTCCCCTTAAGTAATATATCATCTGGAGATACATTGGCATAAAGCAGCGACACCTGAAGGACAAGTAGACAGAAGTCTCTTCAACATAAGCAGTGATAACTGAAGGAGAATGGCCACAGAAAGTTCTTGGATTGGAGGGGGAGCTGTTGGAAATGGTAACAAATTACATAGGAGTAGAATTGTTTCTACATTTCTAATTAATCAAATGAACAAACCAACAAGCAACGTATGTTTACAAAACCAAGAACTAAAGGAAATTAAACACACAGATTGCTTCTGAATACAAGATCACATGCAAATAGCAAGCCCAATTTGATCTAAGCATTAACATTTGCAAGCCATTGATTTGAATGAGACCACTGACTATAATACCATAGCTGGTCCCAAAGGGGTCTATACTTTAGACAGCATAAAGGTAAGGGACAACATACAAAACAGGCCTCAGCAGTAAGAAGATGGCAAAATCAAGGATGCCAATGTCAATTCGGTAGTAGGCAGACTATCAACTGGGCCAAAATGAGAGTAGATAAAAAAATCTTTTCATTCTCACATGTGGTTATTTGATAATTCAATATACTGTGTGTGGCTCAAGTAAAACTTTGAATTTCAAAACCAATGCAAAAAAGACTATCATGCTATCTGAAGAATTCATGAGTATACCTGCGTGTTGTCATCTGGATTCTTCAGGATGGTTGTGATAATCTGCAGCATTGGTGTGATACCAGTGCCACCAGCAATCTAGCATGGACAAAAAATTAGACATGTTGTACAACCATTCGATGGTAAGAAAAAGGAAAAGTCAATGTGACAAGATCTTCGATAAGTGCTCCAATCAATCAAGGTTATACTATGAAAATATGTAGTTCTTATCAGTCACCATAGCTAAATACAAAAGATAGGGTCAATGAATCATGTACTGATCAACTGACACCTTGCATCTGCCAGTATTGTCAACTACCAGACATGCATGTGTGGAAGCCCTTCCTCGCACATCAGTTGGTTGCAGCTAGGTATCAGCAAAACAAATGGGAATGTCAAGTTGACAGCCAGCTGGAAAACCATGTCCAAAACCTTTTGAACTTGGTTCAGGTCCTAAGCCCACCTAAATTTTGATAGGACGAGGCTTTATGGAGACAAGTATAAGAAATATGCTTGTCCAATGCTTAGTTGAACAAGACGTGCTGTTTAGCATCTTTCAACAAAAGATAGTATTTCCATGAAAAATGGAAAAGATGTGATATATAATTTTTTTTGTTTGAAAATTATACGACATGTATTAAGCACGCTTCCCTCGCTAAGGGACAAACGCGAGTTCGTCTAGAGTCCTAGGTCGAATCGTGGGTCCGTCCCGCATCAAAAGCCCCCGGACCTAGAGCAAGAAGCCAAAAGAAAATCTGAGGTGCTGCACACGCCAGATGACTCACTGCAGGGGTATACACCAACCTCGTAGGAGAAAAGAAGGAAGACATCAGAGAAAAGAAGGAGTGGTGTTGTCCTCTCCTACTGCACACTCTCGATCGGCCGCAGCTCAAGCCAAGCCGGTGAAAGAGGAGATGAAGGGATACACGTCCTACCACCTACAGAGGAGGCCCCTCACCATGACCCTCCTCTGTATGGGAGCTTGGGGGTTCTAATGTCGACCTTTCAAAGACAATGCGTCGCCGACCATGATGACGTAGTATCGCCAGTCCCGCCTAGAGCTAGGGCGGGGGCCAGCACCTCCAGATTCCACCAGCCCGGCCTCACCGTGACGGCAAGATTATTTGAAGAGTCACGTGGAGCCCAGGCGTCAGGAGAGAGACCAATCGAGGCGGGTTTACGCCTAGCATCACCCGTGCAGGCGGGGCCCTCATCTTAAGCCTTCTGGGATGGCCGTGAGCCACCCGAGGTTCCACCACCACCAACCATGCCCCGAATGATACAAGATTACACAGGGGATAGCTCCTCCCGGTGATCGCGGTAGGCACCTTTTATACCTTGTATGATGCCGGGAGCAAATCCTCCTCATCAACCACCTGGCTCACATCCGAGCCCGATAGCACCAGTAGGGGCGAACAAGCCAAGGACTGAGCTAGGGGCCAAGATGAGGCGGGTCGAGAGCAAGGTCGTCGAGACTGAATCACAACCACCTGATCAAAGAGGTGATGAGTCCACCTCAGACTATGTGAGGAAAAGGGGACGCCCCTGTGAAGAATGTGGACACCCTCCGAACTGCGAGGGTACCATTCGTAGACTCCTAAGAAGCCTGAAAGGTGAAATACTGCAAAGAGTGATGGACATTGAGGTCAAAACCATCGAAGATCTCACCGACCTTGCATCAGATGCCGAGGTCTTCTAGACGAAGTACTGCCCCACTACCACCGCCCAGAGTGGGGAATAGGGATCGGCCGACCAGCAGTTGGCTCATGAAAAATCTTGCACCCCGGGTCTCGAAGCCTTTGAGCGACGACACGGGAAAACAAAAGTCATGGCTGGAGCTCCTTCCATAAGGCCTGCTGACCACAGATTTTCATTAAGGGGCAAGATGATGAAGCCTTACTCCTTCCCCAAAGAGAAGACCCGGCTCTTATTTGAATGGGCCACTAGCTACAATAAGGTCATCCTGCCAGAGTCAAAGAGGCCAAGTGACCTCGAGAGAAGAGACGACCCCCAATTCTGCCCATATCATCAGGCAATTGGGCATTCCATTGAAGACTGCTATGTATTTAAAGATGTTGTCCAGGGCTTGATCAAGAAAGGTGAATTACAAATGGGCGAATACACGGTGGACCCGTCGCGCCCTTACCAAATGCTTGATTTCAAGGCGACCAAAGTAGCCGCACCACGCCGGCCAAAGAATCGCTTACCCTAAATGACGTACCAAGTCTCTGTCAGGCAGCAACAAGAAGTTCCAAAAGATGAGTCTGGATGCTGCCCATGCCCCACCCCAAGGGCATCCATCTAAATTGGCACTAGCTACACGATCGGCCGTCGCCAAATGTATCCTACCCTCCTTCGAGGGGTAATAGTCACTTGTAATAATGATGCATATCTATGAAATGGTGGACGATCAACCAGGCTTATTAAAAGCCCTTCGCTTGTGAATTTTACATGTATGCTGTGGCTGTTAATTGTAAGGGCCTCCCGAGGGTATGACTGTCTTCCTCTTTGAGCCGACAGGAAATCAGCAAATGAGGGGGTGCTTTGGACACTTGGTTCTTCCAGGTAGAGGCCCGCTGGAGGGGGAACCTCCACGCCCTGGACCTTGGGTTTGGGGACCTAATATGGCTGCTCTCCCCTAAGCAGGATGTTGTGGTTGGCCTGAGGAGGGCGTCCCTACTTCCTTCCTGACCTGGTGGCATGTTGGGAAGTAGATGCTTCAGTTTGGTTCGCCTCTATCAGCTCGAGTGGTACCTCTTCCTTTTCCTCTCCCAGGGAGAGAGCAGTGTCAAACCGTGTTGAGAGGGTGTTGCATGAGATGATGACCCCACTCTTCTTATTGTTTCTTGGCTTTCTCTTCTTCTTTTTCTTCTTTTCTTCGGTGGTTGATGGTTGCTCTTTAGGGGATTCGCCCCATGAAAGAGGTTCTTCCTCCACCCCAGCTTCTACTTCTGGAGCCAGTTTGAGGGATTCGAACTCCTCCCAAGGGACGTACTCCTTCAGCTCCACAGGCTGGATCTCAGGCTGTTCATAATCTTCAAGCCCATCAATGATGGCCTAGAGCCTTCCGACTGCAAGGCTGATTTCATTATGCACCCGCATCGAGATGTGCTTCTTCTTGTTATAAGTGGGCCGCCTCACGACTAGCCGAGGGGCTATGTCATGCCATACAGGTGTTACTGGTGGCGGTGCTGGTCGGGGCGTAACACCCCTTACATGAACTTTCGGTGTAGGTCTGGGAGCTTGTCATCTTCTTCTCTTTTTGTTCAGCGTGGCCTGCAAACCTCCTTGGTCCTGAGCCGATGCCATGACGAAAGTCTCATAAGTACGTCGGGTGCTAGCTTCCGACCATTCTTCAGGTAGCTGCTGGTATAATGACATAATGTTGACGGTGGCAGCCAAGTTAGCCATCTCATGTGGCTGCGGGGGATCCACCTTATGCTCTCCCATGTTCAGCTCTCCCTTCTTAATCAAGGACTCAATGACATTCTTGAAGATGTAATATTCCTCGATAATATGCCCGAGCATTTGGTGGTACGGGCAAAAGTGAGGATCATCCTTCTTCTTCAAGTCGCCGGGCCTCTTTGGTTCTGGCAGTATGATTTTTCTGTACTTTGTGGCCCATTCAAACAGGGCCTGGGACTTATCTCGAGGAAAAGAATATAACTTATTCCTCATTTTCTCCTACAGGGGGGACCTTCCCGCCGTTCCATAGACCTGGGCGGGGGAGGGTTGGCAGTCTCTTTAGCTTTCTCCTTTTATTTCTCAAAGGTCTTTAAGTCCAGCGCATGAAGTTCTTGCGGCGTCACTCTTTTTTCGACTTGCCTGGCCCTTTGATTCGATGTAGGTAGAGTAGAAGAGTATCAGGCAAGGAAGGTCTCGATCTCTACCACTATGTTGTTCAGGCGGTCAAATGACTTGACCACAGCATCGATCATCCTTTCTAGGATCTCTTTCTTTAGACTCTGCTTGCAAATCTGCACTGTGTCCTCCTGATGCAAGGGACATCTACACCTCATACTAAGGTTTCTCCACCTCTTGATGTAGTCTAGTGTTGACTCATCATTTCCTTGCCTCGTGACGTAAAGCTCCGCCACAGTCACCTCCCGTTCGGCTATGTAGAACCTTTCCTTGAACTTCTTCTGCATGTCAGGCCAATCAATGATGTACTCGGCGGGCAGGCTTGAGTACCACTCGAAGGTGAGCCTGGTAAGTGTGGAGCTAAAGAACTTGAGGTGATAAGTTTCATCTGCAGCTAAATCCCCCATAACATTCACATAGTAAGCAATGTGCTCCCTGGGAGACCCTTGCCCATTAAACTAACCCAACCCACCCTCTCTCTCTCACTCACGCCATCTCCCACTCTCTCTCCCGTTCTCTCTCGTTCTCTCGATCCATCGACTCCGGCTGCAGACGGAGGTGACCGTGGGTGAGGTAGCGACGCTGGGAGGCTGCTGAGACGTGTGGTGGAGCGAGGAATGGCGTGGATTTGGCGCGATCCCGAATGGTAGATTCCAAGCCGATGGTTCGGTTCGCGTGGTGGTTTTTGGCGTGGTTTAGTCACCTCGGCGCTCGATTTCATCGGTGGAAGTAGGGAGATGGGCCCCCTCCGCATTTTGCACGTTTTCCCTGCAGTTTTGCCTAGTTTGGTGTCCGATCGGGGGAGATCGGGTCAGTTTAGCACAAAGCGTGATTTTTGGGGTTTGTAAGGTTTGCCAAAAAATGGCAACCATTCACGGCATAGTTAGTGTCAAACTGACCACTGGGATGTCAGGATCCCAACGCCACCAGTTTTGTGTCGATCGGTTGTCATTTGGGGCCGGTAGGAGTCTGGGAACCCCGGTGACTCGTTTAGGGTCGATTCGTCGGAATCGCCTCGATCTCACGATTTAATGCGTTTCGTTGGATTCATGTTGTGTTGTTGGACTCCCAGAGTGATTTCCCATCGATTGGGTGTATTTCCTCTGCGCTACGGCATGCATGGGGTGTGGAACGGGCCGATTCGACCATTCTACTATTTTACCCGCCAGATTGATTTAGCGGTCCTACCAGAGACTGTTATGGTCTATAACGGTCCCACGATAGACCATTATAGTTCGTCATTTTTCATCTTCTAAGCTCTTGGAGCATAACGGTCTAGTCCTGGTCCATTATGTGAGCATAACGCATCTGTCCAGGCGCGCTATGGTCGAGTTGTTTTCGAGGCCGTCTGCCATTGTCAGATCCCTCGGTGACCATGCTTCCTCGAAGACCGTGTCAATCGGTTAGCATAACGGACTCCTCCCTATGCGTTATGGTCAATATAACGCCCAGGTGCAGATCCGTTATGGTCTGTTGACAGATGGTTGACTGGGTATGGTGGTTAATATAATGCGCCTCACCCTGTGCATTTTGTTGCTATGGCGGACTAGCCTTGGTCCGTTATATGCGTTTTATCCTCATTGGCGTTTTGAAGTTTGTTGGGTATAACGCACCTACCCTTGTGCATTATACTAGTATAACACGCCTATTGTGGTCCATTATACTTCGTTTTGTTAGTGTTTTGGATCCGTTGGCTTTAATGCGCCAATTATAGTGCGTTAAGCTGGTATAACGTGCCTATGTAGGTCCGTTATATTCCTCTTCGTTTGTGTTTTTATCCGTTGGCCATAACGCCCCTATCCTGGTGCGTTATAATGATATAACGCCCCTGTCTTAGTGCGTTATATTGTCTATGTTGATGTTTTGGGTCTGTCTGCCATAACGCCCCTTCAATGGTCCGTTATAGTAGGTAACGCCCCTAAGCTGGTGCGTTATAGTCCTGTTGGCCGTGATGGCTGTTGGTTGGTTCTGTGTTGTGTATCCGTCTGTCTTAGGTCGTATTCTAGGGCGGTGTCTGTCTGTTGGTGGTTGTCTGGATCGGTTGATTTAGGTGACTGGGTGTGGTCTTTTTCTTGACTACGATAGTACCCTAACGACTCAATTTAGAACTGCCAGTGTCTTTGTCTCTGGTTGTGTAGCGGCTGTGCCTTGACTGTCGGTTTCATCTAGAAGTCGAGTGATGGTTCCCTTTGCCCAGAGTGTTTTCGTTGTCCACCGCTCCGGTTTCTATTTGTCTTGGCTTGATCTCGTGGTTTGCCCATGACCCGTGGGTGTCTATTGACATCCTATGAGGGCAGTAATCCGTAGATCAGGCCCGAGGCGAAGGAGTCGCCGCCGCCCACGCGATCGAAGATCTCAAGATCAGGCATCGGACGCGGATATTGTCATTGGTTATTTGTATAATTGTCCTCTTGGACCATGGGTATCATGTTCAAAGTCTAAGTTAGCGAAAAATCATCTAGTCTTATGTGCACTCTGTCGTTACGTCAAAAGAAAATCTACCGCTCTAATGACACGATCGATACAGATGCGTCGTACACCGAGTATCTTCCGCACTCGGGGCATGACAATCTTCATGGTATCAGAGCCTAGGTTTTCAATTTCCTAGGAAAAACCTTAGTCCAAGGATAGATTTATACCTTACCTGGTGAGGTGGGTAGAGACACGGGTTAAGTTCTATAATGACAATGACCTTTGACCTTATAATTACACATGACCATCGATATTATAACTAACAATAACACATAATATTGCTTAAATTTCTTTGTAGGATCATATGGCTGCTGAAAGAGCACCATGGCACGAGATGCAGTGCACCGTGCAAGGACTCACACAGGCGCTACAGCAAGTGGCACAAAGCGGAGCTCATCGTGGAGCCGGTGATCTGCATAGGGGTTTCTGCAACATGAACCCACCAAGGTTTGCGGGCTCGTCTGACCCCGAGGATGCCGAAAATTGGTTAAAGGAAATTGAACAGATTTTTCGTGTAATGCAATGCACGAAAGAGGAGAAAGTTCTACTGGCTATATTCCAACTGGAGCGAGACGCTCGATGTTGGTGGGAGTCCATGGAAGCAACATTGCTTGATGACCATGTCACATGGGATGAATTCGCGGAGCATTTCAACAACAAGTACTTCTCCGACCATATCCAAGACAAGAAGGCCGTGAAATTTGCCGCATTAAAACAATGGGCATTGAAGGTGGCTGAGTATGAGGACCAATTTGCAAGGCTGTCCCGGTATGCACCCCACTTGGTATGTACAGAGAAGATGAAGGCAAGAAGGTTCCTTAATGGGCTTGGCGATGGATGTTCAGGTCTATTCGGAGATGGTTCGGCATGTACAATTACTCGAGGACGCCACGGAATTATCCGAGAGGATCCGAGGAAGGGACAAGAAGGAACTTGTCACCAGCCCAGGAAATTTTAAAGCATCATTCAATAAGAAGCGATATTACAATGGAGGGGAGTCCTCCAAAGGAAAGAAATTCTAGAAGATTGTTAAGCCATTCTCCACCACCAAACCTTCTAAGGAAGTTTGCACGTATTGTGACAAAACCGGTGTTGTACCCGGACTATTTCCCGGCAACAGGACAAGAAATAAGGGTTCAGGCATTTCCCCTAACACCTTCAAGGCATAGGCTATCTAGCCCTATCTACAACCCTGTGGGTCCCTACAAGGGCCCTGACCAGCTTTCAGTGACACATGGTGACACAAGCAACTACCCGGGGGCAACCCTGGCCACTCACATGCGGGCTTTCCCCGCATCTCACGTCACCTCCCGGGCCAACCCGGGGGCGCCCCGACACTAAGCCACGTCACGTGGCACCCAGTGAAAAGGGATGACGGCCCACCCTGAAATACTTCTGACAACCCTCCAAGGTCAAAGGGAGACCTAACACAGTCAACCACAGGCTTTGGAGGCCTACTGTGCGCATATACGGCTCCCACGGGTATGTTCGGCATTCTGTCGAACACCTTGTGGGCGCATATCTTCCAGCCCTTTCTACACCAAACCACAGGCCGCCCCGTGGTTCCAGTATCTCAGTTGGGTCCCACAATGACCCCCCAGCAAGTCAGGGCCAACCCCGACACTCAGACACGTGGCAACAAGCCACTTAACTCTAGCACTCGGGCCAGGCTCTCAGTGCAGAATGGCGGTAATTCGATACCTAGTATCGGGTTATCGGTATTGTGTACTCTGGGACGTTACAAACAGTATCCCCTTGCACATCTTCATCACCAACTCCATTGAAGTACCAATCAAACCTTTGTTCTCGATGAATGAAGTTCTACACCACACAACATACAAGGACTATCTTGCGCTGTGTAGGTCAAGGATACATGTTGCCGTCACGCAATGTATGGAATCGCATCTTCAAGATGCCAAATATTCGCTCTACAACATTTCTCAATTGGGTATGATGATGATTATATTTTTCTTTCTTACTTTCGTAGGCCACATTTCCACGATCACAGAATTGAGTAAGATGATACTTCACTCCCCTATACGAAGCCAAGATAGATGAAGTATTTGTGTATCCAGAATCAACCAAATAATACTTCCCCTATGGTACAAAGAACCCTCTTTCATCTAAGGCCCACTTTAGCACCTGCGTATCAACAGCCGATCCTTCCCATCCAACACACACATACTGGAAGAGCATGTCAAATGATATAGCAATCATTACATTTTGTGTAATGCACTACTTACGATTGCGAAATCGGTCAAGCTCCAAAATTGGTACGTTTGCAGGAATGTTCATGCCATCTATGGCACCGATCGCATCCTGTGAAAAATGAAGAGGTGACTTTAAGGTACCAATGAAGTGAGCAAGAATAAGTTAGTTAGTAGAAGTCACCTTAAAATAAGGGTAGAAGTGTTCTTTGCCACGAATGTAGGGGTGACAGTCGTGAACTTGTTCTGGTGTGGGTAGTTGAATGTATTCTTCCTTCAACGAAGCCAGAGCAAGGATGGTTTGATTTACATACTTATTGATTGTTTAAGAAGAATGTTGAAAGTGCTCACACAAAGCACCACTAGACACCCCATGAGCAGTGTCATACAAGAACATACCCAACTGTTCTACAGCAGTCACATATTTTGAATCCTTTAATAAATCACGAACTACCAACATGTCACTCAACCTTGTAAACATAGTTGGGTGCATCCTAAACACTTTGTAACATCTCTGCTAATGTCCATTTATAATATCTGTCATCCACATTTGACCTGTGTAGACTGATGAATGCATGCGTCGACAAATAGGTGGTGACATTTCCTCATTTTCCACTTGTTCAAAACTGGCCTCCTCAATGGTGTTGAACATTTCATCATCCTCCAAGTTGAACTCCATTAGAATACGATCAATCTCTACACATCACACCAAGCATTTCCATCACCATTACATCAACGATGAACTGATGAAGTCATTAAATTTTAGTAAAATGACTAACTACATCATTTCCCTTCAAATAGAACAACGATTGTAGAAGAGCAACTATACAATAGATAAATAATACTTTACTGGTCAACAAGCGTAGTCTGTGAATTCCCCACCTACAATAACACCAGCAAAAGAGAAACTAATATAAAGAAGAGCAACAGTACTAGAGTAGTCAATATGACAACAACAATACAAGACACATTTGACATTTGTGTACTCTACTGTAGTAGTGATTGGTTCCTTGCATGATAAGGTGGCATGGAATTTGCATGAGATGTAGGCATGGACCTTCCTATTAATTGAGAGCGATCAGGATGAGTATGCCCGCTATTGTCAAATCCGTTTATAGCCTTGTGTGCATCCTTCAGTGAGTGAAAACCCTTGTAACGAGCTCCAAGATATCCATTCACTTGGGCAAAATATTTAGACCAAGTATAATGTACACCGGGTTCTCGTCCAACCCACACTACATAGCATTTATATCTCCCCATTTTTTGAACTTCAATTTCCTACATATAAGGTTTTATGAAAGTTTAGCTAGCGGGTCATGTGCACATCAGCCTTTTGATTTCTGTTGAGTGGGTTAGAAGTCAGCTCTATAGTTGTCTTAGTTGTTCAGTGTGTTTTAGATCGTCAACTCTCCACCTGTTCAACATTGGGAGTTCCCATGTTATTCTAGTCATTTACCCAGATAACTACTAAGCCACTATTTCTCAATAGGTTTTCATTGGGTCTGATTAGTTCGTTTTAATTCTGCATCGTTGATAGGTAGATAAATTTTTAATTGGTCAAGGCTTTTAGACAAGGATTCATTCACCCCCCCTTTGAATCTAGCGCACCTAAACTAACATCCTCGTCCAGTCTTGAACCTGGTCCACTGCCCGGCTGATCCATTCGATCTCATCAGTCAGTCCCCTAGAAGACCACCCCAAGTGCTCCTCATCCCTCGCCGGGAACTCCACCTCTGGCTGGTGGATGCCCCTAGTCCTCTTATTAGGGCGGTGGTGCAATGGCTCGATGATGTTCATGTAGTGCAGCCATATGTCACTTCCTATGTACGCCTGGGCTATCCCTCATCGCGGTACGGTGTCAAGCGCACCTAAAAGGAGAGGCATTAGAGTCAGCGTCAGAGTCATTAAGTCCAAGCAATTAATTGCATTTAGAAGTTTAGAGTTTAGAGTCTTATCGATGCATAGGGCAACATGTCGATGTCGTCCTATATCGCTCGCACTAAGCGTCGTAACGACTCAGTGTCCCGTACTACCATCCACCGCCACGCGATTGGTACATGGTCTGGATGTACCTCCTTCCCTCTCCCTAGGCCGGGGAGGTACATGTAAGTCCATACCTACATTGTCAAGTGTCACCATATAGCAGTCACAGAATCATAATCTTAATTGCACAAGCATTTAAAGGTGGAAAGGCTACCTGCAGCAGAGGTGAGAACCCGCGCAGCATCGTCTGTAGGTCGGTAGTGCTGAGGGAGTCGAACAGGAATGCGCGAGCAGTCGCACCCCAAGCATAGTCTCCAACTCCGTCCAAGTCTCTCAGTAGTGGGAGGAGCTTGCAGCTGACTCCGTCAGTCCTTGTCACAAAAATGAGTTTCCCGAACAGCAGCATTAGAAAGTGACGAAGGAATACATCTACCTCTGGGCCTGGTCTCGCTGCCACTCTCTATCTGGCTCAGTCCGTCAGCCATCCTAAGTGCTCCTCTAGCAGCTCTCCCAGGACTATCGCCGCTCCTCTCAATCCTAAGCTCTCCTAGAGGGTCGCTCATGCCAGCATGGACGAATGGTGTCCCAGCCTCATCGGCTCCAACCCTAGCAGCTCCCGTGCCAACTCTCGATAGTCGACGCATGTCATCCTTGTCACTGGCGCTCCATGGACTCCTTGCCCAGTGCTCCTCGCCACATCCTACAGTGTGGGGATCATGTGTCTGCACGGGAACAAGAATGCCCTGCTGACTGGATTCCACCGATCGTAGAGTGCGTACAGGAGGGTGGTGTCCAGCCTCATGACCTCTATTGGATGGGAATCAACGCCGGGCACTAGCTTTTATTTTTTTGGATTTGGGTCTTTTCGTTTATTTTTATATCCTTGGAAAAGTATGTTGACAATTGTATGGCTTTATAAGCCAATGTGTCATTCCCTAGTATCCTTGGGGTTTTTGTGCAAAATATTAGTAGGTACAGTAAGGGGGTCCTCAATCCTTTCCCATTGGACCACCTAAGTCTTAGGGGCCGATGTGGGGCTGGTCAACATCCTAAGTCACATCTAGAAGGATCCTTTCCTTCTTGGAGAAGGCAAGGAGACAAAGGTGTTAAAAAGTCCAAGATGCTTCCCCCTTATAATATGGTTTATTCCATATTATACACTCAAGGGACGCCCTAGCCCCTTCCCACTGCATTTCCCCCTCCTCATCTCCCCACTATCATCCCCTTCCAACACCATACCTTGTTCAGTTCACAGGCAGCAGATCTAGTGCCTAATTACAGAGCCTGCCCTGGAGTCATCACGTGTCTCCAGGTGGTGTGCCATACACATATGGAAATCTCGTCGAGGTAGCTTCACAGCCGAGGTGGTCTCTTAAGCATCCGACATCTCTGCTACCCAGAGAATCCATTCTCCCCCGACTGCACAAGATCACTCAGGCAAAGAGCCAGAGCCCCAGTGAAAGTTCGACCACAGCCACTCCCTTGCAAGTCTGGGCGTCAAACTTTGCTGAGAGCTTCCTATACCAGTCCTCTATCATCCCCAGGAAGTGGAACAAGATTTGGACTTCGTCATCAGGAGTTCCAAATTTTCTCCCGCAGGTGCGTAGATCAGTCCAGTCAGGGCCTGAACGGACACCCCTTCACTCAACAGGCTCTATCTCTCTACTCCGACCTCCTCTAGTGTTATTTCTGTCACGTTTCGAAGAAGACTCATCAACGGTTCCAGTGACTCCAGCCATGCTTGATTCAGAGTCAGGAGTGCTCGTGGCGGCCTCTTCTTCCTGCTGCTGATGTAGCTTTGCTGTCAGAACTAGCACTCAGGGACCTTGTGTGCGGCCTGTCCCTGACCAGCACCGGCGACCAGGGAATTCAGTAAAATTCTGATGTCACCCTGATCCAATTATGAAGATTCTCCAACTAGTCTCATAATTGGCAAAATTCAGGAGCGGCTGCAGCAGCATCCACTCCGACTGTCCATCCCCTATTCCAGAGAGCAGACAGAACCAACGACATCCACTCGTTCGATCTCACTTAGGCTTCCCCCTTCCCCGCCGAGCCGGCTGACTGCCCCTCCCTGTGTGGAGGTAGTTTTGGATGTAATTTCAATTAATCCCCACCCTGAGATCCCCCTCCTGTGAGAGGTGTAGTGTTGTACTTCTCTGATTTTCAGGTTAGAGCTACACCTGCACAGTGTGCAGGCACGTACCCATGCCTCCCCGCTCGTCTCGTCTCTGACCGGGATCGGTGTATTCACACCGATCAGGTGATCTCTGGGCCACATCCCTTGCTGGTTTACTATTGCTTATTTAGTATTACCTTTTAGCTCTGTCGGACGGTGAGTGAGCACACGATACAAATTTTCCATCAATTGAGTGGCCACCGCAGAGTGAGGTGAGAGCAACCACTTAACCCATGCCCTTGGAGTGTTGGTCGCCCGTGATTTGGGCATCCCTGGCCCTTAGGGGTTCAATCTTAGGCTAGCCAACCTTCGGAGTAGCGAGGTTCTATCTCGGACCCTCACTACCATCACCGGGTTGCCTATGGATACGAGAGTGCGCTTAGCGGGTGAGTCTGCTTGAGTGAAGTCACCGATCTGCACATTGCTTGCTTGCTAGGTCCGAGGAGTCTTCGGTCTTGGGGCTACCACCCCCAAGGTGGTGTCGCATCACCTAGTCTGGTCCTGAGAGGACCGCCTGAGAGCACTTGTGCTCATGGGAGTTATTATTGACCTAGTGTGATATTACACCGAAGTATTTGACTTGCTAGATTCATTTATGACATTCCATAATTTGTGAAAATACTTAACTTGCTTGAATATATGGAAGCACTTAAAATTACATGAAGTACTTGACTTGCACATGCTTGCGTGAAATGGCCAATTCCATGACAATACTTGCTACATGATCATTCTCTACTTGAATTTTTCTCTTGTTAGCTTGTTTACTTGCTTTCCTTTACTCTCTCTCTTATTCATGTTTCATGTTTTAATTAGTTACATACATGAAATCTTATATTAAAAAGAATCTGAACTATGTATGTTTGATTAATGAAAGATAAATGAGTTTGTCAGTCAGATTCTTGATGTGAATCTCCCAATTTATCATTGTCATTTCAATTTCTTGTTACTTTCCTCTTAACCTCAACTTGTATTTATCATCTGTCTTGCTGATGACACAAAGGGGAGTGATATTCTTATGACTGGTTAAAGGGGGAGAGATTTTAAGTCTTTGATAGTAAAGGGGAGAGATATTCAAAAGGGGAGATGTAAATGTCAGGGGGAGTACCTGATTATGAGAAATAAACTCTGTCTGTCTGTGTATATGTCTGGTCAATCATATCCTTGTCTAAGAAGGGAGAGTCCAAATTGATTCTGAGTCATGACCTGCATTCATGTCTGCACTGCATTCATATTACTGCTATTCTCTCAAGGAAATCATCTGTGCCCATTTCATATCAAACTATTGTTTCCTTTTTGATGAAGTCAAAGGGGGAGAATAGTTTGGCAATTGTTTGGCATATAGTTTTGGGGGAGAATAGTTTGGCAGGCATGGAAATAGTTTGGCATCATAGTGTTCATAGTGCTGCCATAGTGTTGCCATTTTGCCATAGTGTTGCCATCATCAAGAAGGGGGAGATTGATGTGATCTTGTGATTTTGATGATATGAAGCACTATGACTCATTTGATGTTTTGGCATGCATAGATTCTAAATGAGTGATATGTGTTTATGCTGCACTTGCTATGAGTGTGTCTACATTGTGTCTGCATTTGCACTTGCTTTGATGTTACATTTGCTTTGATGCATGATGCATATTAAGTTGCTATGATAAGGTGTGATTCTTCACGTTGATGCATCCTGTGCACTCATGCATCCTATGTTTTCACTTAAAATCAGGTCAACATAGGTCATACATACAAGGTTGATGCAGATTCATAACATTCAGTCACATAGGTCTATGATGCATTTTGTCATACAGGACTAATGCACATTCATGCAATCATAATCATGCACGTCAACACACATTCGTTTGTTACATTCAATGAGTCAATGCAACATTGGGTTGCATCCTTCATTTTTATAGCTCATCAATCGATGCATCCATACATTCCTTAGTTAAGCATGTTAGTGCATTTTCATGTACTTAGGTTGAAGCATGCTCTTGTTGCTACATAATAAGGTCGATGCTAGTGTGTGCATGTACTCACTAAGGTCTAATGCAAGATGGGATGCGGACTCGATGCCAATTTGATGCGAACTTGAGAGTCTAGGAAGGCTCACGACTCGTCCCTAGCAAGAGAAGCGTGTGGATCTACGTGGTTGAGAAATCGACAATGAGTTAGGATGGTCAACACTCCTTCGTGCCCGGATCGGGTCACGAGACGGGTCACACTCACTCACTCTCACAGCAGTGATAAAATTGGAATGAGCTAGATATTCTAACACTCAGGCAGCAGCATAAAAATAAATACGAACTAAGCAATATGACAAATGGGGGAGCGAAAACGTACCTTCACACTCCGGGCGTGGGGAAGGCGATCCCAGCCAAGACCCATACTCCCGGTACAGTAAATAATCAATAATTACAATAATGATCTTTTTTATTGCCCACTCCACGCAGGGAGGTAAAGGGCTACACAATGACACCGAGAGCACCGATCTTGGGTTGGCGGGCAACAAGGTGGCGAGTTCCGGGTGGTTGCGGACAGCGGGTTTGGATCTGTGACTTGCTGGCATGCAAGACAGCAAACAATGGCCTTCAAAGGGACATCGTCCTTCGGGGATCTTCTAAAGGCGGCGGTTCACTGGAACATTGGTGGAGGGTCCCTGGTCGACTCCCATGTATGTGTTGAACGCACTACGCTCTGATTGACTTGATCGTTATAGACATCGTCACGCCACTACCGAGTTATCTTCCGCGCTCGGGGCGTGACAACAACTTGCACGAAAACCTTAAACAACATATCGCAGCTTCGAGCCTTTCGGTGAACATTGCCAAGTACAACATGATCGAGACAAACATTACGAAGAACCAAGCGATACCGAATCACAAAACCTAATGCCAGTAAATTCCACCAGCCATCAGCTGGGCGACTGTACAGGACTTTTACAACTCTGACAACTGTATATCTGAGATTTCCATGTACTTCACACAACAACAGCTCTAATACCACTTGTGACGACTCAGATCCCAGATACCAGATATACTCGATAGGACTATCGATTACACTTGATACCACTTGGAACCCGCGAGGCCTCCCAAGAGCGGTAAAGCTCCTGAAGTGATAAAAGGACTGTCATATAGTACATTGAACTGATAGATATAACAGTAAGTAATTAAATTATATTAGATCGGGTTGCTAAAGTAGCAGAAATAAAATTACTTTTTATTTAACAGTTTAAATTTAACAATTATAGCCTAGAGTCAAGTCCAAAGGAAAGATAACAAGTGTCAAGTACAGTCGACAGAAAAGTAAAGATGTACTAGGAAGTCGGGGGAAGCCTGACGAAGGTACCAGCTGGCCACAACAACACGCTACTGGCATGCGCACCAGGAACTACACGGAAGCCGAATGAATGACCACCACCTGAAAAGTAGGGGTGAGCCTCGTGCCACTGGCTTAGTAGGGGTCACGCGGATCCCCACTGGAAAACACACAGTAACATGCTAAAACAGCAAGTAAATAACAGAAGCAGTAAAGCAGGAAAGCTAAACTACAAAGCTGCCAAGAAGGGGGAGTAGGAGTAGGGAGCAAACTAAGAGCTAGGGGAGCTAACGGGAAAATGGGAAGAAGTCGTACCAGATGAGCACGGTTGCCAAACTAACCTCAGCTCCCGACACTACTCTAAGCTGACACTACACCAAACAAAGACAAAAGGGTGAACTCTGAACTAAGAAAAGTCAGAAGCTTACCGAACTATCGACACGATGCCAGGCTCAAAATGAAGACCTGTGAGAACAACAACAAAGCCTAGGAAAACCTAGACAGACTCAGACAGCATGACTAGAACATCGTACACGCTATCCTACACATGACTAGAATGTCGTGCATGCGATAGGACACCGACCTCAGGAAATGCCAAGAGAAGGCTAACCCGAAAAGATCACGATGCACAGAAAAACACGCAGAGAATTGCGAAGGGTTACGTGTCACGTGACTGGAGTGCCCCACACTAGAAGAACAGCCAGCTGCATCCACTGACGCCTTATGCTGCGCCTACAAGCGTCTCGTCTGCTATGCCTACAGTCAGGCAGAGGCCAAGACACTGTCAGAATCAGAATAGTAACCAAGTCGCAAGTGACTAGATAGGGGAATGCCCGTGGGCGCCAGTCCAAAGCCCCTGACTACCTGTGCACACACTGGCTTTTGCCTAAGCTAGGCCCTTAGCTAGTTTTCTCCCCCCGTAGGACGCAACGGTAACCGCGGGAGCTGACGAAAACTAACTTAAAATCGTGAACCGAAAGTGCCCCGCTGTAAAAGGTGTCACGTCGAAGCATGCCGTAAGGCTATGACTAGTGAAGGCTCACAAGACACAGACTCCAAAGAACAAGTGTCGAAGTACATACAGGCAAGAGTGCCCTGTAACACATACTTCAAAGCACCAAAGGAAGCACAGGAGACTGCCAACAGACTCAGGACAGGGCAACTAGACCTACAACTACAACGGTCCCTGAGTCCTGGGCCGAGAGTGATCAGCGCGCCGCGCAAAATTCCCTCGCTGTATTCGCTTCCGGCGTTGATGCAGAGCGTCCGGCCGATCATTTTCGTGCCGCGCGATTCGTGCACGTGCCCATGCAAAGCGAGAAGAGGCTGAAAATCCTCTATGGTCTTGCGCACCGCGGTCGAGCCGACCGGCACGAGAACCGTATGGCCACCCTTCGTCACGACCTTGAGATCATCGAGCGCCGGCGCGAGATCGAGGCCCGTCCCGTAGGGCGGCGCGTGCAGAGTAAAGACAGCGCCCGAAAAATTGGAAACGCCGCGCGCCGACGCGCGAATATGGTCCTCAAGCGTGTCTTCCGGCATTTCGCGCGGGCTGGCGAAAGGGGTGGTATTGCTGTGGCCTACGGTGACCATCTGGTGATATTCGTCGAGATCAACGACGCCTCCGTCGTGATTTTCAACGATCTTTGCATGGCGCAAGGCGTCATCGACGAAGTCGTCGTCATCATTTCCGGCATTTATGAAGCATCGTATGCCGGTGTCCTTGAGCCGTGTCTCAGCGATATCGAGCCAGCGCAGAATCGACTGCAAGACGGTTCGATCGATCAATTCCTGCCGCTTGGACTCATCTTCCGTGCACATGCGGTGTTCGTCCGCCTCCATGCGGACGGGATACCAGCCGTTCATGCGAATCGTCTTTTCAAGCTCGACGATCTCGTCTTCGCTGGTCGCGCTGAAATCCCGGCCTAGGAAACGGGCGCTGTAATTTTCGCCGCCGCGATGAACCAGCGGTACAATCATCTTGCCGGTTATGTCGCCGCCAAGAATGAGCACCTGGGCCTTATAAAACTTGCCGGCATTGAGAAATTTCAGGAAACACTTTTCTGAGCCATGGATATCGCTCGCATAGAAGATCTTTAAATCCTTAGCCATTTGATCGGGCCCGAGAAGCTGCTTGCATGACCCCGCAGCTAGCAACGGCTTGGCTTTGGAGTATTACCGAAATCATGTTTCGTAATACCGACGAGGCAAGCAGCGTGCCATTTCGTTCGCGGAGAAGATGAGCGCTAATGCCGGCGCGTCTCTTCCCAGATTTGTGGCAGTCGCCGACTTTATGGGCGTCAAATCGCCTAGAAAGTGGGCGCCGCACGAACGGTCGAGACAACGGTCGACACGGCGAGGACCTTCTTTGCGCCTCCCCGCCCGGACGGGATCGCCGTGAAAAACGAAGGCTGAAGGAAATGGCACGGGGATTGCCAGCCAGTAATACGAAATGGTGTGATCGTAATACTGCCGAGGGGAAAATGAGCCCAAGGGCTGGTGAAAGACTTCGGAGATCGCCGGTATGACCGCCAGAGTCTGTGTCCCCATGTGGAGGAGCAGCTCTTTTGCTGACTACTTGGCTTACCTAGCCGTGAAGCGATCGACTGCTTATCCTTGGAGTATTATTTTCCCATTATTTTGGCTTTCCAATCATCTTAGCTTGACCTTGTGGTTTACCCGATGTCACGTGGATGTCTTTTGATATCCTATGAGGGCTATGACCATGTTATAAGTTAGCCAAGAGTGCCTTTCTATCGAGCGGTCTTCCGCACTACTTTCATGTCGTTATTGGTGTCTGGTCAACCTGGTGAGATCCAGTGGTTGACACGTGATCTCGTGAGTGTCTTGGCTATTCTGGATAGAGCAAGACATGGTTGTGGATGCCTTGAGGTACTATTTTGCCTCAGTCTACATATCTAGGTGCTTTGAGAGTCTTGGTGTTCCCTCATATTTCATGACTTATGGTATACGGAGTCAAGAGCCCTTGGTACAGCCTGAGGGGCTAAGGGCTTGTGTTTTCTAGTGTCTTTGGCTTAGGGATTAGGCTTGATTGGCGGCTTGTTATTGCTTATGTGCGACGATCATGACCCCAAGTCATGAGACTCAAGGATCGTTTTGTCAGCAGGTCTAGTTGTCGTCCTGAGCCTAGTGGCAGTTTGGTGTGCTGCCTTGTGTCTTATGTTTGGTGCTTCGTAGTATGTGGGACAGTGCGTGCTAGCCTATTTGTACTCCAGCACTCATGTTTCGGAGTCTTTGTGTCTAGTGAGGCTCCACTAGTTATAGCCTGATGACACTTTCCTGTGTGTCGGCCCACCTGGGAGTGGTGGCGGGGCAGAGTTCCCGACTCAGACGATTTTTAGGCTAGTTTTCATGGGCTCCCTTGCCTTGCAGTAGTATCCTACTGGGGGAGAAAACTAGGTAGAGGCCTGGCTCAAGGCATTGAGCTTGTGTGTGCACACGTGGTTAGGGGCGTTTGGACGAGCGCCGATGGGCGTGACCTAGACTAGTCACTCCTTACTGTTGTTCCTTGTACTTGGTTCTATGAGTATCTTAGTTACCGCCATTCTAGGCATGAGTGAGAGATACCTGTGGCACAGTGTAAGACGCCAGTGGATGCATCTGGCTGTTCTTCTAGTGAGGAGGTACTTCTGTCACTTGACACTTAACTCATTGTGTTTTTGTGACTGGTTTTTGTCAGGATTGACGTGACTTGTCGCATAGTCTACGTTGGCTTCACCCATGATCTAGTCTTGTGTAGCATACACGATGATCTAGTTGTGTATGTGTTTGTGTTTCTTAACTATGTAGGTCTTTTCTAGGGCTTTTGCCTATTTTGGTAGGCCTTCGCTTTGGAGTTAGTGCTTTGGCATCGGATCGGCAACGCCCGACTTTGTGAGATCGGGGTTCACCTTTCTGTTGCTGTTTGGAGTAGCTTAGAGAGCTGAGGTTTGTTTGGTAGCCGTGTTTCTATTTGGTATGACTTTACTCTTTCTTGTAGCTATCCTTACTCCTGCTTTTATAGCTTTCTGTTGTAGTCTAGCACTGTTGTTACTCATGTTCTTCCTGCTTTACTGTTTAGCTTTGTTGTCTTGTGTGTTACTGCATTATTTCCAGTGGGGATTTGCATGACCCCTACTGAGCCAGTGACACGAGGCTCTCACTTGCTTTTCTGGTGTGGTCGTTCTTCTTCCTTGCGATTCGTGGGCGGTGTGTCAGTTTGTAGTTGCCAGCGCTACCTGCGTCAGGCTTCCCCCGACTTCAGTGTACGTTCTCTATTTTGTTAGACTGTACTTGTCTTTATTTGGACTAGACTCTGTTAAGTTAATCTGTTAATTTAAATTAGTAATTAAAAAAGTAATTTTTATGCTTATGCTTCTATTTATGCTTATGTGACTATGCAATGATATGCTAATGATATGTGGATGTAGATTTAGAGTCCCTTGTACATCCCCATGGCGCGAGCTGGAGTCTTCCACCCTGAGGCGGTCCCCTTAGCCCGATGCTGGCTCCCGTACATGACAGGTGTCCCGCACGCCTACGAGCTGTAGGTCGTGAGGCCGAAGATCAGAGACTACCCAGCCTCCCTGGTTTGTATGCTATGTTTATGCATTCCCTTTTTATGATTATGTGATGCTAATAAGATGTGTGGAATGTAGGTTGTGTGGAGGCCCTACTTGGGGATGACAGACGAGGACCAGCCTTGGGTTGCAGCTAGCCGACACTTGTTTGGGCGGGAGATTTGGCTCCATTGCCTGAATGAGATCGAGCCTTTGTGCCTTAGGTTGGTGATGAGGACCCTCGGCCTACACCAGGAGTGGGTCGAGGTGGCAGAGCCGCGCGGGGTCGGGAGGAAGACTCGAGGGCGTGCAGTGATGACCGACTAGCGACTGCGCTTCCTAGAGTAATACGCTTACTGGTAGAGGGGCGACACTCCGGTCGTCTCCCAGGCAGAGGATAGCACGACATACCTCTGGGCCTACTAGAGGACCTACGCCAATCGGCCTCAGATGAGGCCACGAGGGGTATGTGTGAATGCATGCTTTTGTGTCTATATGCTTAAATTGCTATATGATGAATGTGTGACTAACATGTAATAAATGCAGGATGCACGGGATGCGGTGGTAGCAGACATGTAGCTATAGCTCCACACCCTGGAGGCCCGACTAGCAGTTACGCGGTCTGAGCTGCAAACGCTGGTGAGTATGCTTTTCTAAATGCTATGATATGAGTCCTAAAGTTGGGTGGTCAGTGACCGACAATCTTTTAAAATGATGCAATGTGCCCAATAGAGGATGGTAGTGAGAGGAGCGGGAGGAGCCTCTAGCTCGAGCATCACAGATTAGAGCACCCAGATCGCTTCCTTAGAGGAGTGGCTGGCGGGCGTGGTGAGGCAAGCTGAGGCAGCTGAGTGCGACATGTTGGCAGTGGTAAGAAAGATTATTTAAGTAATGCAGTTATTATTAATCTTCCTTCAAAAACTTATGACATGCTGTATGAAAATGCAGGTGCGGGATCTACAGGAGGCGATGACCCGGGCTACCTTGGCAAGCACCGAGCTCACGATCCGTGACCAGTGGGTCACGAAGCTTTAGGAGGAGCGACGGAGGCTTATCGAGGATCTGGCAGAGGAGAGATAGCGGGCTGCAGAGGAGCAACAATGAGCTACATAGGAGTGACCTCGCGAGACCAAGGAGCTACCCCGTGAGACACTTGAGTTGCAGCTACTACTCAGGATGGAGAGGCGGGAGCGTGATCGTGAGAGGGCGGAGCTGACCTAGGTGAGGCTTCGCCTGGGTGCGGAGTTAGCTGAGCTGAGGCTCCGCCTAGGTGCAGCAGAGGAGCGAACGAGGGCAGCAGAGGACCGCTACCGGAGGGGCCGAGAGCGGGCGCAAGCTAAGGGTCGACCTAGTGCCTTCTCTGACACTAGCTACCTGGTGGGTTCTTCTACACACTAGAGGAGAGAGGAGGATGACCATGCTCGAGCCGAGAGGTCGGCTGCCAGCCAGGGGTTGATGAGGCCCCCATAGGTTTGCCCTAGGAACAGAGGTGGGGTAGAGAGTAGTGGGAGGAGAGAGGAGGGAGGTGGAGAGAGCTAGAGAGATTGCCTTTGTATGCCTCCTCCTGCACTTTTGTACACACATCTGGATATAGTTATGTTTATGAAAAACATGTTTTGTTACCTGAGCTTTGTGTTCTTTTGCCACCTTGGACTTGGACCATTGGACCAAGGAGACAAGGGGGGAAAGAATTCAAAATCCTCCTCCCTTAAGTCAAGGGGGCGCCCCTTGCTTGTCCCCCATGTGGGAAAATGATTAGCATTTGTTTAATCTCCCTCCCTCTTTATGTCCCTTTGACCAAGGGTGTTAGTGGTCTTTTTACCTAGGTCTAGGGTTTGATTATATATACTCTCTTGTACCATTTGGAGAAAATTAATGAAAGATTTATTATGGAAAAGCTTGGGTGCGCCCTCCCCTCTCTCTCCCCTTGTTCTTGAGTGTTCTTCCCCTCCTTCGTCCCTCTTCTTCAGATCGAAGCCTAAACCTCCAAATCTCTGAAGTTTCTTCCTCTCCCCATCTTCCTATGTCTACTGTGATCAACCGCCGCCGCCGCCGCCGCTCGTGCCACCATCAAGCCACCACAAGCCAAGAAGTTCCTTGCTGTCCCGAAATTCTGAGTTCCAGAACAGCAAGCCAAAGAAATGGTCAGTCCTCCCAGCTCCCAGATCCGATAGAGCTGAGATTTTGAGGACTTGTTTCTCTTTCTGTTAGATTTCAATCAATATAGACTTTACCCCATTCAGATCCCGTTTGGTATTTTTCCTACTATTTTCATTCCACCCCTGTCTGCCTGTCAAACAACAGATCTGTGGGATAGATCTTGGTAGACGAATTTTCTCACCCCCAAAATGTGGTCAGGATTCTACAAAAGACATATGTGCATGACCGTATCTCTCCCCTCTACCTCCAAGAAAATCCCCACGCCCTAAAACCCACATTTGAGTTTCGGTAAGGCCCCATAAACAGGCAGCTTCCATTCTGCCCTGTGTGCCTGTCAGTCTGAGTCAGCAGAAACCTTTGATGGACAATCATTCTAATTTCCAATCCGTTCACCTGATGGACCTAAGAAAATTCTATGTCTTAGCCCTCTGAGTCCTCTATCCATCGGTACCAAGTTTGCATCGATCCGACACCCGATCTGGCTGCAAGAAATCATTTCGTGAAGGCACGCAGAGTAGATCCGTGGACAGGACAGCAACTCAGTCTGGGAATTAAATCCTCAAAAAATACGCCGGTTCACCTTCGGTGACCACCGCTCCCAGAGATCGCTTGGCAACCCATCAGCTTCATCCCAGCAAGCTGCCGTAGCAAGGAGTCGACCGGAAGCTGCCGTCCCAGTTGCTAAGTTCCCTTGTTGTACTGAGTTAGAATAGTACTGAGTTGGGACCGAGTCAGACCAACAGCACGCCTCCGGCCCAAATTGCTACCCGTCAACCCAAGAACGGTCCTCCCAGGCCCCACTTATAGTCTGTTACCTCCCTGCATGGAGTGGGTAAAAAAATTTAATTCTGTAATTATTAATTATTACTGTACCGGGAGTTCCAGATCTCGACCGGGAAGTCTTTCCCACGCCCCGAGCGTGGAGGTACACTCGTCACCCCTTTTTTTGTTGTATTTGCTTAGCTAGTATGCGCTCTAGATGCCGCTGCATGTGAGTAGGATATTTTATTAGCTTGCTATATATTAATCGCCACTATGAGTTGTGAGTGCGAGACCCGTCCCGCGACTCGTTCTGAGCGCGAGAGTGAGCCGACCACCCTAGACTCAAAGTCGATTATTCAACTGTGCAGATCGTCACGCTTCCCTCGATGGGGACGACCGTGAGCTAACGCTTCTTGTTTGGGGCATATTGCCTCTTCTAGAGCTCTTTAGGTGCCACATTGTATCGTTGCTACTGGTCGCGTCGTCTAGCTAGTCACGTTGTCCTATAGAGTCCAAGGTCGCAATCTGTCCGCGTCGAGTCTCGTAGTCATCCCGCATCAGTACAGTCGACAACTGGCCTAGGGCACCATATGTTTTATTGATTTGTGGTTGTTTCCTTGTTGCCAGGAGAGTTATGGCGCCGAGGAGGAGGACTCGTTCCCAGTAGGGAGAGTCTGGTGAGGGCCAGGAGGGCAGAGTAGAGCTACGGTTCCAGAAGGCGCGGCTAGAGAGGTGCGAGTTCTTGGAGCAGATGCGTATATTAGGGGCATGTATCAGTATGTTCTTCAGCAGCAAGGGGGTGAAGCTGGCGAGGGCTCGTCGACTCGGGGTGGCCATGGTCGGGTACTGAAGGAGTTTTTGCAGTTCCAACCGTCCCTTTTCAACGGGCAGTCAGATCCAGCGGCAGCTAGGGATTTGCTGGGTGATTTAAAGAGGATCTTCAGTTCCATGGAGTGTGCTGAGGAGGAGAAGGTGGTGTTGGCTAGCCACCGGTTGTAGGGGTCAGCTCGTTCTTGGTGGACGGCAGAGTGGAGAGTAGCGTTCCAGTCTTGTCCCCTTCGACAGATCGTGTGGCGGGAGTTCGTCGCGACTTTCG
The DNA here is from genome assembly GCA_024336825.1 of Amorphophallus titanum. NCBI lineage: Eukaryota > Viridiplantae > Streptophyta > Magnoliopsida > Alismatales > Araceae > Amorphophallus > Amorphophallus titanum. The sequence continues at coordinate 18,277,502 of JANBPO010002302.1, forward strand.
AGTGTGCCTTTTGTCCTTCTTTCATCAAGTCACAGAAGATGCGCCAGTTCCTAGAGTTGACCCAGGAGGATATGACAGTGATGTAGTACCGATCCATGTTCATCGAGTTGGGCCGTTATGTGCCTCACAGCATGTCAGATGAGGAATTGAAGACCGAGCAGTTTGTCATGGGATTGAGATCAGAGTTGAGGCAACCCTTGCTTGCATCGGGTTTGGCCAACCTAGATACGGCTTGTAGAGCAGCAGCGGCGCTAGAGGGAGATTTGTAGAGGACTCGGGGGCAAGGCAGGATAGGGTAGGTCAGACGCAGACAGGTCTTAGTCAGCCGACGGCCGTGCAGCAGTAGAGTACTGTCCAGCTCTCAGCAGGCGATTCAGGGGCATCTCCGTCCGTGGCGTCAGCGGCAGAATCGTCATCCTTCGGTTCGAAGCTCAAGAAGCTATTTAGGGATGTAGGTTTTGGCAGGAGGCATCGGGATCATAGAGAGCAAGGGCAGCAGTCAACGACTAGTGTTCAGCAGCCCACACCCTACCAACGTCAGGGGTCAGTGAGTGGTTCTTGGGGCGGGTGTCCTCGGTGCGGTGGTTCCCACCCAGGCAGGCAATGCCCAGTGCCCGTGATTTGTTTTAGATGTGACCAGTCGGGGCACATGGCACGAGACTGCCCTTAGAGACCGCATCAGCTACACAAGCAGCAGCAACAGCAGTAGTTTCAGCCCCAGCAGATACCATCACAGCCGCAGCAGTACCAGCAGCAGGGACAATTTCCTCAGTTGACTCAGTCAGCTACTGTAGGGAGGCAGAGATCCCGAGGCAAAGTGACTCACATGACCAGAGCAGAGGCTGAGGTGTCACAGTTGGTTGAAGGTACTATTTTGATTTTGGGTTGTGCGACTTGAGTTTTGTTCGATTCTGGTGCATCTCATTCATTTATATCGGAGGATTTTGCTTAGAGTGTTGAGGACCCGGTGGCTGAGATGTCCTATGATTTGGCAAGAGAGTTACCTATTGACGATTTCTTGCACACCCCATATTATTTTGAGAAGGTGCCTGTGTGGGTGGAAAGGCGAAACTTGTCGGCTAGGCTTTATGCATTGCCGCTTTAGGATTTTGATGTGATCTTGGGCATGGATTGGCTCGAGGCCCATGGTGCCATGGTGGATGGCAACCCGAAGAGGGTTTACTTCTAGCATTCTCGTCGATCCACCTTCTACTTCCAAGGTATCCGGTCTTCCTCTTCCCGCTTCCTTATTTCGGCTCGTAGGGCTCGCCGATTGCTTAACGCGGGTTGTCAGGATTTTCTCGCTAGCAAAGGAGGTTGTCTCATCCCAATCTGAGTTCGTGGCTATCCAGGGGAGCCGATCTCCCCGGACTATGCATCCCCCACCAGACTGTCAACCAGGGGCTACTTGCAGAGTCTCCCCATGGCCAACCAGATGAAGATTTGGAGACGGGTCTTGGCTGAGGTCTTCTACTAGAGTCGCCATCCAGAATCAAGAAGCGGCTCCTCAATTGAACCCCGGAAGAGTGAGTTATCATTTTTCTCCCTTCGGTGCATTGTTCTATCCACTCTAGGACCGAGCAGACACCCAACCACTGTTCATGCTCCGATACTGTTTCGAAGAGGACTCAGCGACGGTTCCAACGAATCCTGCCATGCCAGAATTGAAGCTCGGGAGTGATCATGGCGACCGTGACTTCCTGCTGTTGAAATTCTGTAATAGTTAGAGCCAAAAAATAGAGCGCCTTATCACAGTCCTGCCACGACCAGCGCTGTCCTCCAAATGTCCTACCAAAATTCAGAAGTCCTCCTAGACCTATCAGGGAGGTTTTGCCACTAGTCTCATCAATAACAGATCTCTGGAGTGACTACAGCAGTGCCATCTTCAACTTGCTATCGCCTGTTCCAGAGAGCGGGCAGATTCGACGTCGTCATTCTATTCGATTTTTTAGCTCTCTAATTCCCCTCCCCGCCTGGCCGGCTTACAGCCCCTCCCTGTGGGAGGTAGTGTTTGAATGTAACTTTGTCTTCCCATCCCCAAGTTCAACCCTCTTGCATAGGGTGTAGTGTTGTAATAACTTGAGCAGGGCGAAGCTACACTGGCTCGCCGTGTGGAGAACCCACGCTTCCCCACTCACCCTCGTCTCCGAATGGGACTGGCTTCTTCAAGCTGGTCGAGTAAGTGCTCTACTCTCACTCTCATTTGAGTCCCTTGTTCCTGCAATATTGGTTCATATGTTCTGCTGGTCCGTGAGAGTGAGTGCCTGGCCTACAAGCTTCATTGTCTTGAGTGACCATCGTGGGAGAAGTGTTAACCGTGCCCATTGGCACTCGGTCGACCGCCTTGAATTGGGCCTCTATACCCTTCGAAAATCCTTTGGCCTTGCTGGCCCTCTACCAGCAAGGGCCCAACCCTCACGACCTCGACTAGGCATCGCCGAGTTACCCCCGGGTTTGGGTGTGCGCCAGGAGAGTTGGCCGCCGATATCGGCCTGTTCGACTTGCGACTTGTGCTTGTTTTCGTAGGTCTGAGGTTGTGTCACATCAAATAGACATTGGGAGTAGTGGGTGACCTATAGACCTTGGACTGACAGGTCATGAAATTAGCATAGCTATAGGAATTTTGACTCCTAAAGTTGTTGTTCATGGTCTCCCTATAGGAGTTCTAAGGATAAGGTTGCTGCCACTTGTTATGATACTTTGGAAAATACTGCATGGAGCTCATGTGACTCTGACCTCTCCAGTTCATTTGATGATTCAAATTGTGGAATGCAGAATAAGTAGGAGCAGTCTGTTTATGCACTGGACCAGAGGTGGTTCTACCCAGACCCATCTTTGGGAGTTTGGTAGTTTTATCCTTTGGTTTCTTTTGAGCTTGGGCTGTTGTGAACTAGCCCCTATCCTGGCTCTTGGTCTCAGATGAAGAAGCATATGAACATGATTCCCTAGTCACCTCTATCTTGCCTTTACCTTTGTCCTTAGCACTGAGCTTGATTATTTTAATATTTTTAATTTTATTCTTATCATGACTCCCTCCTGCAGTCATTTTTATCAGGGGCTGAAATGTCCCCTTTATAACACAAAGGAGGTGGTTCTCACATCAAACCTCTTTTTATTGATTGGGTTAACACCCAATCCCTCTTTTCTTCCCCGAGACTTGAGGTGGAGTGGGGTGATGTTCTTAAGAGGGTGGGTCCCTCCTAGGAAAGGGACGAGATGGGGAGGGGTTGAGATGAATAGTCTTCCTCTCATCTTCAAAGGTGCATGTGTTTGGCCTACCTAAGATGGTGGCATCTACATCATAAATCCAAGGTCTCCCTAGTAGGATGCTACCTACCTCCATGGGGATAATGTCACACCACACTTGGCCATGATAGGATGAGAAGGAGATGGGTACGAGGTAGCGAGTGTTGATCGGGATGGAAGTGTTGTTAATCCATGAGACCCGGTATGGGTTAGGGTGGGGAGTGATGGTAAGCCCTAGGAGTTTAACAGTGTCGGGGGACACAGCATTGACACAACTCCCGTTATCTAGGATCACTTTTCTCACATGACTCCCTATCTTAATAAAGGTGTAAAAAATAGAGGTTCGACACCAGTCTTCCTCTTGGGGTTTGGTTAGAGTGCATCTAATCACACCTAAGTGAGAGTCGATAGATTGCATGGTGTTGTCTAGACCCGACTCATGGTATTGGGCCTTGTACTCTTCTTCCCAATCGAGTGAGGCTTTATGGACCTCAACCATACCCTCAAGTTCCCCTTGGGGAGGGAAATGTTCCTCCTTAATGAGCAAGCAAGACAATCCTCTTGATGGACACTATCCCGCGAAGTGCCCAAACCCTTGGCACCTAGAATATTGTTGTCTACCACTACCCGGGGTTGTCCCTCGTACACTTGGACCCTTGGAACTCTCCTCCCTTTGGGGAGTGGGATGGCTAGGGGTGGCCTTTGTTGGAGTGATGGAGGGAGGGGGGTTGTAAGGCCGCAATAGGGCACTCCCACTTGGGCTAGGGTCTTCATGGGAGGGGTTGGGTTGGGTCGAGGTCCCATGCCTTTGGGGTTGACCGGTCGGGGAGGGGCAAATCTAGAAGTCCTAGAGAACCTTTCAGCATCCCGAGCTATTTGGTAAGCTTGTTCGCGTGTGTTGACACCTCTCATAAAGAGCTCCCTCTTGGTGTGGTTTTGGAGCTCATTTCTAAATCTAGATAGGGTGACAGCTTGTTCCTCACAGACACCACAGTTTAAGAGGTAGTAGTCAAACTTTTCAATATACTCGGTCACGGTCCTACCTTCTTGAGTCAGGCTTTGTCAATCATCTAAGAGGCTTTAGGGGTAGGAAGCAGGTAGGTACTTGGTACTAAGTTGATTCTTCATGTCTACCCAAGTGTCAATAGGCTCTTGTTGCCTAAACGCCCTTAAACCCTCTATGTTTAGCCAATAGGTTTTGGCTAATTTGGTGAGTTATATCTTGGCTAACCTCACTCTTCTCTCCTCCGACATGGGGTACCAATCAAATTATTGGTCCATGGCGGTCTCCCATTCTAGGTAGGTACTCGGGTTGTGAGATCCGTCAAAGCTTGGTGCCTCGACTTTGATCAATCTCAAAAGATGGTCATCCGGGTCATCCCGGGGGCGCCTTTCATTACGCCAATGGTGACGGGGCCTCTCATAGTCATAGTAATGGTCAGAATCTGAGCCCTCCCTATCCAGTTCAGCTCGTGGAGGTCGAGCTTTTGGGCCATTGTTCCTAGGTGGGGGCTCATTTCCCTCTAACCCAGCAAGTCGGGTGGAAATGGACTCTAGTTGTCCAAGGATGGTGGTGATGGCTTCATCCAATCAGCCCATTTGGACTTGGGGTTCCTCCCTATGGGCATCTTGGTCACCTTTGGAATTGGGATCCATAGGGGGAGCCAAGGATGAAGGATCGGGTCGGTATGCAGTTCCTCTATGGGTGGACTTGCAAGAATGGGGAGAAACACGACGCACGTTAGTTCTAATTAACCCATAACTCATTTAATAGCCCATTAATCTATTTTTAATGTCAAAAATTCCTAAAAAATTTATGTGTTACACCCTCCCCCACTTAAGAGAATTTGGTCACCAAATTTAATACATGATTTTACGGAGAGTGTATTATACTTAAAATTGAATAATTATAGGAATCGTTTATGCATGGCTTCTTCCGTTTCCCATATGACTTCTTGATCCAGGCACTTATTCCATCGAACCTTTACCATGGGAATAGTCTTATTTCGAAGTTGACCCACCTCTCGATCAAGTATTTTGAGTGGTCTTTGCTCGTACGTCAGATCCTTCTGTATCACCAAGTCCTCATGACTTATAATATGAAAAGGGTCGTAGACATACTTCTTGAGCATGGATATATGAAATATGTCATGGATGCCAGACAATTGTGGAGGCAGTGCTAATCGATAAGCAACCTTGCAACCCTCTTGAGAATTTCAAAAGGCCCTATGAACCGTGGGATAAGCTTGCCTTTACTACCAAATCTTCAAATTTCTCGACTTGGGGAAACCTTGAGAAATACATGATCTCCCACTTGAAACTCCAGGTCTCTTCTCCTGATATCAGCATAAGTCTTTTGTCTATCCTGAGTCATCTGAAGTCTTTCTCTAATCAACTTCACTTTCTCGATTGTATCTCAAACAAGATCAGGGCCTAGAAGTTGTCTTTCTCCAACCACATCCCAGTATATAGGTGAACGGCAATTCCTACCATATAGTGTCTCGAACGGTGCCATTTGAATGCTCAATTGGTGGCTTGATCTGTTGATGACCGTTCAGTTCTGTAAATGGCTCGTCTTGGACGACTGTACCCCTCATGTGTTCGTTACCTTCATACGGTGTGGTGAAGACCGTTCTGGTTGCGAAGAGGTATTGTTCAGACCGTTCTATCCCCCATAGTTTCAGTTCTAACGGTCACAAGCTGACTGCCTAGCATCTCAGCGGTCTACTTTAGACCGTGTTTATTCCCCCAATGCCCCGACTATTCAACTCCTTTTGAACGCTCACTCATGGACCGTTTGAGATTCCTAAGCAACCTGGTTTGGGCCATTTTTACTCCAACGGTCATAGGCAGACCGTTTTACTTTCCTAGGCGGTTCCTGTCAGACCATTTTCTACTCGCCATGCCTGACAGCATCCAACCCCCTTCCCCACCGTTGGCAAAGGCCCCAAGGGCCCTACAATTGCTCCTGAGGGGTGGTTATGCCACTCCTTCCTCGTCTAGACCACATGCAAGTGAAATGGGGGGTGGGGGTTGAGGCTTACCTCGGATGTCTTGGCTGGTTTCTCCACCGCCACTGTAGGTACCTCCGGTGACACTTCTGCCTCCTCAGCTACTCCGGCGAGCACCGCGGTTGCCTCACCCTCGGTCGTAGGTGGTGAAGGCTCCTCTACGGCTGCCTCTGACAACGGCACTTGGGTCTCCTCCGAGGGGTTCATCGGTGGTGGTGTGGCTCCTTCTCTTGCCATCTGTCGTGCTAGGCGGCTCTGGACTTGTCTCTTGAAGCGCATACGAGGCGCTAGGAGATGGCGGAATGGTCCTCGGTGCAATGGGAACAGAGAGAGAGGGGCCAGCAATGAGCTCCATTTGTTCGTTCACGGGGGAAGGAGATGGAACGGGGAGAGATGAGGGAGGAAGGAGAAGGGAGGCGTCGATTTATTTCTTTGAAACTGACTATTTAAACATGGTCCCTTGATGGACCATTTTTAGCATTAGGACGGTCTAGATCAGACCGTATTTTGAGAAACAACCCATCTGCCCTCAAACGGTTAGTTCATGACCGTTTATATATTTTGGCGGTGACCCTCTTCGTTCCACAATCCACCATCGCTCCATGGGCCTCGAGCCAATCCATGCCCAAAATCACATCATAATCCCAAAGGTGCAACGCATAGAGCCTGTCTGGCAGGTTCCGCCCCTCGATCCACACTGGAACCTTCTCGAAGCAATACGGGGTGAACATAAAATTACCAGAAGGTAACTCCATAGCCAAATCACAGGACAGGACACCAGGTCCTTAACACTTAGCATAAAATCCTCCGATATAAACGAATGTGACACGCTAAAATCGAACTAAACTCGAGCTACCCAACCCAAAATCATAATAGTACCTTCCACAAGCTGCGACGACTCTACCTCTGCCCTGGTCATGTGTGTGATCTTGCCTCGAGACCTCTGCCTGCCCACATTCGTTGACCGTGGTAGTGGCGGATACTGCCCTTGCTACTGAAACAGCTGCTGCTGCTGAGGGTATTGTTGCTACTGTTGCTGAGGATACTGGGGTGGCTGGCGCGGCCTCTGAGGACAGTCATGTGCCATATGTCCTACCTGGTCACAACTGAAACAAATCACTGGCGCCATACACTGCCTGCCTGGATGCGATTCGCCACACCGGGGACATGACCCTCGTGAACCACTAACTGATCCTTGACGCTGATAAGGCATCGGCTGCTGAACACTACCTGAAGACGCCTCCCTCTGATCTCTGCCCTCCTTATGCTTCTTACCAAAGTTCTTCTTGAAGAACTTCTTAACCTTGGAGCCAAAAGACGCAGATCCTGCCGCTAACGTCGTTGGTGCCGAAGCTCCCGAACTACCTGTAGAGTGCTGAAAGGTGCTCTTCTGCTGGGTAGCCATCTGCTAGTTGTGGCCTGACTGGGACTGCCCCTGGCCAACCTGTCCTCGAGTCCCCTACATATCCAGCTCCAATGACGCCGCTACACAGGAAGCCGTCTCCAAATCAATGGCAGCGTTCGTTATCAGAAGGTGTCTCAGCTTCTGCCTCAAACCCTGGATGAACTACTTGGTCTTCAGCTCCTCATTCTCCATGATATGGGTAGCATAATGCCCCAACGCCACAAACCGAGCCCTATACTACAACACTGACATGTCACCCTGAACCATCTCTAGAAACTAACGCATCTTCTGCGTACTGACATTGGATGGGCAATAAGCATGCTCGAAGACTTTGACGAAGTCCTTCAACACAATCTGCTGGAGCGAACGAGACTGAAAGGACGTCTTCCACTCCGAAGACCACCAAGCTCGAGTCGTACCCTGCAACTGGTTGTAAGCCAACATCACCTTGTCCTCCTCGGAGTAGTTCATACAACTGAACACTCTCTCCATCTCATCAAGCCAATCTCTAGCCACATCTGGGTCTGGCTGACCACCATAGTAGGGTGGATGGAACTGCAAAAAGTCCCTCACTACATGACCAGGCTCACCCCTGGATGACGAGCCCTCACCAGCATCTCTGCCGATCTGCTGAGTCATGAACTGAAACATGCCCTGAATAAAATCTTCTGCCCCGAGAACCCTCGCTGCATCCCCTGCCTCAGTGGCAACTGGTGGCACTCTGCTCTGCTCCTCCTACTCATCCTGAATCTCTACCGACTATCCCTACTGGGAGCGAGTCCTCCACCTCGGTGTCATGCTCGCCCTAATGCAAAAGACAGAACACACGAAAAATGGTGAAGTCAATGAAACATACGGTGCCCTAAGCCAGTGTTGACTGTACATCATTATTGTGGACTAATGGACCACTGTAATTATTTATGATTCTTATGTATTCCCACAACCGTGCTCTGATACCAACTGTAACGACCCAAGATCCGAATACCAAGAAAGGCTCGATAATCGTTTTGGGGGTTTAAATGGATCCTCTCAGTACTAGAGAGGCTGGAGATTGATTTTTCCTTATTTCCCCCCTCACATGGGTGTGAACTGGGTGTGGAATGGGATTTTCCACCGTGTTTGCCATTTTCAGGCTCGAGATGGAGTCGAGGTCCTACTAGTAGCTGCCATTGCATGGAGGCGGTCCGCTGGGGGCCGCTATTCGATCCGAAAGTGTCAACAGAGTTTGTGATCCGGAGGTGACTGCCTAGGGTAGTTGCAGTCTTGTGATTGACTGCCACTTGCAGTGGTGGCGGCCAGGCCAGGATCGCCAATTCGTGGTTGTTTCTCGTTGAGTCCCCAGAGCAGGCGGTCAGGTGGATGACCATATCTCCGAGTTGCGGCCAGGGCAAGGCCACATTGTGCCCCGTGTTGCCCATATAGTAGCGGCATTGCGACTGACCGCTAGATGATGCTAGTGGTCTGGCCGGGACCGCCACTAGGGCTTGCGGTCTTGGGAAAGACCGCTTCTTTTCCTAGTGTCCCCTGCAGGCAGCAGTCTAGAGTGGACCACTATACTGGGTTTGCGGCCCGGTGAGGGCCGCCATTTGATGTGACGATCCAGGGAGGACCGCCACTTGGTTTTTCCTACTAGCCGTGTTCCGTTCGCGTTGTGTTGGCCCCCGGTCAACCCGGTTGTGACCCAATGGTTGACCTTCGGGCTCGTGAGGGTCACAGAAACCCGTGGATTCTGTGTTTGTGTTTTTGGGGGTGTTCGGAGGTGTTGAGTTATCTCGTATGACGTGCCATGGGTCTTGGGGTTCTGGGTGACCCCATGTGTTCCAAGTTTCATGCTTTCACTAGATTGAGTTGCCGTGAGTTAGTATGCATGTGGAGGGTCTTCCCCGCACGACATGGGTTTCTCCGGACGGTGGTTTCTGAGTGGGCCACGCGTATGGCCTTGGACTATGAGTCTAGCTACTCAGCTTGGGGCCGGAGGTTTCTCACTTTCCCCTTTGGTTAGGGGATTAACTTGGCTGCTTGTAAGCTACCTTAGGAATCTTGCTACCGTGGTTTCAGACCTAGGGATTAGGCCTGATTGACGACACCATGCTGTCACATGTAGCGATCTTGACCCGAGTGGTGTGACTAAAGGATCGTTGAGTTTATTAGGTCTAGTGGGCTGTCCAGAGTCGGGTGGCTCCGAGCCACCTGTTACTCCATGTTACTTGCGATGGGTGCGTGCGTGGTTTTTAGTGTTCACATTTAGTGAGCCCCCACTAGTAGTAGCTTTCCTACCCATGCGTGTGCGGACCCACTTTGGAGTGGTGGAGAGCGTGACCCAAGAAAGATGATTTTTAGGCTGGTTACCGTAAGGCCCCTCCGTGTAGCCTGAGTCTAGACTTTGGGAAAGAACTAGCTAGAGGATCTGACCTAGGGCGTATGGTCTGTGTGTGCACATGTGGCTGGGGACGTTAGACCTGTGCTGACGAGCATGACCCCAGCTAGTCTTTGTTCTGTGTTCTTGGTTACTGTATAGTGTCTCGGTCTCCGCCTGGGGCATCGTAGAGAGACACCTAAGTCATCAGTGGATGCATCTGGCCTTGCTTCTAGTGGGCAGGTACTCCCATCACGTGACGTGAGCTTGTCGTGATTCGAGGTTCCATTTCTCATCTACGAGACATGATTTTACGTTTAGTTTTTGGGTGTTTTCCCGAAGCCGAGGTCTAGGGTTTTTGATGAGCGTCACCGAGAGTTTTCCCCTAGACGGCGTAGAGTTCACGACGGCGAGGTCGTGACTATGTTTTCGAATCGCGTGGCTCCGTAGTGGGCCTTCGTGGAAGAGCACAGGACTCCTCGACAGAGGACTTGGTGGTCCACGCAGTGGCAGTTCGAGAATGGGTTGGTGTTAGCACGGACAGATTCGAGAGAATGATGTCCGGTGGCTAGAGGTATTGCCATCGTCGAGCCTGACATTTTGGTAGATTCTCATCACTCCTTGGTAAGCGTATTGGCGTGTTATTAGTTTTGAGGTCAGAGGCAGGTGTAAGAGAGGAGCGTGTGGTAGTGGCTAGCTTAACCGCTATGGCAGAGTGTGGCTGTCTGTGAGAAGCGTTGCCCATCCCCTGATCTATAAGGCATGTTGGCGCTGCTCCGGAAGGATGAGTACTAGTTGGGCAGTGTTCGCGAGAACTTATGGCTGGTGTTGTGTTTTCCGAGGTGTCGTGAATCAGAGCCTGCGGAGTTGCAGAGGATGTGTAGAGCATCGGAGGATTAGTTCCTTGGTGTGAGATTGTCTGGGTTGTGTGAGGCGTGTTGTTGCCGTGCCGTTGCTTGAGGCATTCTGGTTTATGGCACTGGCTGGATAGAGAATTGGAGAATGTGCTGGTAAGGTTGACGCATGAGTATCCTATTCTTGTGTTGGAAGCTGTGCCCTTGGATGAGATTGTACTTCAGAGAAGTGATCTCTGGCAGATTGTGGGTCCCGGTTGGTGGCCGTAAGCGGCTGGTGAGGTTGACCGAGTTATCGACCATGGTAAGATGTGTATTACTTGGGGACCCGTGTGCATTGGTCGTGGCATTATCGACCAGCTTGCTGTGGTAGTAGGTTGTGTCCCGTGGCTCTGTGGTAAGAGCAGAACTGGGAGTGGCAGACATCCTTTTGAATCATTTTGAGGTGAAGGATTTGATGAGTTAGGATGAAGAATGGTGCCTATGTGCGGAGATCTCTCATGAGACGTAGGTGTTGGATGGTGATCCCTGGTCTGTGATCAGCAATGGAGCATTCCACGTTAGTCTGAGTCCAGTGATGTGAGGATCGAGGATTGTGGAGTCCTGTTATTTGATTTCGCCATGCTCCCCTGAGAGGGTAGAGTTGGCGTGAGGCTCGAGATCGATTGCGGTGTCCGAGTGAGGTTTGGCTCAAGTTGTGGTATTGGTCTGTGGGAGAGTCAGCAGATGGCCTGTCGAGATTTGGAATGTGCCCTTCAAATCTGGTGTAAGACCAGGGAAGAAGGAAGAAGCTGAGCAAGCCAAGGTTTCCCGTTGACGTGTACCTGCTGACCAGTGGATGGTCTTTCACAGATAGAAGATGCTGGTTGTTGTGGCTGGAGAATGGCATAAGCTGTGTGCCCGTGAGGCCTTGGGTGGCCGATCATGAGGTGTGCTTTTCCTAGAATTGGATCTGGGATTTGCTAGAAGTTTGTCTTCTGGCAAAGTTGGTTCTGTGCTACCATGGTTGTTCGGGTTGCCGGGTGTGAGCTAGTGGAAGCTCAGTGTTGGTTGCCCCTAGTGCAGGGTGTGAGAGTGGTCAGCGAGTTGTGAAGCTGGCGTTTCGGATGGTTCACCGAGTATGAGCATTGACCGGTGTTGGTTTTCGTGATGAGGGTTACATTTTCTCGGTAAGCGAGATCGTGGCAGTGATGTCGTAGTTGGTTTTCGTGTTGGCTAAGGTGACGCCATACTTGAACTCTTTACATGTGCCAGCTCTAATGATCGATGTGTCTTGGATTGTGAGTGAGGCGTTGTCCGCGATCATTGTCTGGCCGCGTCCCTCGGGACCGTGGTTTTTTCGAGCATCGAGGTTTGGCTGGGGCTCTGGCAGCGTCATCAGTCGATTCATGGCGTTCTCCCCTTGTGGCTTGGTGTTTGTCCTAAATTTCGAGAAGTAAATTCTGATAAGGGGGGAGGGCTGTAATGCCCCAGAGGATTTATGTCACAAATCCGTCACTATGGTGTGTATGATTTTTAGACGGACTAATTTTAGTCACAAAATCTTTGCATAGCGACCGAACTAAGATGCGTCCTAAATCCGTCAGAAATCAACGGCAGACTTGCGATAAAAAATATAGTGTGCCAAAGATGCCTCAAAATGGGGACAGCATAATAACTGATTTTTTTTTCGTCGCTAAATATTTACTCTCACGTTACTATAACGACGGATATATAATGCCTTAAAATTTTGTCACTATTTTGAGACGAAATTGCGACAAAAATAATCTATCTCAAAATTTGTCTAGCATTATCATCGTCATCAATTTCTCCTGGGTGGAGGGAGCTCCTCTAATAACTCCCCCCATCCTTTTCCGTCCTTCCAGGTTCATCTTCCTCTCGTATTTAGTTCTTCCCTTCTTGGTTTTCGTCACGTCACCTACCGTGTGCCACCTTCCTCCCCCACTCTCCGCCTCACCCACCTCTTCATTTTTGCCTACACTCTTCTCTTGATTTTGACCGGTGCCCTCCTCCTTAATTGCCACGGCTCCCCGCCCCCACCGTCCTCCATCAAGATCCTCGAACCATGCATTGTCCCAGTAGAAACCCGTCATCCATCATCCCACCCCTCCCATCCATGACTGCCTATTCTTCCATGCACTAACCCAGGAAAGCCACTCCCCAAACCCATCATCCGTTCACTCTCACGCTTCACCTAGCTGACCCCCATCATGCATTTCTTCCTACCCCCTTCCCTTTTCACCTTAGCTAGTCATCCTCTTCTTCTTCAACGACACCACCCTCTTGGTGCAGTGATAATTTGCCTCTTTCATGCATGCCTTCCGGCTTCTTCTCCGCCTCCCCCTCCTCCTCCCTATCGACTTTCGTTACCATGTTTTCGTTTGAACTGCCTAGCCTCCACCCCTTCTTCTACAAACCCCATTAGCAGTAGTTCTACCCCTCAACCGAGTATCACGCTCTCTTTGATTCTAGCTCCCCCCGCCCCATCTGATATGTTGGTTCCGTGAAGTGGTTCCATTAGGTTAATTTGTTGTGTACCACTACATTGCCGTTTGGAGATCTCCAACATTGCTCATGACACATTTGCGGTCATCCGCGTGTGTATGTTCAAGGCCAGTCGTCGAATGCCTCGATCGAGTTGCTGCATGTAATTCATGTTTTTGTTTGGGTACATATTGCCTGAGATATCTCCATCTTCACACCTGCCACACGATGACAAATGCAGTTGCCAATAGCTGAATGAAGTGCAGCTACTCGTTAGAGAAAGTGAATGAAACTTCCGTCTTCTATATATGTCCATTGGTGTTAGAGGTTAATTTGTATAATTTCTATCGTGTATATGTGTCTATTTGGGGTTTGGGTTTGGGCAAACGATGGTTTCGATCACTTCTGATGTTGTAAAGGTGGGGCATCTATATATACATATCTGTTTCACTACGTCTTAATGGGTTATTGAAAAATTATCTCTTTTCAAAAGAAGAAGAAGAAAAGAAAAACACGGGATGGGTGGATTTGGTGGATGCAGTAGTACTCCGGACTCTTGCGACGGCTTCAATGACATCACAAAAACTGCAATTAAAGGATCCCCACACCAAACAAACGGAGTCGGCCGTGTCGGCAACAAGAACATTATTAACTTTGCGTCTCCAAAACTTCGGCTGATCATAGTACACTTGAACTTCGGGGGCCGGCGCACTTCTGCGTGAAGGTCGCCGGGTGGAGACGCTTCGATGAAATTTCGCAAGTGGTCGCGCCAGGACGAGAATGATGGGAAAACCCGGCCTCTCGCGTGTTAGGCAGGCAGATCAGATCAAATGATCAGTTAGGCTTGTATTTTCGCCGCAGTAAAACTAATAGGGTCCAACAAAAGAGAAGTTTTACTTGTTACCCCGACGAAGAACTGATCACCGTCTCCCTGCTATAAAGGACAAGCCTTCTCTCCCTTCATAGCCATCCCCAGACGCTAACAGAAACTCCAAAGAAGCCGAACGAGAGAGAGAGAGAGAGAGAGAAGGGTAGGGACTGGGCACTAGCTAGCTGAGGGAGGAAGGGAGAGAAAGAGGAGTGTACAAGCGAGAGAGAGAGAGAGATGGGTTCCACAACTGCAGTGGGAACAGTAGCAGAGAAGCCGCACGCCGTGTGCGTCCCCTACCCAGCGCAGGGCCACATCACCCCGATGCTGAAGCTGGCCAAGCTCCTCCATGGCCGGGGCTTCTACGTCACCTTCGTCAACACCGAGTACAACCACCGCCGCCTCCTCAACTCCCGGGGCCCCTCCGCCCTCGACGGCCTCCCCGACTTCCGCTTCGAGACCATCCCCGACGGCCTCCCACCCTCCGACGACGACGACGGCACCCAGCACATCCCCTCCCTTTGCGAGTCCACCATGAACAGGTGCCTCCCCCACTTCCGTGACCTGCTCGCCCGGCTGAACGGGAAGGCCGCGGGGGACGTTCCCCCCGTCTCCTGCGTCGTCTCCGACGGGGCCATGAGCTTCACCCTCGACGCCGCGGAGGAGCTTGGCGTCCCGGAGGTCCTCTTCTGGACCACCAGCGCCTGCGGCTTCATGGGCTACCTCCACTACAAGGACGTCGTCGACAGGGGGCTCCTCCCCGCCCAAGGTCCATACGCACATATGCCCTCAACCTCTTTATATAGATTGGCCGGCCGCCACTCGATCTTTCTCCCCTAAAATTTTACGCTTTGATGGCGCAGACGAGGTTCAGCTGTGCAATGGGTACCTCGACACCCCCGTCGGCTGGATCCGGGGGATGCCCAGCGTACGCCTAAGAGACCTGCCGAGCTTCGTGAGGACAACGCACCCAGATGACCGGTTCATGGTCGAATTCGCCATCCGCGAGACGCAGAGGGCGTCCAGGGCTTCTGCCATCATCCTGAACACGTTCGAGGCGCTGGAACGCCCCGTTCTGGACGCCATGGCGTCCATGTTGCCCCCCGTGTACCCCATCGGCCCCCTGCCGCTGCTGTCCCAGCAGCTGCTACCCAAGAACTCTGCGGCGGCGACCATGGGCTCCAACCTGTGGAAGGAGGACGCCGGCTGCCTGGACTGGCTGGAAGGGCGGCGGCCGGCGTCGGTCGTCTACGTCAACTTCGGCAGCATCACGGTGATGAGCAACCAGCAGCTGGTGGAGTTCGCCTGGGGGCTCGCCGGCAGCGGGCGGGACTTCTTGTGGGTCATCCGGCCCGACCTCGTGCGGGGCAACTCGGCGGTGCTCCCGGCGGAGTTCCTGGAGGCGACGCGGGGACGGGGTCTCCTGGCGAGCTGGTGCCCACAGGAGGCGGTGCTGGCCCACCCCGCCGTGGGGGGCTTCCTCACTCACAGCGGCTGGAATTCCACCGTGGAGAGCATCTGCGGCGGCGTGCCCATGTTGTGCTGGCCCTTCTTCGCGGAGCAGCAGACCA
Source organism: Amorphophallus titanum (assembly GCA_024336825.1). Classification (NCBI taxonomy): domain Eukaryota; kingdom Viridiplantae; phylum Streptophyta; class Magnoliopsida; order Alismatales; family Araceae; genus Amorphophallus; species Amorphophallus titanum. The sequence goes on from JANBPO010002302.1 coordinate 18,293,297, forward strand.
ACTGCCGGTACGCCTGCGTGGAGTGGGGCATCGGCATGGAGATCGACAGCAACGTACGGAGGGAGGAGGTGGGCGCCCTCATCGGGGATCTGATGGATGGGTGCAAGGGGGAGGAGATGCGGAAGAAGGCGTTGCTGTGGAAAGAGAGTGCAGAGAACGCTGTCATGCCGGGGGGCTCCTCCGCCATGAATCTGGAGAAGCTGGTGAAGGCGGTGCTCTTGTGTGTCAAGCAGCCAGTCAAGGTTTTTTAATAATTAATTAATGGTGCCACCCGCTCTACAAATAATGAGTGAGTGTTACCTTTTCAGAGGGATAATAGGACAGCTTGGAACACTGTCTTTGCTGTGGGTTGGCAGTAAGTAATTAAGGTGGCAGGATTAATATCTAATTAGCGATATGATTGGTCTACGTGCCACTGGACACGTCTTCCCTCGATGCTTATCCGCAACAGATAACTATCCGTCGCCAAAACACCTTAATTAGAAACCAAATAAGCCAGGTTTGGGAATATAAGTATCCTGCGGCATATCTGAGAGAAGAGGAATGCTAAAATCTTCGACGCTGCATCAATACATATATCCAGCTGATGTAATCAAGCTTGCTCTCTCGCTGACTAGCTACAATATCTAATTTTTGCACACACTTGAAGAGCCCGTCTCGCAGGACGTACACTTGTGTTGAGCGTACCCTTACGTTTGGATGCCACTCCCACCTCTAGGAAGCGACAATTATCTTATAAATTCGTGAAGGCCGGGAATCTGATTACTCTCACACGACATTCAACTCCAGCTCTCTCTCTCTCACACGACATTCGAATCTCTCTCTTAGTCACGGCATTTGACTCTCTCTCTCTCTCTCTCTCTCTCTCTCTCTCTCTCTCTCTCTCTCTCTCTCTCTCTCTCTCTCTCTCTCAAAAAGAGTTGGGAAAATATGACGGCAGATGTGCCGGATGAGTACCCTATCCACCCAATGGAAGCGGTGTCAAGTGTTCGGTAATGGACCTAGATGGGGGTTGCAAAGGAAATAGCCTGACAGAGAACGAGGACACGATGGTCGGAGTCGGTAAGCGAGGTGCTCGACTTGTGTTGAAGGCTGTATCCTCGGGATGAGAATCGTGGTCCTAGAGATGTGTTTTTTGAGGAAGGATTTGAAGGTCCCAGTTGGTAGCTATGAGCGGTCGGTGAGGCTAGCTGAGTGGTCAGCAGTGATAATGTCTAGAAGAGGCCCAGTTGAGTCCGAGAGTTCAGAATGTTGTGAGAAGGACCCAGTTGTGACAAGGATCTGCGATATTTGGAGATCCGTGCAGATTGGTTGTGGCGCATCATCGACCAGGTTATCAAGATAGAGGACGACACTCGTCTGTCTTGGAGATATGTGCCGTGGATTATTCAGGTTGTATCCCGTGGCTCTATGGCGAGAGTGGAGCCAGGATTAGCAGGTGTCCATTTGGAATAATTGTGATGGAGATTCGATGAGACTGTGTAATGGACAATGCTTGAGTACGGAGATCCCAGGAGCGATGTTGTCGTATGAGAGCCTTGGTCTTGTGCCCAACGTGGGAACAATTCTCTGGGAGTCTGAGTCTAGAGTTAATGTGGACCGAGGATTGCGGAGTCTCGTCGGTTGGTTCGCTGTGCCCCCTTGAGAGGGTAGAGTTAGCGTGAGGATCAGAATCAGATACAGTGTCCGAGTGAGGATTGACTCGAGATGTGGTAATGGTCAGTGTAAGAGTCAACATATGGCTTGTCGAGATTGAGAATGAGCTTGTTGGCCCTGATAAAGGAGCATGTAAGAGGAAAGTTGAGCAAGTCGAATTTCCCGTTGACGAATAGTTGGTGGCTGGCAGATGGATTTTCGCTGCCAGAAGATGCCTATTGAGGTGTATCGAGAATGGTGAGAGCTGTGTGCAAGCGAGGTCTTGGGTGGCCGGTTATGATGTACTTTTTCCCGAATGGGATTTGGGTGCATAGGAGGGTTCATGTCGGGACCGGAGTTGGTCGGTCCAGTGGTGTTATTGGTGTTCGGCTCGCTGGATATGAGAGCGTTCGTAGCGTGGAGCCGACGGAATTGTGGCAGTCAATCGAGGTGACTACGTGAGCTTGTCGAGGCTTAGCGTTAGTTGTCCCTTGTGAAGGGCGTGAGGTTAGTCAGCAGGATGAGAAGTTGATGGTTGGTTGGCCTGCCGAGCATGGATTTTATCGGTAACAAATTTCGTGACGCAGGTTGCGTACCCTCAGTATGCGAGATGGTGGCAGCGATGCCATGGTTGGTGTTCTGTGGTAGTTGAGGTGATGCCAGACTTGTATTTTCGTGTTATGTTTGCTCTGAGCATTGGTGTGTTTTGGGTTATGGAGCGGGATGATTTTGCTCGTGATCATGGTCTGGCTGTGTCCCTAAGGATCTGTGTTTTCGCGAGAATTGAGGTTCTAGCTGGAGCTCTAGGAGCGTTGCCAGATGGATGAATCGTTCTTCCCCTGTGAGATAATTGTTGCTTCAATTTCGAGAATGAAATTTTTGTAAGGGGGGAGGACTGCAACGCCCCAGATTTTCAGATCAGGAATCCGTGAGTTTCGGAGCGCTTTCGTGAGTCCCGAATCGTGTTTTGTAATTAAATCAGATTTTTGGCTATCGGGCCTTCGGATCTCTGTGTAGGGTGAACTGTTGTATTTTCGGGCTCTGGGACATTACAGGCGCGTTGTGCATTTTCCGAGGATCGTGGGGATGATTTTTTCCTATTTTTTATTTTATGGATTTTTACAGAGTTGACCGGTGTTTGCTTGATCATAGAAATGCATACTTAACTGCATTGAGTTTTATTGCATGAGGGCTTTATTATAGAATTAGATCAGAAATGAAACAGTGAGAAATGTATTGAATAAAAGGATGTGTGATAACAAATCTAATATGTTATGACAAATAGTGTGTGACATCATCAAAACCATAGAGATGCAACAGGTTTGACTGGGCATGTTGGTTCGTGGTTGACTGAGTCAAGCGGCCTAATCTATGACTGCTACAGTCACCTCACGGCCCATCATACGATCGCCTAGGTCCCATCTTCTCTCTGGATAGTGTAGCAGACCTTCAATTGACCGCTTATGTTGTCTAGCGGCTAAGAGAGAGACCGCTTATGCCCCAAAGTATTATTTTCTGTTGTTTTAGCTTCTAATTATCTTCACTTGATCGCTTGGTTTGCCCATTATCCTGTGGATGTCTCTTGAGGTCCTATGAGGGCTATGACCATGTTGTAAGGTAGCCGAGAGTGCCTTTATACCGAGTGGTATCCCATGCTGCTTCAGAGTCATTATTGGTTTCTGGTCAACCCAGTGGGATCCAGCGGTTAACATGTGACCTCGTGAGTGTCTCGGCTATTCTGGAGAGATCGAGACATGGTTTTGGATGCTTTGAGATACTATTTTACCTTAGTTTATGTGTCTAGGTGCTTTGAGGGTCTTGGTGTTCCCTCATATTTCGTGATTTATGTTAGGGTTTAGGCTGATTCGCGGCTTGTTATCACTTTTGTGCGACGATCTTGACCCTGAGTCGTGAGACTCAAGGATCGTTGTGTCAGCAGGTCTAGTCGTTGTCCTGAGTCTGGTAGCAGTTTAGTATGCTGCCTTGTGTCTTGTGCTTGGTGCTCTGTAGCACGTTTGATAGTGCATGCTTAGCCTGTCCGTACTTCAACACTGATATTTTCGTAGTCTCTGTGTCAAGTGAGCCTCTACTAGTCGTAGCCTGACGACACTTTCCTATGTGTCGGCCCACCTGGGAGTGGTGGCAGGGCAAAGTTTTTGACTCAGATGATTTTTAGGCTAGACAGCAGCGTCATACTGGGGGAGAAAACTAGCTAGAGACCTGGCTCAAGGCATTGAGCTTGTATGTGCACACGTGGTTAGGGGTGTTTGGATGAGCGCCGACGGGCGTGACCCTAACTAGTCACTCGTTACTGTTGTTCCTGGTACGTGGTTCAGTGAGTATCTGGGTTATCACCGTTCTAGGGCGTGTGAGAGATACTTGAGGCGCAATGTAAGACGTCCGTGGACGCATCTGGCTATTCTTCTAGTGAGGAGGTGCTTCCGTCACTTGACGCATGGCTCTAGTGTTCCTCGAAGTTGTGTCCTTCCCAAGTTAGTCCTTTCCAGGCTTTATCCGAGGTTTGCTTCGCATAGTGTGCACGACGCTCGAGTCGTGTATGCGCTAGTGTTTCTTATCTGTGTAGGTCATTGTAGGGCTTTTGCCTGTCTTCGTAGGCCTTAGCTTTAGACCTAGTGCTTCGTCGACAGATTGGTAACTCTTGAATTTATGAGATCAGGGTTCACCTTTCTGTTCATGCTTGGAGTAGCTTCGGTAGTCGTGCTTTGTTCAGTACGACAATTCTCCTTTCTTTTAGCCGTCTCTAATCCTTATTTTACAGCTTTACTATTGTAATTTGGCATTGCTGTTACTATGTTCCTTCTTGCTTTACTGCTTTCCTATTTAGCTATTGTCCTGCGTGTTACTGCATTGTTTCCAATGGGGATCTGCGTGACCCCTACTGAGCCAGGGACATGAGGCTCACCCCTGCTTTTCAGGTGTGGTCGTTCTTCTTTCTCACAGTGTCCCACATCACTTCTCCTTCTTCTATTGTCACCACATTGACAGCTAATGTAGTGACTTCTTCAGGAATCACCTGCTTCCCTTCAGCTATTCGCAGCCTTTCCTTGGTAGCTATACTCATTCTAGTGTTCGGCCTTGGCCTTGCGGCTAATCGGGCCAACTCTTGGGGCTCCTCTGGCAGGTCCCCATATCTTCCGGCCACACCGGCCATGTTTCATGCAACAATCTTCATGCCCTTCCTTTGCCTGGAGATCTTCCTTATTATTTGGCCTAGAAAGGTCAGTCTTTCGAACACTAAAATTCTTCTTCTCATCTCCTCTTGCTGGTGAGGGGCTTCATCGGCCTCATTGTTCTGCCAATCTTTAGGTCCGTTGTCATCTACGGACGATGCCATTTTCCTTTCTTCTTCCTCTTCAACTTCCCTTGACAAGTATTCTTCTTCTTCAGCCGCAGCCACTTGTAGCAAACGCCGCTGGCCCAATGAGGAGTTTCCCAAGCCCCTGAAGTAATTCCTGACCATATCGGTCATCTCTCCTTGATCACGTCCTTGGTAAAGGACGAGAGACAATTACCAGCCTCACACCGGAGGCATGTAAGCCAGCCGGGCTCTCTCCGTCGGCTGGTTGAATCTTCTCCGAACAGCTGGGACATTGGCCTATCTAACACAGGCATTGAAAATGTCTTGGCGTGGAGCATCCACGGTCGTTTGTTTGTCTTTCGGGGCCAAGCCCATCTCATTTCTTCTCCCGACTTTCTCTGATTTAGGATTGTAGAGGTAGACATGCACTTCTTCACGGGCCGGTTGGATCCGCGTAGGGACCCACACTTGCTTGAACTTCTTTGGCCATGGGGCCAGCTCCCTCCGCCTCGACGACCCTCTTCTTCTTTTTTAGTTCTCCTCCTGGATAAAGCCTGGAAGGAGCTGTGTGTAGGGATGGTAGGGACCACCCGATCTGGATTAGCTTGGGCATCACGGCCGTCTAAAAAGACTCAGACACCCCCAATGAGAACAGATTTCCTAGATGCGGAGAGACGCCCAGTAATAGTAGTAGCGGTATTCCTCCAGAAGCTCCTCTGTTGGCGTCCTCTGGGCTTCCTACTGTGGACGGGGTGAGCCCCGTGAGTGATGTGGTGCACCAGGCAGCTGGTGACCTGGACGGGGCCTCTTAGTGGGCCTACATAGCCTCAGGCCTCTGGGATCTCGACCTTTTTGTTAGTCTTCTTCCCGCTAGGCTCTGGGGACTCCACTTGCAACAGACCGGTGAAGGCAAGCCCCAGAAAGTTGGGGAAGCTGACCACCGGTGGGAATGTGCCAAAAATGGTGGGTACTGCCAGGTACCCGTGTGTAGCATGGCCGGCAACTATTGCGGGGCCACAAGTGAGAGCAATAAGTCCTGTCGACATTATCGTTTCATCCAATAAACAGGCAAACAATCAGTATTCTTGGGGAGAGCCTCGACAGGCCTCTTATCTTGGCAAAGAGATGAAGGGAGACATAGTCCCACCAGGCGTGCCAACTTGGTGATGCACTTTCTAAGCTTATTCATTTATTTATTGGCGTGCCAGTCACGTGTGTGACAAATTCGTTATGCGCTCGATCTAACTTGGTCAGTTGATTATGAAGTTTAGATCGGTACCAGAAGTCCTCCATACCATAAAGGTTATGGCGTTAATTACACCCTCCAAGAAAGAGAAAAACTCTTGATTCCAAGATAGGAAGCCACCGAGGCTTACGCGAATGCGAACAAGAATATAAACTAAGCAAAATTAACGAAGCTACGAAAGGTGTTTATTTATCGACTTAATCATGCAGAGAAAGCATCATTTGTTACATCCGAGCCTGAGCAAAAATCAGAAAATTAGGAATTAGTGCCTGTGTGAACGGTCGTTCATTCCTGTAGGTCGACCTATCACAGAACTATGTCATCCTATACTTCAGGTAAATAGTGACACTGTGAAAGGGCGTTCATTAAATGGTGTCCAGATGATGGTCGTAAAAATCTAAATAAATCAGGAAACATAGAAAAAACTTTCTTATTAAGCCAGTAATGAAGTCCACTTTGGGGCATTACATCGTGACATGAAATTTTCTCAACATAGCATCGATTTTAGCATGTCTACAGTCATAAGTTGTTGGACAGATGACTCATCATTATAAGATCACCCGGCGTAGGGGGCCAGGTGATGGAAATGTTCACTTGAGTCGGTGCTGGTGGCAGAGGATTCGGAGTGGGCGGATGGTTCGGCATCGGGTTCTGGTGGATTCCCAGATCTAGGGTGGGCTGCTGCTACTGCTGCTATGGTTGTTGTGGCTGTGGTGCTTGCTATGCTGGATGCTACGGTCTCGACGCCTATCTTCTCTTCTCTTTGATCTCTGTGATCACCCTGTGCATCTCGGCCCAGTCGATGTGCTTCCCTTCATGCAAATCATAAACAAAGTCTTTAAACTGGAAGCAGCTCTCTATCGTGTAGCCCAGCTATCAGTGGAACATGCAATATCTCGACTGATCTGTGGTCGGGTTCTAATTAGGCCATTCCAGAGGAAGTTGCAAGGCACCAATGGACATGAGGGCCGGGAAAATGTCCGGGAGGGTTTCAGGCAAAGGAGGATATTGAGCCCTCTTTGGACTCGGGCGCTTGGGTGCATAGCCTTTAGGAGGTGGAACGTTGTGGTATTATGGTGGCTGTTGTGGTTGTTGGGGTACGGGGAAAGATAGCTGGCCATTTTGTGGAGTGGGAGGCTGAGGATTGCGGGGAGGTTGTTGGAAGCGAGGTGGAATGGATTGGTTGGAAAATGGAAAGCTGACAACTTGCACTTGTTCGTTCGTCTAGACTCCCTCAGTAACCAGTCCTTGAGGTTTTCTAGTGTGTTTGGGTTTTTGGGCTTCAAACATGGCATGTATGGGAGAGTCTTTGAACTGGGTTTGGACAAATCTGGCCCGGCTATAAAGCTGGTGCATATTGATAATGTCATTCATGGCTAAAATGTTGCACAAAGTGGGAGTGGCAGTGGAAATAAGCAACTTAATCTTCTCTTCCTCCGGAATGTGACCGGACATGCGGGCGGCCATCTGCCTCCATCTATTGGCATAAACAACAAAGTCCTTGTCTGGTTTCATCTTCTCGGCCATGAGATCGGTAAAGGAGTATTCCGGGCCAACCCAGCCTTGAAACCTCTAAATGAACTTCTCTTTCACGACCTTGAAACTCTCGACATCCTCCAACGACAGAGCATAGAACCATTCCAGGGCTACCCCATCCAATGAGTGGTAGAACAAATATGCCATAAGGTGTAGCAACCCTGAATTTCGAAACATAAAAAATCTCAACAAAATTTAGAATAGCGACTTATTGAAAGTCGTCAATTAAAGAAATGACGGACTTCAAAAGTGGCGTCAATTGATCTGGATAAAACGGATAAGAGTCCTATTTAGAATAAATAATTAAATAGCGCCCCTTTCAATGGCGCCAATTACTAAAACGGAGCATTTCCTCTCAGATGTCAATTGATTGAATAACGCCCCTTACTTAGTCGTCATTTTAAATCACGCCCCTTATCAAGGCGTCATTCCTCTGAGAATCATAAAACGGAAGCGTTGCAGAGTTTTAGTCAAACATGGAACTTAATAGGGTAAGATCGACTAGGGAAAGGATCAATATTGGGAATACTTTCCCTACTCCTTAGTCAATTATCGCATCATATATACATGCATATCATTCATAAGGAAGGAGTACGTACCAGTGAGGCGGGGTAGTCTTGGAACTCCCGCCGAAGCACACGCAACTCGTAGGAGTGCGGCCCTCCACTCACGAACGGTAGCCATCACCGTGCTAAAGGGAACGCAGCCTCATTCCCCGGCCGGGGATTGACTCATCCCATCGGAATATACAAATGGCTCCAAACCTGCATTTATTAGTTTGTATTAGTTACATGCATCATTTCAAGTAATTTACATTTATGATCATTTAAAAAGCATGCATACCTGAAGGAAAGGTGAGAAGCTGCTGACAGTTGTCTCTCGACCTGTCCCAGTGGACAGACTGGCCATCAAATGAGCCAGCAGGGCGGCTCCCCAGGCGTATCAGCTGACTCCCTCTAAATCCTCAAGAACGCCCAAGAATCGACAGTTCATGATATCGCCCTTCATCCCCAGCATCGGCCTCCCCAACATCAAGAATAGAAACCTCCTCAAATCCATATCCACCCGCTCTCTCGAGGCCGGGTCCTGGCAATAGGTGGCGTTCGCGCTCGCAATCAATCTCTGCCATAGCTGAAATAGAGTCTCCCTAGACCTCTGCCGGTAGTCCCCTAAGCCCATGGCTATGGTTAGGTCTGTACGATAGATGGACCTACACTCACTCTCTGCCATGGTCTCCAGCCCCAACAGACACTGTGCTAGCTCACTATAGTCAGGTAAGGTGACTCTGCTCACCGCCTCACCATCTACCATCAGCCCTGTAATCCTAGTGACGTCCTCTAAGCTCGGGACCATGTGCCCCCATGGCATCAAGAACGCGCGGCTAGTCCTATCCCACCTCTCTCTCAGCACCTGGATGAGAGGCAGGTCGGGGCGGACAGGCTCTATACTAAGAAAAGGGCCGAACCCCATAGCATCTACCCGAGCCCGCTGAAAATCTGGTAACCCAAAGTATTCTGCCAGGACCTGGACCCATGAACTCCTAGTCCTCATCAAGCCCTGCCAACACACCACAAACATAAGACGCATGAATATAAGATGGGCATCATTTATATTAAAGCTTATTGACGACCAGCATCTGGTCGTTATTCATCAGATTGACGCCCCTGCGCAGGGCGTTGTTTCTCTGGAATTAAAGCTAATTCACGACTTGATCAGGGTAGTGATTCATTCAAGTAATGCCTCCTTGGAAGGCGTTGTTTCCTCTGGATAGTCATGTTTATCATCTAACTGAGGTTGATTAACGACCTATCACTGGTCGCTATTTGTTTAATTGACGCCCCTATGCGGAGCGCTATTTATTGGCATATCACGCAAACTGAGTTTGTGCATGGTTTGCCCTGTCCATAATGGAATCTGTGCACAATTTGCCTTAGCTAAAATGGGGTTAGTGCACAGTTTTGTCTTAGGCTATACTAGGTCAGAGTATGTTTGCATGTTGCATGTCTTCAGCCAATGCACATTCTGTCTTACACATAGAACAAGGTCGGTGCACATTTTCAGTCTTGCACACTGAAGTCTGTGCACTCATGTTGTGGGCAGAACAAGGTTGGTGCAATTCTACGCTTCAACATTCTAAGGTCTGTGCACTAACTTGCATTCATGCGACTCTAGGTCCGTGTACATTTTTCCTTGTATGATACAAGGTCGGTGCACACTCCACCCCTGTGTGATGCAAGGTCTGTGCATGTCTTGTTATATGCTACCCAAGGCCTGTGCATGTCTTGTTATATGCTATCCAGGGTCTGTGCATATCCTATTATATGTTACCTAAGGTCCGTGCAAGTTTGCATCTTACTCTATGAAGTCTGCACTAGCATAATGCTGATAAGAAAGAGGGCCCTTCACTAAGGGACAAAATGAAGAAGCTATATTCATTCCCAAAGGATAAGACTCGGGTCTTGTTCAAATGGATGTATAAATACAGTAAAATAATATTGCCTAAGCCAAAGAGGCCTGCTGATGCCAAAAGACAAGATGACCCTTTGTTCTATCCCTATCATCGGATGTTGGGTCATGCTATAGAAGACTGTTACGTATTTAAGGACGTAATGGAAGGAATGATAAAGAAAGGAGAAGTAGAAAGGGACAAGCACCAGGTTAACCCGCCATGCCCCCATGAACCTCCAGTGCTCTCGCAAACCGTGCATATGGTATCACTATACCAACAATTACCAGAAGAAATGTCTGAGGCCAGCACTCAGCACTCCTATGAGGCCTGTTTCCTTACACCTATTGCAGAACAGGCAGGATGGCAATCCGTGCTTGAAAGAACAAGAAGAAGACCGCCAGCTCGCAGAATTGCAGGTGCTCACATCCGCGACGTCACTACAGGACCCGCTCCACCCTCGGTGACTCCTGTTTGGCTGGTGACAGAATTGCCAGCAATCATTCGAATCCCCACTCACAATCAGAGCAGACAAAGTCCGCTGCCTACTTACAATAAAATGAGCCTTAAAGTATGGCGCTTGCAAACTTATATCAATAGTCTCGATGAATACGAGCAACCTGAACTAACACCTCTTCTAGTGAGAGACCATGTGCCATGGGAGCAGTTGGAGGAGCTAACCATAGAAGAGCAGAATGAAAAGAAAGTAGAAGAAGTCAGTGACGACCTATTCTGGGGGCAGATAACAACCAAGCCTAAAAAATAAAAGAAGAAAGGAACACGAAACAAGAGGAAGGTGGTTACCCTATAGTGCAACACCTTGTCTGCCTTGTTCAGCATCCCAGGAGAAGGTGAAGAGGAAGGATCGGGTGGCACCCTATCCGAAGTGAATTGGGCGGAAGCTTCAACTTTGGCCCATGCTACCCGCTCAGGGAAGAAATGGGGGCGTCTCCCTCCAGCGAATCACAACACTATCTTCAGAAATGAGTAGCCTTACCAGATACCCGAGCTGGAGATTAGAGGTAACAAGATTCCTCCTCCACCCAACCTTTACTCACAAGAAAAGGCAGACGGAGGTATTCCCTCCTTCACCAAATTTTTAGAAGGGAAGTAGCCGAGCCCAAGCTCTAACCCTCAAGACAAGGGTCCTTGCTTGCCCCCCTCTCCTGCTTCCTTCACAAAGAGCAGGATAGGCATTAGTCCCTCCTTGATGGGAAAAGTTCCTCAGCAAAGGGAGTCCTCTCAGTAGCCCTCTTAGGAGAATGAAATTGATGGGGTGCAACCCTGGCCAACAGCACCACAAGAGCCTCCGAAGCCCCGGTGGATAGAAGAAATGTGGTTGTCCAACGTAAGAATGGGCAGTCGAATAATGAAGCTACTGAAGAAACTCCCAATGAGATTCACTATATGGGAGATTTTATCTCTGAGTGAAGAGGCACGGCAAGCAATGATTGAAGCCTTGCAGATGCCAGCTCAGTATGAAGCCTACTTGGCAGAACACCAGCCTGAGCCAGCAATCACCTTTACAGAAGATGACATGTTGATTCCAGGTGCTAACCATAATAGACCACTATACATGAGGGGGCAGCTCAATTGCCAACCGCTAAATCGAATCCTGGTGGACCCAGGGGCTGCAGTCAACATTCTTCCTTATTGCATCTACCAGAAGTATTATTTTGATATCCACCTCACCAAAGTAAGGGACATGAGAATTGTAGGCTTCAACCAGAAGTTTGAAGTTCCGCTTGGGGTAGCAGAGTTCAACCTTACACTAGATATCTATTTTCCTAATAAAAGAAAAGACACATGGTAGGCCCATTTATTAACTCATCTGGTCCATTAACACAAAACTCTTAGATATAGTTAATATAGCTTGATAGCTGCTGCGTCGCTTGGTGATCCAATCAAATTTAACCTTGAACCTTGAATCGCGAACTGACGATCCCGTCAAATTCACCCTCGAGCCATGAATCTCGAACCGACGATTCCATCAATTATGTATAGCATGGCGATGTCAGTTGTGGAGGGAGTGGGCATGCCCCCTATCTCTTCAGCCGGGGCATCCTCGGATGATGTGGAGGGTTCGCCACTCGTGCCCCCGGTGGTGACAACATTGGCTACCAAGGACATTGAAGGTTCTTCGGAGGAAGTCTCTTCGACGCCTGCCTGCGTCGCTTCACTCGCCGCTCTTCCTCTCCTGGTGAGGGGACTGGGCCTGGCAGTGAGCCTGGCCACTTCTTCGGGGTCGGTAGGTAGAGCCCCGTACCGACTAGAGATTCCTACCATGTTGCAGGTGAAAACTCTCCAGTTCTTGTTTCTTTTCGCCATCCTCCTTGACGGCTGATTTGGGAATACCAGTCTGTCGAAGACCGACCATCGAGGCGGCGCTTCCTCCCGCACACGGGACTAGCGTCGGTCCTCTGACTGGTTCCTTGATTCTGCGCTAGGCGCAGGTTGGATTTCTTCTTCTTCTCGAAAGGCGGAGGCCACTGCCCCCAGTAGTCTCTGACAACCCATAGGGGTGCTACCGGGCCCTAGAGGTAGTTTTTCATGACTTGCTCGATCCCTTCCCACTCTTGGTCGGGGAGAGCGACCGGTGGTTGCTTGTCGGGGGTGACAGCAGGATGGGTGTAAGTTGCGAACACCGGGCATGTAGCATGGTGACGACGCCTGTAACGTTGGCAGCGGGCATTTTCGGGCAGCGCTAGTGCAGCGACTACTGGTTGGTGGGTCGTGGCCATCGCCTCGGCCCTTTCATCTCTTCAGCCCTTTCTGTGGCGGGTGTAGCTGGGTCCCGCCTGGGTAGGTGTAGTGGGTTGGGCTTCCCTGGGGACCCAAACTTGCTTCAGTTTTGTCGGCTTGTGAGTCGGTATGTCTTTCGATGCTACAGTCGGGATGGCGGGCGCCATCTTTTCCTTCATCTTTTCCAGCCCCTGGAAGGAGGTGCAGACTGGAATGGACAGCACGACGTGGTCCGGGATCACTTCGGACCTCTGTCCATTCAGATGGACTCGGATGGTCCCGACAGTCATAGACTTGCCAGAGCTGGAGATTTGGCACCCCGTGGCAGCGCCGGTGTTGTTCCTTCGGAGCCTCCTCCGATGGGATGCCGACCCCTAGTGCGATGGACCGACAGTCTGGTGCACATGGTGCACGTTGTAGCCTAATGTCCATGCTGGAACGCTATTGTTGTTCTCGGTCATAGCTCGACTGGTAGCAACTTCAGTGGCTCTCGGGGTGGGAGCGTTGGGCTCGGACTCGTCGGACGCCTCCACGTCTAGGATGTTAACGAAGGCTACCCCTAGGAAGTTGGGAAAGCCCACGACCGGAGGGAAGCTCCTGAAGCAGAGTGGGACGGCGAGATAGCCCTCTCGGATGTGGCTCTCCACGACTTGTGGGCCAAAGGAGACCGCCATTCTTGAGGTGGAAATGTGATTTTCTTGCATTTGCAAAGATGAAACAATTAGCATTACAAGAAGGGGGCCGTAAGGTCCCTGATTTCGGCAAAGAGATGAAGGGTGGATTGGTCCCACCGGGCGTGCCAGACTTGTGGACGCACTTAAATTTTTGTTCGGAATGTTCTGTTCGTTTGTTAGAGTGGTTTGTTGAGACGAGTCTGCAACCCCCATGGGCACCTCGCACTTCTGGTTAAAGCCAGCAATCTTGACGTTCTTCACTTCGACCAGGTGCACGTTGAAATAGTATTTCAGGTACACCCGGTAGGGGAGTATGTTGACTGCTGCTCCTAGGTCAATCAGGACCCTGTTGGTAGGCTGTCCATTCAGCTACCCCTTCATGTAAAGCGGCCTGTTATGACTGCAAGTGGGCAAGAGCATGTCATCTTCTGTGAAGGCCACGGCCACCTCCGGGGGCATCTCTGCCAAACAAGCTTCAAGGTGAGCTGGCGTCTGGACTGCGGCAATGATGGCTTGCCGTGTTTCTTCATCTAGGGATAGCATCTCCGAGACTATAAATTGGGTCAGGATTTTCTTGAGATGTCTGACTATTCGGTCGGCAGCCCGAACCTTGAGCAATTTCATTTCTTTGATGTTGCCGCGTCTGCCCCCACCCTGGGCCTGGGGCACTGGGTCAGAAAGTGACTCCTCCGCTGGATCCGGAACAGCTGCCTGAGCCTGCGGAGGCTGTTGGGTCTCCTCCTTTTCCTTCATGAATTCAGCAAGGTTAGGGATGCCGTCAAACTCTTCTGCCGGTTGGGGTGGGACCACTGCCAGTAGAGCCAGAGGATTACTTATAGGCAGAGTCGGGAGGCTTCCGGCTCTCTTAGTTGGCCATGGTCCTTGCGGGCGCACCTACTTTTCTGTGTGGGCCCGAAGGAACTCAGCGAAAGAGGGAGCGCTTTGGCTCTTCGGCTTCTCGGGATAAAGACACAACGGTGGGGGGATCTCCGTACCCCGAACCCTAGGTTCGGGGACTTGGTACAGCTGCTCGCCCCTTAGCATGGTGTTGCGGCTGTCTTGAGGAGGGCTTCCCCATTTCTTCCCTGATCGGGTGGCATGCTGAGAGGTGGATGCTTTGGCCTGGTTTGCTTCCAATGGGTTACAGGATGCCCGTTCGGGGACTTGGTACGACTGCTCGCCCCTTAGCATGGTGTTGCGGCTATCATGAGGAGGGCATCCCCATTTCTTCCCCGATCGGGTGGCATGCTGAGAGGTGGATGCTTCGGCCTGGTTCGCTTCCGGCAGGTCACAGGATGCCCCTTCTTCTTCTTCCTCCAGAGAGAGGGCAGTGTCGAACAGCGCCAAGAGGATGTTGCAGGCAGCGACGACCTCTTTTTTCTTCTTACCTCTAGATCTTCTCTTTTTATTTTTCTTTTCTACAACAGCCAGTAGCTGCTCTCGAGGGAATTCACCCCACAAGGGAGGCCCTTGCTCTACCTGGGCTTCTACTTCAGGGGTCAGCTCAAGGGATTCGAACTCCTCCCAGGGGACATATTCTTTCAACTCAACAGGCTGGCTCTCGGGCTGTTCACAATCTTCAAGCCCATCAATGATGGCCTGAAGTCTCTCGACTGTCGGACTGACTTCTTTGTTGATCCGCACCGGGATATGTTCTTTCTTGTTAAAGGTAGGCCACCTCATGACCAGCCGAGGGGCCGTATCATGCCAGACAGGGTTCACCGGTGGCAGTGCTGGCTGGGGAATGACACCCCTAACATGAACTGTTGGGGCGGGTTAAGGAGCCGATCTTCTTCTGTTCTTCTTAGGTGCAGCCTGTCACCCACCTTGATCTTGAAATGGCGTTGTAGCGAAGGCCTCATACGTGGTGCGGGTGCTGGCCTCTGCCCACTCTTCAGGCAATTCTTGATATAGGGATATCATGTCGGCGCTGGAAGTCATATTGGGAATTTCATGTGGCTACGGAGGATCCACCTTGTGCTCTCCCATATCTAGTTCTCCCTTCTTTATTAAGGACTCAATGACGTCCTTGAAGACGTCTTCCTCTCTCTTCCTCACACACACTCTCTCCTCCTCTCCCAATCTCTCTCGGTTTCAGTCCAAACGAGGCCCGATCGAGACGTGAGAGGTACCATTGGGACGGGCTCGATGCGTAGGTCGAGATGATGCCCTTCTTTCTTCGGTTCGGGGAGCGTGGAGACGAGACGGGTCGAGAGGAGTCGCGACGCCCCGTCATTCGATCTGCACCGTTTTACGGGCTTCGTCGCGATCGAAGTAGGGGAATGAGTTCCTCGTCTCGCAAGGAGCGTTTTGACGCCTCATGCGTCGCCGATGGCGGGCGTTTTTATCGTTTTTCGTGTAAAACCCTATTTGGGGGATTTGGGGACTAATTTTGAGATTTTTCTTCTCCTCACTCGGTTTTAGTCCAGACGGTCGCTGATCGAGGCGCGGGAGGCACCGTTGAGAAGGTCGTGTCGCGAGGATCGCGTGGACGTCCTTCTTCCCTCGATCCGCGGAGCGTGGAGGCACGTGAAGTTGGAAGGTTGTCGTGGCCCTCGTCGTCCGCTCGGCATCGGATGGGCTTCCTCGTCATGTCAGAGGTGAGGGGATAGACTCTCTTCCTCGCTAGAAACCCGTCGGTACCACATGCGCCATGGTCCGACACCAGTTGCATCGTTTTCTGTGCATTGTTCCATGTTAGCATAATTTAGTCGTTAAATTATGAAATTGCGTCCATGGACATCGTCTTTACATTTTTGTTGATGTAAATGGATGTATGGATGCATGCTTGAGCAAGTTAGTTTATTTTCGCGTGTCCCCCGTCGATTTTGGTTGACCGGGAGGGAGTTCGATATTGAACTCGTCCAACCCATAACCCAGTCGACATAACGCGCCAAGACCAGTGCGTTAGAGTCCTTTAACGCGCCTAAAGTGGTGCGTTATGCTATGCATTAAAACTGTGGATTTTCTATTAATTCTTAGCGTTCGGGTGACTTTAACGGGCTTAGATTCATGTGTTATATCCTCATAACGCACCAGCCTTTGTGCGTTATGTTTCTGTGATTTCTAATTGAAGAGCGGGTGGGTATAACGGGCCATGGGAGGCACGTTATACTCAGCATAATGTCCCATGCTTGGCGCGTTATGTCTCTGTGGTTTCTGATTTCAATTTGGGTGAGTATAACAGGCCACGGGAGGCGAGTTATACTCAATATAACTCCCCATGCTTGGCATGTTATGCCCTGCGTTTCTAGTTACATTGCGTTGTTCAGTTAGTATAACGGGCCACGGGAGACGCGTTATACTGAACATAACGTCCCATGCTTGGCGCGTTATGATTTGTGTTCTTGGTTTCTCGCCATTGTTCAGGTGAGTATAATGCACAAGGGTAGGTGCGTTATGCTGAACATAACACCCCAGTGGTGGTGCGTTATGGTCCGCATGTCTGTATACTTATGTTCACCTAGGTGTTCGGGTGAGTTTGACGGATGGAGGTAGGTGCATTATGCGCCACATAACGCCCCTGTCCTAATTCGTTATGTCAGGTAACGGTCCCAGCTTGGTCCGTTATACCTTCTGACATTATGTTTAGTTCCTAATGCATTCACTAGTGCATATTTGCCATGTTTAAGTTATTTTATAAAGCTATGGCATTATTTTTGACCCCGATAGAGTAGCCTTCTCTTTCCTTGTGATGGAGCCACTAGTCGTAGCCCACCGACCTGAGTGTCGGCCCACCTGGGAAAGGTGGAGGGGTGTTTCCCGTTGACGGTTCTTAAGCTAGTTACCATAGGCCCCTACTTATACCGTTGCGTCCTACGGGAGGAGAAAACTAGCTAGAGGCCTGACTCTAGGCAGGAGTCAGTGTGTGCACACGTGGTAAGTTGAGTCAGAGATGTAATATTCACATTTGATTATTAATAAGATTTATATTTTTGTCAATATTGTCTAGCCGCGTGCTTATGTCTTATGATTGCTCTGATTATTCATGACTGTTCGCTGCCACGTTCCGAGCAATGCATTCCGCTGCTATCAGTTCGGGGCGTGACAACGGGACCTCGAGCGATGAAGAGCCTTGAGAGGGAGAGACAGGGGAGACTACTCCGTCAGCTTCCTACGGGAGCGACGTTATAGCTTTTAGTCCTACGAGGCTCAAGACAAGCCTTATCATTGCTCCGAGTCTTTCTTTAGAAGAAGGCGAGGTCGTCTCTGGGCTGACCCGCTCATCGATGGAGCTCCCTGTGACGGCCGAGGTGGGTCTCATGTCGATTGAGGTGAGTCATCGTACTTTGTTCAATCTCCTTGTTACTATTTTTGCATTTCGCGAGGTGGGTTCTGACATCGTCTCCCTTTCGTGTAGGATCCCGTCATTCCCACAGGGCCGACCCCGTCACTGGAGGGTGCAATACCCTCCCCTCCCGACTTCGCAACTAGAGTCCTTCTTGTTCTCACCCGGTGACGGGGTGACGCTCGTCTGGAGGCCGCTCGCGCTACGATTCCCAAGCAGGTATCTTCAAACGGGGGGCCTTGGTCAGCCGGTGAAGATTCCTGGGCTCGAGCAGATTATGGAGCAGCTACAACCTTCGCCCTTAGCCCTTGAACAAAGGCCGGTTGAAGATGTTGCTGATGGCGGGGCAGCTCCCTCGGAAGCTACAGAGGCGGTCGCCAAAATAGTCAACAGTCTGGCAATCACCACCGGTGCAGAGCTTGAAGAGGTTATCCATGAAGAAGGGCATGAAGAACGTTCCCCTGCTGCACAAGAGCCAATTCCAGCACCCGTGGAGGTTTCCAGCCTCGCGGTTGAAGTTAGAGATGAGTCAGCGGCTATTGTTCCAGCCCTCCTTCCACCTTTAGAGGGGAGTGGAGGGGGATCCGTATCAACTTCCTGGGAAATAGTAGTGGCTCCAAGCTCTTCAGTGATGCTGTCGTCCTCCTCATCGGAACCTTCCGACGCGCTTTGGGCCGATATCGACAGCAAAGTACAATTTCACCTTCCCAAAGTAGCACCTCTGGGGATGTAGTCTTCAGATGAGATGGTATGGCGTTATCTTGACGTACTGTGACAGAACGTACTGGCCCACCCCAGCCTAACCTATATGCAGCTACGGGCGATAGCCGAGCACATCTGCACTGTACTTTAGAGCTTTGGCTGTCCCCTAGAGGAATGGACGCAGCGGGTGATTTTGCTGCTAAAATTTGTGAATCGACGTGAGTACCTTGATCACATCGTGGCTGACCAGATGACAGCCTTGAAACTTCAATGTGCCGAGTGCCAGGCTGCCCTTCGGTCATCTGAAGAAGTGGAGCAGTGTAAAAAAGATGATGCTGAGAGTGCTGTTGGCCTTATTGATTCTTTACAGAAAAGGGTGGCAGACCTTCAAGCTGAACTGGCCCGCATTCAAGGCGAGTTGGGGCAAGCCAAACAGTTCTGAGCGTTGAGCTTGGACGAAGCTGCATCGGCAGCGGGGGAAGCTGCGTCTTACCAAGATGAGTTGGTGAGACTTGAAGATGAGGAGTCTCACCTGCAGGAGCTAGTTCGCTTCCCATCCTTGGGGCTGCTCGAGTTTGAAGATATCTTTCGTCGCCCTTTGCAGAAGATATAATTGCGCACTTATTTATGCAATGGCATAAATACAAACTAAAAGACATAAAGGTAAATAAAAATATTAATGTCCAGAGTCGATTCCTATCAACTCTCCCCGAGTGAGAAGAACTCGACCCCGTCGAGTAAGAGGGGCGTGCTATCGCTTCAGTAGAATCCAATGTCATCGGACGCGGGCCATTCCCTCCATCGAACCAGAGAGCGTCGGTACACCCCATCCCAGATAATCAGTACCTGCTCACCCATTATATGCTCTATCTGCTCACGCTGCTGGGGTAACAAGGTTAGAAGTGGACGCTCGGGGTGGTGTCACTCACAAGGGATGGAGACGGCTCAACGACTCACTGGGATTCACCACTGGCTCCCATAGGTGACTAGACCCGATACACTGAGGAGGAGCTGAACCCATGATCCACTAGCAGGCTTACAACGTGTGCATATGGTCTGACTTGCCTCATACTCGAAGGAGACGGGTACTTGAGCTTGCATGAACCAACTCGACTCGACACGTACGGACTTACTATGCAATCGATGACACTCGACAAAGACCGACTAAAGAACAAGACAAAGACACACACACGACTCTAAACAAACCTACGGCTAGTCTGACCCAGATATATGCAATGGTGGACCTGGTGGACCTGGACACCCGAACGTGTGCCATGCATACACAAGACTCACCCAAATATTGGTTGCGTCATGGAATCCTAGGCATCCTACTATGAAACACTCATGCACCGAGGGCTGTTTGGACTTGGGAGGTTTGAGAAGGTTGGGTGTCTTGGGTGGGCCAGGGGAGCCAAATCCACCTTCTTCACTACCCCTATATGTGTGTGACCTGGGCCAACGTCTGGTCTTAGGGGGCATAGATGGGTCGGCCCGAGTGGGAGGGGTGTGATAGGGGACTCTCCTGACAATGTGGACTAGGGGTTGTGGGTAAAAAGGTCCACTAAGGAAGGGATTGAAGGGATCAAAGAATGTGTGACCCATCGATATAGATTCCCTAATCTCAAGGAAGGGATCGAAGGGATCAAAGAATATGTGACCGCTCAATATGGATTCCCTCATCTCATGGTCCCATGCGTGGAATTCTAGAAGGTGTTGATGGTCACCTTCATGAGTTGTAGTAGGTGGGACGATGGTCATAGGTATGAGGTATGGTTCCTCCCTCGGGATAAGTGGAATAAAGTTTGGCTCGGTCGGCATGGGGAGGAACAAAAGGACCTCCGTGGTGACATGGCCCACAGTGTACAAGGAGGTAATGGACCCCAACGCGGGATGCGTGAAGATATGACTCGTGGGCTGGTCGAATCTTGGGGCCTACATACACATCAACTGCATTTGCCAATCTAGTCCCTTAATAAGGTCATCCAATGTATCAACATAGTTACTAGACCAAAAAGTCGTGTGGAATGAGTTAACGGGTACTAATGGTAGTGCGTGATCCATGGATGGGTAGCACATGTCCTAGGGACCAAGCCTGTTGCATCCCTATGATTTTGATGATGTCATACACTATAAGTCAAACATTATATATTCACATAATAATGTGCCTTGGAGTGTGTGCATGGCATTTCATCAAATAGATTGCTGCATACCAAGGTTAATGCCTGTTTCCAGCTAGTGCAAATCAAGCTTGGTGCATACTTCGCAAATATGCATTTCACAGTCGGTGCTAATTGCACTTTGCATATAAAGTCCGTGCAGGTCCTTTTTCTTCGGTATACAGAGTCTGTGCACATTCTTGTTATACGGCGTATAAGGTCTGTGCATATCTAAGGTTCATGCACATAGACCATCTAGCATAAGTAAGGTCTGTGCATTTGTCTTGCAAGGTCCATGAATTTTACTTGATTGCATGTAGAAGGTTCGTTCAGAGTTTTACTTCATATACAATGTCTGTGCAAATTTTGTCATGTTCAAATATGGTCTGTGCACATTTACATGTCAGTTGTCATAAGGTCCATGCACCTCACCACTCAAAGTCAGTGCATATGGCCTATCAGAGCCGTGCAAGGTCGGTACAAGTCTTGCGTTGTGCACGATAACGTCCGTGCATGTCTCTATAGCAAGTCAGCGTAATACCGTATGAAGTCGGTGGTTGCCTGTCACAAGGTCCGTGAATTTCTTGTTCACATGCACGTAAAGTCTGTGCAAAACATAGTCAGTGCATGCCTACTTAATAGCACATGAAGGATGGTGCACGGTCTACCATATCCTATAAGGTCTGAGCATGTTTTTATCCAAACACTTTGCATTGACTAGCCCACTAGGTCCGTGCAACATTCTAGTCCGTGTACATCTGCTTTCATGCACATAAGGTCTGTGCACTTTGTAGCCACAAGACTTCATAGTCTGTGCAACAAAAGGTCTAAGCACTCTATTATTAGCGCATCTTAAGGTCCGTGCAATACTCGATTTCAAAGGAACAAGGTCCGTGCAATATTCGTTTCAAGGGAACAAGGTCAGTGCACATCTGGTTTATGTAAGCCTAAGGTCTGTGCAATGTCTGCTCTTACACATGGTGAATTCCAGTTTGCTGTGAGTGACCCTAAACGGTACTCTATCCTTCTTTTACAGGGAACAATCTGGTTCGCAGAGAGGCACGTGACCTCTGAAATGGCAGAAGGGTGGCTCGTGGATTTGGTTTAAATTTTAAGGATGAAATTTGTTTAAGGGGGGAGGGCTGTAATGTCCCGAGTTTTTCAGACATTTTGCGGATCAAGATCCGTGAGTTTCAGATCACTTTTGGGGGTCCCAGAGCGCGTTTTGAGATTCACGCGTGTTTTTCCCTGGTAGACATGTAGAACCTAGCAAACCGTTGCGTTCTCCTACTCCGAGGTGGTAACAGTGCGACGTGCGTGTTTCGAGGATCGAGAAAATAATTTTTCCTAATTTTTCATATTTTTGTAATTTTTTAGATTTTTTATAAATACCCCCCTCCTTTTCCTTTTCCTTTTCCTTTTTCTTTTCTTCTTCTTCTTCTTCTTTCTTCTTCCCGTTGGAGAACCCCCTCCCCAACCGTGGCTTCCTCCCCATGCGTGGCCCGCGACGCCCCCTTCTTCCTCCAGCTGCAGATGCTAGATCGACGGTGGCGGTGTGGTGATCGTGGCGGTGGCATTCTCGCGATGCAGGGCATGGAGATCGTGGGTTTAAAAGCGTGATTTCAAGATTGGTGGTGACTCGGTGGCTTTTGGACATCATTGAGGCAGGGGGACGGATCCCTACACTCTTTACCACTTTTCTCATGATTTGTAGGCCGTGGGGAGGTCGAGAGGGGTGTTTTTTAGCCGGGAGGGTCAAAATCCATGTTTTGGAGTTGAGCGTTGGATCTCCCGTTCTGTGGGATTTTTGACCGATCCAAGGGTGTAGATGCATGCTAGAAGGGTTGGGGATAAATTCTCCTTTGTTTCCCCATCATCGGGCGGTGATTGGGGCGTGGATCAGAGTTTTTGATGTTTCTCATCGGTTTCGCACTCGGGTGAGCCTTGCGGCCCTTCTAGGGACCGCTAGGCTCCCTTGGCGGTCCTCAGGAGACCGCTAAGCAACCCTGTAGTGTCGACAGGCCATAGTAGTCTATCTAGGACCGCTAGGCTCAAGGTGGTGGTCACACGATAGACCGCTACCCTTGGATTAGCAGTCGGCTCATGACCGTTTCTCCCGTTTGATCGTTGCGCCCTCGGGGTGCATGTTTCTGACCATTGGGAGCCACGTGCTAGGTAACGGTCAGGGTACGATCGTTTCTTATTGCCTTGCGGTCCAGTGAGGACCATTTGGCTGGGTTAGCGGTCTGACTGTAGACCACTAGGCTCTTCTGTGGCTCATTTCCTTGCGGTCATGGCCTGACCATTTGGCTGAGCCTTGCAGTTTTGGAGAGGACCGCTAGGCCCGCCTTGCGGTCCAGAGAGGGCCGCTAGGCTGAGGGGCTGTCCTGAGTGGACCGTCGCTCCGTTTCCTTTCGACTGGTGATTTTCGTGAGTCGAGTTTCACCTCCAGTGACATGTCCACTTGTCGTAACTTTTTTGTGCACGCGGGTGCAGACCCACTTGGGAGTGGTGGAGAGCGTGACCCGAGTGAGACAGTTGTTAAGTTGGTTACCGTAGGGCCCCCACGCGTAGCCGAGTCCAGGCTTCGGGGGAAGAACCAGCTAGAGGGCCTGACCTAGGGCACATGGTCTGTGTGTGCACACGTGGTTGGGGGTGTTAGACCCGCACTGACAAGTGCGACCCCAACCAGTCCTTGTTTGTGGTAATTATTGTGTGTCTCAGTTTCCACCTGGGACAAGTAGGGAGACACTTGGGCGTGGTGTAAGACATCAGGGGACGCATCCGATCTTGCTTCTAGTGGGTAGAGCTCCTGTCCCCTGGCAGGTGTGGACTTGTGTTTTGTCAGACCGAGGTTGGTTTGTACTCTACTGCTAGTTGTAGAGGGCTTTTCTGTTTATTTATTATTGCTTGTTGAATCTACCGTATTCTTGTTAGGTAGGGGCATGATGTTGACAGCTGCACCGGCATCCACCAGGATCTGATTTACTTTATGCTCGTTGATTTTTCCCTTGATGTAAAGAGGGTGATTGAGACATGGAGGGGAGAACAACAAGTCTTTTTCCATGAAGGTGACAGCAGCGGCGAAGGTTTCATATGTGGCGGCCTTCATTTCTGTCGCATGTGGCTCATAAACTTCTGGCTCTTGGAGTATCTTAATAAGAGTTTCCCTCAACTCTTTACTACAAGTAATGGCTTCCCAGATTGTAATATTGGCGGGGAAGCGTTTCATCTGGTGGAAGACCTTCCGATCAGCTCGAGCTCAAGCATCCTCTAGTGATGGTAGTATGTCAGGCTGAGTTTTCTGCGGGCTGCCACGCTGCTCCTCATCGAGGGGTTGCACCGCTTTGCCTTTGCCACTA
Organism: Amorphophallus titanum; assembly: GCA_024336825.1. Classification (NCBI taxonomy): domain Eukaryota; kingdom Viridiplantae; phylum Streptophyta; class Magnoliopsida; order Alismatales; family Araceae; genus Amorphophallus; species Amorphophallus titanum. The sequence goes on from JANBPO010002302.1 coordinate 18,317,403, forward strand.
GGTCGGGCTGACCATGGTCGCTTGTGGACTCCTGAAATAGGGGCTCCAATCATGGCTCTTCTGAAGGTGGTTGGAGGGTCGGTCCGTCCTTACCGGATGGCCCCGCCTATTCACCAGGAGAAGTCAAAGCTAGCTCAATAACTGGGGTGCTGGAAACAATCTCCTCTAAGCCAGTAGGATCAAAGATGCTGGGCCCACCCTAAACTTCCACCGATGGGATAGGGGTGGGTTGTTCTCTTCGAAAGAGGATGATTCGCTCGGGGTCAAAGGTAGGCGGGAGGAGAGCTGACCCAGGGAGCCTCCTACGACCCCTTTCGCATCCACAGCCTTGACCCCGACCATGGCCTATGTGTTCTGGAATCGGCTGTAGCCCCAACGGGGCGATGGTCCTTTGTCTGGTTCGGGAGGCCACTGGCTCGCCTCATCGGGAGGCGTTAATATTGTCTGGGGGTGGGATGGCCACCATGTTGTAGGTGTAGCCGCAAAGCATTTCTTCCAACTACTCCACCATGATCTCTTTGTCCTTATAAAGCAAGGAGAGCTCTTATGGGATGAGAAGCGTTTCATCGTTCTTGACTTTTTGGATCATCTCATGGACCCAGTTTTTGAGGCGAGCTCGTTTCTGCATTTCTTCTCATGGGATGTAGCTATCGAGTGGGATAGGACTGGTGGGACGAGGAGGAATGTATTCCTCCAGGCTGTTGATGAGCCATTGTAGCCTCTGGAGATGTGTTAGCTCTGCCGAGGATTGTAAAGTGGCTGCCTGCTTGGCTTGCTTCTTGAGTCGCCTCTTGAGGTTCTTCCTCCTATTCCTCTCTTGTTTCTTGGTGGTGGCCGCCTCCAGGGGAGTGGGCGGAGGAGGTGCTGGAGCTGATAAATCCCCATGGGGATATCTCCGAATTGATGTCTTGGCAGGGTGAGGTCGACTGCCTTTCTTTGCTCGGATCACAATCCAGGCACCTTCCGCTTGTTGTATCTGGAAGGTGGCGTTGATCGCCTACCCGATGACCTCGGGTGGTAGCTCCTAGTAGGCTAAAATGCTGGGATTGGCGTCTGAAGACGTGGACGCAGTTTGATGCCTTAGCCGCAGTGGCGATAGGGTTCTACAAGAGGCTGGTAGACTGGTGCTGGCATCCAAAGACGTGTGCGTAGTTTGATGCCTTTGCCGCGGTGGTGATAGGGGTCTTCAAGAGACTGGTAGACTGGTGCTGGCGTCCGAAGACGTGTGCGCGATTTGATGCCTTAGTCGCGGTGGCAAGGGAGGTATCTCCCGCTGAGCTGCTGTACTAGGGCCCGCATCTGAAGACGTATGCGCGATTTGATGCCTTACCCACAGTGGATGGACCTTTTGTTGAGAAGCTGATGGGAATCAACACCGGGCACTAACTTTTATTTTTTTATATTTGTGTCCTTTAGTGTGTCTATGTGAGATAGAGAGAGAATGAGACAAACTGTCGTCAGAGCGAGGCGAGGCGTCCTGGGGGCGCCTCACCTTTGAGGCGCTCCTAGGCGAGCGCCTAGGCGCGCCTTTGACTACCTAGGTTTCCCTAGGAACCTACAAGAAACTTCATGCTGAAAGCATGGGACCATTCAAAATTTTGCAAAAGGTCAGGGGAAATGCCTATGTTGTGGATATCCCTCATGTCTGTGGAATTCATTCAACATTCAACTTTGAGGGCTTAGTAGAGTACAAGGGACCACCCCAAATTCCCACAGATCCCTTCATCGACTCAGATCCCAACGCACTCTAGGCCTTTACCCATGATTCTCAGTCAAATGTACTAGAGCATACTCCCGTTGTTCCCACCCCACCCTTGCCACCTCCACCCCAAATGTCACAAGCACACAAGGAGCAAATCGGCCATATTGTGGATAAGTTGATTGTATCTACCAGGGATGGCGGAGTTTAGCGTTGCTTGGTTCGGTGGGTAGGACGGCCAGAGATCGACGACACTTGGATCACGCGAGAGGAGCTACATCGTCTTGACCCGGATTTACTGGAGTGATATCAGAGTCGACGTGATCCTAACTCCTCCCGCCCAGGGAGAGTTAGTGTGGACACGGGATTGCGAGTTTACCATCGCCACCGCAGCCATCCTAGCGCGACAGTGGCATCCTTGTGGTTATGATGGAGTCACCTCAGAGTTACAATTTATTTCTTCATCGTTATTTTGTCTTATATAGGCTCGGTTGTTTGTGGGCCTAGTCATCTGTTTTGAGTCTATTAGTAGATTGTTTATTTCTTTAAAGCCACTTTGATAACAGAATAAGAGAGAATAGGATGAGTTATTTTGCCTACTCACCCTTAACCGAGTTTGGTAGCTGGGTTAAGTTACTTGGGGTCAGTTAGGAATAAGGCCCTTATTCTAGGAATAACTCATTTTATCATTTCACATGGAATGAGTTATTCTCCGGCTAAGAATAAGTTATCAAACTCAAAAAGGACAAACCCAATGAATAACTCACTCTGACCCACTTCAGATAACTTATCCTAACCTGTTATCAAAGTAGCCCTTGAGGATTCTAGAATCATTCCAATGTTAATGGTGGCCAAGAACACAAACGGGTGCAAAATGAAATGTGAATGCCCTCTACTCTCCACGCGTTACTCAAACTCCAAGCATGCAACAGCTCTTAGCTTTGCCTATCACACAATTCAGGAACGCAGCTTGAAGTCATAATCTGATCAACATGTAACAAAGCATGCATTCATCTATTTCAACATTGAACAATACATGTGGCATCGCATTTTGCCGCAGATATAATGCAACAAACGAACTTGGAGAAAGCTGCTAAGCACATATTGACCCTAACTAACACAAATCACTACAGTTTTCGACCACCATCCAGAAAAACATAAATCACCAGAGAGTAGAGAGTAATGCCACAGGCAGACTACCTCCATCTAGTCAGCATAGTTGAGGAACTTAGCAGCGGTAGCCACGGCACCTCCTCTAATGGCGTCTTCGATTACCTTTTCTCCTTTGTGTTTAGAGACAACAGATATCAGGGCCCCAGTAATTGCACCTCCAAGCAACGCATTCTTCTGCAAAAGCGTGAACATTAGGGCATCGTTCAGATGATCATGCGCATATGCCTCTTTCATGAGAGGCCAACGCATACTCCCACGCATTGAAAGTAAAACTTAGAGGTACAATAAGTATTGCAACCCAACAAGGATGGTGGACAGTAATGACTAGAATTGATACAAGCGTCTGTACAGTATACTGACACAAAACCTTCTAATAAAGACAAAGGCGGCCGCGGGCGCCGCCCCCCGGACAGACAGCGAGACAGACAGAAAATACGAGAACGGAAAGAAGCGATCTGAAGCCACCAAAGGGGATCAGGGAGAGAACAGAAGCATAAAGGGAAGGGAGGCCTTGATCTTCTGCAGAGAGTTGCCTTGGGGAGCCCTTCTCCCATCTAGATTTCCAAAGCTATTCAGGTGCGGAGAGTAGCAAGAACAATCATCGATCTTGTAGGTGGGTTTCCACCAAAATACCCCACGGGGCTGTAGTTCCCCTCCCCATTTCTCCTTGAAATTTCTCTCATATCACTATTGTATATTATTTCTTGTGATTGGAATAAAAGAAGGGAGCCTGCACCCGGTTGGGTACATTGTCTCTTTACCCCTTGTTACTCCTCTTCGTTTGTTTACAAAAATTGAATGGACGATGCGTCTTGACTGGTTTCCCCGTCGTTGTTTTCCCATGCCTTTCGTTCTTTTCTTCTTATAGATTTAACGATGCTGAAGGAATTCTAGTGGTGATCAATCCTCTCAGTCAGGGCCAGGGGTTTACTATTTCCTTTCCTAAGTATGATCTCTGGTCGCTCAAATATGTGAGGAACATAGCGTATAACAAGCTCTGTTCAAAACAGGGTCATCGTAGGCCACTGTTTCAACGTGTTTCTGCGTTATGTGGCGGCACACGGCCAACCTTAGGGTCATTAAGGACCTTGTGGTTCTCTGAAGGGCGCTGTAGACAGAAGTTTCTCACACTGTTTTCTCATTTTTAGGCTGAGCCGGCAGCAACGGGGTTGATCTGCCGCATCAATCGCTTTACTCAACCAGCCACCACACATATATATATCGCCACCCCATCTGTTGCATGCATGCACATGTCTGTGCATAAATAATCTTTCAGATCTCATAAAACTCACCGGCCCTTGCTCATTCTGGCCCCCGTTTGATTCACAAACTTCCATCCACTTTGTGTTTTCATTTTGATCTGGCGGTCAAGGGTTGATCCGGCTGCCGCACCACTCCTTTCTCACGTTTTGCCTTGCTGCCCCATAAGGCCCCTTGGCCATGGCTGCTCGCGCGCCGGATAGCCCAGCCTTTGCATGGCTGCTGGACGGTTCCTTCTTGCACGCCGGACGAGCCCTGTTCGCCCACAGGTCGCTCCCTATCACACCTCTGACCCAGTCGCTAGCCGCCGTGTGGCCCCGTTCAGCCGACGTCTCACTCTCACAGCCTATTCCCCCTATCGGCCGTCTCTCTCTCACATACCGTTCCCACCAAGCCGCCGAGTGGCACCCCCTCGCCACCAGATCAAACCCCCTAGCCGCCGGATCCTACTCCCAGCTGCCAGATCAAGCCAGCACGGGTCGCCGACTCACGCCACTCCCCCCGCGTGAGGCCATCGGGTGCGCCCGCTCTCATGGCCGCCGGATGCCTCCTCCTCTCCTCTTGGCCACCGGATCCATCTCTCCCAACTTGGCCGCCGTTTCGCCATACCCAGCCATGCCCAGGCCGTCGGTTCGCACTGTGTTGCACCTGTGCTTATACCATTAGCCCACTTAATTATGTACATATACGTGAGTTGCTTGCATGCACAAACCAGCCTCCGGCTCATACAGTTAACCATGTATGCATAGGAATAAATATGTTGGGGTGCATAAATCAGCCATTAAATTGTCCGGCCATGCCTAGCCCCATGGGAGGTGGAGGAGCTACGTTAACGGGGTCTATACCCCCACATTATATTTCATTTCCCGAGTTTTTTCAACTACCCCACGGAATGACGGGGATCTTCCGTTTACTATGGCATGCTCTCCGATGACTTTATTGAGAAAATAATGAATAAATCATCTACCAAGGATGACCGTACCAGTTTTGGCCAGGACCGAAACCGAAACGTATCGATTTTGATTTCAGTTTCGGCCGAAACCGGTTGAAACCATTCAACACGTCCTGTTTCGGCCGAAACCGTCTGGTTTCGGATCGAAACGGGTGGGTTTCGGGCAAAATCGATATATGTTTCTCCCAAAATCATTAAAAAAAAAATTTTTAGTTTCGGACCTGTTACAGTGAGCAGGTCTGAAATTATTTCGGTCCCGGCCGATACTGTCAACCCTGTCTGGGACCACGACCTGAACGCGGCCCTGGGGGACCGCGATCTTATTTTTCGCACCGCCACCAGTCAGCCGTTCGACACTTGGGAGCCCTAGGTTCGTGATTTTCCATGTTTAAACACTGTTGTAGTGTCGTTTCTCCTTCCTCAATCCTCCTATAAATGTCTCCCCATGCTATCTACGAAGAATAGAATGAAATAGAATCAATTTTAGCCATGGCTATGTGTTCTTCCTGTTCTTAGGATCCAGATGAGAAGCCCTTGTTCGAGCTGCGAAGGCTCGATCCGGAACGCGAAGCTCGACTGCATCGTCCCTGCGACGGGGATGGGTGTGAAGCCCCAGCCGATCTTCTCGAGCCTCCTCCGAGTTATCCTCCGCTGTTATCCCTCTCCGCAGTCGCCACCGCCATGTTCAACCTCAAATCCTAGTGCCACCACCGTTCTCTACCTTGGAGGCGGACTGGAGAAGCCCGGTTGCATCGTCCTTGTGATGAGGACTGGTGTGAAGCCCCGGGATCGACAGCTTCGACAAGCAAGAACCGGCGGATTGCAACGCTCAAGTGGACACCGTCCATCCTCCATCCATTCGCCCCATTCATTCATATGGCCCTCCGCCTCCACATACGCAATATCATTACATTCCACCACCCACATATACACCTCCACAACGGTGTCCACTTGAGTTTGATAGTGAAGAATCGGTGACTGAAGAATCCAATGCGGCACATGATGAAGCTCTGCAAGTACCCCTTCCGAGTTTTCTTCGTTTCCCACTGCCTCCACTACCACTAGATGAACCTCCTACTCAGGACGAAGCCACCGTCCCCAATCCAACCCCTATTTGTGAGACGCCTTGGTGTTATGATGATGGGTCGATACTCCAATCACCCACGCCAGCACATCATGAGTCTCCTTCTACCCCTAACACCACTCGCCCCATTCGACATTTCCTCCGTACCAAACCTTCCACTTTTACACCCCCTACTATGCCATCAATTATACCTCCACTAGCTATGCCATCAACCTCTACACCATCGATCCCCGCCAGACATTCCACTAAACCTCGATCCATTATGCCGTTAGCCTCCACTCCATCGGCTTCCACCAAACTCACCACCGAACCTTCCTCATTTAACCTCCCATTACCGCCACCTCGGCCCTCTGTTACACCTTTAACCTATAACCCAGATACCCCTACTCCACCACTTAACCCTTCACATTTACCCATAGCTAATCCTGAGCAGGATCCACCCCATTTTGCACTCGAGCCAAAGCCAACTGCTTCTGAGCAAAGGGAGAAGCTCGACGTGTTTGAACCTCTGTTTCCACTCACCCTTTCTCTAACACCTTCCATTACACCATCACCCATGGAGCCTTCCGCTTCACCTTCCTTTACCACTCAGAACGGGCGTCCTTCTACGAGTACATGTGCCAAAGATGATCAAGAGGTGGATAAGAAGTATTTGGCCATGGCTATGCTGTTCAAAATGGAAGACTTTATTTGTCGGATACCAATCTGCATTTTTATTCCGAGCATTGAATAGTCCAGGTCCTCGATGCTACTCGCCAGATTATATTGTATCATGAAAAAAGAAAACCTATAAGTCAATCATCATCCCCATAAAACTCAGTATTTGACGACCATTCCCATAAATCATCATCTGCACGTTGAGATTCTGAAACTCCAAACTGTAAATGTGTTGCAGTGGGTTGGGGTGCATGTGGATGCCTCTGCACATATCTAATCATGTTGACATATGATGGTGCATGTGCAGCACTGGATGGTAAATCAAACTCTACAAAGAATGCAATCACCACATTTACTAACTCTGCTGGAGGGTGCAACACTGTACAGGAAGAGGCCGCTACTATGGAAGAAGAGGCTACTACTGTGGAGGAAGAGGCTGCTGCTGTAGAGGAACAGGTTGCTACATGTCTAATAAACTGTGAACGAACATGGGAAGGAACATATGGACATGCAATACAATCTCTGCCAAGTCCCGTGAGATCCTCAGAAAATCTATGTATGTCGCTAACCATGTGCTCACAATACATTCAATGAATCCGTCGATCACCGGGCATCATGTATCCATGCTCCCAAGCGTGGTGGCGTCGGTCACGCGGCATCTACAAGGTATAGAAAATACGCAAAGGTAAGTTATAATACGAATGTGTAATTAAACTACAAAATAACATAATGATTCTATTTAAATACCATAATAACCCCAGTAAGACTACTACTGAGGGTCGTAATATGAAGATGCGGAACTGATATGCCCCCTGGCATATCTCCTTGCAATTGAATTTGATATGTGGCTATCAAATATGCTTGATACTGAGCCCATGACATGTATATTGAATACATATTACAGTATTGCATCATGTAATATGCATAATGTTGGGATCCTGAAACATACACAGGTGGGACAACATGAACATGTGCATGGTAACCATATCCTGTAGCAGGATGTGCAGATGGAGTTGGACGTGTAGGCACACTAGAATGATCACTGTCTGAAGCCATCAACTCCCCTCACATTCTTTGAAGCTCGTGCTCTAGAACTCCACGCTCACGTTCATCCACAATAAAATCCTCAAATATAGCACCTGTTCGACGTGTAGGGATGGGACAGACACTAGAGGAAACTGCTGAAGATGAGTCATAATCCTGTGTACTCAATCTTTCAACGTCCGACAACATACCCTAGTAGCTACCACTATCAACCGTAGAACCACCTACTCTCCCCCTAGCATTTAATGGCAATGGAGCACCATGATCAATACCATCTTGAGTAGCATGTGTGTATTTTGACTCTCCTGGGAAATGTGTCCACTGTGAATCTCCCCCAACATGTGTGAACTTTGACATACCACCCTTACCCCCAATAGTACCCTGTGTGCTACTAGATGAGTCATCACTAATTGTGCGCTCAGTATCAGATCCTGTAGTTATCTGTGTTTATGCATCAGGATCTACTAATGCTGGTTACTTTTTATTTTTTTAGTGTCAAATCCAAACCACCCCTTCTTTGGGAGGGGTTGAGATGGTGGTGGGTCCTTTGTAGTCTTTGATCTTGAAATTTCTTTCCCTTTCATCCTCTGCAAAGAGCTCTGAGATGCAGTTTGATATGTGCATGGGGTGGAGATGCATATGCGGTTCATGTGAAGGTATGGACAATTTTAGATCATCACAGGTCCGAAGATTGTTATGCCCATGCAATGCCTGCACTTGGTACTTATGGAGGACAATTATCCATAGTCTGTCATGCATATGCCAGGATGGAGCCTTTGTTTTTTTTTGTTTACTTTCTCTTCTTTTATTTTCTTCATATGATCTTCTTTATTTCTCTTGAGTTTAGAGGAAATGGTGAATTCAACTGGCACTCATCTTGGGGTTTCATCATTTTTGTTTTGGCTTCTGCACCGACCTTATGACCAAAGTAACCGTGAAGTGCTGACGTATGCAATTTGTTTGATGAAAAGCCTTGCTGCAGAATGAAGGTGAAGACATGATCTATGTAATGATCTGACATATAAAGATTCATAAAAATACACAATATTATAATGGTCAAGATAAGGTTACTAAAGTCAACTCTAGTCAACCTGGTTAGCTCCACTGTTGCCAATCAATCAAAACACATTCAGCACACACAGGAGACCCAACAACTCAGGGATGGGAGGTCGAGTCCAAGGATTAGACCCTTGCTAGTTAGGACGATAGACAAGGTTGAGTGGGGATCCCACCCTTAGATGTTGAATTTCCCATGACAATGGGCAAACTACGCGCCTTGGTGGGCACGGGTATCACTCACACTCACTCCCACGATGGCCACTCAATGTAGCTAGTCGGCTGGGGCCGGGTGCTCTCTTCCTCATTGACGGAGCTTAGAAATGATAATGAATTACAGAAGTAACCAGGAATAGGAGTAGGGGCTTACCTAGATGGCTTGAAAAAGTTGACTCTAGCTAGAGACGAGGCAAGCGGGGAAGCGTGGGAATGCTCCTGTACATTACGTCGGTGTTGCTTGACCTGAGATTTAAATAATTTACATCACTACATCTCTCACAGGAGGGTTGACCTCAGGATAGGGGAGAATCAAATACATCCAAACAATACCTCCGCGCAGGGAGTGGCTTTTAGCCAGCCAAGCAGGGAGGGGAGATCAGTGCGGGAGCTGGTTCTGCCCAGACTGCTCCTTGCGGGATAGCAAGCTGCTGTTGGGGGCGCCACGGGGTTATCTAAGTGGTGCTAGGGGTAGGGCTAGAGTCGAAGCGACCGTGGATGAGGCAGGAGAGTGCCTTAGAAGCCGCTGGTCATCTGGGAGCCGGTCCGGGTCGCTACAGGCTGGGCTTCACGAACCAGTCTGGTGCTGTACCATCTGGTACAGGCTGACAACAGTCCAATGTTGAAGGTGCCCCGAGCTTCTCCGAGCACTACTGGAGGTGACGTTGATGCCGAATGGACCAGGGATGGCGTAGGAGATTGCTATAGGAGCCTTGGGTTGTCTAGAGTAGGTCTGGGCCGCGGGAGTTCTAGTTGCACAGGCCGAACAATCTCTACATAGTTTGTCCCAGACTGGGAGTAGGTCAAAGGCGGAGCTGGTACGGGCTTCTCCAAACACTAACAAAGGTGGGGCTAGAGTAGAAATGATGGTTGACAAGTCCTCTCTGTGATGCCATAGGCGGGAACCCCGGATGAGGTCAGAGGTGATCACAATGAATAGAGAAGTGGCAAGGGCTCGAACCTGAGCACAGGGCAGATAGATTACGCGATCTGGGGAGAATGGCCGGTACGTGGTGCCCCGATGTCTAAATGGGTCCCTTCTTGTTGGTGCTGGTCAAGGACATGCTGAGGAACGTCTTGGTTGATAGGCACGCCCAGATACCTGGTGTAGAGGTCATGGAGTCCGCTGCAACATGTCTCTAGTCATCTGCTAGAGTCGATGTGCACAGTCGATCGAAAATCGATCTTCTGGGTAGCACCGATGTCGGATGAAGACGCTTTACCACAAGCTGCGAGGATGGGTCGAAGAGGTTTCCACCAGTGCTGAGTTGGATGCAAGGAACTGCTCAGGGGAGGTGGTGGCGACACTACAACATGGTGGACTACTTTGCTTCTACTGCAGACTGGGTAGCAGGAGAGATAAGGAGGGATAATGGAGGGATTAGAGGAAGGAAATGGTGGGAGAGGGAGATGGGGCCTTCCCAAGTGTGAGGGGGGTGGGGAAGGATATTTGGGTGAGGAGGGGGCTAGCTTGGATCTTCTGGTCTTGACTACCAGGTCATCTATGTAGCACTCGACCATATGGTAGAGCAGCTCATCAAATATTCTGGTCATCGCCCGCTGATAAGTTGCACTGGCGTCCTTCAGTCCTAACGGCATCCTCTTGTAGTGATAAATGTCCTTGGGAGTTCGGAAGGCAGTATGGACCCGGTCGTGATCCACGATCCATATTTGGTTGTAGCCGAACGACCCATCCATAAATGATAGGGTTTCGTGGCCGGTCGTGGCATCAATCATGACCTCCGTTATTGGCACGGGAAAGTCATCCTTGGGACAGGCTTTGTTCAGATCTCAGAAATCGACACATATCTGGATCTGCCCATTTTTCTTCTTCACGGGCACAATATTAGCCAGTCACGTTGTGTACTGATTTTCTTCGACAAAACCCACATCAATGAGTTTGTCCACTTCTTTGCATATCTGAGTGATGAGCTCCGGCCTCATGCGCCACGGTGGCTGCTTCACTGGTTCGGCTTCAGGGCTTATAGCTAGCTCATGCTGTGAAACTGCAGGGCTAAGTCTTGGCATTTTCTTGTAGGTCCAGGCGAAGAATCTCGGTATTCTTGTAGCAGTTGGACAAACAGCTTCTGTTCTTCAGCAGATAGCTGGGCACTGAGGAAAGTCGGCCTAGGGTCATCCTCATCTCCCGGGTTGACTTCTATCAGTTCATCGACTGTAGCTTGGCCTCCGTCTTCTATTTCCGGTGGCGCTGGCTACAGGTCAACAAAATTTGGAATATCATGTTCGAGCTCAAATACTTCGGTCTCTTCATTCTGTTTCACCCGGACTTCGTCGGGGATTTCCGATTCAGCTGATGGTGACTGCATAAATTGTTCTGTTGGTAGATATACCATAGCTGTGGTTTCAGGAGTTGAGCTAGCGACTTCGACCCCTGTAGATGTGCCTGTAGCCTCGAGGGGCTAGCGGCTATTCAGTGCCGAGTTGGAGCAACATTGCAGCTTGATGGCAAAAGATGATTATGTCTCCTTGCCTTCTTGTATCAACATATCTTCAGTAGAGGTGGCCTTTTCTTTTCTAGCAGTAGACGTATCCTGGTCAATTTTAGTAGAAACCTCTTTGATCGGCACGAGGGGTGTTGATGTGATCATCGAAGGAGTGTCATAAGAGGAGGACAACCTTGTTTCTTCGGTGTCTTTGGCTTCGACTACTGCTGGCCGTGTCAAATTTAGCCTGGAGAGACGTCTCTTCCAGATAGATCTGCTCCCAACACTGGCAAGAAGTTATGGCTTTTGATTCCAGGTCCACTGATTGAACCGCTTCAGTATGTTCAGCTTCTGCCGGGTATTCATCAAAGGTTGTCCCCGATGAGCGGTCTTCTGTTAGGTAGAAAGTGGAGATGGTGTCTACTTCATAACGCCCGCTATAATACTATTCTTCGAGGGTGAAGCCCAAACCTGGATGTTAAGAGACGCGCCTCAATTCTTTGTCTATGCTGGCAGGGTACCAGAGCCATTGGAATGCTTTTTTCTCCTTGCGAGGTTGGCTGGAGGGGATATGCTACTTTCGAAATATCTTCGCCATTCGGCTTGTAATGAAAGCCAACTCTTGAACAAGGATAGACGGATTCTGAATATCTTCAGGGAGATGACAGTCGTCGTCTTCCCGAGTGGGGTGCTCCTCAGCAGTATAGAACAAGCTGCTAGGGCCTTCGGATTGTATCACCTCCCATGCTTTGAAAGGCTTGACAGTGGCAGCATCGAGACTGAGTATTGGTAATAGGGGCATCTCTCACCCTTCATATTTTTCAAGACCCCGGTTGCTTGCCAGCATGGCTCCATTGTGTCCGTCATATTTTCTTGAATTCTCGCTCCTTGACCAACTTATCAAAAGCACGGGCTATGCAAGCTTGGTAGAGTTGGATGTTTTGTTGTGCCCGGAGGCATTTTCCTTCGAGCTCAGCGAGCCCCTCCAGTCTTTTTTCTATGTTTATTCATTCATCGTGAGCCAAGCCATGCTGAATAGTGACTCGCAATGACGGCACCTCCAACTCTATCGGCACCACTGCCACTGACCCGTACACCGGGGAGAATGGTGAGCAGCCGGTTGGGATTTTGTAGACTATTCAATATGCCCATAACACCTCATACATTTTCTCTTCCCAATCTTTCTTGCTGGAGCTGATGGTTTTTGCTAGCAAGGTGCAGAGGGTCTTGTTGAATGCCTCTGCAAGCCCGTTGGCTTGAGGATTGTAGGGGGATGGCTGTAGATGCCTAAATTTAGAGATCCTGTGGACTTTGTCTAGCCATCATAAAAGTTATACTTTCCCTTGGTTGATTGGAAGCGTGGAGTCTCATCCTTGTCTAAGTAGGCTCCACCTTGTCCCTTCGTGAATTTTTTGAGGTTCTATATACATTCTCTTCACTGATATCTAGAAAGGCACATAGTTGGCCACCCACACCTCAAGAAGGCTAGGGTGCTGGCCACCCTCACCCACTTGGAAGGTCACCTTGTTGGCCGCCCGCACCTCAAGGCGGCCAGACACCTGGCCGCCCAGCCATTCCGAAGCCACCAGAGACCTGACCGCCCACATCCCAAGAAGGCCACATGTCTGGCCGCCCTCAGTCACCTAGAAGGCCATTGACCTGGCCGCCTAGTCCCTTAGAAGGCCACATGTCTGGCCGCCCAGCTACTTCAAGAAGGCCACCAAGTTGGCCAACTCCATGATCTGCCCACTCCGGGCACGTCCTCCATAATCGATTCCACTCGGGAGGTCGAGGTGCACGAAGTCTCACATAATCTCACCTCTGAATGGGTCAAACTTTAAATGTAATCCATCTTCAAATATTTTTGGAGGGAAATCCCCCAGATACAAAAACCACTTCTGAACCATCTCCCGGGGATTGGACATTTTCAGGGAGGAGGAGAGGCTAGAAGTTCGGAGCCAGGGAGAGCTGTGAGCACGAGAGCGCCTTTCCCGACCTTCCCCTGGCAGCAGAACCTGCCATCGAAGAGCTCTGCGATAGAACAAACCCTGTCCTTCGTTCCCTTGTTCCCCATATTGCTATGTTTCTTTCTGTTTTACTACATTCATGCAAGATAGACTTGCCTAGATCATACTTTTAAAGAGGTTTTCAAATCCAAAACATAGGGAAGGCGGATGGTCGACCATCCCCCTTTCTGCCCCCCTTCCCGGTACGATCACCCTTGTTTGCATGTTTTTCCTTTGGTTTGAGCATATACTACATCATCACAATCTAATGGGTTTATTCTCTCTATTTGCTGGTTAATTTGTAGGAACTTCATCATCGACTTACAGAGCTCCCCGTTCTTGGTCGACCTAGAGCGAGGACAAGAAGGACCCACATCTCCCATTCCTAAGGCATTCACGATCATCACCCTTGTGAGGCCCAAGTATAGGTCTCTGGCGATCACACCCATTTCTATATTTCTGACTTGTGCACTATAGGTAGCAACAACATAGTTCAGAGAAAGAGGCACGCGCATCCATGCCTACACCCATATCGGCCTTCCCTTTCTAGTGCCTGCAATGACATCCTCCAATCAATTTTATACTTGTCAGCTAACCTATACACCTTCTGATTTCTGAAGTGGCTACCCTTGTCAGAGATAATTTAGTTGGGGAACCGGAATCGGAATATAATATTCTGATGGAAGTATCTAACGACCAACTCCCCCCCCCTCCTCCAGAGCCTCACCCACTGGTATTGTGGTCTCCACGACTGCTTCTTGCCGCAGGACCTCGAACAAGGCTACCAGCTTCTTCAAGCCGGCATCGCCTCCCCCGGGTCGCTCTACTGATACGTCTGGGGTAGGCACCTCCACGGCCTCTGGCTGAATTTACTCCTGCAAGTTAACCGAATAACATAAGACAATATCAGAGGCTGGCTGCAAAGGGGGGCCCATGTGAGCAGATTCACACTTACAAAATCCTCACCCGAAGCTACCTCGTCGGAAGAGTAGTCATAGTCTACCTTCTAGCCCGAAGAAGACTTGGTCGGGGTAGGCTCCTCCCTTGCCAGAGAGGGAGCTTTCATCTCAGAGTCAACCACCTCCTCTTTGCGCAGACTAGGCGATGGTGATTTCCCAGATTTCAGCCTCTTCCTTGAGTACGCCTTCGTCAACTCGGGGATCCTGCAGGCACGCACCCACTCGGGGAGGGGCGCGAGGGGAGCTGCCAGATGAAGGAGCATCTAGGTTAGATGAAAGTCTTTGGGCTCCCAATGAATGAAAATGTTAGCCACGCCAGTGAAAATAATTACCTATTTGGTCCTCGTGGCCAAAGGCGGTCTGGGGATTGTCTTCTCGACGGAAGGTGCAACCCCAAGTGCAGCAGCCTCGCCCACATCCGGAGTAGGAGCAGGTGCTGGCTCCTCCGTGGATACTGAAAGAAGAAACCCGTATAAAGGCCTTATCCCACAAGGCGAAAAGGTGTCAAGTGGCATTACTGGCCAGAGAGTCTAACCTGTGGGCTAGCTTGGCTCGGCCTGAGCGACCGTGAGCGCGGCCGCGAACTTCTCAGCCTCCGCCTTCCTCTGCTCCAATTCCTGCCGACTGACTACCTCAGTGGAGACTATCACAGACTTCACACGTAATCTCGAACGCGTCTCCTCTGCACCAGCTGAAAGGAAGAAACGCATGTGTTATGCATGCACGAAGATTTCACCCTAGGGGGTGACTAAGTCCTGAAGAATATCAGCACCCCAGGAACCTTACCGGTAGGACGGCTTGGTTCGGTCCGAGCCGCGGAAAATTGCACAAAAGAAGGGACTGAAGGCGGAGGAGAGGCTGAAGCGGTC
This sequence comes from Amorphophallus titanum, assembly GCA_024336825.1. Classification (NCBI taxonomy): domain Eukaryota; kingdom Viridiplantae; phylum Streptophyta; class Magnoliopsida; order Alismatales; family Araceae; genus Amorphophallus; species Amorphophallus titanum. Next base: position 18,332,822 of record JANBPO010002302.1, read on the forward strand.
TAAATAGCCTCTACCCTCCTCCGCTCTATCTCCTTCCTCCCGGTTATTTTGGCGGTCGCCAATGCCTTCTCTACCGGTGAACCCTTTTGAGGTTCTCTGGGGGCCTTGTGTGAGGGAGTTGGAGTGGACAGCGACTTCGACCCGACCGAGGCCTCTCCTACCTCGGGGGTCGGTGAGGGCATCGGTTCCTCCCTAGCTGATGAACAGTAGGCAGAAGCATCCAGGTGTAAGCGACTCGTTCTGACACAAAAAAAAAAGACTTCACCTGAAAGACGCTCTTGACCGAGGAATCTCACTGGTAGGTTGGCGCGGTTCGACTCGATCGGTCTCAAATTCCTCGAAAGATGGAACCGAAGGTGGCAGGGGAATGGTTTTGGCAGCCTTGGTGGCCTTTGTCTTCTGGCGCTTAGCCTCCCGCTGCCCTGCAGCCTTCGCCTCATCCAGAGATTTCCTCACGGGCGATTTTGCCCGGGGCCTCTTTACGGGTGGAGGCAGAGGAGTTGTAGTTGGTGCTGGCGGTGCCATTTCAAAATGCGCCGGCTTCTCTGCCTGCCAAAGGAGGTTGCGGTAGGTTGCCATCTATGTGCTGTCTGGGTGATCTGTGAAGAGGAAGGACAAGCGAAGTGAAGAATTGATTAACATCCAGCACCCTAAAAAAGGGCAACCATGAACGCAAAGGAAGAGAAATTTCAACTACCATGTGGGCCGGTATAGAGCCGCAGTGATATTGGCCAATAGTTGAGGGATGGCTCTTTGTCACGGCGGGTAGCCTCTCGGACCAGCCAACACACATCCCCGATCGTCTGATAGCGGTCAGCAAGGATGGCCAAGTCTGCATGTTTCTTGGTGGACAGATGGCAATACAAGTTGAAATGATCCATCCCCCATCCTTCAGCATAATGATAGGCCACGTGCAGACGCTGCCCCTGGATGGCCGTCGGCCGAGCCTCAATTGTTAGCCCATGCACCCACAGGAGGACGTAGAACCAGGTAGTGTCTGCATAGTTCTGCGGCTTCCACTCGTCCCTCCTCACGAATGTGCGGTAGGGACAAATCAAGTCCTTCTCGGCCCGCCAGCTGGTTGCGGGGGTGCCTTCCTCTTCTGCAGGCAGCGGATAATTGATTAGCTCCAGGCGGTCCGATCCAAGGCGACAAAGGTCCCGCAGGGTCTTCTTGAAATCATCCTTCGCCACCAAAGGCAGCTTGGCCTGTGGTGCCAGTTTACCCTCTCGGGCCGCCTTACGAGTGATCATATAGTCGGCCACATCTTTGCTCTTGCCACGCCACAGGCGTAGGAGGTGCTCTGGGTCGACGTCAAGGACGGGCATGGGCTGTCGGCTCAAGAATCTTCTCTCCGCCCCGTCCCAGCAGTCGGTCTTATGAGACCGATAAAAGGCCATGTGGGTGTTCCACCACTTCACGTATTCAGGTGTCACCCGAGGGATGCAATCGGGGACTGGTACTCTAAAGGTAGCGACGTCTGCCCAGTGGAAGAAGTCCCACCAGACTTTGGCATTCTCTACAACCAAGCTTCCCTAAAGAGCCCGCGTCGCCAAGCTGAACTAGGCGCTGTATACGAGAATATGCTGGTCGTAGCTGAAGTTTCGACCAAAGCAGAACAGGTAGTATGGCTCCAGCAACAATGTCTCCCCCTTCCTGAATGCCAGCATGCTGGGACGGATCGACAATGCCTAGTCCCTCAACTCGGGTTCCAGCAGCGGGCGACCCACATTTGCCTGGCTAATCAGGTGGACATACTTCTCCACCTAGTCGTCCTTGCACTCTCTCTTACTATTCACCAGGGGGCTGGAGTGCGCAGCTAGTGTCCAGAAATGAATAGTCTCGATGACGTCTTGAGGGACTGTGGTCAATCGGCCCCGGATATCATATAGCCGCAGAGAAGTAGGCCCCGACTCTGCACTGGCAAATTGAAGCATCCGCGGCACGAGGCCCCGGTCTTGAATGGCACGCGGGGTGAACTTTGGGAATAGAGAACAAACCCACGCATTGAAAAAATGCAACGGGCACACATACTGGGCCTGCCACGGGAACTGATGAGTGCGGATATGCCCCAGAGCCTTGTATATTAGGTAGAGGGTAGCTGGACAGAGAGACAGCTTAATCCCCTATGCCATCTGGCACGCCGGGTAAATTGCATCTGGCCGGATCACTGTCTCATCCCCGTATGGCATCGCAAACGAACATAGCCAGTAAGTCAAATACACTGCACAGTGCGTAAGCGGGTCGATGGCCATCGGGTTGGGCCCGCTCTGTCGCCCCTTCGAGGGGATCTTCGCATCCGTCTTGGGCTTTGCACATTTCTTATGGGCAGCAATGGTGTTGACACAGGGGAAGTCCTCATACTACTTCGGCCCATCATAAAAATACTGCAGCCACAGGGCCATCCTGACCCTCTTCCTGTCCCCACCGCGAGGCTGCCTCTCACCATGGGCTGACTGATACAACTCTCGGTACGCCTTCATTAGGTACCGATATGAGTATCCCAGAGAATAGTAGCCATCCCCGTCAGTTTCATCTTTGATCAGGTCTGGGAGGCACACCTCTTCATAAGGCCCCCCGTCAATGGGCAAGCTGCTGAGCTGGCTAAGGCTCCATAGATCTAAGGATGTCTCGCCCTCTGCTGTATAGAACGTGTTGGTCTCCGCATTGAATACTTCTATCATTCCGCAGCAGAGTCCCTTGGAAATTGGATAGTCATAATGGGAGGTGTAAACACTGTGATATACGCCGGCCCAGATAAGTATGGGGGCATAGTTGAACATCACATACTCAGTAAACTTAACTGCTCCTTCCTTGAAGCTGTGTGCAGTCCGAAGCTTCAGCTCCCCGAACCAGCCCAGTGATAGCCCGTGCTTAAATCTGATCACCAGGCAGTCCAGAATAAATGGCTCTTCTCTGTAGTCCCACTTCAGAGGAGCCAAGAACAAGCCCGAGCGCTGCTTCTCACCCTAGACACGTCCGGCAGCCGTGTCCCATTTGGCTGGAATGAAACCCAAAGTCTGCACCAACTTGTCTTTTGCCGACAGCACAGCCTCTAGCCCCAGCACGGGCTCCCATTTACGGGCCTCCCCCACCAAGTACATTGGAATGCTCCTGGGAACAACATGGGAGAAACTATCCCGAGCCTATAAAACCGCACGCTCCATCGCCTTCAAGACCCACGGCTCTTGCCTCTCCCGAGACCGTGACTGCTTAAGGAAACGGAGCAGGTGCTTGTCCTTTGACAAAACCCCCTAGAACTATCTAAATTGCACATGGGACTAAAGAGGAAAATAAAATACATCACACATAAATAAAAGTTCCCAAAATATGATAATGACTATGACTCAGTGGGGGCCCACCAGACTATCTCCAAGCCAGATGGACGCTGTGGTGGCTTGTGTCGTGCTCCGCGTGCGGTACCGGTGACCCGGCGTATCGTGCCGATCAATGGCTCGGGTGTCCGCACCATATTGAACTGAGAACCACCATTGAGTTTGCCTTACGAGGGGGGCTCTTATACAAAGGTGCACAACTTTATGTGTCTGAAGCTATGAATCGAGTCATGTGGATCAAGGAGGCGCGCACCTCTAAAGTAGCTAGACATTTTGGGGTGGACAAGACGTTGTAAAACTTGCAACGCTATGTCTACTAGCCACGAATGTGATGTGGCTCAATTCGTAAGAGGCCGCATATTATGCAGCACATCTAAACCCGCTAATCGAAAGTTGGGGTTGTACACACCGCTGCCAATTCTGACACGTCCTTGGGAGAGCATCTCCATGGACTTTCTAGGAGGTCTCCCAAGGACACGGCGGGGACACGACTAACTATTTGTGGTGGTTGATAGACTTTCGAAGATGGTGGTACTCGTGCCATGCAAGAAGATAATTACTAGAGAGGAGGCGGCATGCTATTCTTCCAATACATTTAGACACACTTTAGGTTACCAAGCTCGATTGTGTCTGACCATGATAGCCACTTTCTGAGCAATTTTTAGAGATCATTATGGTCCATGATGGACACAAAGCTATAGCAAAGTATGCCCTTCCATTCTCAAACTGACAGATAGACTAAGGTGATAAATCAGACTATGGTGCATCTTCTACGAGGTTATATTGCTCAACATTCCCAAACTTGGGATGAGAGTTTGCCCTACTTGCAGTTTGCCTTCAATCGAGTAGTTCACAGTTTGACAAATAAGTCACCCTTAGAGGTGTGAATAGGCTATCTTCCACAAAGCCCTTTTGACCTAGAGTTCACGATAGAATTCACACCTTGAACTGCTGAGAAAGATGGCATGGCCAAGGCTCAACAATTTCTTGAAGGTATTCGGTGGATGCATAGTGAGGTGGAGCAATAACTACAAAGAACTCAACAAAAGTATAAAGAGTGACATGACTAGCATAGGACTGAAGATAATTTCCAAGTTTATGACCTTGTTTGGTTGCATCTAGGAAAGGAGGGAGTGAAAGGTATATGTAAGAAACTCAAGCGCATTCGATATGGCCCCTTCAAGATCCTACGAAAGATTGGCAACAATGTCTGCCAGCTAGAGTTGATGCTTATATGGGGATGTACTTAATTGTCAATGTTGAGAATCTAAAGCCTTTTGAGCCATCGATACTAGATGATGACCCAGGAGAGACTCAACCATCAGTAGAGGACCTAGTAATTAATTCGGAGAAACTGCTGGAAGAAGATACTATTTTAGAGAAGAAGACTAGAATCATCATATATGAAATACCAGAATCTTTCCTTGTTGGATGGAAAGGTCAACGACCCAATGCAGCAAAGTGGTTCACAAGAGAAGTCGGGGAAGCTAGTTTCCCCATCTCCAGTTCCAAATCTAGTAGGAGCTGAATCCCTCTAACAGGGGGTATCATGATCTAGGTGGATCTTAAGGAGAGTCTACGGCCCATTCCCATGCGTGGAGTTAAGGAGACGGTGTATGCGTGTGGGAGTGAAGGGAGAGTTATCCCCTTCCACCCATTATTTATTTTATTTATTTTTATCTCCCACCTATTTTTATAATGCCAAGATAATATAAGTGTTGAAACCTTTGTACAAAAGCAACAAAGGAGATGTCAACAGACCCTAGTCCAGAAGTAACAGTCCTGGGACTTGCCCTAAATCCCCGGCATGAAGACACTCACCTTCCATGACCCATACCTGACCGCTCACCTCGAGCCACATCTGACCTCCCATAAGCGCCAGCCAGTGTCAGCCCCTACCATCCAGTCAAGCCCTCCCTCGACGATTCGGGCATGTCCCTAGCTCCTTGTGGAGAGCCTCTATAAAAGCCCGCAGATATCCACTTTATCCTGCAATGACCCGGGGACCAACCCACATGTCGAAATTGTCCCACGACTTGCACCAGTTGTATTTTGGCCCTTTAGGCCCACTTGTAAAGCACACGTGGCACCTATAAAGCATGAAACCAGTTGAATATGCATACCCTCACCTGGGTCTCAGTCTCGCCTTCACACCCCCCAGTGTATGTGTCCAGTCTCCCAGACGCCAGTTAACTAACCCTCCCAATTGAGTGAGACGATCGTCCTATGGTCGCAGGGTGTACCCGATCCTCTATCCATCGCTTCAAAAACATCTAGGCTCTTCTTTAGCACAGAACAAAGGTGTTCAGATTCAATCCGATGTAAATAAACACCAGTTGCTTGCGGCCAGTGGGGAAAGACATCCTGTACAGGAATCCTTGCAATCGCCTGCACACTCACGCCTGTAGAACCTCCCCTCTCTCCACGTGTTGCCCGATACCCTGTGCCACGTGCCACGTCCTGGTGATGCTTTCACAGTCAAAAATTGGTTCCATAGGTGATTGTCAAGGAATCGACTTGCACGCTTGAATCCTGTCAGGTCACCCTGTCATCCAGCCACCTTGGCCTCATTCATCTCGAATGAGTAACCACTCAGTTCTCGTAGGCCACTATTATCATTCACTCACTCCTAGAAATCTCTCATGCAAGTTGACCCCTCTCGACTTTTTGTAAAAGGTGAGTGTACGGCACTGCCGTGAGAGATGTACGGCTACAAAGAAAAATGCCCTGGATATAACATAAATCCTCCCCATTATTTACTTTGTCACTTTATTTCCCCTTCTCAGTGCAGTTACTGACATATTTCTCCGCCGACGCACACTCCCCGCGTCGTCCAACGAAATAATACTGTTTTTAAATTTTAAGTAGTTTAATTTTCATTGGTGGGGATCTATTCACCCCCCCCTCTAGATCACTCACACCACTTATCAGTTGGTATCAGAGTGGGTTCCGGAGAATGTGGTCCAACGACCAAGGGAGATCCGATGAGAGTGTTCCCAGAAGCTTTCTAGCTGAGGGTCATTCCATTAATCGACCTCCATTTTTCAATGGTACTAACTATTCCTATTTGAAGAATAGGATGGAGGTGTTTCTATGTGCATAGGATCATGAAATTTGGTGGGTCGTAAGCTGAGGTCCTCACCAGCTGCCAGAGGATGAGAATGTCTGGACGAGGGAACAACTATAGCTATCAGCAACGAACTGGAGTGCCATGAATATCATGAAATGCGCCATCCACCCTACGGAATTCTCGACGATGTCATCATGTAAGTCAGCTAATGAAATGTGGGATAGATTGCAGCTGATATGCGAAGGTACCTCAGAGGTAAGGGCCACCAAGGCCAATCTATTGATTTCTGATTACGAAATGTTTAGGATGAGAGCTGATGAAACTATATCAGAAATGTATGCTCGATTAACTCGGCTGACAAATAGTTTAAAATCTCTTGGTAAGGAATAATCTGACAATAATCTAATTAGAAAAATCCTCAGGTCACTTTCCCCTGCGTGGCACACTTAAGGCCATAGTCATCGAGGATTCAAAGAATCTCTCTATCATGATCGTCGATGAGTTGATTGGGTTACTGATGGTGGCCGAAGTGGCCCATTCGAGTGAGTGTGGAGGTCATGTCAATGGCCAGGCTTTAACGAAGAAAATCCTTAGGCACGGTTATTATTGGCCCACCCTAGAGGAAGATTGCTCCCTCTATGTCCAGAGGTCTCTTAAATGCCAACTCCACGCTGACAAAATCCATGCTCCTGCTTCTTCTCTTCATCCTCTCTCTGCTCCTTACCCATTCATGTGGGCTTTCGACATTGTTGGCTCGCTCGGTGATCCCAACTCTCAGATCAAGCAGAAATCTTTCATCCTTACCGCCACTGAGTACTTCACCAAGTGGGCCAAAGTGGAGACATACGCAGAGATCAAAGCTACCACGGTGTGCCATTTTATCATGAAGAATACCATCTCGTGGTTTGGAGTACCAAGCATCATCATCACTGACAATGGACCCCGGTTCGTCTCTCAAGAGCTGCAGGACCTGTGTAAGAAGTTTAATATTTCATTACATTATTCATCTCCATATTACCCTCAAGGTAACGACCAAGCTTCAGCCACTAATAAAACCCTTCTTAAAATCATAAAGAAAACATGTGAATCTCACAAATTTTTTGATTGGCCTGAACGGTTAGTGGAGGCTCTATGGGCATACTACACATCCGTCTGTACTCCTACAAGGTAAACCCCCTATGCTCTCACTTATGGGATGGAGGCGGTGCTCCCATATGAGATCTTGATCCCTTCCCTAAGGACATAGCTCGATAAGGAACTTAATCTCGATGAGCGTCGAGAGACGTTGCTCGTCCACTGGAACTCTTGGATGAGAAGAGGCTAAATGCGGCTGATCACGCGTCCATTTACCAAAAGAGGATCTTGTGTTATTTTCAAAAGAAGGTAATTGAGTGTAAATTAAAGTAGGTGATATGATTTTGAAACGTAAATTCATTAGATCTGGAGGTCTTAGGTCTAAATTGCAACCTAACTAGGCAGGGCCATTCGTTGTTAGAGCGGCTTATCTAGGGAACACATATCGCCTGGTTAATGCGGAAGGTGAGAGGAGCTGTCTCATGCTTGGAATGGGTTGTATCTGAAGTATTTCTTCCCTTAGAGTCAAGCTAGTGCCAACCTGGTAGCGAGGTCTCTTCCCTTGACCACAAAGGAGGATCCCGAGCACGGCAATCACACACTACACAGCAACCTTGGTCCAGTTTATTTTCCACTAGGTGACACCGTCTCTCCTGTGGCCATGCCTAGGGGAAGTGAAAGCCCCTACTTTTCTCTCTTCGGCCAAGCGTATGCAAAGGGTGAATAAGGGGGAGATGACCAATCTAGATGCCCTACCGAGAGGAAGTCTCAAATAGGGGCAGTTATGACCTGATTCCACAAGAAAAGAAAAATCAGTCAAAAGGAGCATGAGTTAAGGCAAAAGCCAACAACGTCAAATAAAGTACACATTTTAAATTGTTCCAAGAAAAGAAAGATCAAAATTAGGCATGGCAAGAGTGGCAGTACAGTTTCCTCGCAGGACGTCATGAGCCCGATCGCATGCGTGCCCAGAATGGATAAATGTTCGATGACAGACACAAAGTCCCGGCGCAGCAGACCGAATCTCTGAATGGGTCATCATGAGAGGGATTCAAGCCCTAAAAATTTTTACCCCTATGTTAAGCTTACCCCTAAGATTTCTTCCATTTCTCCCTCAAAAGACTAGAGCATACCCAGGGTATACCCAGGGTATGCCAGGGATTGCCCCACTTTATGCACGCCCTTCTTGGGAGACTTTTAATGGAATAGGAGTACCCTCATTACCGGGACGGAACTAGTTTAAAATCTAAAAAAATCAAATATTTTTAAAATCTAAAAAAATCATAGAATGTAAGATAAGCAGCACAGTGTGTAAGGGGATCCACTCCGGCAAGATTCGGCCCTCCTTGGCTGACCCGTCGAATAGAAGCAGACAGTTTTGACTTGAACATGGGAGGCCTGCTCTGCTTACGCGCAACTGGAGCCACTGAAGGAAACTCATTATACTTTAGAGGACCGTCAAAGAAATATTGGATCCAACGTCCTACCCGGACTTTCATCCAACTACTCTTCTCCCAGGCATGATAGCCCTTAGATGATCCTTTGTAATATGCCAGGCAGAGGGACTGATATGCTTTCATCAGATACCAGTAGGAAAAGTCGAAGAAATACCGACCCTCTCCGTCAGTCTCATCCTTGACAAAGTCATACAGGCAGACTTCTTCATAAGGTTCTCCGTCAATCGGCAAACCTAAAAGCTGTGATAGATCTCAGAGGTCCAAAGAAGTTTCACCTTCTGTTGTGTAAAAGGTGTTGAACTGCAGGCAGAAAATCTCGAACATGCTGTAGCATAAATCTTTAGAGATGGGATATTGGAAGCGGGATGCATACACACTGTGGTACACTCCGGCTCTGATAAGCAAAGGGGCGTACTCTTTCAGCACAAATTCTGTGAATTCTATTGTGCCCACGCAAAAAAGATGAGCATTACTCACTTTGGTGTCTGTAAACCAGCCGGCAGCTAGCTGAAACTTGAGGTGGACGGCCAGACAATTCAAGATAAATGGCTCGTCTTTGTAACCCTACTTTATTGGTGCCAGAAATCCGTAATCAAGTTTCTCTCGGTTAACCCGACCCGCAGTAGTATCCCACCTAGCTGGGGTGAATTTAGGAGCTCGTGTCAACATCTTCTGTTCTGGCTCTAGCTTAGTCACTCCCAGAATGACATCCCAGTTACGTTGCTCCCCGGGAAGATAGATGGCTTCACCTCGATATATGGAACCTTGCAGACTATCCCCTTCTAGCAATATAGCCCGCTCTACCATCTGGGCTAGCATGACGTCTCTCTTACTAGCCAAACTGAAAGTACGGATGAATGGTACCAGATGTCGGTCCTTCGAAAAATCCAGACGGTAATCGTCATCGTGATTAAAGCTCAGCCCGTCCTCAGTAGGCAAAACACGAGACACGGATGTTGTGTCTGTCTCTGAGTCAGAAGATTCATCAACTATCGCAATCTTCTCCAGGCCTCGATCAAGCTGACTGACATTTAGCCAGGTTACAAAAGGGCCAGGCGTCCTACCCTGAGCAAAAGCACTGGCATCGGTAATTCCAGAAACAACATGACTAGAAGTGGTGGCCATTTTAGCAACTGCAAATAAATAAAATCAAAGAGGATGAGACAAGACTAAAGTCACAATAAAAGAAGAAATTCTGAGAAAATTTCGATAGCGTCTCCCCTTATTTGGGTGTGCCTGAAGAGTAATAGGAAGAACATCCACCAAGAGGGGATGCCTCCTTAATAAAAGAAGGACATAGTCCCATAAGAAGGAAATCTCACAAGGGAGAAGTCTATTCTCGAAAACCCTCACGCCGAGCACTGCCTCAGGGGTAAAAACTCACGCTGAAGGGAAGAGAGAGGAAGATAGGGTAAAAATGATCCTCCCTGCCACTTTAGGCACTTAAAAAGGATAAGAAACTAGGCGCGCCGAGGCCCCCTCTCCCAAGGCACGCCGATGCCTAGCCACACCGAGACTGTGAGCGCACCGAGATGGGCGAGGCTGTTATCAGCAAAGGGCATGCCGAGGCCATTACCCGCGCCGATTAAGGCGCACCGAGTGGAAGCTCTTGTAATCAAAATGCTAGCCACCCTTGTAAAATCTGTTGGATCTCTGTGATTTTGATGATTGACATCCCGTAAAACCGTGGTATCTTATCCCTGCAACCCGCAATCCAGCGGGCAACGAGGATCCACCCATGAGCAACCCCGCACTCTCCCTCGCCGCGACCCTCGCGAACACCGCGCCGGACGTGCTGCGCCGCCAGCTCGCGGACGCGCGCAGCGTCGCACGCATGCTCAAGCGCAACGCCGCCATGCGGCGGCACAACGTTGAGCGCGCGCTGTCGATCCGCGCCGCGCTGCGCGCCATTGCGGCACAGGGGACGGGGGATGTTCTGGCCAGTCTGGATTGGGTTCGGGATTGGGCGGAGGCGCAGCACGCCGCGACCGACAAGCATGCGCCACTGTCCACGCTTGCCGAGGCCCGCGCCGCCGTGGCCGAACTGATCGAAGCGTACGCGGAGCTACTAGACCGGTCCGACGTGTACCCCGCCAATTACGTCTCCCCGGACGCGTTCGTCCGGTACCGCGCCACCCTCGCGCGCTGCAAAGGCGGTGCAGCATGAGCGCCCAAGCCATCGACCTTGCCGGCGCGCTCTACATTCTCGCGCTCGGCCTCGGCGTGCTGCGCCTGTACCGCGCTGACCAGTCGCGCCGCCGAGCCAACCGCCATGCGGCAACCTCGCGCCTTGCGTCTGATCCGTTCGGCACGGCGCGCGGCTATCCGATCAACCACAAGAGGGGTGCACGATGAACCGCCAAACCTCCCGACCCGCCCGCGCGTGGTGCGCGATCGAATACACCGACGGCCTGCCGATCGTACAGGCGCTTTGGTGGTTTATCGAGAACGTGAATGACGACGACCCGCAGCGCAATGATCTGTTTTTCCGGTTGCGCGAACGGGTCCGGACGGAGCCGCAGTCATGAACACCCCCACCACGACCGCCAAGCCGCGCCGCGCCCGTTTCAACCCGTTCCCCAACGTGTCCGGCCGCTACGGCGCGCCAATGGGTCGCCACGGCAACGCGGCCGATTCATGGGACGGCTACGGCCGGCTGCACGCCTGCAGCGCGGGGGGCCATGGCGACTACGATCGCGGCGGCGCCTATTGGGGGCGCTCGGATCGGGACGGATGGGTCTATGCCGTCTACACAGATCGCGGCGAATGGTGCGCCTACGTTCGCGCGCGCAGCCGCGCCGCGGCCATCGCCGAGATTCGCGAGCTGGCGCCGGCGCGTGACCGCTATTGGCTGCGCGAAGGCGGGGACACACTGGACGCCGCGCGACCTTTTAAGAGCATGCGCGCGGCGGTCGATGCCTACGCCAACACGGCGCGCGATCTGGCGCGCTACGGGCAGGAGCACGATGCATCGGTCCACCTCGCGCCGACGCGCGACACCCTGGCCGAACATCCCGACTACGTTTTGAGCATGGGCCCGCGCGGCGGCGTCCGGAAGGAGAGAGCATGAATCGCGATTACGACAACACGATCGAGCTGCACGGCCTGACCTTTGGTTGGACCACGGAACGCGACGACGACGGCATGGGCGAGCCGTGGAAGGAGGGCGACGGGTACGGCATCGTGCGCGAAGCCTACGGTCGGAGCTGGCATGCAGGCGGTCCGGAAAAGCGCGCAGGCGAACGCGTGGCCCTACTTCTGTCCTTTGGTTTTAAATTTCGATGATGAAATTTTTTTAAGGAGGGAGGACTGTAATATCCTGAGTTTTTAGATATTTTTCGGATCTAGATTCGTGGGTTTCGGATCACTTTTGGGGGTCCCGGAGCGCGTTTTGTGGTTTACGCGTGTTTTTTCCCAATAGACCTGTGAAACCCTATGTAGGGCAGACCGTTGTGTTGTCCTACTCTGGGACAATACCACTGCGACGAGCGTGTTTTGAGGATCAAGGGGAAGTCGGGCTATTTACCGATGCGTGCGGAAATGAGTCCATATCCTCTTGGATTGCCCGAGTCGACTACTGGATCGACCCTGCACTTCGGGCAACGTTCCACCGCCTCGCGATGGGAAATCATCCCGGGTACAGCTCAATACCTCGATCAATCCCCGGCAGATACAGAAAAGCCCAAAACTACATTTATAAGAGATGTCAACATTTTTAGCATTTTCAAAGTATATTAGAAGCATATGAAGGCATTTAGGCATTTACCTGCAAGAAGGGCGAGAAGCCGCCGAGCATGGTCACCCGGTCGGTGGCGCTGAGTGAATGGAATAGGAAAGCCAGCACTGCTGCTCCCCACGTGTACTTTCACACTCGGCTCAGGTCAGACAATAAGGGAAGTAGCCGACAACTGATCACGTCGGCCCACGTCGTGAACAATAGCTTCCCAAACAACAGCATCAGGAAGTGTCTCAGAACTCTATCTCCATCCGGTCCCGGCTCTGCCGCCACACTCGGATGAGCCTGCTCGATCACTCGATCAATATGCTGCTCCGGTAACTCTTCGACTGTCGCTGCTGCTCGCCGGAGTCCCAAGCTTTCCTAGAGTACTGACCGTGATAATTGGGATGACGGATGCCCTAGCCTCATCAAGTCCAAGCTGAGTAGCTCCTGAGCTAGCTCCCGGTAATCGACATATGCCCACCTGGTCACCGCCTTGCCGTGCACCCGCAAGCCACTAATCCGGGCCATATCCTCCAACATCGGTATCATGTGCCCCCATGGGAATATGAAGGCCTAGCTGACAGGGTCCCATCTCTCGTGTAGAGCTAGCAGGAGTGCCATATCCACTCGAGCCACCTCGATGCTCAGGACTTCCCCGAAGCCCATCACCGCCAAGCATTCCCGCTGATACTCCGGCAGCGCGAGGTAGACTACCGGGGCTTGTAACCATGTGATTCGTGTCCATCTCTTCCCCTGCACAAATTAAGTCATAAGGTTAGTCATAGAGTCATAGGATTTAATTACATTGCATTTGTAATAATTAAAACAACAAAAAAAATCAGAAATCAGAAAACTCATAAAAATGTATTTCCTGTTCTGTTGAGCTTAACGCACCTGTCCAGATGCGTTAAGGGAATAATGGCTACTGGTAGAGCCGTTATGCTCCTAAGCATCTAGCGTTGTTTGTTCTATTTTTTGAGCCTGTGGAAATGGCCTTAACGGCCTACAAATGCCCCTAATGAGTCCATAGACTCATTCTACGCCCTCCACACACACATGCATTCACATTAAAAATTTAAAATTTGGATTTTTAGGGCGGGATCACCAACCTCCCGATCTTGCCCCCTCTTCCTCTTCGCCGACGGAATGACCTCTCCTTCCAAGTCGGCGGCTTCTCCAGCATCTCCTCTAGCTTCTTCAACTCCTCTCGGTGCCGTGGGAGCATCCTCCTTCGTGGGGAGGGTCGCCGCCGCCGCCGCCGTTTCTTCCTCCGTCGATGGGCTTGCTGGTGGAGAGATCACACGTTTTGACCGCCCCTTCACCTTCTGCACCGCCTTCCTCTTCTTTCCCTTCTCCCGTGTCATCCTCGTGGCCAGAGGGAGCTTTGCCGAGATGGTCGCCGGAGGGGAAGCACGGAGGGTTTGGGGGGAGTTTTTGTTTTGAGCGAATGGTTTGAATTGAAACGGGCAAAATCAGGGGCCCATTTGTTTTTTAACATCCCAGAGAATTTAACGGTCCATCACACGACCGTTATATTCACATAACGCATGTCCTCAGGTTCGCCATGTAACAAGGTTGTTGAATTGTTAAAATTTTGGTTCAGTGGACTATAACGGTTTCCCTTGAGGAATCTAAATCGGATGCCTAGTTTGGGCTCAGCACTCAAATTACTCAATTCAAAACAAAGTTAGCTTTAAAAACTAACTTTATTTAAAATAATTCAGATAAGTAGGGGTTGGGGGATCCAAAATCTAAAATACTAGTATGATCTGCGTGTCGACCATTACAACACAACTTAGGGGGTAAAAGTGACTTAGAAGAGTTGATAGAATCCAAATCGGATACTCGGTTTGGGCTCGGCGCTCAAATTACTCAATTCAGAACTAACTTTTCAAAGCTAATTTTGTTTAAAACAATTCTGATAAGTAGGGGCTGGGGGATCCAAAATCTAAAATATCGGTTTGATCGGCATCCCGATCATTCCAATATAACTTGAAAGATAAAAGTGACTTGTGAGAACTGATGGAATCTAAATCAGATATTCGATTTGGGCCTGATGCTCAAAAGTGCATTCTCTAAATGCACTTAGTTAAAATTAAAAAAGTTAAAAAAGTTGAGTTTGGAGGTCGAAAATCTAAAATACTAGTCTGATCGGTGTGCCAATTATTCCAACACTACCTGAGAGGTAAAAGTGACTTATGAGAACTGACAAAATCTAAATCAGATATCCAATTTTGGCATGGCGCTCAAAAGTGCTTTCTCTAAATACACTAAGTTTAAAATTAAAGAAATGAGGTTGGGAGATCAAAATCTAAAATATCGGTCTGATCGACATGCTGATTGTTCCAACATGACCTGGGAGGTAAAAGTGACTTGTGAGAACTGATGGAATCCAAATCAGATATCCGATTTGGGCCCGGTGCTCAAAAGTACATTCTCTAAATGCACTTAGTTTAAAATTAAAAAAATTGAGTTCGAAAGTCCAAAATTTAAAATACTGCTCTGATTGACATGCCGATTGTTGCATACATTGTGTTTTGATGATGTCTTACTATAAGTCATTGGCCATTTGATTTAGAAACTCATGAAACATCCCTTATGTGGTTAGGTGTGAAGAAGTTTAACAAAGCTTAAAGGCTACGTCAAGTTCACCATAGGATGCGTCAGCACATTTGAGCTCAAGAGGAAGAAAAGTCCAAATGGGTCTTCAGCTGCGTCAACCTCATGGCCTCACTACATCAACCTCGTGACCTCATTTCCAGTGTGGGAATTGAAGGTGTCGACCCATGGTGTCAACCCTTCACTGCTAGTGGTCTGTCACACCACGCTGCATCGACCCCATCAGCTCAGGGCGTCGACACAAGGCTCTCCCAGAGAGCGTTGTAAACGCACCTCTCAATAGATGTGTCGACACTCTCCTTTAGCAGCGTCGACACTATCGAGATCAGTGTGCAAGTGGTACAGGTGGGAAACTGACTGCGTCAACTTCAGTCACCTCATTGCGTTGACACGACCAACCTCGCAGCTCAACCAAGTCAAAAGAGTTGACCCATGGTGTCAACCCCTTCATACGAAGACTCTATTGCATCTGTTGTGTCGACCCTACCCTCTCAAGGCGTCGACGCAAGGGGGCCTTCCAAAAGCCGTTTAAAGGCCCATCATCAACGGATGCATCAATGTAAGGGTGATGCTGCGTCGACGCACTCAAGGTTCCTCTAAAAAATTTAGTCAAATTTGTACTTTTCAAAAACTATACAGAAGCCAAAAATACCAGACGTAAACCTCTAAAAATATGATTTTTGAGGTCTGGAAAAGATTTCTAGGATAGACAACTGTCCTTGCCATCATTGGATTACCATAACAACCTTTCTGGTCAATGGATCTGTCAGTTTACAAATGTGAGAAAGGTCACCTTTCAAGATAACTTTTTTTTTACATCCAACCAATCAGAGTTGCTGGCCAAGGAAAAAGGGTTATGTTGGCTTCTTATCAGCTTCAAGGTACTGCACGCACATGGTGGACCACGGAGTGGGAGGTTGCCTTCCGTTCCCGTCCGCTTTGATAGATCACATGGGCTGAGTTCGTTGCTGCATTCAAACGTGTTTATACTCCAGCCTGCCTGAAGTTAGCCAAGATGTATCAATTTCTGGAGTTGACACAGGGCGAGATGTCAGTGCTGTAATATCGCAATAAATTCATTGAGTTCGGCCGGTATGCACCCCACATCTTTGCCGATGAGACTGTGAGGACTCAACAATTTTTACATAGACTGAAAGCAAAATTGAGCCTGCCGCTGTTCGCTACACGTGTAACTGAGTTGGATTCCACATATCAAGCCGTCATCGTGCTAGAGTTTGAGTTGGCGAGGACTCGAGGTTTTCTTAGACTGGGATGGTTCCGTCGGCCGTACAGCATCAGTCGCCCCACCAGTCATCTGTTCCCAGAGCTTCTCTTGCCTTCTCTCCTGCCGATGGTGCTTCCTTCTCGCAATCTTAGGGTAGAGGTTTTCGTCATAAGAAAAAGAGGAAGAGGTTCGATCAGCCACTGTTTTCTGATCCGAGTCAGCAGTCTGGTTTTTCAGTTTGGCCGTGTCAAGATTTTGTTGCTTTTTAGCCGAGAGTATGTTCCAGGTGTGGTGGCAGTCATTCGGGTGTGCCATGCTCCTTGCCGATTGTATGTTATCATTGTGATCAGTCAGGGCACGTCTCCCAAAACTATCCGTTGAGGCAGCAGACGGTGCAGTTCTCGCAGACTTCTCAGTCGCAGCTTCGTCTTCCTCCGCCGCCTCAACCTCAACCGTTTCAACCACCAGTTCCCGTTCCTTCTCAGCAGTCGTCTGCAGTCACCCATCCACCGAGAGCCAGAGTTAATCACATCACTCGTGTGTAAGCGTTGGCCCGTTCCACGGCTTGCACGCCTGCACCCGCCACGCCTTGAGCAATTCCGTGAAGTCGTGCTCTTTACCGAGTCGTCCTAACTCCATGTAGGGAACATCGGTGCGGCTGTAGATAAGCGTCACACCGCAACCTTTTACTGCCGAAAGCTTCGCCTTCGTTGCCAGACCGCGCCGGACTAGGATTGTCAAAGCCTCGCGCGCAGTCACAGCAGCACGACCGATGGCCGCACCCACGTCCATGCACGTCACTGGCTCGGTCTGCTTGTCCATGTACTCGCAGACCATCTGCAGGGTTGTTTCGCTGATGCCCATGGCTGCCCCTATTTGACGACTTGGATCAAGCCAAGCTCCATCAGACGAACATAGGTCTTCGCGATGCATTCGTATTGCATGATGCGCCTCTCTTCCTTGCTCATGTTCTTGCCTTGATCTAAATCCGAGTGGCAGTAAGGGCAAATTCCCATGATTGCCGCATCGCTCGCTTTGATGCCCATCCCTTTGCCAAACTCCTGCTAATTTGAGTGGGCAGCCTGAACGCCATGTCGGTCGCATTTCACGCAGTCGATTTCATGGACAACACTGAGTAGGTCACGGTTGCGGTAGGTCATTCGCTCCACTCCACCTTCACCGTTGCAATGCAGTCGTCGCCGTGCATCTTTGCGACTTCCCTTGCGACATGCTCAGTCGGGTGGACGAATCCGTTGACACGTGGCGGTGTGTTGCTGTGTCCGCGATACAGATTCACCCAGCCGTGGTGTTGCTTCTTTTCGGCTTTCATGGCTAGTTCTCCAGCCCGCACAGGAAGTCCGTGCTGCAGTCCAAAATTTTTGCAATAGCAATCACCTTGTCTACACGCGGAAGGACACGCCCCCGCTCGTACTCGCTCAGAGCGCATTTAGTCAGGCCAGAAAATTAGTTTTTCAAGTCGGTATATCGATATATCAAAAGGTACTCGTACATCTTGCATGGGTTCACCTTGTGCTCGACGGTTGCTCTGTGTGTAGCATCCGGTTGGTTTTGGTTTATATCTTGTAGCAGTGTTGAATGCTTGTCAGCCTCTCGACGTATTATGTGAAGTTTCATTGTGGTGCAGATCATTTGATTTAGGATCCATTGGTTTCTTAAAATGTTGCTTCCATTCTCGATCTGAATCCTTACAACTCTTGCATTCTAAGTCTCGCCCCAATTAGCTCTTGCCTCAACAAGATTCCATTGCTCCTTTTCTCAATAGTGGTTGGCGTGTGAGTGAAATAATTTTTAAGGATCTATTCATCCCCCCTTCTAGATCACGTCCTTTATTCCTTCAACTTGTATCTTCACTTTCATCCTATCACCTGGGCCGACCTACACTGAGGGAACCGGGGGCAAATCTCCAAGAGTCGAGGGTCCTCCACCTGTCGAGCTTCAAGAGGGGCTGCGGACTTCCCAAAGTTCCCCATTTCCATAGACTATAAAAATTGTACTTGCCTTGTTAGTCCTTTCCTCATTTTTTCTCTTTCTATCTGGACTTGACAGTGTAATGATTTTCTTTCCATATAATGGTAGAAGTGTTCAAAATGTAATTGACTACTTGTTACCGCCTTTGACCGAGTAGGATTTACCATATCCATAGTTGCCAGTGAATTGGAGATCTTGTGCGATTTGTAGCCAAGAAATTAGGCTTGCACGTCAATCGGGTGCTGACCTCGCACCTTTTCATCCTTCTATGCTTTAAATGACATGTCATTTTACGTATTCCCATGGGATGGTTCTGTGAAGGAAGTAGCGTAACTACTTCTGGGGAAGGATACCTACCTCTTGCATCTTTTCGAGGGGAGGTTCAATTTAGGTAAAAGTCTACCCCTTCGACCTATAAAAGGTCTCGAAGGGTGCCTCCTCCTCTTTACGCTGCTTAAGGCTTCCCTTGCAATCTCTGCTTTTCCCTCCCTTTCTTGTGAAGCGACTGTCCTCTTTTTGGAGATCGTCTTCAGGCGAAGCATGGAGGATGACTCTGAAGATGAAGACTTTGGCGGTTGCTGGGGCGTTCATGCTGTTTCGACGTAGAAGAATTGACGGCGATGGGACGGACGACATAAAATAAGGGACGGCACATGGCGACATGCTCCCTCCTATCCTCTGGACCACCGTCCCACTGGGGGGAGGGGAGAGAAGGAGTCATTGCTCCTCCTTTCTTTCATCTACGCTCCCTCTCTCTCACTCTCTTTAAGGGAGTGCTCACTTCTTTCTCTCTCTACTCACCCTCACTCTTTGGAGGGTGCCAGATTTTTTTTTCGCTTGCACCACTAGAGGGTGCTTGCTTTCTGTTTCCTGCTCCTTTTTACCCGCACCATCAATTCTTGATGGCTTCATTATACTCCAACTTCTAAAGAGTTGGCATAGGAGCCCTTCTCTTGTATTCTACGAAGCTGACACCCGGGAATACCTTCCCCTTCTTTCTCTTTCCTACTGATACCATCTCTTCCGAACTTCCCAAGTAGACAAAGTCAGTCGTCACATTATCTGAGCCAGTTTCCACACTGGATGGCGTCAGTGGCTCTACTTGGAGTTGCTAACCTCATCCGCATCGAGCAACCAGTTCGTGTTGTATCATTTTTTTTTGCATATTGTACTGGCTATGGCCTATCCGATGTACAAAGATGCTTGATGCAATAAAAAGGAGAGTTATTATTGTAATTTGTCTCTTACATGTATGGGAAGAAGCTCAAAAATAGAATTTTCACAATGTTGTCACGTTCTAAGTCTGAGGAATGGTCCTACCACACACACTTATCACCTCCTAGGGAAGCTAAACTAAGGCCCTCATAAAGGTAAGAAAGAATGACTTGGGAGATAGATAAATCCTGCCACAACCTGCTAATGATACTGAGATTTGGAATGTCTAGAAGGTGGTTGGTGGTAGGGAAAAGCAAAATCCCGCACAAGCAAATGGATGTAGCTTTGGCTATGGCTTCAAACCTCCTGCTCTTTTTTTTACAATAAGAGGTAATCCATTGGGCCAAGGGAATCAACTGGATATGACAAGAGCTAATCATGGTTTTAACATCCTTTAGGTTGTGTATGAAATCCCCCAAGATGAGTGATAGGTCAATAGGTTCAACCGTGTGACACACTAAGTCTTCATCCCCCACTTTAGTCTTTTGTATTAGGAAGGGCTAGGTAGGTCTCAACCTCCTCTATAAGGATAGTAGCTTCAATGGTTGGAAATATGAAAGAGTGTGTTTAAAGGTGCCACAACTCTACTAGGGCTGAAATGCTAGGCCAATCTAGGGAGATTTTCTAAAAAAAATTGGCTAAGACTAATAAAGGGTGAAGGTGCCATGCCCTTAAGATTGAGAATACCTCTAAAGGGAGTTCCTTTCTCATGGGAGCCACCCACTTCAGGATGGAATAGCATCTTGGGCCAAGAAGGAGCTAGAGAAGAAGAAAAAGAAAGAAAGAGAAGAAAAAGAGAGGTGATATGAGAAGCTTGCTTGAAGGAATTGATTGAACTAAAGAACTTGGACTTAGCTTAACTCTCTTGAAGAGTTTGTGCTCAGGTGCTTGGGGATGGAGGTCAACCGCTGCAGCTCCCCATGCTCCTTCCTAGTCAGATTTGGCCCATTGTAGGCAGCCTCACCCATGGTGCTAGCTTCAAAGATCCTCTTCATGGTGATTTGGGTGATTTTAATGGGGTTTTCAAGGCTCAAAGGGAGAGTTTTCTGTGAGCTACGAATTCTGGGTGTTTTCCTAGTTATATGGCTTTAGTTTTAGTCCTAGTGCATTAGGATTGAGGCTAGGTGGCCTCAATTTGAGTTAGGATGGGTCTTTGTGAAGTTTGGGTGCTCCTATCCACGGGTTGGGACTCTCCAGGAGAGTCCCGCTCGATTTAACTGAGTGTTCGCCTTTGCGGTCTATCGTGTGACCGCTAGGCTCCAAAAATGGTCGTCACGTGACCAATTTTTTTTAACCTTCCTTCTCCATTTGCTTTCTCGTGTTGCCTAACGATCTCATTTGTGACCGTTCATTCCCCCTTACGGTCTTGAGGAGACCATTTTTCCTATCCTTCTTGGTTTTTCATTGTCTACCCCTAGCGTCCTTTTTTAGGACCGCTACCCAAGGGGTAGCAGCCCTGTCTGGACCATTTTTCTCCCCTGACCACCATGTCTTCTCCCCTATTCTCTCTCTCTCTTTGAGCTTCGTGCCCTCGAGGTTGTTATCTTTCACTCTCATTCTCCCTCTCGGTCAGTCCTAGGGGTCGTCATTTGGGTTAGAGTCAGCATTCATCCATTTGCATTATAAGAAAACACCAAAAAGGAATCATAGTTTCCACTAAGCAAAATAAAGTCATGTACATGCATGTGTCCATAAGTACAATAGGGTAGACAAGGTAGGGTGGCTCTTAGGCCGGTCCCTCTCCAGGGCCCCCGCTATCCCCAGTGCCCTCATGCCGCTTCTCTAGTGGGCCCATGGCGGTGCTACCTTCCCTTGTCATCTCCGTCTCTCTGCCTCCTTGTTCCTCTGATGCCTAGAGGAGCTAGTCAGGAAGTTTGGGAATGCGCTGCTCCATGCATCGCTCTGCGACGCACTCCACTCAGGCCCTCGGCCTATCATCCGAACCGTCCACTCCATGGTCTGTAGCTTAATCTTCAAATTGTAGGCCTGGAGCCATGCCTCTCTGGCCTCTGTTCGGTAGTGCTCCATGTCCACTGCCCCTGCGCTTAGTCGCTCCACCTCCACACGGAGATGGGCCACCTCTGTTACCTTTGCTCGAAGTCACTCTGCCTCGTTCAGCATGGCCACTAGCTCCCTCATCTACATAGGCATTTATCATGGTCAGTCATTTGCATCTGCACAAGCATTTAAGTCAAAAGAAAAGTTGGCTGGTTTTGCTTACCCTCTCTACGAGAGTGGCCTCGGCCTCCTCAGCTCGAGCAACCGCCCGTGCGAAGTCGATGTCCCACTCAGCCCTGTCCGTTGGTTGGGAAGAAGAGGATGCAGCATCGGGTCCCTGTCAGTTTGCTCCCTTGGCCCGCTGCATTTAGAAATCAAGGTTAGTCAGTCAAGTTCATAAGCATTAGCACATTTAAGTCTAAGGTTAATGTTAAGATTACCAGAAGCTCCAGTGCTTACTGGAACTCATCCCTCTGCTGAATGGTGGAGTGGTGGAGACCCTGGAGCTCCGCTATCCGTCCCTGGGGGTCTAGCTACATGTAGGAAGTCAAGTTGTCAGTGCATCAGAACTGTCAGGAAGCATAAGTTTAAAGAGTCGTATCGGTCATCGAGAGCCATGGAAGACCTGGTCTCTGTAGCGCTTGGCGTAGGCCTTCAAGTAGGCCTCATCGCTACTGGCTCAGGCTTGCATTACCCGCCCTCTCTTGGTCCAGTCTCGAACCTGGTCTAGCGCCCGGGTGACCCAGTCGATCTCCCCGGTCAGTACTCTCGAGGATCGTCCCATGTGCTCCTCGTCTCTCGCTGGGAACTCCACCTCTGGCTGGTGGACACCCCTGGTCCTCATGATCAAGCAGTGGTGTAGTGGCTCAATGATGTTCATGCAATGTAGCCACACCTCTCGTCTCACATATGCCTAGGCTACCTCCACCCAGGGCTATCCCTCGTGACCCTCATCACGGTACGGTGTCCAGCGCACCTGAAAGGGCAAGCATTAGAGTCAGCATTAGCATTTAAAAGGCCTTTAATTGCATTTAGAGGTTTAGAGTTTAGAGTCTTACCAATGCATAGGGCAACGTGTCAATGTCATCCTAGATCACTCGCGCTAGGCGTCACAATGACCCCGTGTCCCGCACCGCCATCCACTGCCTCGTGATGGGTACCTGGTCTGGATGTACCTCCTTCCCTCTCCCTAAGTTGGGGAGGTACATGTAGGTCGACACTTGCATTGTCAAGTGTCAACATATAGTAATTAAGCAAAATCATCATTATAGTAGCATAAACATTTTAAGGTAGAGCATTTCACCTAAAGCAAGGGTGAGAATCCGCC
Organism: Amorphophallus titanum; assembly: GCA_024336825.1. Lineage (NCBI taxonomy): Eukaryota > Viridiplantae > Streptophyta > Magnoliopsida > Alismatales > Araceae > Amorphophallus > Amorphophallus titanum. Next base: position 18,355,852 of record JANBPO010002302.1, read on the forward strand.
CAACATCGTCTGCCGATTGGTGGTGCTGAGGGAGTTGAAGAGGAACGCCAACGCGGCAGTGCCCCACGCATAGTCTCCCACTCTGTCTAGGTCTCGTAGCAGTGGGAGGAGCTTGTAGCTCACTCTGTCCGCCCTCGTCATGAAGATCAGCTTCCCTAATAGCAGCATCAGGAATCGGTGGAGGACGACATCTCCCTCTGGTCCTGGTCCCACTGCCACTTGCTGTCTAGCCCGATCCGTCAGTCACCTGAGGTGCTCCTCTGGTAGCTCTCCTACGACTATCGTTGCTCCTCTCAGCCCCAGGCTCTCCTGGAGGGTCGCTCGTTCTAGCATGGACGAGTGGCGTCCTAGTCTCGTCAGCTCTAGTCCCAGTAGCTCTCGGGCCAACTCTCGGTAGTCGGCGTACGTCATCCCTGCCACGGGCGCTCCGTGAACCCTCAGCTCGGTGATTCGCGCCACATCCTCTAGCGTGGGGATCATGTGTCCCCATGGGAATAGGAATGCTCTACTAACTGGGTCCCACCGCTCGTGTAGCGCGTACAGTAAGGCAGTGTCTAGCCACATCACCTCGATGCTCAGGAGCTCAGCAAACCCCATCGCCGCTAGCCTCTCTCTGGAAGTTTGGCAGCGCTAGGTACACTGCTCGGACCTGTAGCTAGGAAATCCTCATCTAGCGCTTTCCCTGCATGCATTTGAACATAAGAGTTAGTCATCCATATAATTAGTAATTCATTCATGCATTGTATTAATTTCAAAAAAAATAGCTCTCTAAACCCTAACGGTCACCTTTGGACTGTTTCTTCATCCTTAGCGGTCTGGGCTAGACCGTTTAGTTCCCTAACGGTCATTGGAATGACCGCTAAGCTCCCATCGTCACGGTAATTTTCCCCTCATTTCCCCAATCCTAGAGGAAGGCCCAAATGGCCTCTACACCATTTCCATGGGTCCCCTAACATATTCTCCTCCTATCCTACCGACATGCATGCAATTGAAATATTGAAAAATGTGGTTTTTGAGGTTTTGGCCTACCTCACACAGACAGCGTTCGGCTGCCGCCTCAGGGGTCTCCTCTGCTGTATGTTCATCTGCTTCATCTCCAGGAGCGTCCTTGATGTGAGATGGAAATCCAAGCCCAAGATTCATCCAATTTCTTCTAAAAATGCTTATTATTCTCCCTCTCTTCTTCTCTCTCTTTTTTCCTTTTCTTCCATTTGCTCAGCTTCTCCCCGGCCCTAGGTGCTACTCCACCCTGAAGTGGATGTCTCCCATGATCCGTAAGCTTCCTTTATCGGTGACATCCATCCTTAGAGCATGGCACTTGCATCCTCTTTTAGGTTTAGCCAAAAACTACCCCAAACTTTCATTGGATTGGCACAGCATCACAGCCCTAGTAGAGATATGGCATCCCCAGACACATACCTTTATCTTCCCATCCTTTGAGGCCACCATTCTATTAGAGGAGGAAGAGACTTACCTATCCCTTCCCAAATCCAAAATTGGTGAGGAAGACTTGGTTTGCCATACCGTTGCCCCTATAGATCCTACGCTCATCCTAGGGGAGTTTCTACCCGGTGCTAAGGACATCCGAACCATAGTTGGCCCACACTACATCCATTTGCTAGCCCTGAGCCAGTGGGTTACAGCTCATTGTAAGAACAAGTGTGGGCGGGATGAGGCCATAGCTAAAGCCGCTTCTATTTGCCTGTGCGGGGCCATACTGTTCCGTTTTCCTGACCACGTCCTAGACATTCCCAACCTTAGCACCATTAGTGGACTGTGACAGGGTCTTTCCATTTCTCAAGCCATCCTTTCTTACTTGTACGAGGGTCTTAGCTCAGCTGCCTTTGGGGGTCCACTCTTTGGCTCTATGATCTTGCTCGAGTGTTAGATGGGGGTCAGGTTGAAGTTCATACCTAGGGAGAATATCACTTCTGTTAGCCAGATCTTTGGGAGCCATCACTTTTCTTTATTGGCGGTGCCTTCAGGTTCTCTCAACAAGTTGAGTGTAGGACTACAGATAAGAAGACCAGGGATGAGTGGCGACTCTACATCAACACTCTACCCCTGGACAGGTTCGTGATATGCCCATCCTTCCTCCACGGCACCACCCTCAGACTTCCTTGGAGGCTTAGGATTGACTTGAGACTTGTGGGAGACACCACCTTGGCGATGTACAGCCCCCACAGGTGCTTCCTACAGGTTGGGCTTCCCCACACTACAGTTTCGGTGCTACCCCATCTTCCTACACTACAAGCGAGGAGACTCAGGACAGAGGAGGATGAGCAGGCAGTCAGGAGCGCCCTGATCATGTGGGAGATCAGTAGGGTGCGCATCCTACCAGCTGAGGTGACGGAACTTCGAGAGGGGTACCAGGCCTATGTGAGGGAGTTGCGTGAGATTCGTCCTTGCGGGGATGCCCGATTGAGGACTGAGTGATTTTCTTTTTTCTTTTTATAATGATGATGTATAAAGACCCATGGATTGATCTTGATATGAATAAATGGAATGGAATGGTTTGATTGAATGAGATTTGTTTTTGGCCTTTCCTTTCATGTGTTTGCATGGATTGACGTGATTTTCGGGAAGGAACGCGGCCTAGTGATGGACTGCTGAATGTATTAGACGGTCAGAATCAGATCGCCAAAGAATGGAAAATAGCCTTAGCTAGACCGCTCAGAAGATAGATATCAGGAATTTTAGAATAAGGGCCTTCAGGGATGAAAATGGTCTATAGAGGGACTGTTAGGAATTTGGAATGGTTAGAAGTAGACCGTTCAAATGAGATAAGCGATCGGATGCAGACCACTGAATCCTGGCTCATGAGTGATGACTGTGAGAAATGAAGGCGGCCTGATTCAGACCGTCTAGGAGACTGAGACGGCCATCCTGTGACTACTGATGAAATGAAAATGACCAAGAAGGGGACCATGTATCCAGAAATGCTGGAACTGCCTTCAAATCTGTCCCTACATACATACTCATAGAAAGTCCCGCAAGACATCTTGATGGAGCTTGGACTGCTTGATCAACTCTAGAACTGAGATCTTTGTGGGCATCCAATCCAGGTGATGTAACAAATCATACTGAGTGCTTGGGAGTGGATCCGCCTCCACTTTGTCAGTGGCCTACTGTGGGAACTAGGAATTGGGTGCAGATGCACCAGTTGTAGGGTAATTCTGATGGAACAAACTCCCACTCCGAAGTGCAAGGTTCTATGCCAGCACGATGTCAGACATGCTCATGGGAGGCGGCCTAATTGGCCTGATGGGGTGGATAAGAAGTGCGGGGGTAGCTGTTGTGATGGTAGCGTTGGTAATGGGGGTAGTAGAGATGTTAACGGGTCCTACCAGAAGGATGATGGATGGAGGATTGGATGACGGGGTGGCAACAACGGGCGAAACATGCACTTGTGGGGGAGCCAGGATAGGTGGCACGATGGGGGCGATAGGTGGTAAGATGAGAGGTTTGTAAGGAATGGCAGGCGTAGTTGGCATGGTGGTGGTGGCTTGATGGTTTGGTGGAAGGATCATAGGGGTGGAAGGTGGAGGTGGAGTAGGGGGAGAGAGGGGGTCTGGTAGGTGTGGTGGAGGGCCATGAGCCATTGGACAGATGACTCATCATCATAAGACCACCCGACATTGGGGATTGGGTGATGGACAATGTTTACTTGAGCCAGTGTTGGTGGTCGAGGATTTGGAGTGGGTGGATGGCTCGACATCAGGTTCTGGTGGATCCCCAAGTCCTACGTGAGCTGCTGCTACTGAGGCGGCAGCTATGGCTGTTGCTACTGCAGTGCTTGTTGTCTCAGCGCCTGTCTTCTCTTCTCCTTGATCTCAGTGATGACCTTGTACATCTCAGCCTAATCAATACACTGCCGTTCATGTAAATCGTAAACAAAATATTTAAACTAAAAACAACTCTCTATCGTGTGCCGGGCTGACGATGGAATATGCAATATCTAGACTAGTCAATGGCCGGGTTCCAATTAGGGCATTCTGGAGGAAGTTGTAGTGCACCAATAGACATAAGGGCTGAGAAAATGTCTGGGAGGGTTTCAGGCAAAGGGGGATACTAAGCCCTCTTCGGACCTGGGTGTTTGGGTGCATAGCCGTTGGGAGGTAAGACGTTATAGTATTGTGGTGGTTGTTGTGGCTGTTGGTTGACGGGGAAAGGTGTTGGGACAATTTGTGGTGCAATGGGTTGAGGATTACGGGGAAGCTATTGGGAGCGAGGTGGAGCAGATTGGTTGGGGAATGGGAAACTAACGGCTTGCACTTGCTCATTGGTTTGCACTCCTTCGGTAACCAGCCACTGAGGTTTTCTATTGTATTTGGGCTTTTGGGTCTCAAAAAGGGTATGAATGACGGAGTCCTTGAACTAGGTTTGGGTGAACCTGGCTAGGCTATATAGCTGGTGCATGTTGGCAATGTCATTCATGGCTAGGATGTTGCGGAAGGTAGGAGTGGCATTAGAAATGAGCAGCTTAACATTTTCTTCCTTTGGAATATGGGGGGCACACGGGCAGCCATTTGCTTCCATCTTTCAGCATAGGTGGCAAAATTTTCATCAGCTTTCATCTTCTCAGCAACAAGGTTGGTGAAGGAATACACCGGGCCGACCTGGTCTTGGAATCTTTGGATGAACTTATCTTTAACAATCTTGAAACTCTTAGTGTCTTCCAACGACAAAGAATAAAACCACTTCAGTGCTACTCTGTCCAACGAGTGGCAGAATAGATATGCCATGAGGTGGTCATCATACTAAAACTGTGCTGACTCATACATAAAATCCCTCACATGAATGTACGGTTTGTCGTTCCCTTTCTCTCTCCTCCCTTACCCTCTCTCTCTCTCATGCGGGGGCCGATCCCTCTCTCTCATGGTGCTCGTCCATCTGGGCTGCAGACGGAGGCACATGTGGTCCCATTGGGAAGGTCTCGACACGAGGATCGCATCGGTGCTAACCTCATCTCGGTCCGCGGAGCATAGAGGCGGGTACAAGTGAAAGATCGGCGTGGCTCCCATCGGCGGTTCGGCACCAAAACGCTAGCCTCGTCACGCAATAGGTAGGGGGATGGACTCCTCACTTCGCTAGGAACGCATTGGCACCACATGCACCGTCGTAGTCTGACGTTTTCCTCATTTTTTGTGCATAAACCCATGTTAGTGTATTTTTATCTAATTTCCTAAAAATTACTCCATGGTCATTGTATTTAAGTTTTGATGGTGTGGATAGCTGTAGAATGGTTGGCTGAGTTGGGCAGGTTGTTGTAAAATTTGATTCCTATCATTTTGGGTCGACCGGGAGGGGTTTCCACCGAGGTTGCCCAGTTCCCGTCACTGCGGTAATGGCGCGGCCACCCCATGACCGTTCCGTAGTGCGCAGTCCACTCCAGACCACTTAAGTCCCTAGAAAGGTCCAACGCGGACCGTGTAAGACCCATCACGGTAACTTCTCTACCGTGTAATACCTGTGAACGGTAAGGCGGTGTACACTAGAGCAGCTTAAGAGGGTCCGTTCAATTCACTTGAACGGCCCGTCGCCCGATCGCTTAGGCGATCCTTCGTCCCTCTGAGCAACTAAACCCTAATCGCCTGGCCTCATGAGCAGCCCATTCCTAGCCACGTAGCCCGATAGAATAGTTCTAGGAGTGGAGTTGAGTGGCTAAGGCGCAACCGGGGAAGCCACTACACAGCCTGATCCTAACAGCATAGTCCGTAGAGCCTTCTATGGCATTGGGGTTGAGCGGCTAGCGTATAGCCGTGTAAGCCCATTGAACGGACTGTCGTCCGACCGTTCAGTCCTTGAGTGGCCCTATTCAAACCACGTAATTCATGCAGATTTTAATCCTTAGTATATTCATTCACTTATGCATTTAATTATGACATTATCGCCATGTTTAAGGTATTTTATAAAACTATGGCATGTTTTACATCCCGATGGAATTGCTTTCTCTTTCCTTGTGACGAAACCACTAGTCGTAGCCCAGCGACCTATAGTGTCGGCCCACTTGGGCGAGGTGGAGGGGCAATCCCGTTATACGATTTTTAAGCTAGTTCCGTAGGCTCCGGTCCAACCGTAGCGTCCTATAGAGGGGAATACTAGCTAGAGGCCTGGCTCTAGGCAACGAGCCAATGTGTGCACACGTGGTCAGAGGCTTGGACTGACACTGACGAGTGTTACTCTGACTAATACTTGGTTCTGGTACGATTACGCCTCTCGCTTGTCGTGTTCCTAGACTTGCGAGTTGCTTGAGACGCAGTGTAAGCCGTCAGTGGACGCACCTGGTCTCTCTCTCTCTCTCTCTCTCTCTCTCTCTCTCTCTCTCTCTCTCTTTCTCTTTCTTCTATCACTTGGTTAGCTGAGATTTATTCTATTGGTAGATTTAGCTCCTGAAGCTTATATTTATTCAAATTGACATTAAAGCTAGGTGCGATAGAACTGTTTAGTTGGTTTACAGCTTTACTAGACTGCGTTTAATTCTGCCAATGCATGATTAGTCCATTAGGCATGATTTACTATTTTTGCATGTTTAATTTAATTGCATGCTCTAGTTGCTTTTGCATTTGCATGTTTAGTTGCGAGGTAGGGATCCACGTGACCCCTACTGAGTCCGGCTGTGACTCACCCTTCCTCTTTCAGGTGAGCTACGGCAGCCGCGGCCCAATAAGGCTTTACAGGACTCAAATAAAAATAAAATTACTGGTATGGAACTGAAAATAAAATTTTGCCAATGCAGATCACTGCTGGAACCTCCGGAGGGGTGAGTCACCTGATGTCCCCATCAATCCCTCACTCACATACCGGGCGGTGCGCACCGTGGTTATGCAACTGACCGGGGCCTTGCAAATGATGGGTTGCCTGCTGGAGGAGTGGTCACGACGGGTTCTGCTATTATTGAAATATGTAAACCGTCGCGAATTCCTTAAGACACAAGCCCCAACTGAATTTGCAACCATCAATGCCTAGAGGGACGAGTATCTGCAGGCCTTAGCGGTGCGGAAGGACAACAGGGAACAACACCAGAGGGGCATGGGCGAGTGTCACGACAACGACCACGCCTTAAAGCGCAGAATAAAGTAGCTCAAGGGCTGGCTTGTTGCGGTCAAGTCTGATCTTGCCGAGGCTGAGGTGACCATGGTTAGAGAAACTGCGGAGTTGGCTGTCGCCGAGGTTGAAGCGGCCTCCACGACGACTGAGCTAGAGCGCCTCCAGGAATAGGAAAATCAACTGCGTGAAATGGTGAACTTTCCTTGGATCAGGATCCTTCCTCTTGCGAAAATCTTCCAGGGAATAGACTAACTGCCAATCCTTCTTTTCTTATTTTTTTTCACATGTAACACAGGGGTACGCCCCGGAGCACATGTAGCTTGCTTTCTACGAAGGATAGAGTACTATTACTTCATGTGCCTCTTCTATATGCATGGTACCCCAAAATCTTCCCTTTCTTTCTTGCATCCTAATGAAGTGCAGGTTCCTACTAGCAGTTCATTTGGGGAAAGCTCGGTGGGCTTCGCGAGGGCGCATAGGAGAGTGCTCGCCTTTCTAGAGGAGAGGCGAGGGGATCACTCCACCATGCTGATCGTGCGGTTTAACAAATGGTGCCACCGGGGCGCTCGGCCCGAGTAGGATGATTTGACCTTAGAGAGATGGGGAGGAGTTTGTTCATGCAATGATCTAGACAGAAGGTCTCGGTAAAAAATGGGTTGTTCGTCACCCGGAGGGATGGAGAGAAAAGTTTGTTCATGTAATGATCCAGACGGAAGGTCTCGGTCAGAAATGGGTTGTTTGCCACCCAGAGGGACGGAGAGAAGAGTTTGTTCATTCAATGAACCGGACAGGAGGTCCAAACCAGAAGGGATATTCGTCACTTGAAGGGACGAAGAGAAGAGTTTATTAATTCGATGACCTAGACGGAAGGTCTCGGTCAAAAATGGGTTGTTCGTCACCCGAGGGGACGAAGAGAAGAGTTTGTTCATTCAATGATCTAGACGGGAGGTCTGAATCATAAGGGATATTCATCACCCAAAGGGATCAGTGTCGACAGGGTGTTGGGAGCTAACATGACTTGTTTGTTTCTTTGTCTCTTCATTAGCACGGGGTGAGTGCCAAAGCAAGGAAACTATCTATTCTTTTCCCTAATCCAAACGGAAGGTTCGGACTAGGTGTCCCTTCATCAATGCCGACCGGGTGTCGGGCGTTGACATGACTTATTTGTCTCTTTGTCTCTTCATTAGCACAGGGTGAGTGCCAAAGCAAGGAAAATAGTTTATTCTTTGTTCTTCAACCCAAACGAAAGGTTCAGATTAAGTGTCTCTTCATCAGTGCCGATAGGGTGTCAGGAGCTAACATGACTTGTTTTGTCTCTTTGTCTCTTCATGATACGAGTAAGCAATAATCACAGGGAACTTGGTACATCTCCCCCTTTTTTTCTTTTTTCTTTTTTTCTTACTTTTTTCCTCTTCTTTCCTTTTTTTTTCTCTTTCTTTTTTCTCTCTCTAATTATATTTAATCCTAGAAAATTTCTAGAAAAATCTGGGGTGCTACACTCTCTCCCACTTAGAAGAATTTGGTCCCCAAATTCATTACATGCATTTGATGGAGAGTGTGCTTTTAATTATGGCTACTTATTTGTACTCATAATTAAGGCAAGGTTAAATATAAGTAGGTCAAGATGGTACCTTCAATTGCTTTACCTTCCCCGTTCATGACGGTGTTTAGTCGGCCTCGTCACCCGCATCCATTGTTATCTTTTGAAGGATTTTCCTTTAGGAGAGGACACATGGGCAAGCGATCCTCTCTGCTCCCACATTTGAGACAAGCGTCGAGACGCTTCCAACACTCTTTGGCTGAGTGCCCAAACTTTTCACAAAAGAAACAAGCCGCCATGACCTGCTTCTTCTCTTCCTCTTTAGCTCTCTTGCCATTGCCATTGTCAATCCTTTTTCCATTACCATTACTATTTTGTTTACCATTATCATTCCCATTGCGGGATCTCTTATTGTGATGGGATTCGTCATCATCCGCCTCTCTATCCTCTCACCTATCATGTTTCTGACTTGACTCTTCTTTCTTGCCTTGAAGTTTCTCTATCTTCTCTAAGGTTCTTTCACATAAATATGCCCGTTGGACCATTTCCGTATAAGTGCAGATATCTTGTGAACTGAGTTGTTGAATAAAGCCTGGCCTTAGACCATCCATAAAGCGATTGGCCTTTAGTAGGTCTGTACATACTAGATGTTCAGCATAAGAGGCCAGACGGGAGAACTGAAGTTCATACTCTGTCACGGGCATCATTCCTTGCCTTAGGGAGGCAAATTGTGCGGCCTTCCATTCCTTAACGTGCTTGGAAAAATACTTTGCTCGGAAGAGTGTACGAAACTTGTTCCATGTGGGCTGAGCATTTTGAGGTTGTGCCGAGGTGGCCTTACACCAAGTACGTTCATCTTTGTTTAGTTGAAAGGTGGCGAGATGGACCTTCTCTTGATCTATACACTGCATAACATTGAAGATTCTTTCCATCTCATCTATCTAGTTCTCCACTTCATCGGGATTAGACGTCCCAGAAAATCGTCACGGATTTAAGCTTCAGAAGTTACGGTGTAAATCGTCGGCACTAGCCCCCGTGCCAGCTTGGGCCATATTCTATATGGCCTGGGTAAGACCAGCAACAATTTGCTGCATCGCGTCCCAGTCGACACGATGAGCCATTTAAAAATAAGGTACTTGAGAAAATAACCAATAGTTAATTCCCTATGGAATTAATGAAGGTTAGCCTAGAGAAAATTTCTAAATTAACTATCTCACCTCGATCTCTACCCAATCTCACATAGGTGGGAAATTTCTTCCTGGTTCATAGGTATGGGTCCTTAACCTTGGACTTAGCCTATGCCATTTTCCTAGGAATAAGTAAGTTCTGAGACCTAGGCTCTGATACAAACTTAATGTCATGCCCCGAGCTATATGTGTATAGCGGAAGTAATCTCGGGGATGCAGACAGCCGGCAATACGCCTCAAGCTAGCAATATAATCAGAGCGTAAAAAACATCCACATAGGAGGAATGCACATGAATTGACCAAAATTCTAACTTTCATTGATAATAATCAAAAGTACATGAATATTTGACTCTCTTTTGACATAACTTCAACTAGACTAAAAAAAAGATTACATAGTCTTGACTCATGACTAACTATATGGACTCATAACTACGGCTTCTCTCATGACTTCATTCGCTCTCGGATCCACAACTTGAACCTTCTGAATTCGACCCACTAGTATTTCCTGAAAATGTTAGAAAGTGAGGTAATGAGCACACTTACCCAGTAGGTATCTTTGTAGTCTCACCTTTTGGAAGTCTGACCAGTTATCCATATCTAAGTAGAAATCCACCTCGGCTTCCCAATCAAGGTAGATCGTGGGATTACGGGAGCCGAAGAAATCTTGGGTACCCCAACAGGTGCTATAGGGTGTGGAAATTCTAGCCCTGAACCGGTCGTAGGGATTGGGTGAGGGGCTAGCCTGCGGGTAGGTTGGGTGGCTGGACAGGCTAGTATGCTGGCCAGAGATGTGCACGGGTCTAGACTGAAGGTACGGAGTGCCAACATGAGTGGCCATAGATTGGTTGTGGGGGGACGGTCTGACCTGGGTGTCGTGGCCAATTGGGCGACCAATCTCCCGGTACGAGGCAACACTATGGATGGACATGGGGTCAGGGGGACGGGGAAAACCGACTGCCTGGTCTAACTAGACAAATTATGCGGTTTATGAGACTAGACCACATGCTACTGATGCAAGAGGATATGCAAGAGAATGGAAGTTGGCCTAGGACTCAGCATGCAAGAGCAAGCTGAGAACTTGCTCTGATACCAAATTTGATGCGGGACGAGCGCGAGCATGGGAATATCGACGGCGGCGTTCGGTGCGAACCTGTGAGTACAATCTTATGGCACTACGCTCCACGCAGGGAGGGGATCATGGGGTTGGGAATTATTAATGCAAAACTACCCTCACGCAGGAGGGGGGAGCACGGGGAAGGGGAAATGGGCCTGGTGCCCTATGTCTGCCCTGCTGGACAGAACCGAAGAGAGTTGGCTGTAACTTCACGCTCGGAGCTCAGTTGGGGAAGCCATCACCACCCATGTTCTGTGGATGATGTTCAAACACGCTCCTGAAAGTTTGGCATCGTTTGGAAGTCACAGGAGGGCGGGATAGGTCGACAAAGACAACCTGCGCGAATCTGTCCTGCAGGTTCGGTCCGTGCAATCGGTGTGCAATGGCTGGTATGATCTCCACCGAACTCCGACCGAGGCAGGATTTGCGGGGATGGAAAGAGGACAGGAAGACCTACGTGCCAGTCAAGTTTGGCGGACGTCGGAGCTGGCCGCAGTCACCTCTGGACTGAGGCTCAGGTTTCTAGGTGGACAACCAGACACAGTCAGATTGAACACCTTGGTACAGGCGGCACTGAACGCAGATCGTGACGAAACCATCTGGAGTGGCTTCAGGAAGTCGAGAGGTCTGACTTTTATGAAGATGGCTCAGCCCAAAAACTAGCAGAGGAAGGCGTGCCGGGGCCGATGAGTCTGCTGCACATTCAGGGTGAACTGGGTCGCACCAGTCTGGCGCAGTCACAGGAGAATAGGCGCCACAAGCTGTAACAACGCCAAAAAGGGATAGGAACACCTCTGGATTGACGGTGACTCGGAGAAGAAGAGATCTTCTGAAGAGAGTTTGGGCTGAATCCCGCCGAGGAAGACGGTGCAGCCACTGCCAATTGGTCCTTAGGTTCTGGTGAGAATATAGCGTGATTGCAGAAAAAGGGGCGGCGCGATCAGTTCGGAAGTCAAAACTGAGTGGGACCACTTCTGGAGCAAAGACGGCTTGAAGCAGCACAACTTATCTGAAGAACATTGATGCTGATTCATGCCACCTGGGGTCGTGGCGAAGCCTGCAAACTGGGTCTCAGGTTCTATCCGAATCTTCAGGCAGCCGAGTCGATGAAGCTACAACGCGTGGCCGAGGAAGACGACGTGGTGGCCTCCGGGTGGCTGTGGACGAGGTTAAGAGTTGGTGGAGGTGTGGAACACAGTGCGAAGGGGGGATGGAAAGGGCTGGGACGTGAGAGGTTGAGGAGGGGGGAGGCTAGGGTTGGGGCTATGGGGTGTGCGCTAGTTTGTGGGCCATTCTGTCTTGCATTTGCATTGACATGAAAGTAAAAAGATGAAATCCCCGACTGAGTTTTCTTGATTCATGCTCTCATTGAAAGTAATTCTAGAATAGAAAAGACTAGGGAAAAGGATAAAGAAAAATTTATTCGATCTAGCCATAGAAAACTAATTTAAGAATCTTTTTAAAGTTTAGTAGCACTTTAAAAAAGGAAAAGAATAATCACTTTGCACGCTAATGAAACAAGCAAGACAAGCCTTCTGTTATTTTGGAGTGGTGTCTGATACTCTGCATTTATTATAGATGAGATCTTTTTGATATAGGTATTTGGCAAAGTTATCCATCAAATGAGTGCAAAAGCACATTGTTGAAAAAAAACACCATGAAAAATACCCATGATCCTAGTAACTAGGTCTGCTTCTCCTAAGGTAAGTGTTGAGGTTCGCATTAAATAGTGAAGGGTTGTGCAGCATCATGTGTGTATTGAAAAGAATGTCAAGAAAAGAGGCAGACAAAAAGCTATGGTACTCAATGCTCGGATCTAGGAGGTGCAGAGTTGAAGGATACCTATCTAGAATGGCAAATGAGAGATGCAATTGTCTATGCTGTGGATTTAGTATCACACTTGCACAAGTGCTATTGAACTTTAGGTTGTATTCTTAGTCATGTATCTAAAATTTCAATCTAAGGCTATTGTGCATTAATGTTTCCAGATTCTTAATCTTTGGTTAATTCTATGAAGGAGGATCTAGATATGAAGGTATGAATTTTGCAAACTCTTGTTGGTTTTAAATTTTAATCTAATTACATTGCTAAGGGACTAGTAATGAGTAAGTTGGGGGTGTGATGAGTGTTCATCTCTTTATGATAATTTATGTTAAACACACCATTTCACGTGCACTTAATTAAATAATTATGCATATTTTATAGCTAAACTTAACTTCACGTAAATCGGACCTTCCATGTAAATTAACTTAATTTGTGGATAATCATTCAATAAAAAAGAGTTAAGGGCCATGAACATTAATTTTTTATTGCATAATTTAGAACATTTTAGATTTATATACACAGAGCAATAATTTCTATGGACTTAATTCAAATTTTGTATGTGTAGGACACTCATGACAATTGATAAAAGGGCCAAGGGCAAAGCTGTCACAAGAACCAAGTCAGGGGTTGCCCTAAGGCGCCCCCTCCTTTCCCTCCACCTTTGACCAAGTCAAGGCAGCTACCATCTATTTTTGTGGGAGAAAAAGAATAAGAAAAGATTGAATTTGTGGAGAAATTCTTGGAGAGAAAATAGGAGAGGATCCTCGCCCTATTAGGAAACCCAATGGGGGGGCGCCCCCTCCTTTCCTCTTCTCAACCCATAGGGCGCTGAAAATCCTAGCTATGGGGGGTGGCCCTCTCTTCTCTCCCCATCCTCTATCTTGTTCTCATCAAGTCTCAGCCCTCCAACTCTTGTCAGTTCAATCTCTACCCTTTATGTGGCCCGACTCCTCTATAAATAGCCCACATCAAGGAGAAGAAAGGGATTCCAGGCTTTTTCTCCCCTTTTTGCTTCTCTTCTCCTATTTCTCTAGTACAAAAGTTGTTTGTTTTTTCATGCTCTACAATTTCTTCTTCTTTCTCGTTAGCTAGTTCTGCTATGTTTTTAAGTTATTTGCGATTTTCCAGCAGTCTGCATTGTTCATCCACGAACTAGCATTTCCTCCATTCTTTGCCCTATTTCTCCTTCTACTCTTCTTCTCATCATGCTCCTTTTATGAAAGTTGTTCATTTTTTTATGATCTATAATTTCATCTTCTTCACCATCCTCTAATTCTTCCTGGTTTTTAAGTTATTTTCCACTTTGTGGCTTTATTGAGATCGGTGAAGTCCATGCACATTTGCCACTTGCCCAAAGCCTTTAGTACCAAGACGACATTTGCGAACTACGTCAGGTAAAGGACCAGATAAAATAGCCCAGTTTTCTTCCCCTTGTTAATCTGCTCTTTAATGACCGCTTGTTTTACTGGGGCATGCCTCCTTCTCCGCTGCTGAACGAGTTTCACCGACGGGTCGAGGTTGATTTTATGCATTACCACCTCCTCTGGAATGTCGGGAAGATCTTCATTAGATCATGTGAAGACTTGAATGTACTCGGCAAGGAAATTCTTGTATTGCTATTGTACACTGGGCGGTAAGTCTTCCCTAATTTTTACTTTGAGAGTCGGGTCATCTCTGAGGAAGATTGACAGTCATTCTCTGTCGGGCTTTCCTGCCATCAGTTTGTCCTCGACTTCCTCGACCTCTTTCTTTTTCCCTTCTGGCCTTATGGCTTCAACCCAAATTACATAGCACCTTCTAGTTGTTGCCTAGTTACCTTGGACTTCTCCGATACCATATTTAGTGGAAAATTTCATTTTTTAGTGATAGGTTGAGGGCACTGCCTTTATTTGGCCAATAATACCTTGGCCAAAGATGGCATTATAGGCCAACATCTCTTTTATCACCACGAAGTTCACCAGAAATGTGACGATTTTAGGAGGGGTACCGAGAGTAACCGACAGGCTCAGGGCTCCCTCGGGATAAGTTGCCTGGCCATTGAACCCACAGAGGGGCGTTCGAATCGGGCGTAGTCTAGATGGGTTTTCACCCATTTTCAAGAAACATTCATATGCGAAAACATCTGGAGCACTACCATTGTCCACTAGTACCCTATCTACGTTACAATGGTTTATAGTAGCCGAGATTACAAGGGCGTCATCATGCGGGGTGGATACCCCTTCCAGGTCTTGGTCAGAGAATACCAAGGCCTACTGGTCATTCATCGGTGGAGCTTTAGGGGGCTCAAAAGCCCGAGAGGCTCGTTCGACGTGACGCTTCCTTCCTCAGCTATTGTCCCCTCCTGAGGTGGATCCCCCCGAAATGACGTTAATGTGGACCCCATGGGGGCGGTTATCGATTTCTTCTAGGGAGACCCCGCGATCTTCCTGCCGCTCGGCCATGTACTCAGAAAGGTGACCTTGGTGGATAAGATTCTCAATCTCATCCTTGAGGTGCTGGCAATCCCCAGTGTAGTGGCCGTGGTTGCTGTGAAACTGGCAGTGCTTGCATCGGCTATGGCGTCGAGGGTTAGCCTTCATAGGCCTGGGTCGGTGAAGGAGACCCGAGTCCTTGATTTCTTGCTAGATCCCGTAGACAGGGGTGGATAGAGGAGTGTACTGCTCAAACTTCTATGGAGGTTCCTTGTGGTCCCCGTCTCGATTTCTTCTTCTTCCTTGGCCCGAGGATTACTCAGAAGGTCATTTCATGTCTCCTTCTCACCCCGAGCTTGCGGGGTCTTGACAAGCTTTGAGGACTTCTTCGCACTGTGCATGGCACAGAGCCAGGGTCATCAAATCAGTAAGAGAGAAGGGAGGGTGGAGCACCAGCTATCGCCAGAGGTTCTCATCTCGGGTGCCTACGGTCAGTGCGGTGATGGCCAAGGTGACGTCCAGGCGAGGGATGCGTAGGGCTTCTGACTTAAATCAGTTGATGTAAGCCTACAGCTTTTTCGCTTGGGCCTACTTTAGTGCCAACAGCTCTGCAATCAACCTTGGAGGGCCACTACTGGTGAAGCTTTCCTTGAACAATCTCCCGAACTGTTTGAAGTTGTGGATGCTATCGGGGGTGACTGCTCGGAACCAAGATTGAGCCCCCTAGACCAAGGATAAATATCTGAGTACAAGATGTGCAGGTGGAGGAGTACAAGTCTCTCCCTAGCTCTCGCCTCCACCCTCCTCTCTCGTACTCTCTGCCTCATCCTGATGGCGCGTCTGTGGAGGGGGCATGGACCCTCGAGAAGATGCTGGAGTTGGAGCCCGCTCCTCTGCCCCGTTCCTCAGTCGAGTCGAGGAACTGGTCATGTAAGAAGTGCTGGCAAAGCCGCTCGACTGACCCACAGCTCGTGCACGCTCTCGGCCCCTCTGGAGGCGCTCCTTAGTCACTCGGAGTCACTCCTGCATGACGCCCAGCTGCATCCTCAGGTCTGAAAGCTCGCGCTCACGTGCTGTCCGCTCCTCCCTTTCTCGAGTGCGCTCTCTCGGCTCCATCTCGAGGAGGACTCTCAGCTCAGACACCTCTCTGGGTAGCACCTCCTATCGCCCTAACATCTGCTCCAGCTCCGTGACTCGTTGATCACGGGTGATGATCTCAGTGTGCCCTAATGCTATCTGTCTCCTCACCGCCGTCAGCTCTACGGCCTGCCAAACATCATCATATCCACATCATTTCTTTTTAAAAGAGAAGAAAATAATACGCATGAATATTATTTTATAAACTAACCAATGCACTTCGATCATGATGTTCCCTCGCTATACCGGTGAATGCCGCTTGAAGCTCTGTAGTCTGAACATAATGAAAAGAAAGAAAGAAAAATCATAAGTGTTTAAGAAGCACAGAATGATATAATGAACTAAATTTGAGTTTGAACTTACCTGTGTGGCGAGGTCACGCTCCGCCTCCTCTGCCTGAGCAATTGCTCCTGCAAGCTGCTCCTCCAGTGCAGTGGCCTCCGTACTCGGCCCCCTCGAGCTGGAAGCCCCTTCTGCACCTCCTGTTGCCGCTCCCTGTTGGGCACACTGCATTCATTAAGATTGTCAGTGGCTAATCATCAATAATTTAGACAAAAAAAAATCATTTGCGTATAGATAGATTGCACTCACCAGGGTCTCAAGATTAGCTCGTGTGGCCGCCAGCTGGGCCTCCAATCTGTGGAGATGAACCTGCATGTCCATCGCCACCGCATTCCGTGCATCCTGTATTTATCATATTGCATAGTAAACATATATCTAGAGAAAAAAAAGTGCATCATACATACCCCTATGACCCTCATCTGGGGTCGGCCGGCGTAAACCTCCCAATAGCGTCGGAGGTACTCAGAGCTGTCCGCCGCATGCGAAGTCACCCATGTGCCGCCTCGCTGCCAGTCGGCATACTGGTCGGCAAATCAGATCCTCCAATCGGTTGCCTTTGTACGCCCGTGAGTCTTCCTGCCAATCCCACGGGGCTCCCCTACCTCAAACCACTCCTGATGTAGGCCGAGGGTCCTCATCACCAGCCTGAGCCGTAACGGCTTGATCTCGTTTAGGCAATGAATCCAAAGCTCATGCCCGAAACGAGGCCGGCCAAGGCTGGCCCTCATCCGGCATCCCCTCGTAGAGCCTCCAAACCACCTGCATTCATTCATATTCATAAGCATATAGGCATATTTCATAAAATAAAATGCATCATGTTTAAAATGTATACTAGCGAGGCGGGGTAGTCACGGAACTCCGGCCGAAGAACGCGTAGCTCATAAGAAAGAGGCACTCCAGTCATGAGGGGCAACCACCGTCGTGCCAAAGGGAATGATCCCCTGCCTCCAGGTCGGGGATCGGTGCGGCCCATCGGCATGTATAAATGGCTCCATACCTGCATCCATCAATTGCATTAGTAAACATTTATATGCATAATCATGTTGATAAGCATTTAAATAAACAAAAAGACATGCATACCTGAAGAAATGTTGAGAAGCCACTGACGGTAGTCTCTCGACCTGTCCCCGTGGACAGGTCAGCCAGAAGGTGCGCCAATAGGGCAGCTCCCATGCATACTGCCCAACACTCTCTAAATCCTCAAGAATGCCCAAAAATCTACAATTGATAATGTCTCCCTTTGTGCCTAGCATCAATCTCCCGAGCATCAAAAATAGAAATCTCCTCAGATCTCGGTCCACCCTCTCTCTCTGAGCCAGGTCCTGGCAATAGGCGGCCCGAGCCTTCCTAATCAATCGCTGCACAAACTACTCCATGGACTCCCCCTGTCTCTGTCTGGAATCCCCTAATCCCATGGCGATGGTTAGATCTGTGTGGAAGATAGTCCAACACTCCTTCAGGGTCTCAGCTATGGTCTCTAGCCCTAGCAGTCTGCGGGCTAGCTCCTGGTAGTCAGGGAGAGTCACCCCACTCACAGCCTCCCCATCCACCCTCAACCCGGTAATCCGGGTGACATCCTCCAAGCTCGGTATCATATGACCCCAAGACATCAAGAATACCCGGCTGGTCCTATCCCATCTCTCCCTAAGAACTTGAATCAAGGGTAGATCAGGGCAGATAGGCTCTATAGTCAGGAAAGGACCAAAACCCATAGCCTCTACCCTAGCCCTCTGGAAATCGGGGAGTCCATAATAAGTTGCAATAACTTGGACCCATGAGATTCGAGTCCTCATCAACCCCTGCCAAGAATAAAAGAATGCTGTTGACATAAATGTTTTCATTAATAATTGACGACCTTCCAGTGGCCGTCATCTGTTGAATTGATGCCCCTAAGGGGGCCGCTGATTCAAAAAGTATTTCTGCTCAACTGATTTAACAACATATAAGAAATATAATTGACGACCGGCCTATGGTCGCTACTTAATGAAGTGACACCCCTGTAGGGGGTGCTCTTTTGAAAAGTTTTCTATTTCATGCTACAATGAACCTGATTTGACGACCATCCCAGTGGCCGTTATATTAAAAATTGACGCCCCTAAGGGGAGCGTTATTTTATGGGGTGTTTGAAATAAAATGTGTGAAAATTAAAATAACGACAGGGCTCAGGGTGCTATTTATGAATTATCTAATTTAACAGAAAATAAATATATGTGATTTGACGACTGGCCTTGGGTTGTTGTTTGAATTAACAACAGCCTCAGGGGTGTCATTTCTCTGGGTCATTGGTTCAACACCGAGAGCTATGGAATTTCATTCAAAAAATATAGATAAATAAAAAAAATGAATAAAATAGGGGTAGAAACCTACCTTGCTTCGTTCGGGCACAATGAATCCTCCCCGGAGAGGTTGTCCAGGAGGAGGGGCTTCTTCCTCCTCATCCTCATCATCATCGTCTTCATCTTCTTTGTCATCCCCATCTCCTTCATCTTCTCCTTCTTCCCCTTCAGTCCTAGCCTCTTCGGCTGCTTCTCCCCCATCACCACCGTGCTCCACCGGTAGAGCTTCTTCGGCCACCGCCGGAGGGACTTCCTCCCCGACAGGTTGGTCCTCACCAAGGTCAACGACGTCAAGGGCCATGACTCATTGTCGCTTGCTAGGGCCCACCATGGAATAGAGGTGAGGAAATGAGAGATGAGAATGGGGAGAAATGAATAGGGCTGTGGATAGGGTTCGTCACAGAGAGGAGAGAAAGAGAAATGAGAGAATGAGAGAATGGGAGAATAAGTAAGAAAAGGGAAGAAAAGAAGGAAGGTGAGGCAGTTAACGTTCGAAACTAATTGACGCCACTAGCGGCGTCGCCTATTAAGGAATTGATGGCTGAGATTAAGTCACCTTTAAATTAATTGACAATAGTAACTAAGGTGTTATTTATCTTCCTACATTGGAAATTGAAACGGTTGTCAGAATATTAATGTGATTTTGATCGATGCGATGGTAATAATCATTACTATTTTTGGATTGACGACCGACGTAGGAGGCGTCAGTTTGTTTAGGCACGGCCTTTGTTAAGGTGTTATTTGAGGAAATTATTGAAATATCCAGTAGGGAATTTGTAAAGAATCAACACCTTATTTCGGGGCACTAATTAATCAACGCCAGAGGGAGAGGGCGTCAATCATGGTTTCTATTTTTACTATTAAGAAAATAGATTTAACAATTGATGACGTGACTGAAGGCGTTGTTCAAGGAATTGACGGCTTGAGGCCAGTCGCGGCTCAGAACAGAAAGATAGAAGCTAAGTGATTGGACGATTTGATCATTCTGAAATATTTTTTGGCTCAATTAAGGAAAAATCTTTTATTTCATCAAAAGAAAGTATTATTACATCAATGAGCCACTTTGGGTCTCAATCCCCTAAGAGCTACTACATAAGATTTCCATTGCTCCTTGTCTTCTTCAATGCTCTCTGCAGGTTGTTGTAGCTTACTGATCCTCCATAGGGCTTAGATAGTCTTGACCTCTTCCCCATCTTCATTAGAGCCAATATCCCTCCTCTTGATAGGTGGAAGATGGGATGCTTCTTCAAAGTGATGCCGTGGGAGCCCAAGTTGAGGGAGACACATTAAATAAAAAATGAGCCACCAGTGTGTGAATGAACAATGAGATTCAACGATCAGAACAATTATAATAATAAAAGATGCTATAGCCATGCATACATCGGATCCTCGCCCCTCCGGATTGAGTGAGAAGAGAAAAGTGATGATGCCCCATGACATCGGACGTGGACCTCGGGAGCCCCCGATATGGTTATGATCCGAACTTATCTCGGGCCAATAGTTCATTAGCTCGACCCACTTCTACCTGGATCCAATCCCACAAGCTCATCAAACTTGTCGTATATGCGGTAGACATTTGTATATTTTTATCGCCGCCTTTGACGCCATGAATGCGGACTTCCATCCAAATAAGAAATGGTCCACAAGTGGCCGACACATATGTATGCATGGACGTTTACGCCCCAATGGGGGGGTTTGTTTAAATGTAATCTGAGATTTCGCTCTCGCCTTGTTATCATGAACCTCAGGCCATAGGGCCCCTTATTTTTGGTGATTAATCAAGGGTTTTCCCCACTCCGAGGGGATGTAATTAATGTCGTAACCTTTATGGTACGGTGGGTTCTTAGTCCCGACACGATACACATAATCGTCTGACTAGTCAGATTGAGCGCACCATGGGCTTCCTTGAAGTCTGAATAAATCATCATCTAGGTGACTGGCACCCTCCCGCACTAATAAACCAAATAAATGAATGAATAGACAAATAAATAAACAACAAAAGAAGTGTCCCAAAAGTGCATCCACAAGTCTGGCACGCCCGGTGGGACGAAACTTCCCTTCATCTCTTCACCAGGATTAAGGGGCCCTACAGCCTCTTCTTGAAATTCTAAAGTATTTCACTTGCGATTGAAGGTCATACTTTGGTGACTACAATGGGTGTTTCATTCGGACCGCTAGTCGTCGCAAGCCACGTCAGGGAAGGCTACCTTGCGATTCCGGTGTAGTTCGGGAGCTTTCCTCCGGTGGTGGGCTTCCCCAACTTCCTAGGGGTGGCCTTTGTCAACCTGCTGGAGATCGAGGGACCCAAACCTGTCAAAGTCCATGACCCCGCCACAGGGACTTCTACCATCAAGCTTGCTACTGTCGAGCCATTAGCGACTACCTCTGGCCACGTGGCGATCAAGACCATGGGCTGCTTTGTCCACCACATCCGTTTTGACATGGGCTCGGCCACCAAGAAGATGGCATCCCGCCAAAGAAGGCACTGGAGGAATGCTGCTGCTGCTACCCCCAGGGGCCGGATCTCCAACACTGGCAAGTCGGTCCTGATCAGAGGCATGCGGGTCCACCTTAAAGGCCAGAGAGCGGATGTGATTCCCTACCGAATTGTGCCGAATGTCCCAGTGCGTAACTCTTTCCAAGCGCTGGGGAGGATGGAAAAGAAGAATGTTGGAGTGGCCCGTAGGCCGAAGAATGAGCCAGCCCCCACGCCATTCAAGACTAAGTAAATTAGGGTACCCAAGTCCACCTGGGTCCCGATGTCAACTCGACCGGGACCTGTTGAGGCCAACAAGCCCAGGACGGAAAGAATGAAGAAAAATGAGATGTTGACAGAGGCAACTCGCAAGCCACCTATCCAAGTCTACACATGGCAGGGGAGTACTTCTTTACATGTGAGAATCATAGCAGGATTGCCAAAAGGGATCAGCTCGCCTATGGGCCCCCAACACAAGTAAGGGTGCCGCCACCGGCGGATTACCCTAACTATGAAGAAGAAGACATCACCCAGGCTATGCACAGGTATCTCCGCGGCCTCGGGAACACCTCCCTAGGGAAGCAACGGTTACTACAAGCCATTACCACCATTAAAGAGGGTCGAGAATGTCCAATTGACCCGGTTGAAAGTTTGAACCACTGCGAGAGATACTCCCTCCAGTCGGGCTTACGGGTTTCTTCGGCCGTGAAGACCTCACATTCGTCTGGCTGTGTATCCAGCATGCTGGGGACCTATCGTCGGTTGATCACCACTATATTTAGGGTCTCATCTGGTGGGACTGCTAGAGAACTAACCAGCTTTGCTAGGGTATCAGCCTGGGCATTTTGCCCCTGGCCCACATGATTAAGCTCAACGAAATAGAAGTTCGCCATGAGGCGCAGCGCCTTTTGGTGATAGGGGGTAAGCTCCGACTTTCGGACATTGAACTCCCCTTGTATTTGCTTGATGATCAACATAGAGTCGCCAAACACTCGAAGCATCCGAATCTTCATGTTGAGGGTTATCTGGAGGCCGATTATCAGTGCTTCATATTCAGCTTCATTGTTGGTACATGGCTTGTTTATGCTTTCACTTAGAGCTTGCTCTGAGTAGGGAGCAATGCCCTAAGTTGAAGGATGTGACCCCTCTCTCCATTCCCTGCCCTGTTAGGTAGCCTGATTACTCCTAGTTAGCCCATGTAGCAGCCTCCATAGACTCCATACCATGGCGCCTTCGCCATTAGTCCGGCGTCCCCTCTCTGTGGGCGATCTGGCAGGCCCTGCATAGCCTTGATCTGACAGCCCCATAGGGCGATCTGGCAGCCCCTTCATAAGTAGGTCTTGCATCTCATTTCCAGTGGATTGGCAAATTCTACGCATCGTCCTGCCCCATTCGAGTGTTTCTGAATGATCCAGGTCTCAGTTTAGACCGTCAAGTTTCTTCGGGATTTGCAGCGATGTCGTTATACCCATTGCCCCATGGGAATTCAAGCTCAGAGTCTATCCCTCATCGTGGATATGGCCCTGGGCGAATGGAAAGGGGAGTGGGGCAATGTCCGCGGTTACATTGAGCACCACCCCTAATACTGATTTGCAGTTTGCCTGTGTCGTCACGATGATCTCTCTTGATAGGCACCAGTTCCTAGGGTCTGCTCAAAGTGATGAGCAGGGCTCTGGAATGTAAGTGTCTGAAACCCCTCGCCAGTATGGAACCCCTGCCCAGCTTGCCTCTTCTTCTTTATTTTAGTAAATGAATGGGATTTTATCACCCTAGCCTGCGAGTTCAATTCCCCTCTCTCTCATGTCCTATCTTCACAAAATTTAATCTGGTATAGTTTGATGGCAGTGATCCGCCATTGAATGGCCGAACCAGCAACTGCACCATCTGGTTGATTCGGTAGCCTGCTCCCACTGTGATCCAGTAGCTCCATCACTGGGCTGATCCGGCACTTCCTCTTTATGAATCCTTTCACTTAGAGCTTGCTCTGAGTAGTGAGCAAGGCCCTAAGGTGAAGGACGTGACCCCTCTCTCCATTCCCTGCCCTATCAGGTAGCCTGATAACTCCTAGTTAGCCCATGTAGCAGCCTCCACAGACTCCATACCATGGCGCCGTCGCCATCTGTCTGGCGCCCCCTCTCTGTGGACGATCCGACAGGCCCCGCATAACCTTGATCCGGCAGCCCCATACGGCGATCCAGCATCCCCTTTATAAGTAGGGCTTGCATCTCATTTCCAGTGGATTGGCAAGTTCATCGCATTGTCCTACCCCTTTCGAGTGTTTCTGAATGATCTGGCTCTTGGTTTAGAACGTCAAGTTTCTTTGGGATTTGTAGCGATGTCGTGGACATCGCCACTTTTGTGCGCATTCGTTTGATTGAGGGATCGTCTCGGATCCTCCGTGGACGAATACCCATTTTACACCGCCCAACATTCTGGGTCCATGGGGAACGTTGTCGGAATTTCGGTAAATGCTCGGTCAATGAACCAACCTGATTTTTGGGAAAACGAACCGAATAACCCGATTTTAAGGGTATTTTTTGTCAAGTTAATATAAATGTATATATAACCATTAACCCTAATTCCAAAAGCCCAACTCCCACCATCCCGAGAGTCTGAGATTCCCAACTCCCCAGTCTGCACTGGCCACTTCCCCACTCCCCACTTCTTCCCCACTCCCGACACCCAGTCGGGTAGTCCCAACTCGATGATGGCGAATACCCACTTCCCCTGCCCCAGACGGTCAGACCTGATCACCTCCTTCAAGCCCAAGACATGAGGAACGCGGCGGCACCCAAGCTAGCGACCTAGCCATCTGTGTAGCTTGTTCGGTCGAAGAATTAGGGCAAGTCGGGTGACTCTTCTGCAAAGTCTTTTTGGTGCCTGGAAGGTGAATAATGTGATCAGTCTACATCTTTCCCCATTCCTGTAGCTCTTGGGTATGGTTTTGTGAGACTATCTGTAGTTCTGTACCGAGTGCTTGTGCTGTTCTTCCTCTGATGTACGCTTTTTTTATCCTTGTATTCAATATGTCGTATCTACTAGATGCTTGGCTCCCCCATTTGTTGCAGAAGAAAAATTTCTAGTGAGTGAATTAGATCACCTCGTAAAAGGTTCTGTTCTGTCGATCTAGGTGAAGTCGGGGTCCCTCTTCTGATCGATCTGTAGTTCTGCACAGGAGGACAGGAGATGGTTCTTGTTAATTTAGAACTCGTCCGTTTCCCAGACTGAACAGATCCAGAACCTGTTCGATGAAATGACGAAGTGAGGGAATCATGTATTTTGTGTGCAGATAGTCTACAGGCTGTTTAGGCTATTTTGTCATTAAGATCACATTATATCTTATTAAAGTTTTTTTTGTCTTCTATTTGCATAAGCCATCCAATAGAAGGTGCATTAGAATCGTTAAATAGTACATTTAATCTTTGTCTACATAAATTATAGGAGTGTCGATGGGTTGGGCCGGCCCAGAAGCCTGTTGGGCTAGCCCATCAAGGGCCCAGTTTGAGCATGTGGATCAGGTCCGTGCTTTAGGTGGGTCGAGCTGGTCCAGCCCATGTAGGCCCAACGGGCTGGGGATATTCTGAACAGCTCTCCTTTCCCTTCTCTCCATTCTTCCATGGCGGTGCAGCAGGGCATCACGGGATTGCAGGGTGTGGGGGAGGTCGGTGAGGTGTAGAGTGGGGCAGCAGGGCGTGACGAGGCCAGGGTCGGCGAGGCGAAGTGGGTTGAGGGGGGGGGGCAGCTGAGGCACTGCCAGGTGGCGGGGTGATCTGGATCTCCCTTCTCTTGCAGCAGCGGCAGGGCGAGGTGCAGCTGGGGGTGGCGAGGCACGATGGGGAGTGGTGAAGCACAGTAGGGGGTGGCGAGGTGGGGCAGGGGGAAGAAGGGTGTGGTGCTGCTGCGGGCTGGTGGGGCGGCAAGGTGCAGCTGTGGGCTGGTGGGGCAAGGCATGGCAGTAAGCTGACGGGGCGTCGAGGTGATGCCCGGCGGCGGGGTGGGGCAGGGCAAGGCTCTCCCTCTTTCTCCCATTTCTCATGGTGTCTGGCTGGGCAGAGCAGGTAGGGTTTCTACTTTCTCGTGAGATCCCATTCTTTTCTTGGTAAGGATTCTTAAATGGGCTTAGCTGCGTTTTATTGTTTAGGCCAGCCGACCTTGGGTGCTGGGCTGATATAGTTTCCGGGCAGGCCGGGCTTGGGTTGGGCCGGCCCTAGCCCGACCCATCGACATCCCTAATAAATTATCTGCTAATTGCATAGGTTGTTAATTTATTAGAGGCCTATTTGGGAACCAGGTGTTCATTATGATGCGCAAGTTAAACTAAATTGAACCTAAGTTTAACCAAAATCCAAAAAAGGGGGAAAGATCTATTCACCCCCCCTCTAGATCTATTCAATCCATACACAACATCCTCCTCGGACCAGCACATTACCTTGTCCGTTGGCTCAGTGTTATCGAGTAGATTTTTCATCTCTGTCCATGCTAGTTGCTCTTTAAATGATCACCGCGTTCTATGGGACAACCCTGTTGATTTCTTTGCTACCTATGATGGTCCGTGGTTGGTGGGTGGTGACTTCAATAGCATCCTTGAGCCTTTGGAGAAGCGCAGGGGCAAACGAGCCTTCTCGCTGTCCATTGCTGATTTTCAGGCCTGTGTTTCATCTTCGGGGCTGCAAGATGCTGGCTTCCATGGTAGCAACTTTACCTGGTATAATGGCCAGCGAGCTAACGACATTTGGGCCAGGCTTGACAGGGTTCTTTTTAATGGTGAATGGTCAGTCTCTTGCTCGGCGAACTTCGTGCAGCACCTCTCCCGAGCATGCAGTGATCACTCCCCGCTCCTTGTCTCGGTCTGCTCAGGGTCTCCCCGAGGCCCATCCAAGTTTTGTTTTCAACAAATGTGGACTGCACATGAGGTGTTCCTTCGTGACTCTCGCTCCCCTTGGGCTGTTGCTCCCCTATCATCCCTCCCTCTGCTCACCATGGCTCTCAAGCTGAAGCACATGAAGGACTTCTACAGAGATTGGAATAAGACTACTTTTCAAGATATCTCAGCTAATGTGCAGGCAGTCGAGGCCTATTTTTCTGTTGCTCAGGAGGGCCTCGACCAGCACCCCTTTGAATCCTCTCTCTCAACTTTCACGTCGGCTAAAGATGCTCTCGACTGAGTGCTTATTCAGGAAGAGATGTTTTGGCGGCAGAAATTAAGGATTAAATGGCTGAAAGAAGGTGATCGGAACACAAAATTCTTCCATGCTTTCACTTTATCTCAACAGCATCGTACTACTATTTCTAAACTCCATCATGATGACGGTTCTATTGTGGAGGGGCAGCAGGCTATTGCTGATTTGTTCATGTCCCATTTCTCATCAGCTTTTACTTCGTCGCATCATTGTATTCATCTGGAGGTTCTAGCCTCCATCCCTTTGGTGCTGCAGGATGATCACAATGCCATGCGTTGCACAGTGCCATCTCAGGGTGATATCAAGGATGTTGTGTTTAGTATGTCGCTGGATAGTGCTCCAGGTCCAGATGGGTTTATGAGCTATTTCTTTCATGTCTGCTGGGATTTTATTAAGGGTGACGTCTATGTTGCTGTGCGAGCTTTGGGGTCACCAATTGCCGAGCGGGTTCACTTCCACTCTTATTGCTTTGGTTCCGAAGGTGGATGCCCCTAAGTCCGATGCGGACTACCGACCCATCAGTCTTTGTAACTTCTTTTATAAGATCATTTCCCAGATTATCAGTGATACGCTGGCCAGCGTTCTTCCACTCTTGATTTCAGAGGAGCAAGGTGCCTTTGTGCAAGGCCGCTACATCATTGAGAACGTCTCGCTGGCCCGCGAGATGGTGTAGCACTTGGGCAAGGAGTGTAGGGGCAGTAATGTTATTTTCAAGTTGGATATGGCCAAGGATTATGATCACTTGGAATGGGACTTCTTATTTGCTGTCCTTCATCGGTTTGGGTTCTCTTTACCTTTTATATCGTTGTTCGTTGCTTTCCAACTGCTGGTTCTCTGTGCTTCTTAATGGCAGCATCCATGGCTATTTCAAGTCCAACAAAGGCCTTCGTCAGGGGGATCCCATTGCTCCGACATTGTTCATTCTTGTGGAGGAGGCTCTTAGTCGGGGGCTATCTTCCTTGTTTTATCGCAGCAGATGGGGTTGGTATGGTCGATGGGGAAATATTCTGTACCCGAACCCAAATCGTCTGATAAACTTAAATTCACAGAAATAATAATACACCCGCTACTTAAATAACCACTAATGTGCATTTTCTTTATCAAAGAAATATTTATTTATGTATTTATTTCTGTGTTAAACACCATTGAAAGCACGTCTAGAGGAGGTCCGCCGGCAATGGGTCTAGCACGATGGATGCCCTTCCCATTCCCTTTGTCCCACCTCCTACTGGAGTGCTCTTAAGGACCTTGCGTAAGAGTGTCGAGATCCCTTGCCACCTCTTGACCCCGCCAACCATCTCCCTTCCCTCGGGGATTTGTAGGAACATTGTAGGTGACCTGTCTTTCCACATCAGAAACACACCTGCCCCTAATAGACACCCATGAAGCGGTTTCCATCCTTCGCCAGAGGTCTCCTCTCCGGCGCCGATAGCTGTTGGGGATCTAGTCTCCAAGAGGTGCCCGGTTCACACCGGTGGCAACCTCTGGGGGAACAAATGCATTCCTAGATGCAGATGCGAATGGCAAACCTGTAGATCCTAAAACATATCGAGGTATGATCGGATCCCTCTTATATCTCACTATGTCACGGCCTGATATACAGTTTAGTGTGTGCATGTGTGCTCGATTCCAAGCCAATCTGAAAGAATGTCACTTGATTGCAGTTAAGAGAATCTTAAGATACATTGCTAGCACACATGACTTAGGACTATGGTATCCCGCATCATACTGTTTTGATTTAATTTTATATACTAATGCTGATTATGCTAGGAGCAAACTTGATCGAAAAAGCACTAGTGGGTATTGCAATTACTTGGGTGGCTGTCTGGTCTCTTGGGCTTCCAAGAAGTAGCACTCAGTGGCCCTGTCTACCACTGAAGCAGAGTATGTAGCGGCAGGTAGCTATGGGACCTAGATACTTTGGACAAAGCATCAACTCCAGGACTATGGAGTAGATCTTGGATGTACGTCTATCTTGTGTGATAACACAAGCATCATCAATCTGGCCAAGAATCCCATCCAACATTCCCACTCAAAATATATTGAAGTAAGACATCATTTTCTTCGAGATGAGGTAAACAAGAAAAACCTTGAATTCCAGTTTATTGAATCTGAAAGACAAGTCGTAGATATCTTTACCAAACCTCTGAGCACTGACAGATTTTTCACCTTGAGAAGAGAACTGGGTTTGTGTCAACCTCCCACTGATTGCTCTCATTTGAATTGAGTGCATCCCACATTCGGAGTCTTTTTTAAGGTCATTGTGCATGTTTCACTAGCTGCATCTCATATGTCTACATGCTGCTACGTTAATCATAAGTGTGTTTCCCTTTGGTATATACAATGGTGATGTAAGGAAGGGCAGGTTTAGTCTGCCTAGAAACACTCACTATGCGTGAGGCAAGTTCTCCGCCAAGTATCAAGGGAACCTACATTCTGCATTGTCTCTTTCTTTTACATGCATGGATTCAGGGGGAGAAAGTTATTTCACAAGAGGTTCTTCTCTAAGATCGATTCCTTGACTGGCCATTCTTAGAAGAAATCCCTGCACTTAGCATTAAGGCTGATCCTTGTATTGAGGGCTTAAACTCAACAACCTTCTGCATTTTAAAATCTTGAACCCTGACGAGGGGACCTCATTTGTCTACTATTATTGATATGCCCTGACACACGGTCTGCTTGTGCTCATCCAGCAACCACCCTTCTTTCGTATTCCACACTCTGTATTATGATCCACCATTACTTCACTTGAGACACTGGTTTAAGGCACTAATTACAGAGCAATGGTTAAGGTATGCTGAGTAACTAGGTACACTCCACCTGAGACGTCATTCGATTCTATCAGCCCCTCGAAAGAAACGACAAGAGTATTGAGGGTAAACATCTAGACATTTCTGATTTTATCCATGGGACACTACATATTTAGATATTTCTTTTGAAGCCATTGTTATTAATTTTGCAAGTAGTCAAGTGTAACATGCACCTTTTGACGTGAGAGTGCACGTTGATCAGACACCAGCACCCCCAGTTACTTAGTGTAGCTCACCATTCTGTCTCAATTAGAATAGTGGTGACATGTCACTTCATGACTTTGTCCACTCCACTTCATTGGTGAAGGGACTCGATTTCTCAGTGAAACACTTGCCATTGCTCTGCCTTAGGACACTAAACTTAGTACACACCTTTTTATGTGAGGATATACATTTATCGGATGCCAATATCCCCAGTTACTCAGCATGACTGAATTTCATTGATTTCATTAAGCGTAGCCTGTTAGGTCCCCTTTTTGTTCTGAAAACTTCAAATTTGACAAATGTTTAAAAGTAATACTAGATTGAAGTTTCTCAATCAAAGATGCCTTTGTACTTGAAATAAACATTCAGATTTAAGAAGGCATAACATGCCAAAACATGAAAAATTGGTTTAAGTCCATATACTGAATACAACCACTTTCAAGACCATTTAGCATTAAAGCTCAAGAAATCAATAAATTTAAACCAACACTTTACATGTTCAGGGCAGTCATAGAACTTCATAAAGGAAGATTCCTCTTTAAGGTTTACTCTAATAAATGGACACAGCAAAAGATTGAGATACTCCCAAGAGTTCAAGGCATTCAAGGAGATAGGAATCAAGCATCTGACATCTGAGCAAGCAAATGATGTTTCAAATAGGTTCTAGCAATTGAAGACACATGGCAGATTGACTGATCAAAGTTTCAACGGGAATGCTCACCCTTAAGTAGTGACTTGCAGGAGGATTGTTAGGTGGAGCAAAGGAAATGATGCTCATGAGCCAAGAGTGACCATTGTTCAAATTGAAGATGGGAATTGAAGGAAGTGTATTAAGGGCATTAGGTTAACAAGTGCATCGACGCATGTACATCAGGAGGTCGACGTATAGTGCACGTACAGTGGCCAGTTTCCTAAGGAAATGAACTGTAAGGTCGACTCTGCATGATCTGAGGGTCGACGTGGTTGACAGACTCTATGTAAACAGAAGAGAGTTTAATCAAGGATCGGCCATCATGCACATGGTTATTTTTTACAAACATGACAAGGAAGTTATCAACCATCAAAAGAACAGCCTTAACAACTTGCATGAAGGTTTAACTCTCAGACTACTCCTTAAAAAAAGGTCCACAATTCGGGAAGTGTGCACAAGAGTTATGCAAGTGTAAATTTGAGCAGTTTATTAAAACAAGGCAAGCTCCCCATGAGAATGTGTAGTCAAATCATATGTCAACAAGATATGCAAGAATGTAGACTTGACTTTTATGTGGACTCCCCCTCAACTTGTGCATGGGCTAACAATAGAATATGCAACCTATGACTTTGGGTCCCTTGGCATGATATGCATTGGAGTGCATGAGACCAAAAGATGATGTTTAATGTCCACAACTCATGCAAACTCGAGGCTTGTGCAATGCATTCTAAACTAAGTGCAAATTCTTAGACTCCCCTTTAGTCCCATGCTTCTGGAAGTTAGGACACTCAAGCAACAAGTTACATATGTCCACATGAATGATGAGTTGGATTAAATGCAACCATGACAGACATCATCAAAATCAATGGTTAAGAATGATAGACAAAAAAATCATATGTCCGCCAAGTTGGGAGTAGCAACAAGCTAAACCACAAACATGCAAGTTTTTAACAACAACTCATGACTAGGTGCATTCATTGCCCCTCCACCACTCCCCACCAAATCTCTTCCCTCCCTAGGAGGATCTTGGCCTTCCCAACATTATACCCCTCTCCCCAACACAATCCTCTCTCTTCTCGACACAATCCCTCGGCTCCCACAGGAAGATTTGAATAATTTTCCCTCCCTTTCTCCTCCCCCAAACCCTGGACCATCCCAACTAGGGAAACCACCATCCCTCTCCCTCCTACTCCCAATTTCACAGCTCACTCTCTCACCACCTGCTAGACCACCTTCTAGCCCCCATTCTCCCCCTCCTCACCTTGGTTTGCCCCCTCCCAGACCCCCTAACAGGCAAGGGTTGCCTCCACACCCATCCACCCCTTTTCCTTCCCATTTACCTCATTTTCCACCTCCCCTCTTCAACCTGTAGTTCTCGATTCATAGGCAGTAGAGAAGTTGATAGTTGCAGAGCCTGAAACGGCTTCATTCTGGAGCCCCTATATGAAAAAGAGGTACCTTCAGAAGTGGCTCCAAGTCCTCTACACAACGGTGGTGGCCTCGCCATCGTCTGAGCTCGTGGCTGCCCCGAGGAGCCTTCACCACCGGAGTGCGCGTTCCCTCCCAGGGAGACAACCAGAGAAGGCTTGCAAAGGCTCCCTCGGATTGATTTCTGGGATTCTTGGAGCGTCGTTTGGCTGAGAGCTTCTACTACGAATATTCTTCCACTACCATGAAGCGGCTCTCCATTTGGACCCCGTAACAGTGAGTTCTTAATTTTCTCCCTCAGGTGTACAGATCAGTTCCCTCTGGGACTAACCTGATACCCCTTCACTATTTGGGCCCTTGCCATCTACTCTGACCTCTGCAGGCAATGCCGTAGGTCTCCGTTCGAAGAGGAGTTATCCACGAATCCAACGACTCTGACCTTGCCCGATTCAGAGCTCGGGAGCAACTATGGTGGCCTCGCCTTCCTGCTGCAATGACTCAGAAGCTGTCAGAACCAGAAAGCAGAGGCCATGTTCACGACTCTACCCCAACCATCGCTGCCAACCAAAAATTCACAAAAAAATCAAGCGTCCTCCTGGGCCGACCCGAGAGGTTTTGCCACTGGTTTCGTCAGCAATGAAATTCGAGAGAGGCCGCAGCGGCTCCGACATCGGCTATCTGTCCCCTGTTCTAGAGAGCGGACAGAACCGACAACCCCCCTTCCGATTAGTTCCTAGTCCAACATTCCCCTCTCGACCTGGCCGACTGACCACTCCTCCCTACGTGGAGGTAGTTTTGATTGTAATTTGACTTCCCCAAACACTAGTCCAACCCTCTTGCGTGAGGTGTAGTGCATGTAATTGTTTATCTCAGGGTGAAGCTTCATCAGCGCAGCGTTCGGGGAAACCCACGCTTCCCTGCTCGCCTCGTCTCCGATCAGGATCGGCATCTTCACGCCGATCAGGTGAGCTACTGACCCCCCCTTTCATGTCTAGTTTATCTTGCTTAATTTGTATTGTCTTTTAGCTCCGTCGGACGGCGAGTGACCGCCCGATCCAAAATTGAGCATTTGAGTGTTCACTGCGGAGCGAGTTGTGAGAGAGATCACCCTACAACCCATGCCCTTGGCGTGCTAGCCACCCGTGAGGTTGGGCATCCCGGACCCTTAGGGGGTTCAGCCTAAAGCAAGCCAAATCCCCCTAGAGTGTCAAGGTCCCCCCTGGACCCTCTCCACCATCGCCGAGTTGCCCACGGGTATATGTGTGCGTTACACGGGGGAGTCCGCTAGAGTGGGTTCGCCGCTCAAATTTGATTGCTTGCGAGTATAGGTCCAAGGTGCATCGGTCTTGTGGCTATCACCTCCAAGGTGGTGTCACGCTTCCACCTCGGCCACAATATTGTTCAAGTGGTCAAACGACCATATCTCCATATCAATCATCTTGTCTAGCACCTCTCTCTTGAGGTTCTATTTACAAATCTGCACAGCGTCCTCCTAATGCAGGGGCCGCTTGCACCTCATTCTAAGGTTTCTCCACCTCTTAATGTATTCAAGGGCTATTTCATCTGCCCTGTCTTGTTGAGTAAAGTTTGGCCACCATGACCTCTCTCTCGATGACATGGAGTCTTTCTTTAAATTTCTTCTATAGATCTGGCCAGTCACTGATCGACCCGGCCGGAAGGCTGGAGTACCATTCAAATGCTAGCCCCGTCAGTGAGGACCTAAAAAACTTCAACAAGTATGACTCGTTTGTGGCTTGGTCACCCATGACGGTCATATAGTATGCAACATGTTCCTTTGGGGATCCCTTCCTATTGAACTTGTCAAACTTGGGCGACTTACTGATCCCTGGAGGGAGCCACTTGGCTGCATGGTGTGGTGGGTATGGCACCCGATAGACATCAAATGTGACATAGTCACCTTCGCTTCGCTCGGTGAGCTTTAGCTCAATCATCCTTTCTACCATCATTTGATTGACAGCAGTCCGATCGGTCGACTCCGGGTAGAAGTGTGCCAGCTACAGGTAAGGAGTGACCAAGGTGGTCGCCTGTAGAGGAGCCTGCACCAAGGGGGGTGGCTGGTGCACTTGCGGTAGAATTAGCGGCATCAACAATTGAGGTGGGCACTGCTGTGTGGTTGCCATGCTAGGCTCTGTCAACTGGGGCAAGGTATATAGCAGTGGGAAGTTGCTTGGGTTGGTGCCTCCTTGTGATGATTCGGCTTGCATCTCAGGCTGCTTAGAGGCCAAGGCATGCTCTTTCTTTTCCATCTGCTGCCTCTTTAGGAGTTCTATCTCCTGCTGGTACTTCTGGAGCAGGATCAACACTGATGGATCTGCGATTATCGTACTGGGGATGGCTTCTGTCGTTTCCCCTGTGGACGTCAAAAATGATGACGAGGATCCCACGGCGCCTGTGACTACGCGTTCAAGTGCAAGTTGAAGATGATAATATCGAATAAACCTCACACCTCGTCCTATCAGGCCGAGAGCTCACTTGGTGGTCTTCCACCCGATAAGGAAGTCCCTCAAGCAGAATAAATGACTACGCCTTCGAAAGGAATCCATTCGGCACTAAAATGGCACGAAAAGGGCCTTAAAAAGGCGCGGCAGGGCCCTTAACCGGCGCCACCTGAAATGGCCCGCCCAGGTCCCTTGGCCCCCTTGGGTTGCATTGAAATGGCACGCCCCTCCCTTGATCCTGCTGAAACGACGCGCCCCATTTGATGATACTAAAATGACGCGCTCAAACAACCCAGCAAGTTGCCCTTGAACAACTTGAAACGGCGCCACTCACTTGATCTACTGAAACGGCGTGCCCTTTTGATGCATTGAAGGCCCCCTTTTGATGCATTGAAATGGCGCACCCTTTTGATGCATTGAAACGGCGCACCCTTTTGATGCATTGAAACTACGCTCCCTTTGTTATGGTTTAAACGGCGCCGAAACAGACCCATTCTGTCATCAATGCAAGCCCTGCAACCGCCGAATGGCCATTCCCAGTCGGCTGCCCACGTCCCTGCAAGGCATGGCGATGGCAACGTGGCAAATGCTAAGGCTCGACAGCATTCCCAACGCGACGTGGGCAAGCTCCCGGCGCGCTCACCTTCAACTGAGTGATTGGCCTATATATAGGCCAAGCACTCCAAGGAAAAGCCCCCGGTTGGCTATTTTGGCGCGCAAAGAAGAAGAAGAAGAAAGAGAGAAGCTCCATCCTCACATTCAAGCAGTAGACTAAGCGTAATAATCCTCGGCCAAAAAATAGCACCCAAAAATAGTAGGATCCTCTGCAAATTGTTGCATCTGATGAATCAAAACCCACTCTGATACCAATTAATAGGAATGATGTGGCTGCACAGATGTATCTAGAGGGGGGTGAATGGATAGCTATAAATTTTAAGGAAAATTTCCAAAAAATGGCCTGAGTTAACTGTGACAAAGACTTGATGAAAGAACACTTTAAAATGATCCACGACAACTCATCAACCTATTCTAGATCAAGGAGGTTTCACACAGAACAGCAAACCAACAACTATGACTGGCCTAGGTAGCGATCTTACAGCAAGTTCAATCAAACCATTTCATATGCCAACCTGCGAAGGGGGTAGAAAATAAGGAGCAATCACACCAACGCAATCACACGACTCACAGGATTTTTAGGTGGTTCAGTCAGACACCAGTCCGCCTACGTCCACCCCTCACTCCAAATCAGAGTGGGGCTTCCCTATCGAAGTAGTCGCAGACTCAGTCTGCTACAAATGCTGCCTAACAGCTTGACCTATAGGAACACTCTCCTCTCTTTTTCTGATCAGATCAAAAGGAAACTTGAGTAACACCCAGTCACTCAAAAACCAGAGGACCAATCCTCTCTTCCTCTACAACACAAAGGGAACCCCGTGACCAACACCCAGTCACTCACCACATGGAGATCGAGATCTCTCTTCCTCTGAAGCCACAAAGGGGACAATTGGAGGAACACCTCCCTTCTTCTGATCTCTCTCAGAAGGAACACCAGAGATAACTCTCCCTTCCTCTGAAACACTCAGAGAGAACACTCGATCCCAACCAGGGATTCAGAAGAACAAAGTGAAAACTGAAAACAAGGAAATGAACAAGGGAAAAAAATGAAACAAATGGAACTCAAAACCATATGAAGCTCTCGCGGGAGCAAGGATAGTTCTGGATCTAATCCAAGAACTGATGAGCATGGATCTTCAGTCGAGACCGACTACTCTGACTTGAACTCTCTTCTCTTCTCTCGATCCTCTTCTCAGCTCTTCTCTCTTTCTTTCTCTTTTCTTCTATTCTGCTCACTCACTAGCTGTTCTTTTTCTTCTCAGATCGTCACTCTCATCTTCATTTCTCTTTCTTTCAGAAGGGTGAAGGTCTCCTTTTATATGAGGAACAGAGCCTCCAAATGAAACTTGGGAAAGGTGTTTGTACCTTTTATTTCCCATTTGTCCACGTGGCAGGAGAGAGAAGAGTGATTTAGACATTGAACCTCGAATCACGAGCCCATCATTACTTGCCTAGGTTTGCATGTTATGCCACTCACTCTCCCTTCTAGAGATTACATGCTAGTGATTTGCTAACATGAGGTTTAAGCTCCCTTATCAGATCTGGATTTAAGTTAAGGGATTCAGAGTTGGATTGTCTAGAACATCGACCTTAGTGGCAATAGTCAATATAGCTACACTGACCCTTAACTTAGTGCATCTAGGCACCATTCTGATGCTTTGCTTCCTGGCTTAAAAATAATGCTTCGGTGTGAACTGTAGAGACTTCAGCTGGCTTGGAGAATTATGCTGACTAGCAGAACAAATGTTGACTATATGAGCATACTACTGCTACTAATCTGACCACAAGACTTGGCTACTGGAGCCCTTGAGTTTCTCTTAATGACAGTCTAAAGGACATGATCTTCTTTCGTTGAGGTTGATGCAGTTAGCTGTGGTATTGACGCATTAAGGCTCTATACTAAGAGGCATTTCATCAAACACTTTTTTTTTCTGCATGGATTGTGAACATTGCTAATCCATCTTGTAAGAAGGCTTTTGGCTCTAACAATGATTTTCATGCAAAAAATCATTTCTCTAAATTATTAACCCATATTATCTTTGAAAGCTCCCTCAATTACAAATGATCCTCGAGCTAGTAGACATCCAAGCATTTTTCATTTTTAATGATAGGTTGCCTCAAGTGTGACCTTATACAAACGTCAACTATCCAATCATCATCTTTAGTATCTTAGTGTAGAGGTGAAAATTGGTTCCTAGCCTTCGTACCACACTTTTAATATTTATTTGTTGGGGGAAGATCGTCTAGCACCCGTGGAAGCCTACAAACACCAGAGAAATGGCGTCAGAAGGAGCCCTGGGCGTTACCCCAAGGGACAACCCTCTGATGCTTAAATTAGCATCTTGGTAAATGGAGACTAAGGAGGAACGGAGGGGAGAGAGAGAGCTGAAAGACGATTATGCAAGCCTGAAGGGGCGATCGGTCCTCTGCAGAAGTGCTCGCCTTGTCCAGCGGGCGCTCGGAGAGTGCTCGCTGGGCAATAAGGGTGCTTGGAGGATGATCGGTGCTCTGCTTCGTAGAATCAACTCTCCAAGTATGGTGAGTCGGAGCCTTCCTTGGCGTGGCCGTAAGTCGATTCTATTGTCTCTCTTTGTCTATCTTCCCTCTTGTGAGGCTGGTAATGGGTCTTTTTATAGGGGTTGTCTTGGTGGTGGAGGCATGTCCCTTAGCAGGGAATGGCGTAAGTCATGGGGGAGTTTCTCGTTGAGGGCCCATTCCTCCGGAGTCAAGTGATTCTCTGGTGAGTCTTACGATTCCTGTAAGGGATGCTCGCCTTTAGTGGAGTTGAGGCCGACGTCGTAGGAAGTAACTTTCGACTACTAGAGGGTCATTCGGTGTCCGTTGGGCCTGGGATGATGCCTTCGTGTGCTGGTGAATCCGAGGAATATCCACCCTGGGGTGTCCATTGTGGGCCGCGACTGTCAGGGGCTCGTTGTGTGCGTTGTAGATCTTTGGCCGAAGGAGGCCTAGCGTAATGGGCCTTACATGGGCCGAGCTGATTTTACCCTTCTCACTAGCCCCTCACTCTCAGATGTCGAGTGCTTTTCGGGACCTGAGAGATAATCTTGAGAGGGTCTATCGAGGGAGAGTTCCTACGAGGGCTTCCTCGTATCGGTTGGGCTAGTGTGCCCAACCCCCTGCTTGGCTCCTTGGCGCGCAAGGCACCCCTGGTGGTGGCAGATGATGTCACCACAATCATGACGCATGCCGTCTTTGTCTGGGAGCATGGGCTCAAACGGTCACCTGAGTTCGGCGACCGTACCTTGATGGTGATAGGTGCCTCTTCTCCTTCTGCATGGTCTCGAAGCGGTTGTCCCACTTTCGAAGGTTATATGAACCAACGCGAGGTCGTTCAGGGAGCCCAACCTACTCCTCCAGTGCTTGTCGTGGGTGTCAGTTGCTCCCTTTTCGCCTTTCTCCTATTCTGGAGAGGGTTCTCCTCCTTCTATTTTCTGAAGTCATGGCATCTCGTAGGAGGATCATTCGCGTTAGCCCCACGTCTTCTGCTGAGGAAGTGGAAGCAAGTCATGGCGGTGTCCCGAGCACTTCATGTGCTGGTCCCAGCCGTCCTTGCTCCCCACAGTTGATTGCTTATAGGGTAGTCCATGAACTACGGGAGGCCTTTCAAATCTCCGCTGATTTTGACATAGTCTTCCCGACAGTTGACGACGGCATGTGGAGCCATGCCCCGAGTAGCATCAGGGTTCCCATAGAGTCCATTCGGGCTATCTTTCATCTTCCTATGCACCCTTTCTTTGAGTCTGTCCTCCACCACTATGGTCTATACCCAGGGGACCTTTCCCCAAATTCTTGGCATATCCTACACGAGTCCCAAATTAAGCAATCAACCAACCAGCTGCTGATATTTTCCACTTTTGTATCAAATGAAAGTTCACCTTCAATATTACATAAACCATGATTTGCTTCCATTGGTGTGTTTGCTAGTTTGCACCCTAGATTGCCTGTTTCTTTCAATAAATCGAAAGCATAGTTCCTCTGACAGAGGTAAATCCATCTCCTGGACCGAGCAACCTCGATCCGAAGAAAGTATTTGAGCTCACCTAGATCCTTGATTTCAAATTCCTGGGCGAGATTGTGTTTCATCTTGTTGATTTCCTTTGCATTGTCTCAGTAATGATAACATCATCAACATCAACCAACAAAACAACCACCTTCCCATCCCAGCAGGGTGTGATCAGAGTTCCTTTAACAATAGCTAAACCTGAGCATTGTTTTTTGAAACTAATCAAACCAAGTTCTTGGCGATTGTTTCAGATCATAGAGGGCTTTGTTTAACCTTCATGTATCCCCCTTACATCAAGTCATTGGGGCAGCCGCATATAGGCTTATTGGAAATCACCATTTAGAAAGGCATTTTTGACACCCACCAGTATACAGCCTAAAAGGAGCAACTGGAGCACAAGTATCATAGTAGTCAACTCCATAGATTTCAGTGAAACCACGAGCAAGCGCTGAATGGTGCCAACTAGACTGTGACCAGATGGAAGGTCAAGTCCCAAATAGCATTTTTCTAGAGAGCCGCTAGTTTCTCATTCATTGCTTGCACCCACTTAGGGTCTTTTACAGCCTCAGAAAAGGAAGTAGGCATGTGATACAAATAAATGGCACATATAAAAGAAAAATAAGTAGGAGAAACATGACAGGAACACACATACTAAGATACAGGATAATGAGTACACGATCTAGAACCTTTCTGAAGTGCAATGGGAAGGTCAGAATGAAAGAGAGGCTGACTTGATAATGTTTGGAGGAACGACTCAAGGGCGCAACAAGCTCTTGGGGTGGCAGATCTGTGGGTGGCCTCTCCTTGTGTCATGTGCCCCTGGAGTATGTCTAAGGAGGCTGCACAGTCTCATCAATAGAAGAACCAACCAGCGAAGGAGAAGGTTCCAGAGTTGCAGGGCAACCAAGAGAAACCAAAGGCCAAGAGAAGGAGAAATCTCCCTTGAGAAACCAGGGAAGAAAAGTACAACTGAGACTCAAAAAAATGTGACATCCTTCTGGATGTATTTCCGTCCAATTTTAGGATTACAACATTTGTATCCTTTCTGGGTAAAAGCGTAAGTAACCCAAAAAAACTCCCACAAACAGCTGGTAGGTCAAGTTTAGTAGCCCCAAGAGCAAGATTAATGAAACGTGAACACCCAAAAAACATGAGAAAGAAAATGACTCCGAAGGATGCAAGAGTAAGAGAGGATTTTGGTTGTCTAGTGTCCAAGATGACATCTAGTTGATGAGGTAGTCAGCATGAAGGATAGCTGTCCCCCAAAATTTCTTAAGAAAAATATGCTAGAAGAGAAATGCCCAGATATGTTCATGAGATGCCATTTTTTGTCTTTCGACCACACCATTTTGATGAGGGGTGTAGACACAGGATGACTCATGAATAATACCATCATCCTCCATGAAGATGTTTAAATTTTTCTCAAAATATTTGAGAGCATTGTCAGATCTGAAATTTTTCACCTTCTGATCAAATTGATTTTTAACCATATTACAGGACACTTGGTCAAGCTGAGGGATCTCACAAGAGCGCAAGAGAAGAGGCAACAAAAATGTGAATAATCATCCAAGATAGAAAGTATCGATGACCATCCATAGAGGGAACTAGGTAGTCTGAGGCGCGCCTAGGCGCTCGCCTAGTAAATTCAGTAGGGATATAAGAAGCCAAGGGCTGGTTGCCAAACCAAACATCATGCCAGAAATTAGTTTTAGTACCATCGCCCATGGCTGTTGAACATCGTCTAACACTTGTTGAACATCGTCTAACACTTAAGCCAGGGTCTGTTCCAGTCAAGCAGTAGTTGAGACGTTTCCACCCACGTATGGCATTAAAAATGAAAGAATAGATCGATAAGTTTCAGAAGGCTAAATACATCAAGGTCGTCCTCTATCGCAATTGGGTGGCTAACATCGTCTCGATAATGAAGAAGGATGGAAGGGTCAGGATTTGCATAGACTTCCGGGACCTTAACCGCGCCTGTCCTAAGGATGACTTCCCCCTCCCTCACATAGATGTTCTGATTGATAACACCGCAGGGTACGAGACCCTCTCTTTCATGGATGGCTTCTCCGGATACAATTAGATTTGCCTGGCTGAAGAGGATTAAGAGAAGACTTCTTTTACTACACCTTGGGGCACGTATTGCTACGTGATCATGCCGTTTGGACTTAAGAACATCGGAGTCACCTACCAAAGGGTCATGATGGCTATTTTTCATGATATGATTCACATCTATATCGAGGTGTATATTGATGATCTAGTAGTGAAATCAAGGATAAGGATCGAGCATCCTAGAGTTCTAGCCAAGGTTTTACAAAGGTCACGAGAATATCAATTGAAAATGAACCCTAAGAAGTGTGTGTTTGGTGTGTCGTCAGGGAAGTTGCTTGGGTTCATCGTTAGCAAGAGGGGTATTGAGATTGACCCCAATAAGGCACATGCAATAAGAGATATGTCCCCTCCCAACAATTTGAAGGAAGTTCGAGGATCGATTGGGAGGTTGCAGTTTATTCGCCGATTTATCTCCCAACATTCACAAAGGTGTAGGCCGTTCTACGAGCTTACCAAGCCGAGAGTCAAATTTAATTGGGACAACAAGTGCCAGGCAACTTTTGATGGATTGAAGGACTATCTGTCCAATCCTCTTATCAAGAGGCCGCCGGTTCCAGGTAAACCACTTGTTCTCTATATTTTTGTCCTGGATGACTCAGTAGGTGTTGTCCCTGCGCAAGTTGATGATGAAGGAAAGGAGAGGGTAGCCTACTACTTGTCAAAACTCCTCAACCCCTGTGAGTAGAAGTATTCTGTTATGGAGAAGACGTGTGCTGCTCTTGT
This sequence comes from Amorphophallus titanum, assembly GCA_024336825.1. Taxonomy (NCBI): domain Eukaryota; kingdom Viridiplantae; phylum Streptophyta; class Magnoliopsida; order Alismatales; family Araceae; genus Amorphophallus; species Amorphophallus titanum. Next base: position 18,397,515 of record JANBPO010002302.1, read on the forward strand.
CTAGGTAGTTCAGAAATTAAAGCATTATTTCTTAGCTCACAAGGTTCATCTCATTGCTCATATGAATCCTATTAAATTTCTCCTTGAGAAATCTGTTCTTACCAACCGACTAGCTTCCTTTCTCAGTTCGATATCACTTACATTTATCAAAAAGTAATTAAAGGCTATGCCATTACAGAACATCTTTCTCATCACCCCCTTCCTCGATTTGATCCTATTCGCTCGGAGTTTCCAGATGAGGAACTAATGTCCGTCAATCAGCCCAATTCGATGTGGACATTACATTTTGATGGAGCTCTGAATTCTCAAGGTAAGGGTATCGACATTGTTCTCCTATCACCTGAGGGAGTCACCATCCTACAAGCCTTTCAGTTTGAATTTCCTGTTAAAAATAACATAGATGAATACAAGGCTCTTCTGTCTAGACTGGAGACCGCTCATCAATATGGTGTCACCCAATTGTGGATTGTTGGTGATAATAAGCTTATTCTGCGTCAAGTGCTCACTAAGTGTCACACTCTTGATCCTAAGCTCAAACCCTACCAGGAACTCACATCTACGTATGCCCTGGTGTTACTTCCACTCTAGTGATTGATGAAAGAATGTTGAGAAGTAGAAACAATTTACTACTGGCAGGTGGAAGCGGGATTGCCCGGAATCGGGCGGGATCGGCCGATCCCAGGCCGATCCAGCCCGATCCCATTGTTGGATCGGTCCACTTTGACTCGGGATCGGGTTGGTTCGCCTGGAAACCGATCGGATGGGCCGATCCGATCCGATCCGATCCGACGAACCATGGCTAAGTCCAAGAAGCTGTCAAAGCCAGACAATTTCCAAAAAGGTTACCAGCTATAGCCCAATACTCAGCCTCACTACTAGAGCATGAGACCACTACATACTTCTTACTATATCTGGAAATAAGGGAGCTGCCATGAAAAATAGAGAAGCCCATAGTAGAATTGACATGAAGATCAAGAAGACATCGATGTCAGACAATCTCAATAAAAATATAAATCATTGCATGACAGTCAACATTGATTCTGGAGTGAGAGGCAACCACATGCTTCAAACTATGCTGGGGAATAAGAGACTTAACCCAGAAAATGGGTAAGCCCACAGCAATATTTGAAGGATCAGATTGGACTAGCCTAGATCAGCTGAATTGATTTTGGAGCAGTCCAATCCCACACCACTACCCAGATTCCCCACCCCTAGGCCAGAGTGACCAGACCACCTGATCTGGTAAAGATCGTTTTGGATCTGCCCAGATCAGGCTGATCATTTTGCCAATGGCTAGAAAACAACTAGTTTTATAGTCATTGGATAAGTAGACTACAGCTAACAATGGCCCTGGAGGCCATAAATGGCTCTCATTTGGGCTCTCCAAAGCTCAAATTCTTCCCCCTCATCCTCTTTCACGCCATGTTCTACCAAGCCCAAGTTGCTCCCCTCTCAAACTCAAATTTTCAAACATCCTCTCGCTATCTTCCATTCCTTTGTCAAGTCAGTGCTTTGAAAAAGGCTTGGGGGAGGGGGGGTTGAAATCTGCAACTTCTAAGAGGTAGAGAAACCTAAGAAAACTTAGCACTGCAACCACCCACAACGTAGACTGATGATAAGTGTTCATTCCACAACTGACCAAGGAAGACAGCCAAGTCATTGAGTAAATTTATCAAAGTGAAAAAAGGAGGGTAAAAAAAAGATACGCCCAGGGAGAAATTCTGATAGATTTCCCAGACAATTCAGTCATGCCTTTCTTGATAGATTTCAGAGGCAACAGCCACAACATCCATCAACAGTTTGAAGTCTGCAAGGTGTTGTCTAGGGCTCTGCTAGGATATTTTTTTCTTTCTTCTACTTCACATTAGTTAGGTTTTCCTTTTTGGGGGGGGGGGCACTTTTCCCCAAAACAATGGAGCCATGTGTATGCTATATTAGACAACAAAAGTCCATCAAATGTGAGGATGCTTCAGACTTCAGGTGTCATCATTTACTTTTGAAGTGGGGATTTTCATGGTTACTAGATGCCTATCTTTGTTTTCATAATTAATTCTCTATGTGTTGCTTTTTTATGATAGATCTCGATTCTAGGCACCTTGGCCACCAAGAATGAGAGTAGGACCTCTATGCCAACATTGGAGGTGTGCAGGTAAAGTGAAGAAACGGCTTACAATGCCACAATAATATTGAAGAATGGAAAGTGCACAATCGGCAAACAAGGAAAACGGAAACATTAACAAACTGTCTCACAACACGCGCTGTATGAGGAATGTCAGGGAGAGAGACGGTAAATGGACTAGGCCCAACAAACAATCTACAACAAGTCTGCCAAAGGCTTCCCAAATGCAATATGAGCCTTGCTCCATTGATGTCGATAATGAACAAACCCAAGGTCCTTCATCACAAACTAATCGTCAAGATGATGCTTTAGAGAGCCAATGGTAGAAGCATCATTACCGGTGATGTTCTGGTTATGTTCATGCAGACTAAAGGAATAATATCCATCAACATTCAGAGGACATGAGCCTCATACATCATGACTCCATTAAATAAAAGGACAACAACTCCAAAGGAAAAGACACAACAATGACTCAAGGGAAGACATGAATGACATGCTCCTATGTTCATGGGTCGCTATATAAACTTGGGAAACCCTCCTACTAGAGGTAAGCACTATTAAGCGATATCAACCCTAAGCTAGAGCCACTTCCCCACTTGGTGGAGAGGAATCTCGCACCCTCATCCCCTTCCCTTTCTCCCTTGCACTCGAGCTCTACTTCAATCGCTGACTTAAGCATCAGAAGTTTACCCTGGGGATTTATCCCTGGGCACCTCTAACTTGTTTCCCTCTTTGCAGTTCTAGCATACATGGTCATCATCCCCAGCTCAGGCACCGCACGAGATAACCCCTCTTCATCTAGCGTCGTCTGTAGGAAGCAAACAAAGAGCCAACATGGTGCTAAGGAGTTCTAGCAGGAAGGCCGCTGGCAACAAAGGGAAAGCCATGGTGACGGAGTAAGGTGCACCTTCCCATCCTACGGGAAACACCCCCTCACGCGCCAGCGACCCGACTGGCGACAATGCCCTGCCCACAGTGCTGGGGCAACCCCCTACTGGAAGTGCGGACCCCCACCAAACCCTCAACGTAAAACTGGATATCCTCATTGATCTAATGAGGACCCAGGCAGCCAGGGAGGAGTGCTCACGAATTCCTAGGGAAAGCACCCCTCCTGGAGATGCTTCCCTACAAACTATAGGGGGCCGTTTCATCCTCCGGGGATGGAGAATAATCAGTAATCAGTCAGGTGGGCTATCGCAAGCCCCTCCCCCGGAGTAAGAAGCCTCCTCCACCCCGAGGAGAGAGAAGTCTGAGCACGTCGGTCACCTCCGGAGATTGAGGCCTTCGAGGGGCATCGATGCAACCTGTATGAGTGCCCCCACAGCCCATTGACCCAGCGACGATCGGAGCTATCCCTCCGACTATGAGACTTTGAGAGGCATTTTGCAGAGCAAGAGCGCACCCTCCTAGCCGTACAAAAGGCCTCCGCTGCGGAGGACGAGGAGCAATCCCCGTTCTCCAACCTCATCTTGAAGGCTAAAATCTCCCCCAGGATCTCACTGCTGACCTTCAAAGCATACGACGACCAGGGAGACCCGACCGACCATTACGACAGTTACGATGCCCTCATAACCTTGCATGGGGCGTCTGATGCCATCAAGTGTCGAGCATTCGTGACCACCCTGGTCCAGGGCAGCATCTGTGATTTTCCATAGTTCGAGCGAGTATTCAAGGAGAGCTTCACCAGCAGCGGTCCTCCACGGTCAGTGGCGGGGTTGTTGGCCCTCAAACAAGAATAGGGGGAAAGGCTCGGGGCCTATATTAATCAAATTAAATTCCTGCGTATCCCCCGCCTGGATGCTGCCTCGGCCATAATCGTGCTGACCGGGGGCACCCGTGATGAGAACCTGCAGAGCGAGCTAGTCCTTCATCCTCCCACCTACCTCGCCGAGCTTGTGACCCTGGCCCTACGCCACACTGAGTGTGAAGAAGTCCTCACCACCTGCCGCAGCGCAATGGGCCCAGGTCGGGAGGGGGACAAGAAGCGACAGTCCGAGCAAGGCTCCGGACAAGGAAAAAGGTGAAATCGGGATGGGGACCACAAAGAGCCCTCTCAGAGGTATGAGCGGTACACCCCCCTGACCGCCCCCATCTATGAAATTTACAAAGATATCAAGGGCTCGAGCCATCTCTGCCAACCCAAGCCCATGAAGGCAAAGCACCGCAACTGCCAAAAGTACTGTCTATTCCATAGTGACTATGGACAGGTCTTTCGACCGATTAAGCATTGTGGTGGTGGAAATCGAGACTTTCCTCTCAAGATATTCTTCTACCCCTCCTACCTCCTATCAAAAAGTCAAAGCGACTGATAAGCGGCCTGTGCCGAAGGAAGTTCATGTTATAGACTTCAAGGCATTTGAGCAGCAGAAAGATAAGGACAAAGGAGTTGCTGACCCTCCTCCTGCCCAGCCAACTGAACAACAGGGCGTACTCCTTCCCCAAGGACAAGACCTAAGTCCTGTTTGAATGGGCTACCCACTACAACAAGATTACACTCCCAGACCCAAAAAGGCCAGGCGATGCTAGGAGGAAAGCAACCCTCACTTTTGCCATAACATTAGATGCTCGGGTATCCCATCAAAGACTATTATGTCTTCAAGGACGTAATTGAATGTCTGATTAGAAAGGGGGAGCTACAGATGGTCAAGTAGAAGGTGGATCCTCCACGCTCGCATGAAATGCCCGTACTAGGGGCAACCATCAATATGATATCACTATATCAACAATTGCCTGAAGAGGTGGCCGAAGTTTGCACGAAGCACACCTAAGGCTTTTGTGCTGACCCCAGAAGAAGACTAGGAGAACTGGCAGATGGTGCTGATGAAGGCAAAAAGAAGATCGGCATCCATCCCTACTCTGGGAGTCTGAATTCACGGCATTAGGCCCCAACCAGCTCCACCTACTATGACCTAGGTCTAGCATGACATGGCCCCTCGAATGATCATCAGGAGGGCGACCGAAACCAAAAAGAAGCAAGTCCCATTATGGGTACATCAAGAAGTCAGCCCAACATTCAAACGGCTGCAGGGGGTTATAAGTGGGTTAGAAGAATATGAACAACCAAAGATCCAACTAGTGTAGCTAAAATAATATGTCCCTTGTGAACATCTAGAGTCCCTCAGGCTAGAACAAGAAGCTGAAGATGAATTTTGGGGAGGAATCACCTCGAAAGATGGTCCACGTGAGTAGATGTTGGCAGAGAGAAGAAAGAAAAAGAAGAAAGTGAAGAATAAAAAGAAAGTGAGCATCGTCTCCTGCAACACTTTATCGGCCTTGTTCAGCTTGCCCCAAAGCTCCGAAGAAGACGGTGAGGAAATCTATTTCGCACCAACTGAAGTAAACCAAGCTGAAACTTTCACCTCCCAACATGCCACCAGGTTTGGGAGGAAGTGTGGATGTTTGCCCCTCGCTAACCACAATATCATGTTTAGGGGTGAACAACCGTACCAAATCCTCGAACCAAAGATAAAGGGTGCAAGAGTCCCGCCTCCACCAGGCCTTTACCCCGAAGATGCAAGCAGCTAGGGAGTCCCCTTGTTCGCTAAATTTTTATTGGTAAAGAAGGGCAAGTAGCAATGTCAGCAGGCCGAATCAAAGGCTAAGAACACCTCCACCCAGGCCTCGGGTGTGCCATTTTTGGCAGATAAAAGTGGCAAGGGCATCGCCCCTATTGTCAAACCTATCCAAATAAAAGAACCAGTTGATCAGATGATTCAGGATTAGGCAACTCCTACAGAATAAGACAAATCGCCTTCTAAGCAAACGGCTCAGGCACCAAGCTGCAACAAGCACAACAAAGCTGAAGGAGCAAGACTGGCTAATGTAAGAGCCGGTGCTGGAATAATGAAATAACTAAAGAGAATTCCAACAAGATTCAACATCTGGGAGATACTCTCCCTAAATGAAGAAACTCGATAGGATATCATTACAACCTTGCAAATCCCAGCATGCTTCAAGAGCTGCTTTGCCGAGATGTATTCAGAAGTGGTTGTTACCTTTGTCGATGAAGATATGCTCCTGCCAATGGCCAACCACAATAGACCCAACATGAACCACGTAGAAAACACAAAAGCATGGTTCCCAAGGTAGCTCACAATCTGCCAAGCCGATTCCCAATCCTTGGGAAAAGTGGGAAACCTCTAGCCCCAGGTTGGGTGACTAGACTCGCAGTCCAAAGCCTTACGCATGGCCCACTCAAAAACCACCTTCCGGAGAAACCCACGACGTGCAGGGAAATACCCCACTACACCCACACTAATACACAGTGACTCGATCAAGCGTAACACTTGCTCGGAACACATGGAGTCACCTGGACTCCCAAACTTGCGGGCATGCTAATCGAGGAGTACGGTACCTCCAGACACCCCAAAACACAAACATAGAACCCCCGGGGTGTCTGGGACATCCACGAGACCGAAGGTCGACCACTGGGTCACAACTGGGTCGACCGGGGGTCAACACAACATAATCGAAATGTAACTAGCATGGAAAACAAGGTGGCGGTCCTCCCTAGACCGTCAATCAATAGGCAGCCCTCTCAGGACTGCAACCATAAATCTAGCGGTCTACCCCTAGACCTCTAACCTCGACCGGTGGTCTGCAACAGACTACAACAAACCAGAATCACTCGGTAAAAGGGGTGGTCACCCCTGTGCCACACCTGAACATGGTGGTCCTGCCATGGCCGCTATTCAGAGAGTAGCGGCCAGTCGCGAGGCCACCGTGGAACCTAGGCGGTCACCCTCAGACAGCCAAGCACTCGTATGATGAAGACTGTAAACGGTCCTGGCTTGATCGCTACTCAGAAAGTAGTGGTCAGTCACAAGGCTGCAAGGGCCCCAGGCGGTCTCCCTCAAACCACCATGCATGCCCAGATACTAACTCCCAAGCGGTCCTGGCTAGACCGCTCTCTTGAGAGTAGCGGTCAGTCAGGGGGCCGCATGAGACCCAAGTGGTCTCCTCTAGACTGCCAACTCTATCGACATTACGGGGACTATAACGCGGCCCCTAGAGGACTGCCTCAACCGTTGGCAGTTCCTAGTAGGACCGTTTTCTTCCTGTAAATCTGAAAATGGTGATTTGCGGCGAAAATCCCATTCCACGCCCTATTCGCGTCCACACGAAGGGGAAAACAAGGGGAAACTAGTCCCCAACCGCTCTAGCACCGAGAGGACCCATTTAAACCTCAAAAATGTGGTTAAAACGCTAGATCTGGCTCACTCCCCAAAATCAAGTATTTTCACCACAGCGTGGAAATAAACCCACTCGGCTCATCTCGGGCTACCAAATTTGCGAAAATAGAAGTACACGAGCTAGGGATCCATCTCCCTACCTCCACCGAAGATTCTACACACTGAGGAGGCCGATTCGCAAAGAAAATGCCACGAAACCCTCGCCAGTTCACGAATGCACCCCCGAGCTTCATCGCGCCACCACGCCTCGATCCTCGACCTGTCCTCGTCGTCCTCCTTGCCCGTGTCACCCCGCCTCACCCCCGCCTGGCTCCATCGCCCACTGGAGAAGAGAGAGTGAGAAGAGAGGGTGAGAAGAGAGAGCGCGAGAGAGGAGAGAGGGAGAGAGTGGCAAATGAGAGATGGGGAGAGAGAGAAGAAGTGGTAGGTTTAAATAGAAAAATCTAAAAATTCCAAAAAAATAACAAAAAAATAGGAAAAATACTCCCTATGATCCTCAAAAAATGCACAATGTGTTGGTACTATCCCAGAGTCGGAGAACGCAACGGTTTTCCCTACACAGAGTTCCGTAGGTTTGCTAAGGAAAAACACACGTAAACTACAAAACGTGCTCCGGGACCCCCAAAATCGATCCGAAACCCACGGATCCTGATCCGACAAATATCTAAAAATTCTGGGGCATTACAACCCCCAAGAGAAGATGCCATCAAACTGAATATTATATTTGGGCTTAAATACTGGTATTACTATAATTACCTAAAATATCATTGCTTCTCTGATATAAGGTCCCTCACCCCAACCATTCAAAAAGAGAACCCCTCAGCCCTATTGGCCTCACCCCTCTCCCCATCACCTCCAACTCTAACGACAACTCCGTTGCCCCCATCCTCATCCCCAACGGCCTCATTCCCATCAAGTGGCACCTACTGATGTAGCCCCCCGTTGGGCTCTCTCTCTCCCCACAAGGGGATGGGGGATCGGAGGGGGAAACTCCCTTAGATGCCCTCCCTTTCTCTCTCCACTCTCTATATCTCTCTACTTTCTCTCTCTCCAACTTGCTCTCTCTTTAACGGCATGTTGGGCGAGCGTCAACACCAGAGGGGCATTCGGCACCCTCCCTTTCTTTCTATGCTCTCTCTCTCTCTCACCGTACACTCTCGCTACTTGCATATTGGGGAGCGTCGATGTTGACACCCTCTTTTTCTCTCTACTCTTCCTATCTCTTTGCTTTCTCTCTCTCCCCTACTCTCTCTCTTTCTCTACTTACACGTTGGTTCTCCCTTTACTCCGTCTTTCTCTCTCCACTCTCTCTACCTCTCTACTTTCTCTCTCCCCTTGCTCTATCTCTCTCTCTACGCACATGCTAGGGAGTGCGGACTCCGAAGGGGGATCAGGTGCCCTCTCTTTCTCTCTCTGCTCTCTCTTTATGTCTCTACTCTCTTTTTATATCTACACCCGGGTGAAGTTAACCATATATGGGTTAACATTTTTCTGGATCATATCTGATCTAGGTACTGGTAGGGGACTTTTAATGAAGTGAGGAAGATATATTCGGGGGTCTACTGACAAATATGCAGATTGTAGGGACTAAAACATAATTAGGTAAGATTGCAGTGTTCTAAAGGTAAAAATTCCAATTTTTAAGTGATTTATTATTAGCATAAGGATAATGTTAGCAAGTATTGGAAAGGACATAACATATGGTGACACTCTGTTTTCACCTTCGAACTCATGTTTCATGTCTTAAAAGGCTATTTGCAATAAGTATAACATGTCATGACCTTTTGAAAAGTAGAACCCTAATATTGCTCTCACAAGAATGGGCAAATGAGTGGATTCACCACTCCAAACCCCAAGGTAATGTTGTAGGGGGAAAAAACTTAAAAAATTCCATAACCCAGTATGGTATTGGCCTTTGCGTCCTGTCTTTATCTTATATAAGACAGTCATATCTGAAGCCAGATATATTTGAATATAATGAGATGCGTGAGGAGATATATTGTTCAAAGTTCCAAACATAGGGAAATCATATTTTTGAAAATTCTTAATTACCTACAAGTCCCCTGTGGAGAGTACTATTCACATCTCGGAAAAAGTCTTTCGATATCCAGTTTTATAAACATATGCTAGATCTGCATCTTCCGACATTTGTGATGATCGTGCACACACCAAGCGATGTGACTTGTTCTCAAAACATATGTAAAATACACCTTATATTCTCCTCGTTCTTCACACTCAGAGGCTTCTTTAATTTCTTGTCAATTAAAAGGAACCCAGCCATTAAAGATGCCGACGTCCAATCTGCATCGCTCTCTCTCCATCACCGTCATGACATACTTCTTGAAATGGCCGTTCCCCTCGTTGCTCCAGACCAACTACATATCCTTCACTACGTAATGAAACATGTTCTCTTGTGAATTAAGTAACTGGAATTGATGATATGCCAAATCATGCAAACTTAACATCGCTCTTTATGCATCACTAGTATGACATATATACATACTTAAATCATCGACATTTTTTCTGTTTTTCGCCGACCACCCGTGACTCATAGCCGGTTCCTCAACCGCGCAGGTCCGATCGCTTCCCTCGCGAGGGACGTACCCGAGCTTGCCTAGAGTCCTAGGTCGTCTCGCGGGTCCGTCCCGCATCAATATGTCTGCTTCCTGAAACCATCTGGCCGGCCTAATACCTTCATACTACACCCCTCAAGAGAGACCAGAGACCTGTGAAATCATCACATGGCCCCTAGATCTCCCACTTACCATCCGGAGGAATAATACGGCTCTGTGCCCTTGCTACAGACCAGTTCACAGCTCATCAGGCTTTGTTCATGGCCTCAGTGGAATCCCTAACCTCTGTAACCCAAATCCAAACTACTTACACGCTTTTCCTACTCCCTGGCTTTCATATCTTGCCTCTAGGAGCAATTGGCCCCCCTCCCAGATGGTGAATCCTTGAATTTCCCTTTCTCTGGCCTTTTCCAGTGCACAAAGCCTATGATATGGTGGCTAGACACTATAGCTACAGTGCCAGCCGCCAGCTCCCTCTCATGCGGCATTGTAGCCATAGTGCTCATGCCACTGAAACTCTCTCACAAACCACTCGCACCCAATCACCGAGTGGCACCCTGCTGGCCGCCATGTCGGCTAGCTGCCATCTCGTTTCACACAGTTGCCAAGCCAATACCCTTATCCCTGGCCTCCGTATGAAAAGGAGCCCATGCCCTTAGCTACCGGATAAAGCTTGTGTCACCATACCAAGCAGCCAGCCACTATTTAAGCCTCTTCACATTACCTCTGTCCAGCCTTTGACCCCTTCGTTGGCCATCCTGTTCTTCCCATGATCCACTGACAGTTTAAGGTAGAGCCCAAAATGGTGCATAGAGCTACATTAATGGGATTTATATCCCTACAGTATAAACATCTCCCCAAATTGCCCTGTCAAGTCAAAGGGCATCCATTACTTACCATAGTGTGTTCTCCATTGACTTTACATAAGGGGAAAAGAAATAAATTACCTCAGTGAAGGATGTTGTTCCACACTTGGCTCCCGAGTATTGGTATGCACGCATCTTATGGACTCCATCTCGGCACACCGTGGATGGATATCCTATATGTCTCTCGAAATGCCTTAAAATAAGGGGAGATGCTGTCAGAATTCATCCAAGAGGCTAGTCTATCGTACCGAGTCTTATCTTCTAAGCCACCCCTCTTAAGCCATGGAGGTCCGTTAGTTCCCATGGTGTATTCTTTGATGACTTCGTTAAGGGGGAAAGTGAATAAGCCCCTTAATGGCGAATAATGTCTTGCATTCCCCTCAGGCCCTCTCGACCCTCGGGCTCTGGTGTGTCCATGTATTATGGACCCGATCCCAGCTCTACATGGATGGGTATCCTATACATCTCTTGGCATATCTTTAGATAAGGGGAGATGCTGTGGGAATTAAATCGGGAGGCGACATTATGTCATGCCTTTCCTGGTATTCCAATCATTCCATTAGGCCACGGGGCTTCATAAGATATCATAGCTTGAGCTCCAATGACATCGATGGGGAAATAGAACTTTAATTGCTCCTAAGGTGAATTGTGCCCCTAACTTTCTATGTCCCTCGACCTGCAGTCATGCTTACTCCCTTGGGAGCTATTATGCATACCCTATGGCACTAATGGGCTAAGAATAATCGACAAAACTCACCCGGGCTATCATCGTTGATGGAGAGGGGGAAAATCTACCGCCCAAGAGCACGGCCCAACCAGGTCCAATATGACAGAACCAGGCCCAACTTCACAAAGTGACAGCCACATTCTGGGCCTACTTACTCCAAGCCCAAACCCCACTCGGACCAGCACTTCCTACGTGACCCCCTAGTCCAGAAGTCCGAGTGACAGGTCGATCGGGAAGGCCCCTAAGGGGGCCCAGAACATCCTGTCTAAGCTACGTGCCCACCGCTCGAGAAGACCCCCAGCTAGCATCCCAAGCTCGGACCGACTTTTGAAAGCTCACCCAAGCGTCCGTTACACAGCTTTAAGGAGCAGGTAGCTCCAAAGGATAAGGGAGACCAAGAGTCCTTGTGCTATAAAGAGCCCATGATGAGGACGTAACTCCCCCCAGAATCTTCTCAACTCTCTGAACCCCTCAACTCCCGGGGCTCTTACGTTAAACGGATCGCTATATAAACTTTGGAAGACCCTCCTGCCAGAAAAAGCAACAATCCTTGGTAAGAACCACCACACTTCTTGGTGGAGAGCGATCTCATGCCCACACTTCTTGGTGGAGTGAGATCTCATGCCCACACTTCTTGGTGGATAGCGATCTCGCGCCCCCTTTTCCTCTAACCATCTCCCCCTGCACCTATGCTCTACCTGATTTGCTGACTTAAGCATTAGGGGGTTTTCCCCAGGGATCCATCCCTAGGCACCCCTGATCTATTTCCTGCCTTGCAGTTCATACAGACGTGGTGATTGAGATCAAGATTCTCCCAAGATCACACGGCTCAGGATCGATGCGAGATCACGCCTCTTCATCTGGCGCCGTCTGTAGGAAACGAGCAAAGAGCCATAATGGTGCGAAGAAATTCCAGTAGGAGGACTACCGGTGATAATGGAAGCACTGTGGGGGGAGGAGAAGGAGAGCCTGTGCCTTCCCAGCCCACGGGGATCTTCCCCTCTGATAACAACCAAGCCGCCGAGCTGCCTCCACCAGCTGTAGGGGCGCAACCTCCCAACAGGAATCCTGACGCTCTCCGAACCCTCAATGTCAAACTGGATATCCTCATGGAGTTAATGAGGACCCAGGCGGCCAGGGAGGAGAAGTGACGACTCCCCCGGGAAAGCCCCCCCTGTGGAGGAGCTTCCCAACAAACCGTCGGAGTCCGCTTCACCCTCTAGGGAAGAGGGCTTGTGCGCAATAGGTCAGGAGGACCTTCGTAAGCCCATCCTCCAGAACAAGAAGCCTCCTCCACTCTGAGGAGAGAAAGGTCTGGGGCATGCTAGCAGCCCCCGGAGACCGACACCCCCAAGGGATGACGAGGCAGCCCGCAAGGGCGCCCTTATAGCCCCTCGGCTCAGCGTCAACAGGAGTTGTCCCTCCAACTGAGGGACTTCGAGCAACATTTCGTAGAGTAGGAGCACGCCCTCTGCGCCTTGCAAAAGATGTCCATCAAGGAGGATGAGGAGCAATCCCCGTTCTCTGACCAAATCTTGAATGCCGAGATCTCCCCTAGAGTCTCGCTACCGCCCTCCAAGTCATACGATGGCCAGGGAGACCCGACCGACCACTACGACAGCTTCAAAGCCCTGATGACTCTCCAATGGGCTTCAGACACCATCAAATGTCGAGTGTTCGTGACCACCTTGGTCCAAGGTGCTCAAGCCTGGTTCTGAGCACTCGCCCCTGGCAGCATCCACGACTTCCGATAGTTCGGGTAGATCTTCAAGGAGAGCTTCACCGGCAGCGGCCCTCCCAGGTCAGTTGCGGGACTGCTGGCACTAAAACAGGCACAGGGGGAGAAGCTACGGGCTTATATCAACCGATTTAAATCGAAAGCCCTACGTATCCCTCGCTTGGATGTTGCCTCAGCCATCACAGCATTGACCGGAGGCACCAGCGACGAGAACCTCAGGAGAGAGCTGGTCCTCCACATGCCTACCTCTCCAGCCTATCTGGTGACCCTAACCCTGCGCCATATAGAATGTGAAGAAGTGCTCAGCGCCTGTCGTAGCGTGACGGGCTCAGGTCGGGAGGGAGATAGGAAGTGATCATTTGAGCAAGGCTCGGGCCTGGCGAAAAGGCATAATCATGACCGAGACCGCAGGGAGCCCCCTCGAAAATACGAGTGGTACACGCCCCTATTCGCCCTCGTCTATGAGATATATGAAGACATTAAGGGCTCGGGCCTTCTCCACCAACCTGAGCCTATGAAGTCTGACCCAAAGCATCACAGCTGACGCAAGCACTGCCAGTTCCATAACGACCATGGACACCATACTGGGTACTGTCATCAGCTCAAGGAGGAGATCGAGCGTCTCGTTCGCCAGGGGCACCTATCTCGATACGTGTCCCAGCAGAGGGAGGGTCGCGACATCCCTCTGGAAGAAATTGACAATCAGCCTCGAGGAGTCCACATCAACATCATCTATGGTGGCATGACATCAGGAGGAGATAGTAGCCGAGGAAGGAAGTGTCACGTTGAACGGGTGAGTAGGGCCTCCAAAGCCTCATCGGTGAGCGAGTGGCAGGTCTTGGTGTGCTCTAACCAAGGCCTGGAAGGGGTAATCACCCGGCACGATGACGGTCTTATAATATTAGCTACAATAAACCATTGTAACATAGATAGGATACTAGTTGACAATGGTAGTGCCCCTGATGTACTCTCGTATGAGTGTTTTCTTAAGATGCTTGGCTTACACTGTCTAGGTTAATTCCTTCAATCTTGTCAAAATTGTTAATTTCGCATAGTTAATTTTTAATTTACCCTTTTTAGTGGTGGACAATTCAACCCCCCCTTTCTTGTCCACTCGCCTAGCTGGGACCAACATAAGTGCTTTGCGTACCTTGATAGCCTAGAGAATTAGGCCTCATATTCGGCCACGGATAATATCCTTTGCTTCAAGGCGGTGAATTCTGCATTCTTCTTCTCTTGGACACGGTCTGAAAAATATTTATTATTAAAGTGGTCAATGAATTCATCGCACGTGACTTGTTCATCGGCCAATGTAGCTTCTACCTATTCCCACCAGAATCGGGCGTCCTGCTCTAACTCAAAAGTTGCCTGTAGGACCTTCTCTTCGTCCGTGCACTACGTGACATGGAAAATCCATTCAATCTCCCTAATGCAATGCTCAGCATCGTCAGGATCGGTCGAGCCAATGAACTTGGGAGGGTTCATGTTACGAAAACTTCGGTGGAGCTCTCCCGCTCCACGATTAGCTCCGCCCCACGCCACTTGTTGTAGCACTGGTGGAACACATTTTTATTATTATTTATTTATTTATTTATTTATCGATTTATTTGCATAGGCGTGCCAATCACTGTGTGACAAGTTTATTATGCACACTATCTGACTAACCAGACGAAAGTGAGTGATCGTGTCAGGACCCAAAACCCGCCATACCGTAAAGGCTACGGCGTTAATTATGCCCCTCCGAAAGAGGGGCAACCCTTGATTAATTGCCAAAAATAAAATGACCATGGGGCCCATAGAATATATGAAAGATGTGATTTCATGCAAACACACAATATGGTAGTATTTATCTATTAGGCCGACTCCCGGTACAGGGCGGAGAACATAGGTTCGAGGACCACCATCACGCATAGTGAAAGCCTCCGATCGGGCATAACCCGACTTTTCGCTAATCACCATTTGATATACCAGAGAGTCGGATCATGCAAGCATCAATCAAGGTGATATATATATGTATGAATATGTATAATGCGTACAATAAGAGCATTATAGAAGACAGATTTAACTTAATCAGTTTCTTTTTACCTGACCCGTGGTCAATTAGGTTGATCAATCCCTGCCATAGAAGGCAAGGGGTAACCCAGGAATGAGTGAGGGGTTAAAACGGTGGCCGACAGACCCAAACGGATGGAAAACCCCAAGGGCTATCCTACGGGGGGCACCAATGTTCTGTGGGCCAAAATATGATCGGAAGGGATGACCAATGAGGGAGGAAACCCCGAGGGCTAGTCTACGAGGGGCACACAACCCGTGGTCACCACTAGTTCACTTAAGGGCAGTCGATTTAATGTTGGGCTAAGAGCCCCATTAGTATTCACTCTCTGGCAGCCCATAGGGATGCTTGCCATAAACAGATAGAACCCTTTGACCCAAAGGTGATTTAGGCATTTCAATAGGGAATGTTCCCCCCCGGAGCATCAAAGCTGCCATTCTTGAAATAATAAAGCATGATAATGTAATTCATGCAGAGAGTAGGAGGGGTCCAGTAGAGTAACATTCAGGGAATTCACAGGTTAACATTCATGAAGTTAGCAGGTTAGCACTCACGGAGTTAGTTGGTTAGCATGCAAATTAGAAAGATCGATACAGAGGGAGCAAACACTCAAATGATTGGCAGACGATGAGTGGCTGTCCCCAGCAGTCTTGCATACAGGTTATAGGGATGGTTCTGTTCTCTCTAGCTCGTAAATTAGTGCAAAGAGGTGTTAAGGAGGCCAATCCCAAAAAGGGGAAAACAAAGATACACATATGAATGTGTCTCCAACAACAAAACCATCTGTTGGCAGATATGCTGATTGAGCACCCTTTTCTTGGTCTACATTTCTTGGAAGTTGTGCTCTCAAGACGTGATCGTGGTCCTAGAGATGCATTTTTCTAAGAGTTGTTGTGGGTGCTTGTTGGTAAGCTATGCATGACTAGTTTCTTTTTAGTCATGTGTTCAGCTGTGATTGTGCCTTGATGTGACCCAGCTTATAGTTGTGTCTTATGGTTCTGTGTTGAGAATGGAGCTGAGATTCTGCTTGTGCTATTGAGGGTGTTTGTTGGTTGTTGGTTGTGTTTAGCTTGGGCGAAGTTCCCTATGAGTCTGAATTTGGCATTGTGTGGACCGTGATCTTATCGGTTGGTTGTGCTATACTCTTATGCCGTGGTAGAGTTAGCATGCAACTCGTATCAGATGTAATGTCTGAGTGAGGACTGACTTGATTGTGTTTGTGGTCTAGTACTGTCATTGGCATTATGTGTGCCAATTTTACTTGTCGTTATGGCATGGAAGCCAATGGTTTGAGCAGTCAGCTGAGATATTTGTCTTCCACGTGAAGAGCTGATGCTTGTATTGTTGGTGGTTGTTTTCGTTGCATGGATCGTGTCTCCTTTCCTTGTAAGACAATAGCGATGTTGCCTTATTTCGGAGGTGTCAGACTTGTATTCCTTGGTGTGTAGTGCTAGTTCTGCGGATCGATTTGCCCTGAGATCTGGAGCATGATGATCTTGCTTGTGATCATGGTCTGGCAGTGTTCCTCTGACTTGTGTTTTTGATAATCGTGATTTCATATTTTCGTGTGGTTGTGGTAGGTGTTTGAGCTTTGGCTGATGCTTAGAGAGTGTAGCCAGCGTTTGGGTTGTTCTTCCCTTGTTCACTTGTTAGCTCCTTGAATTTCGAGGATGAAATTTCTAAAAGGAGCGGAGGAAGTAATGCCTTGGATCCTTTGGATCGGAATCAGAGAGCTTTCGGACGCTTTCATGGGTCCTAAGTTGTGTTTTACGATCCACGCAGGTTTTTCCCCTGTATAAGTTGTGGAATCCCGTGGAGAGTTGACTATTGAGTTTTGAGACTCAGGGACACTGCAGATGCATTGTGCTCTTTCTGATGATCGCGTAGGCTATTTTTCTGTATTTTTCTAAATTTATGAAATTTTGGGCTAAAAATCAGATTTGAGGAAATTTCACAATTTCCTTTTCTTTTTATTTCCTTAACCCCCCTCTCTCCTCTCTCCACCGTGCTCACTTCTCCCTCTCTGTTCTCTCTCCACTTTTCCCCTCTGCTCCGACTACAGATGGAGGAAGCCCCGGGGATGAGGTGGTGATGGCGTGAAGGTGTCGTGGAGCGTGATGGTGTGAGTACCGGAGTGTGGCGTTGGCGCGATCTCTCGGTGGATTCATAGCGTCACGACGTGGGCTCATGTGATGGTGTTGGCGTTTTCACTCGGGTGGTCGATGAACAAGATAGGGGGATAGATTCTTAACCATATGTTCTACTTTCCCTCAATTTTTGTGCCGATTCATACGAGTTTGAGTGGGTTTTCCATTTTTAGGAAATTATAGCATGTTTTGGGGCGTAAGCCATGTTCACCACTTTAGGCGATGGTTTTCGGTTTGAATGGTCTCATTCGGACCTCTACCATGTCTGGATGTCATCCCCATTGTTTCGTAGCTATTAGCCGTGATTTGGGGCTGATAGGAGTCTGATTTCCCTCGTGAGTCGTTATGGGTTGATTTGTGAAAAATCGTTCATATCACATCATTTTGCACTTGGTTTGATCCCTTCCGGCTTGTGGAAGGATGAGATTGTGATTAGGGTTGTTTCCTTGTTGTTTAGAAGCGATTGGGAAGTGGAAGGACGTAAATACAAGCCAAAGGACATAAAGACAAAATAAAATACTAGTGTCCCCACACATAAAAACTCAATGCTCAGGCGGGGACTCCATACGGTCGCACAACCATAGAGAGTCCAAAGTCGCTCGAGTCGTGTTGCGTGTCTGATATCGGCGACTGGCTCTCATGTCCTCACCACTATGGGGGAGTGTATGTGGTGCACGAGGGAGAAAAATAAAATTACAAGTGTTCTTGAGAGCACAATTGTAGTGCACAGAGGCACAGTAAGGATGGGCGCATGTGGGTGCCAAATGGAGGGGCACACGTGGGTGCCAAAAACACACGGGTAACCAAAAGAAACCAAAAGATGTCCCACCATGATCACCAAGAGATGTGAATGATATCATAGGAAAGGGAAGAGAATCACACGTGAGGTGGAAAAGACTACTACGGGAGGTTGCTTCCGCAGGTTTTTAATAGAAAAGAAATATGCAGATTTAAGCCATAAGGGACTGCTGTGGGAAGTTACTCTCCACGGGTCTGGGGAGAAATGGAAATGAGGGGAACCGCTATGGGAAGTTACTCTCCACTGGTCTCAACAGAAATGGAAATGAGGTACAGGAAGTTACTCTCCACAGAATGAGGAGAACCGCAGTAGGAAGTTACTCTCTATGGGTTTTAACAGGGATGGGAATATAAAGAACCGTTGTGAGAAATTACTCTTGGCGGGATTTAAAAAAAATAAAAATAAAAGAAATAAAAATCATAGGTGAGTGCGTGTATGTTGATTGTGTGATCGCCAAAGGTCAAGGATCCCAAAATAGAAAAGTATATGGTTGCATTTATACCTTAGGAGCAAGGAATCACGTGGATTCCTTCTCCCTCTACTTTCGATCGGCCGACGAAGAGGACTTTCTCTTGGTTACCCTTGCAAGAAAATGAACAAAAACCAAGTGGATCAGAATGAAAGTAGTGTAGTATTTGGAGAGGGGTAAATCTATGTCCCAAAAGGACATGTGGAATAGGACAGCCCAACCAGGTCCAATCCGACCCAACTAGGCCAAACTCTCTAAGTGATAGCCCCCCAAACAAGCCCACTTATCTTGAAGCCTAAAGTCACTCAGACCAACCATTCCTAGGCAGCCTCTAGGCCCAGAAGTCTGAGTAATGGTCACTCGGGAAGAGGCCAAATGACATCTGAGCATAACCGGTTGATGCTGCCCACATCGCTCGGGAGAAGCCCAAGCGCCCCCTCAGACTGTGTTCCCTGCTCGAACCTCCAATGGGTGCCAGAAGATATCCCCTAAGGGTTATCGGATCGATTCATCATTGAGAGTCCCTGTGATAATGAGGGGAGATTTCTTTCAACGGGGCACTTATCCCAGCGAAAGTCAAGCTATAGATCAAAGGCGGGAAGCTCAAAGGGATAAGGGAGAGCAAGAGTCCTTCAACAATGGTGAGCCCTCCTCCAAGATGTAATGCCCCTTGGTCCCTCCGGCTACCTAACCTCCAGCCAGGAGAGTAAGCAATTATATAAACTCAAGAGAACCCTCCGGAAAGGTAAGTGATCTTGAGTACTCAACTCCACACTCACTAGTGCAGAGCAATCTTGTGCCTATCACTTTTTCTCCTCCTACATCCCTTCCACCTATGCTCTATCAGCTTGCTGACTTAAGCATCGGAGGGTTTTTTCCAGGGTGTTAACCTTGGGTTCCTCTGATCTGTTTCCTATCTTGTAGAACCTTTAGTTGTAGTGGCGACAACCAGGACCGATCAGGGATCATGTGGTTAAGGATCCAGCATGAGATCACCACTCTTCATCGGGTGTCGTCTGTGGGAAACGTACAAAGAGCCAATATGGATTCGGGTAATTATCCGATTAAATGAATACAAATTTAAATTCTGTTCAAATTTTAAATGAATAATTGCCTGACCTAACCGACAAGTATTGGAGTAGCCGCTCCCCTTTCTGAGGCTTGGAAAGCATAGGAGGGGACGGTAAGTACCATTTCAGCTCTTCGAACGCCTGCTCGCACTCTGGGTCCCAATCGATCTGCCCTTTCTTCTCCGGTGCTTTGTTGGCTTGCTTGATGAGCGAGAAGAAGGGTAAGCATTGCTCTACTGCTCAGGGCAGGAATCGAGTTAGGGCAACAACGCAGTCTGTGAGACACTGCACGTCCCGCACTCACACCGGTCGCTTCATATCCAGTACTAATATGATTTGGTCATGATTTACCTCGATCCCTCTGTGGGTCACGAGGAATCCGAGGAAATTACCCGACTTAACTCCAAACGTGCACTTGCTTGGGTTGAGCTTCATGTTATATCTCCAGAGTGTGGCAAACATCTCTGCCAAGTCGGTGACGTGCTCGGTTGCTCAGAGACATTTGACAAGCATATCGTCAATGTAAACCTCCATGTTGTTGCCAATCTACACGTCGAATATATGGTTGACCAGACATTGATACATAGCCCCAGTGTTTTTCAACCCGAAGGGCATGCGAGTGTAGCAATATAACCCATCGTCGGTGACGAACGTCATTTTGTCTTGGTCGGGCTTGTGCATGCTAATCTGATGGTACCCAGAGTAGGCATCTAGAAAGCTCAACATTTCGTGTCCAGCCGTAGCATCGACTAGTTGGTCGATCCGTGGCATGGGGAAGCTATCCTTGGGCATATCTTTGTTGAGATCTATGTAATCTACGCACATCAGCCACTTCTCATTGCTCTTGAGAACAAGGACTACGTTGGCTACCCAATCGGGATACTGAGTAGGTCGCAATAGCCCCGAGCATAATTTCTCGCTCACTTGTTCCCTAATTATAGCCTATCGCTTGGGGTTGCAGCACCTCCTACGTTGTTGAACCGGGCGGCAGCTAGGGTCCAGCTTCAGCTGGTGAGTTATTACTTCTGGCAGGATTCCAGGGAGCTCATCCTCGGACCAAGCGAACACGTCTTGGTTTGCTTCTAGGAAACTCGGTATGCTTCATTCTCCTGCTTGGATAATGAGGCTCTGATCCAGAGCATTCTACTCGGGTCCTCCCCCACCTGAATGAGGTACAAGTCCTCCGCTAGGGTGCTTGTGCTTGGACTGGAGTCTTTGGTCCTCGCCTTCTTCTCGGGTGGCGCCTTCTCTGTTTACCTGTCACGTGTGGAGATTACGTAACATCTCCTTGACTCCCTCTGGTTGCCCCGGACCTCTCCCACTCCGCGAGGGGTGGGGAACTTCAACTTTTGATGGTAGGAAGATGGGATGCCACAGAGGGTGCCAAGTATGCCTCGCCCTATGATGGCGTTGTATCCGATCATCCCGCGGACTATGGTGAAGTACGCTAGAAAGGTGACATCTAGTGGTGCGGTCCCGAATGTAATTGGCAACAAGATACGTCCTTTCGGGAGGACGATTGTGCCAGAAAATTCATACAATGGTGTAACGACCCAGAGCTCAGGGTACCGATAACCCGATATAAATACCGGACTACCGCTACCAAGAACTGGGGACGCCATCCAAGAGGCTGATGAGGCCCCTGAAGGGTTAGTGAGATTTGTCGAGGGATTGCATTAGAAATTGGAATTCGTAGGCGCGCAATGTTAATTTTGACAATGATTAATTAAATCAAGGAGGAAGCAGTTAAAATATCAGAGTGGTATAATATACACTAGTCCAGATTTACAACAATGACCCAAAATATACAAGTCCCGTAAGTCGGGGGTGATTTTCTTTCACGTCGGGGTTAAAAAGTTTGATTTTGGGGTGAACAATGGATTCATCATTTTGATCGCGTTTTTGTGATTTATTTGGGCCCTCTCGGTAAGTTTAGAGGGTGGGGAATGTTTTTCCCATGTTTTCCCCATCACCCAGGGTGATCGGGGTGTGGAACAAGGCCCCTCGGATGGGGTTTCGCTGTCACGGCGTCGGTTTCGGTTGACCGGATGGGTAGTTCGGTCGACCGGATCGACGTTCGCCACGAAGGGCGAACTGCCCTAGTTTGGTCGACCGACCCAGGACAAGGGGGTGCCTGGTCTGATCCGATTGACCGACCCTATGTGTCCGGCCGATCGACCCCTGTCAGGTTGACCGACCCAGTGTCCAGGTCGACCGAATTGAACTCTGTTTGCCCGTTTTGACATCCGGTCGACCTGGCTGAGACCCTTTGGTTGACCTTTGGCCCCATGGATGACTCGGGCATCCCGTGAGGACCGAGATCGTGTTTTTGGGTGTCCGTAAGAATCATGATACCTTAATTAACGTGCCCATCTGGTTTTGAGGGTTCGAGTGACCCCGTGTATTTTAGGCTTCCTTGTTGTGCTAGATCGAGTCACCATGTACTGGTGTAGGTGCGGAGGGCTATCCCCACACGATGTTAGCTTCTTCAGAAAGCGATTTTCCGTATGGGCCATTCGTAAGGGCAGTGGCCGAGAGTTTCGTGGCCCAACTTGGGACTGGGAGCTTCTTAGTCTCCATTGGAATGGGAATGAATTCGACGGTTGTGAGCTGACTTAAGAATTCTTATGATTGTGGTTTTTGAATTTTGGACTAGGGTGATTTGATGGCATGGAGCCGTATTGTGCAACGGCCTTGGGATGAGTTGTGTGACTCTATGACCGTTAGATTAGCCAGTCTAGTTAGTCGTCCTGAGTCTGGTGGCACCGAGCCACCTTGTGTTCTGTGATACTTACGCTGGGTGCTTGCATAGCATGTTGGTACTTCAGTGTTTCTCCTATCGAGAGTTTTATCTCTAGTGACCCTCCCACTAGATGTAGTTGACGACCCACTTGGGAGTGGTGGAGGTTAGATCCGGGTAGATGATTTTTAAGCTAGTTACCATAGGGTCTCTTGCCTTTGCAGCCTGAGTCTGACTGGGGGGAAAATCAGTTAGAAGCCCGACCTAGAGTAGATGGTCTGTGTGCACACACGTAATTGGGGGCGTGGGATGCGCACTGACTAGCATGACCCTAGCTAGTCATTGTTCTGTGGTACTGTGTATGGTGTCTTAGTTTCCACCTGGGGCGAGTAGGGAGACACCTGAGGCTACTGTATAAGTCGTCGGAGGATGCATCCGACCTTGCTGCTAGTGGGTAGTTATCCTGTCACGTGAGATGAGTTTCTTCGTAGTTCTTTGGGTGATTTCTGTGCGTTTTCTCGACGTTCAGGTCGAGGGTTCCACTGGTAGGCAGAGTCTTGTTCACGATAGTGAGATCATGACCTTACCCTCGGACTGCGTGGTCTGGGCTGTGGCCTTCGTCGACGAGAACAAGCCTGCACGATAGGAGTGTCGTGGTTCTCTTCCCAGCAGCATAGCCATGGTTTCACTGTTAGTTTGGCGGTTCTGACTGTGAGGTCAGGGTTTACTTTTCGTGACTCAGAGGAGTAGTTTAGAGTGTTGTGTCTTCGCCGCTGTCTACTGCTATTATTGTTGTTGTTCTTACTGTTATCACTGCTGTTTACCACCGTTATTTCGTGATGGGGATTCACGGTGTCACGCCCCAACGCGGAATATCGGGACGTACAGTTAGAAACTAGGTAGAAATAACATTAATTCAGAGTAACCCTGGTCCCGCGCACTGGAAGGTAGTGAAAAGAATTTTACGATATTTGTGAGGGACATCAGACTCTGTCTTATGTTATTGGGGAAGTGACCTAAGAGTGATCAGATACAATGATGTGGATTGGGCTGGTGATCAAGATGAGCGCAAGTCCACTTCAAGCTTTGTGTTCCTATTAGCTGGTGGAGCTATCTCATGGTGCAACAAGAAGTAGTCTTGCATTGTCGTATCCACAATGGAGGCAAAATATGTGACTTGTTCTGCAGCAAGTCAAGAAGCGATGTGGTTGCAAAATCTTATGCAATGATTGGCGATTACACCTCATAGAGATGAAGGTGCACTACTATAGATAGATAGCACTTTCGCACTAACTTTTGTCAAAGATCCTGAATATCATGGCAAAATGAAGCATATTGATATTCGTTACCACTACATAAGAGATTTGCTTGTGAAAGGATTAGTAGTGCTCCGACAAATTAGTTCTGGTCGTATGGTAGCTGATACACTGACAAAACAAATTGCCAAAGAAAGTTTTGTTGCCCATTGTAGGCCTATGGGCCATTGTAAATGGAAATTATTACAATTTTTGACATCATTAAGTTTGTTCATTATCTTCTATTAGATATACTCTGCACTATGTGATTGCTTTACAAGTCGTCAGAGTGCCACTTGGCTTGAATTGACCCTCTCACACGGATGATTCACCTTGACGCTATAGATAGTGTGCAAGATGAGACATTTGATATTGCAGTGCCTTGGAGGTCTAGGAGCGAGCGTAATATCCCAAATAATATAGATGTGCCGCCTTGGCCGAGGTTAAGATAAGATCTAGTGTAGATCGACCATGAGGATTTAGCAGTCATCCCATGGAGCCTATAAATTTCAGATACTTGAGTCGCAAGAAGGCGTTGAGTGGGAGAGACTAGTTTGCGGGACTCTGGTCAGCTGCGTTGGTCGCAACTAGACTTGTATTCGTGCAGTGTTTCATAATATTTTATTAAGTGACACACCCATGAAAATAGAAGAACACTATAGCATGTGTATCATACCGCATGTGTAGTATACGACCGCATATGAGAATGATGAATGGATCTCTCTTCATCATTGTGTGAGCTCATAGATCACATTTGTGTGATTCCTTATGTATCCCCAGTGACTTGGAGCGCTATATCATGAACATGATGTTTGATGTTGCTACTTTAGCATGTTACTTAGGGCGATGATTGATACCGTCTAGTGGGACATGCCTAAGAAAGCGGTCAAGATGAATTGGATTGACATAAGCGACATAGGGAAGTCATTTTACTATCTCACCATGCTTGGTTGCTCATATCTCGGGAGGCTCTATTGTCTGTGTGGTGATAGAGTCATGGGCACCAAGCATTTAGGTTCAACACTGCCTATTTAGAGAGATCCAAAGTGTCGAATTAGGTGAATATTAAATGTCTGAGATACATATTGAGATGTTTCGAGTGCTCCATTAGTTAGGTGACAATTTTACGGACCACTCTCCAGCCATTCGAGGAATCTCGCGAAGCTTGCATGCTCCATTTCCTGTATGATCGTTGAGATCAGCCACCTTGAGTAAGTGAAGATGTGCACTACCGGCCCTAATGGGCAAGTGGGAGCTGTTACGCATGCGCATGTGTGCCCATTGGGTCGGGCCCAATAGTGGCCAGCCCATGGCTGTCGCTGGCGCGTGCACACGAGCGCGTGCACACGCTCGTGCCACGTGACACCCTCTCCTCTCACTCTCCCAAACCTTCTCTCGGCATTATCCCCCTCCGCGATGTTTATCCCATGTGTGAAATAAATGGGATAAAAGGCAACAAACCTGAGGGGGTCGTGGTGAATGAGCAGGTTAGTGCGGTCGGCCATCCCATGCAGCCTCGTAACCCCACCAATCAAAGGCCGCCACAGCATTTTCAACAACCCTCCTTTGCTAACCAAGCACCGCACCAGCAGCCCTTCTGGCCTCAGCCTCCTCCACAGAACCCTCTGGCTCCACAGAAATACCATAATGTGCCCCCACCGGCCAACTATGACCCGCAACAACCTAGAAGACCGGTAGGCTCGAAAAGAGCCCAATATCCTCCCTTGCCCGAGAGCCTGCTCGATATATTTAATGCCCTTATGGCCGCTAACCTGCTCATTCTACTAAGAGAAAGGGCGACTTGGGCGCTGAATGTAGACACCTCTCGGTATTGTGTCTTCCACCGGCAGTCATGGCACAACATTGATTATTCTTTCCAGTTTAAAGATTACATTTATGATTTAAATGATCAGGGAGGCATAAATTGGGATGAAATGAGAAAGGCAATCGGTGCCATGAAGGCGAGGAGGCCGCCACGTCAGCAGCAGCCAGCTCAGCAAGGTCAGCAACAGCCGATGTAGCAAGTGCAACAGCAGCAGCAGGCATAGGCAGTGCAACCGAAAATGGGGATTGTTCAGAACCCACTATCGGAGCACCAGAATCAACAAGTCAACCCTGTCACCACCTCCCATGAGGTGGAGAGAGGTCAGGGTTGGCACTTAGAACGTGCCTCTGTCGCTTCTTTTAATCACCAAAACTCTAATCAGTTTCCCCGTTTAATCAGAACTAATCAACCCCCAGTTCCACAGAACTCCAGACCGTTAATCCAAACAGTTAACCAAACCTCCTCTTATTCCAGTCCACCTCCACAAAGGCCTATGCTTATTCGTACCCTTCCCCTTTCACCCACTGCACAGGTCACACCTACTTCCACCACCTCCATGCCACGTTTTCTCCGCCCCACGCCATTATCCCCCTCCACTCAAAACACCACCGCCCCGAGGCCTTTGTTGATCCGACCTCCCTTGAGTCTCCACACACCTTCTACCATCCATTCGGCACTCCAGATGCCCCCTCCTACACGTCCTTCACTTGTTCCTATTCCTTCCAATCCGACCCCTTTACTAGTTGTTTCTCCAACCCCCATTTACACCCAACTGGGAAGGCCCCTCATCAGGGTTCCCCGACCAGCTCCCCCTGTTCAGTCAACCAATCCTGATACCCCATCCTCTTCCACTAACCCTCCAACCATCTCCAGGCCAACGGAGGCATAGCCATCACAGACCATGGTGCTCCGTAGTGGGCGGATGTTTCATCGTGTTTTTCCCCAGCAACAGCGACAGCAGGAGCCTGCGCAGGGGCAGGAAGAGCAGCCGACTCAGGAACCAGAGCCCGTCTCGGGGACAGAGTATGATTTACTGAAGCATTTGGATAAAACACTAGCCAGGATCTCCATCTTAGAGCTAATCAGGAGATTGACCACTCACCAATTGGCATTGCAACAATATCTTCAAAAGGTGATGGTCAATGAAGATCTTCCAGTCGAGCAAATCACTTCAGTATTGACACCAGCGGGGGACCAACCCACAATTGTTTTCCATGAACATGAATTAGCTCCAAAACCAGCTAGAACATATGCCTTGTGTATCATAGTTGATATAAACAAAGTGGCCGTCAGCCAGTGTTTGGTGGACACTGGTGCCTCTATCAATGTCTTGTCGCCCAGTACCCGGAAGAAATGCGGCATTCCAGAATCTAAACTCTGGCCATCTTCTGTCACAGTAACATCATATGATAATATGAAGAGGCCGCCAATGGGCATGATTACATTGAATGTAGGGTTGGGCCCTTCATCTGTCACCGTGAACTTCCATGTGCTTGACATGGACCCCACTTTCAATGCTATCTTGGGGAGTCCTTACATTTTGGCACTTGATGCCATCCCTTCTACCAACCACCAATGCATCAAGTTTCCACATAAGGGGCGCGTTGTTAAGGTGACTAGTATGCCCATCTTGCCCATGGTAGATATTTTGTCAGCTACTTCAGTACCTTCAATTTGGCCATCCAATATGCCACGTCTGTCAATTCTGGATCTTGCTGACCCACGGCACGATGTTTTAAAGCCACAAGTTGCAGCATGTACATCAGCGTCAACTCTAAAGAAGAAGAAAAGTTCGCTAACTACCCCTAGATGGAACATCATGATGAAAATGGGGTATAGGTCCGGTAAGGGCCTCGGAGTCAACTTGCAGGGCAGAACCAAGGTCGTTAGAAACCAGAAGTTTATTCCCCGAGGCGGCCTTGGTTACAAAGGGGAAGACAAGGAAGAGCCAGTTGAGACTGAGAAAGAACTGTGGACCACTATGACATCCACATTCAAGCCAAACAGGCGGCCACTTACTTGGTCCCTTTATACACATTTTGTGAAGGGGCCTACTGAGCAGATCGGTGAACAAGACACAATTATTACCACAGTGCTGGATGACCAGGATGTGCATGCGAGACAATTTGCCAGGCATGTGGCCCCGCTGGTCTCATATAAAGCTCTGGAAGTCTTGAGGCCCGATAGAAGAAGGAAAATGGATGATCCAGAATGTGAATGGTATAGATGGTTCGACATGGATGACATTGCTGCGTCTTTGAGTCGATTGTTTATGTCGACAGACCCAGAATGGCCACCATTGGTACATGACATGATTGAGAAGTCAGCAATGATAACAGATAAGAGGCAGTTACTCAGCAACTATTCAGATGTAGGCGAGCCGAATGTTCCATATGAAGAAGGTTTTACTGTGGATAGGCTGTGGGCTGGCCTTTTCTCTCTCCGATCAATCCATCCATCTTTAATCCAGTCAATTTGTTCCAGGCTTTTCAACAACATTCCTAGACCACCCACGATCTTGATTGCAGTTTCTCCAGATGACGCTCACTCTCCCACCGCTCAGTTAGCAATTTTCTCGACTTACCATCACGCCCCTGCATGGGCAATTGATCAATTCCAATCTTGATTTGCTCCAACGATTTTCCAATCTTTCTGTTTCCTCAACATCACCTTTCGTGCCTCCTTTCGCTTCTCCTTCTGCCCACTGTTTCACTATTCTTGAAAACCAAAAAAAAAATGCCAATTTTGCAACTACCCAATCCACCTCCCACATCATCATTTAGGAAACCTCCTGCCTTCTCTCCGGGTGTGCCCCAATCCAAGGGCCACCCATTCAAGGCCCATTAGTGGACCTTTTCTACCCCTCCGGCGAGGGGTCCTCCTCTGTATCACCTAGTGTACCCGCTTCTTCTCCTTCCCCTTTGTCAGAGTCTAGGAATCAGGCTAGTTGTTCTTCTGCTTCTAGTATCAAGAGTCTAGGGGTAGTTGCTAGAAAGCCTAAGGGTAGGCAGATTCCCCGTAAATTCCTCAGTGAGTTGACTAGAAGGTGCCAGGCAATGTTAGCCATCCCGGAATTCATGGAGGATCCAATCACCCCGCCAGAAATTAAATATGAGGTTACAGGAGCCTTCAATGAATGTTTCAGTGTTTATGAGATTATGAATGATGAAGACCCTATTGAAGAAGAGGATGAAGAATATGAAGAATATGAGGACGAGGTTGACGCTTTTGCCAGTGGCATGAGGAGATTCGATAAACCGTCAGCCTCAGTAGAAGAACCAATAAAAGAAATTAATCTAGGTACTAAGGACGACCCTAGGCTTGTCCTCATCAGTGAAAATTTGCCGCCTGCTGAAGAAGAGACTCTCATTCTTGTTCTTCGAGAGTATAAGGACACGTTTGCATGGAGTTACGAGGATATGTCGGGACTTGACCTTGCGCTCGTTGAACATCGACTTACACTTAAGCCAGGGTCCATCCCGGTCAAGCAGCGGCTGAGACGTTTCCACCCAAACATGGCTCTGAAAATGAAAGAAGAGGTCGATAAGCTCCATAAGGCTAGGTTTGTCAAAGTCATCCTCTATCCCAATTGGGTGGCGAACATCGTCCCGGTGATGAAGAAGGATGGTAAAGTCAGAATTTGTATAGATTTCTGGGACCTCAACCGCGCGTGTCCTAAAGATGACTTCCCCCTCCCTCATATTGATGTGCTGATTGATAAGACGACAGAGTATGAGACCCTTTCTTTTAGGGATGGCTTCTCAGGGTACAACCAAATCCGTTTAGCTGAAGAAGATCAGGAAAAGACCTCCTTCACTACACCTTAGGACACTTATTGTTATGTGGTCATGCCCTTTGGACTTAAGAATGTCGAAACCACTTATCAAAGGGCCATGATGGTAATTTTTCATGATATGATCCACATTTTCATTGAGGCGTATGTTGATGATCTGGTAGTGAAATCAAGGAGGAGGATTGAGCATCCTGGGATTCTAGCTAAAGCTTCTGGTTCTTTGGGCAGAACACCATATTTATTGGCTACTCTAGTCATATTACAAGTAAAAAGTTACAACTGTCCTCTTTGCTTCTAGGCTCTCCTCTTGGGTTGGCAGGGGAAGGTTAGATGGTCAAACACTGATATTCTATTCTTTACTTCCTATTGTGGGAAAGCTTTTAGAGATCCGACCTCTTGGTTGTCTTCATATCCATTGAAATCTATGGATGATAGCCTTTCTTTTCTTTCTTCTTCTTCTCTTTCCTCTTCTTCTGTGCTGATGATGTGGAGTAGTCTCTGGTGGCCTAGGGGAGAGCGCCCTGGTCCTTGGAAGTAATTTCTGACCATTTTGGTCATGTCTTCTTGATTACGCCCTGAGGATGGAGTACGAAGTAATGGTGGCTCTTACGTTAATGGCATGTAGGCCAGCCGTGACAAATTGGTAGCTCTGCTCATCTTTTTTGAGCACCAAAAAATATCAGCCTGCCTGGCGCAAGCTCTATGGGTAGGCGGAGAGACCATTGTCACAACCTCCTCCTCAGCTAGTGCAGTCTTCCTGCCCCCTCTCCCGGGGTTCTCAACAACTGATTTTATTTCGTGTGATGCTATAACTAGACCCCGAGTCCTCTTTAGAACCCAAATTTTCTTAAATTTTGTTGGTTTAGGGGCCAGCCTCCTTCGGGTGACTTGTTTTGGATTTGCCTTTCGACTTGCCAGCACTTGGAAAGTGTTGTGTGTGGGGACTGCTAAAACAACACTGTCTGGGGTGACTTTAGCATTGCAGCTATTCAGATGTACCTGAACGTCGCCAACCAGCATGGACTTTCCAGAGGTTGAGAGTCAGCCTCGGGGAATAGCCATTCTGTCTCTTCTAAAATTCTTCTTCTTCTTTCCTCCAGCCATTCTTCTGCTAGTGGGCACAGTTTGGTAGTCCACATGGTAGACAAAGCAAGTAGTGGTGCGGCGAGGTGAAGTGGCTCCCTGGGCAGCACCGATGTTCATGGGGGCAACGGCCTTGGCCATGACAGCTTCTTCATCCTCATTCTCGATCCGCAATAGGCCAATGATAGTGACACTAAGGAAATTCGGGAACCCTACCATAGGTGGCAGAGTTTCGAAGATAGTGGGCACCACTAGGTACTCGTGCTCCGCATGTGATGCGACCACCTGAGGGCCGAAGGTCTATACAACCAATCCACAGGCCATTATAGTACCTACAAAATGGAATGAACAAACAATCAATATTTTTGGGAAAGGTCCCAGTGCCTTCTAGCTTGGCAAAAAGATGAAGGGAGACTCGGTCCCACCAGGCGTGCCAACTTGTGGGAAAGAGGTCACGTCATAGAGTGTGACGGTCTAATGGTGGTGCACTACACGAGCTGTGACGTGCCACCCTAGGGCCGTTAAAGTTATCCGAACTATTAAAACTCACAGTTTTTACAGAAATGTAACGCACCTATAGTGGCGGGCTACAAGGCTGTGACGGTCACACGACTGACCGTTACGCCAACCACCTATCTAAATCAAACTAAGTCAAAGGTCTGTAATGGTCGAATGCTCGGCCATTACACAAGTTGTGGCGCACCTTCATTGGTCCACCATAGTAACGTAACGCACCCTATGAGGGGCGTTACAAGTGTGACGGTCACTGGAATAACCGTCACACTATCTGGGTTGCGAATGGGCTCGGTTTGAAATCGAAACACCTCCCGGTCGACTGAAATCGACAGGATTCGCTTCAAAACCTATTTCCCTGCCAAACCACGCGTGCATAGCAACATTCTAATGCTATAAAACTCAGCGACGATGCTCATGGTGGATTAAAACATAAAGAACGATGTTCATGGCCCACAGGTATATCGAATAGGATAATTTACCGATATAATTCATCCAGCGCAGGTTGAGGAATTTGTACCATATATGCTTGTCTGAGATAGACACCATCATAAGTACACCTATTAAAACATTTATAACTAACCCGGTAGACGTATCCAATCCAAGAGGCACTATCAAAAACCCAAGATGTAAATGATACTTCATGTTCCAGTCTGCCAGATAGCTGGAAGCTAAAAAGAAGATCAATATGATGATCGCAAAAGGCGTCCATCCATACCTGCTGAATTTATCTGTCCATTTGCTGATCTTCTCTCTGTATAAGGCAAATAAACACCCTATCATAATAGCGTCCACTCTTTGAAAGATAAAGAGCTTGTTATTCACCATAGAAAGCGGGTCTGGGTGAGTATAAGCATGATATCTGAATGCCATGACCGTTCCGATCACCGCCAAAGCAAACCAACCCCTGAGCGGCTTAAAAAACAGGAATACCATAGGCCATACCAGGTAAAAATGCTCTTCTACACTTAAAGACCAGAAATGGGTCGTTTCCCAATCCTGGTTGGGGTGAAAATATTTATAGTAAAATAGTGATGAGAGCCAGGACGCACGTGTAAGAGAAAATACATGAAAGAGCTGAAGAATAAAATAAACGAAGAGAAGGAAATAATACGCCGGAAAGATCCTGAATGCCCGTCTTACATAAAAATCCTTTAAATTGACGGTCCCGGTAACGGCCTGTTCTTCCATTAACAGCTTAGTGATCAAAAATCCGGAGATCACGAAAAAAACATTGACGCCCAGGCTGCCATCAAAAAGAACAGAGAAGGGAAACGGCACCACTACTCCATCCAGGAACTGAGTCCCTATATGATGGAGCACAACAAGAATAATGCTTATTGCTCTTAGGCCGTTTAAACTGGGTATATAATTTTTCATGCGGTATATTTAGATTTCACAGCAAAGCCGGAAAAGCCGGTTATCAGATATCTTTCCATACAGGCTGCACTACCGTCGATTTTAGTTGTTCTTAAAATAAAGGCGCTCTTTCTCTATAACCTTATCCGCAAGCGTCTCATCGGAATGATGAAATACGCAGAGATCGAAATAAGGGAATGCACCTTTCCTGCCCCGGATATAAGTATACATATCTTCTATAAAGACCGAATCGCTCAATCGCCCGGAGGTAAGATACCGGCCGAAATTGTCATAATACATTATCCTTTCATATCCCAGGCCGTTTAGCCACCGCAACGTCTCCAATCCATCCTCATTATTCTGGTGAAGGAACTTATCATCATACTCCAGGAATAAAACCGGCTTTTGTGATGCGATAGTCTTTGTCGCTCCCCGAAGGATCATAAAGTCAAATCCATCCGTATCTACTTTTATGAGCTTGATATCGTTCATCTTTTCTGCGGCGACCAATTCATCCAACGTTATGATCTCCACCTTATTGCTGGAGTTATTGTTTTGGCTCAGGTTCAAGGTGCCGCCCCCTACCACAAGATCGGATTGGATCACCGATCTATGCTCCCCGAGAAATACATTCCTGAGCATTACATCGTGAAAGAGTTCTTCGACATTTTTTTGTATGATCCGAAAGTAGTTTTTATCTCCCTCTATAGCATAGATCGGGTTATTGCAATGCTCGCTTCTGATCAGCGCAATACTATCGCCGATGTTGGCGCCGACATCTATGAGACAGGAAGAGGGGCATGCATCTCCAATCACCTTGGCGATCCGGCCCAGGTTTCTCGAATAATATTCATAATGAGAAAGGTAGTCCTCTATAAAATGCGATTCGTTAGCATTGATCAGGAACTTTCCGACACGCACTTTCTTTTCTGCTAACCTTCTTGATCCCAATTCCCCCCTGTCCTTTGATAGCAGCCACCCTCCCCCACCTGATATCGTGCCAACCCCTACACCTCTCCCCACTCCCATGCCAAAAGAACCTCTCCTGAATAGATTCGATCTTTTTGACCACCATCTTCGGGATACAGAACACAAAGAGGAAGTAGATATGTAAGCTGTCCAAAACAGATCTGCAAAGAACTAATATGCCCCCCATAAGACAATAGCCTAGCCATCCAACTAGCCAATCTAGTCTCGTATCTCTGGACAATAGGGAGCCAATCAGCACACCGAAGAGCATTTAGGGTGAGAGGGAGACCCAAGTAGGAGATAAGGAAAGCTCCTATTTGACAACCCAAACATGGTGCCCTCTGAAGTGGTTTTTCCTCCATGTTAACCCCAACAAGCAAGTTTTTATTAAAGTTAACCTTCAAACTAGTAGTCACCTCCAACAGCTCCAACAAAATTCTGGCCACCTACATCTGTCTGTCGTCCTCTACCAAGAACATGATGGTGTCATCAACATACTACAACATCAACATACTACAAGTGAGAGATTGAAAGGCCCCTTCTCCCAACATGGAATCCCCTGATTAGCCCTATAGACTCTACTTTCTGCCACACCATGCTAAGGACATTAGCCACCAACACAAAGAGGAGAGGGGACATAAGGTCTCCCTGTCGGAGCCCCCTGCCACTATGAAAGAAAGAAGTTGGCTTCCCATTGACAAGAACCGCAAATGAAGTAAAAGAGATGCATGCCCGAATCTAGCCAATCCACCTATCCTCAAAACCCATCTTCTCCAACACATTAAGCAAACCAGACCAGTTGACCCTATCATAAGTCTTTTCAAAATCCAGCTTTAATACCGCCCCTTTCTTCCTTTGAGTCTTCATGGCAAACAAGCATTCATGAGCCACTAAGAAATTATTCTAAATATGATGCTCCCTGATGAAGGCTCTTTGGAAGCAACTTACCACCCTATCCATGACTCTCTCCATTCTCCTTGCCAACAGCTTGGTGATGATCTTATATGTACCGTTCAACAAACTAATAGGCCTAAAATCACCGAAGGTTTGGGCTCCTTGTTTTTTGGGGATGAGAAAAATGAGAGTTTTGTTAATACTCCTCAAATGTGCCCTCCCCTCATGAAATTCCCTAACTGGTGTCAGGAGATCAAATTTGATGACATCCGAAACAATACTGAAAAAAAGTCAAAGGAAAATCATCCAAACCTGAAGCTCTATCCCCTACAAGAGAAAAAACTACCTATCGAATCTCCTCCTCAGGGAAGCTCTGCATTATGTTATCCCTCTCCTCTTGGGAAAGCCGGAGAATAATGGTCATCGACAATCCTCGATCTAAAGTGATCATCCTCTGAAAACAACCTGGAATAGAAGTCCCTTGCCAAAGGCCCAGTCTGCTCATCCGAAAAGATGAAGAGTTAACCCCCCCCCCCTCGAATGCAGGTACTCGTATTCACTCTCCTCCTCCTCGATGCTATGCGCTGAAAGTAAGCTGCGTTTGTCCCCCTCTTTGATCCATCTATCCTCTAGATCTCTGCCTCCAATCGATCTCCTCCCTAGAGAAGATCTCATCGAACTGACACCTTGGAGTGGGAATTGTTCTACATGCCGCGGGGTTTACCGGTCTAGTTCGATTTTGAAAAAATCGACAACGATATGCAATCTGAGGTTTCGATGATTTTCGCTGCGCTTTCTAGTCGAAACCTTACACGAAGCTACTTGGGAACGCGAGGATGAAATGAGACAGCTTTTTCCTTTCTTATTTTCATAAGGTATAATTTCTTTATCAGTTCTTCCTGTTTCCATTCCATTTTTTTTTTTGTGTACATTGCATATATTCTATTAATGAGTTTTATCCCCTTGGCTCTTTTTTGGCTACATCAAACAAAATTCCACCTCCCGTAGTTACATTTCTTCTTCAATCTTAAATGCC
Source organism: Amorphophallus titanum (assembly GCA_024336825.1). Taxonomy (NCBI): domain Eukaryota; kingdom Viridiplantae; phylum Streptophyta; class Magnoliopsida; order Alismatales; family Araceae; genus Amorphophallus; species Amorphophallus titanum. The sequence goes on from JANBPO010002302.1 coordinate 18,432,775, forward strand.
AGTGGGTGAATGAAGAAGCTAATGATATGGAATCTTTGACGCCAAAATTGTTCCCTTTTTTTTTCCCGTTTCCTGGAGATACCTGCTGTTGCTTCTCATGTATTCCGAACAGAATTGAGGTAATCCCTTGTTTGTTTCTTGACTGTTAATATTGACCACTTTCTTGTCTCGAGCATTTTCTGGGTTAAACTTTTGCGGCCCAACACTGTTCTTTTCTTAGTATTTGACACCCCCACCAGACAGAAATAATCCAGGCGCTTTTGCCGAGTAACATGCAAATTGAGACTCTGGCCGCAAGGTTTTGATGCGCCAACACAAGAAGGTTATGCTTGTCCTGGCCTCAAAAAGTGCCCAGCGCAGGGTCCTAGTGGTTCGGCGGATGAAGAGAATCCACAGTCGTCGTTGTGCTTTATAATTTATATGATGTCTTCTGACAGCAACGGAGATTCTTAAATCCAATATCCATTCCTGAACGTCGAACAGAGCCGGGCGGGGAGGGTTCCCATGTTCCATGGTTGTGGGGAATAAGAATGTGTGGTTTAGTGTAGCTCAGCGGATTGATTGGATTCCATGCACCACTTGGAGCATCATATTCCATCGCCTTTTCACGCAATGCCCTGGCCACATTCGCTTCTGGATTTGGCCGATAAATTGGTAGAAAAACAATGTGACCTCAAGAACGGAATTCTTATGGCCGATGTGAGCAAGTCAGCCATGATCTACGGTACAGGGGTTGGAATATGGGTATCATACAAATTGGTTAAATGCAAGGACTAGTTGGGCACTGGCCTCCACATTTTGCAGGGCTGCATCTGGAGCGTCGCAAATCTGGCTTTTTTTCAGTAGAATTATGAGAGGATAACGAAGAACTAAGTTTTTAATGAATTTGAATTATGCAACTAGGATAGCTGATCATCTTAATTACCAAAGAAACTTCATTAACTTTAATTGAATAAAATAAATTCACGTCAAATTAATAATGTTAACATCAGTAACACAAATCTCTCTTATTGGAATTGGTAAAAATATTTGGTGACGAATATTGATCATTTATCTCCATCATTTGGGGTGAGTCTCTCTCTCTCTCTCTCTCTCGCTCTCTCTCTCGCTCTCTCTCGCCATTAAAAGATGGACACAATCATCTTGAGTGAGTCCCCCTACTGTCAATAAAAGATGAACAAAGTGGGTTGACAGGATTCCATTTTCATATTTAAATTCTTCTCTTGAAGTGAGCGGGCAATAGTTCGCCTGTGACTGGGGAAGTGGCGATTGACAGGTTCGTCTTCGCTGCTCTGTTCTTATCGGGCCAATGACGGGGAATCGGGAATCTACCCTTGACATTACCACATAATGTTCGCCAAAAGTATGGAACACCGGAGTAATAATAAGGGTCGCTTTGTTAACGGAATAAGTCTCAGGTAGAATGAGTCATTCTATTTTTTCACCCTTGTTCGAGTTTGATAGCAAGGCAAGTGATCAGGAGTCGATTAAGATAAAAGTTATTATTCTAGGTATAACTCATTCTACTATTTCTTAAGAATGAGTTATTCTAGAAGACAAGAACAAGTTATCAAACTGAAAAAGAAAAAAGTCAAGGAATAACTCTTTCGGACTCACCTCAAATTACTTATCTTAATTTGTTATCAAAGTGACTCTAAAGTTTCTTTTGTTAAATTGTTAGGATGAACTTATTAGATCAACAAGGTCAAATAAGCTATAATTATTCAAGTTTAAATTAATCCTATGAAAAATTGGGTTGCTACACACTCTCATCGAACCCTCATCTCAATTTATTCTAATGAATGCCTGCCAACCTCGGCTCCGCTTTCACCACAGAGCCATAGGACATAATCTTAATTAGCAATCTAGTCGACAACGTGCCAATCTACATGGATCTCTAGGCATTGCCGATCCTTGCCCCAATCGAGTCCTTCTTGCATCATTCTGAAGCACTTGGACTCAACTCGGCCCCTTTCCACATGTTATCATAGCCGTCCAATCGGCTAGCCTCAACAATCGCTCACAGCTACCAACTGGGACCCACAAATTCTTTCTTTGTATTCACTCTCTTGGATCCCAATTCTATCCCAAGGACATAACTTCCAATACAAGTCAAGCACCTCACCTACCGACTCCAATCATCACGTCCTAATCCTCTATCAAGCTATTTCTTTTCCAACCCCCAAGAAGGTCCACTACCAAATACCTGGCATCGCTTCCATTGGATGGGTAAGGTACTCATCTGGCACACTTGTCATTGCATTCCCCCAACTCTCTATTTCACCGGTGCCATAGACCACAATGCCTCAAGTAATGTCACGGTAAACGACATAGCCTACACAGCCAAAAATAATCTGACATCGATAAAATGACCCTCTCCATTAGTCAGAATCCTCTGATACTCTACCATCACTATGATCTTGGACCTGTGGATTATGAGACCACCACACTTTCGTTGTGCACTTTGCACAATGCACACAACTATCACAGATAACTCAGCATTAGCATTCCAAACATTTCCCAACATGAATGGCTAACTCCAGAAAATAGGGTGAGGAAATCTCAAACACCTTGAACCCAAAACACAAACTGTCTCTCCTAATCTGGCAGTCCTCCTGTAACTTCGTAGGCTCTAATCTACAATACATCGAAAATCACATTACCAACCATGAATTCTCACACACATAGCCCAGCTGACACTCATCCTTCTTTAATAATGCCAACACACCCTTACGAATCAGGGGAGGGCATAAATTCTCGCAGGTAGTTGCACTACTACTATATAGAGCACTTCTTACACGGAATCCTTGGCATACACGAGGAGGCCAATCAAACCAAACTTGCATTGGCAAATGGCAGGATTAAACCAAAACACAATTCTCTCTAACCAAGGAGACACCAACACACCTCCAACAAAGCGGGAGGTCTCCACGCTTGACCCGACCTCGAATCTCATGCATGCTGGGAACCTCACCTTCCAGCATCAGAGGAAACCATGCTACCATTAGGTCAGCTCTTCCAATAACACTCGCCAAGTGTTCTGCTAAACCACACTGATAGCATATCCCGACATACCATCACAACTTGTCAAATAGTGACTCACCATGCCTCGAGCACTGACTTTGCTGATCGCTAGCCACCTCTACCACAACGGTTGAGCTAGCCACTCCTACATGCTCCCTTCCTATGCTTATCTTTGATCCTGGAATCATTAGCCTGTTAGAAAGTTTATTGGGGAGCAAAGAAATCACTAAAGATGCCAGGCTCGAAGGCTGATACACCTTTAACCACTAGACATTATTCCCTCGAATCTATCCTTGCTGACACCAACCCATTCTTAATTCTCGGGTCCTCAAAATATCCACTCCCTGAGCTACTGCCACGTGGATCACCATGCCAAGAACCACAACACGAACCCTAATTGGCACCTATAATAGCTTATCCTCAAGTTCCGAATTAGATCCCAAACTAACACAACCCCTCTCATGTGTAGACGCATAAGACTTAAAACTCACTTGGAAATTTTTGCCCATCTTGTATCAAGATCTGCAAAAACACTCTTCTTTCTCCGCATTAATATCTAGATTCAACTGGGCAAATTTAACAATAAGATTAGTCATACCTTTCATGAGACTTGATAGCATTCCCATTCGTTTCCTGCTGAACACATTAGCCACAATATTCACCTTGCCTAGATGATATTGGATGGCAAAATCGAAATCCTTAAGATACTCCAGCTATCGCCTTTGTCTCATATTTAGCTCATTTTGAGAAAAAAAATATTTTAGACTTTTATGGTCTAAATATACCGTGAACCTTTCCACGTAAAGATAGTGACGCTAAATTTTCAGAGCAAATATAACGACAGCTAGCTCCAGATCATGAACTAGATAATTCTCCTCGTGTCGCTTCAGTTGTCTTGAGGCGTAGCAAATTAACTTGCTATTTTGCATAAGTACCCACCCAAGGCCAATGCCTGATGCATCCGTAAATACTTCAAACCCGTCACCCTCAACATGTAGTGCCAGAATAGGTGCAGTGGTGAGATGTTCTTTAAAGTCAAGAAACTCTCCTCACACTTTGTGGTCCATACAAATGGATTGTCCTTCCTAGTAAGTCTTGTTAGAGGATGGTGATTTTGAAAAAATCCTTGATGAATTGCCTATAATACCCAGCTAGACCTAGAAAGCTTCTAACTTTGGACATAGTCATTGGCTGTCTCTAGTTCTTAACGGACTCTACTTTAGAAGGGTCCACGGCAATACTATCTTTGGAGATAACATGGCCAAGGAAAGAGACTTCCTTCAACCAGAACTTACATTTATTTAACTTTGCATATAGCTGGTATTCCCTTAATGTTTACTAGGTAATTCTTCGATGTTCCTCATGCTCTTCCTTTGCCTTAGAATATATAAGGATGTTATCAATAAATATGACCACAAATTGGTCAAGATGCGGCCTGAAAATATTATTTATGAGTTGCATAAATATCACAGGGGCTTTGGTTAACCTGAATAGCATAACTACAAACTCATAATATCTGTATCTGCTATGTAAAGTCATCTTATGAATGTCCTCTTCCTTTATCCTCAATTGGTGATAGCCAGACTGGAGGTCAATCTTGGAGAAATACTCCGCACCGAAAATTTGGTCGAATAGCTCATCAATACGTGGCAGTGAATACTTGTTTTTGGTGTTGAGTTGATTTAACTACCAGTAATCAATGCACAGTCGGAGAGATCCATCCTTCTTCCTAACAAATAGGACCGATGCACCCCAGGGGGATGTGCTAGGTCGAAGGAAGCCTTTCTCCAGCAGCTCCTGAAGTTGCTTCTTCAATTCCTTGAGTTCCGTAGGGGACATCCTGTAAGGGGCATTTGACACAGGTGCTGCTCCAGGTGTGAGTTCAATAGAAAAGTTGACTTCCCTTTCGGGTGGTATACTGGGTAAGTCCAAAGGAAAGATGTCGAGAAAATCTCTTACCACAGGGATTTCTTCTATAAGGATTTCCTTGAACTCGGTAATGATAACGGAAGCAAGGAAAGCTTCACACCCTTGTGAAATGAGTTTACAGGTGTAAAGAGAGGAAATAAGGGCATGATGCTTCCTATACTTAATGCCAAGGAAAGAAAACTTTGGGAGATCTGATTTATGAAAAGAAATCTACCTATTGTGATAATTAATGTCAGCATAATGGTCACAAAGCCAATCTACTCCTAACATGGCATCGTAGCCCTCCATATCGAGGCATAGAAGATTTTCAGGGAGATTGTGGCCTTCTATGATAACCTCACTATCGGGGAGATAAGTGTTGGGATTGGTGATCCAAGCTGATAGCATGGATGAGATCCAAGTTGATAGCATGGATGAGATCCAGAGGCGGGGTGAATGGATCGAGGAAGAAGAGGGAAGAATACTCGAGAACAAGAGAGAGAGAGGGAGGAGGCACCCATGGGCGTCCTTGCTATTTTCTCAAAATTTTCTGTATTAATTTGTCTAAAATTATTACAAGAGACCGTATATACTCAAACTCTAGACCTAGCCAAATGACCTCTAATACCCTTAGTCAAAGGGGCATAAATGGGAGGGAGAATAAACAAATGTTAAACATTCTCCCACATGGGGACAAACAAGGGGGCGCCCCCCTCTTGGTCAACAATTGCAACCCATGGTCTCCTTGACCATGGGCCACCATATTGGGCCCTCTATGACTAGAGACCCACAAGAGAGAGAAGGCCCAATTGGGATCTTAAAGATCTTGAGGCCCATTTTGGGATTTGGACCCCTTACATGAAGTTTAGCCCATATTACATTCTTGACACATATTAAAGCTGAAAATACAAATACACACTAATACACTCAAAATAAATATAGAAAAATATCAAAACTCCAATGGAGACTCCATACTATCACCCAACCACAAGGATGTCAGCGTCGCTTGAGTCGTGCTGCATGTCTAGTACTGGCAGCTAGCTCTGGTGTCCTCACCACTGAAGGAGTGGCTAACCACCGAATCAGCTTGGGAGGGGCATGGTGAGCAGGAGGGAGAACCATACCCTAAGAGGCCAAGACCTGCCGCTGTGAAGGGGAGAGATCTCTCCCTTTGATCTTTAGAGGGCAGACAATAGGGCAGACTGCAAGCATGACTCGGCTAAGCACATGCCGGGAGTTCATAGGAATACCACCATAGCGAGCCAAATTTCGACAACACCACAACTCCCATAGAAAAGCCATGAAAATGCATTTCGAGATGCACCCAGCCATGGTAGAGAGATGGCTGTCCATGAGGAAATCAACAACACCATTTGCAACTGTCAACACCAAGAGGTTATCAAACCTTAAGAAGGCATGCAAGGCAGTCCAAACTTCATTAGCAAGTTGCCCATGGAAAAGGATATGAAGGTCAGACTCAATGTGAGGCAGGGAGCAGCAAGAGCACTTGGAACACAATGGAATGCCACAAGCCTGGATGGCCATGTAAGTGGAGAGGCAATCGCGAACCAACCTCCAAGCAAGAATCGACCATTTGAGGGGGAAAAGAGAACACCAAAGAGAAGACCACCTAGAAGATGGCTGCTCTTGGAGCAGGCCATGGAAAGATTTAGATGAGAAGTTACTATCAGGAGTAGGACACCAAATCAACTGATCCTTACAATCTGCCATTGTTAAAACAAAATCGAGGCAGCCAGCGGGGCCGTGAGCACGAATAATGTTAATCTGAGAGTGTTGCGGGTCAGTGAATGCCTACTGAACAGAGCACCTCTTGTCAGCCAAGGAGGACTAGATGTGAGGAGGAAGCGGATCACAAAGGGGCACAGAGCCAGCCCATCTATCCATCCAGAAGTTAACATGAGGTGAGTTCTCCGAGACCAAGACCCGGTGGTTCACAAAAATCAATTGAGCGGCCTACTGCCACAGCCGACTGTCTGTAGCTATCATGAGGGGAAAACCAACCTCAGAATAGTGCACATTTGTGGACACACTATCAGGATGCTTCTTTTGTTTAATTTTTTATTCATTTATTTATTCGATTTATTTATGCGAGGGCGTGCCAGTCACTTAAGTGATGATTTATTCAGGCTTAAAGAAGCTCATGGTGCGCTCGGTCTGACTAATCAGACGATTGTGTGTATCGTGTTGGGACTAAGAACCCGCTGTATCGTGAAGACTACGACATTAATTACATCCCCTCAGAGAGGGAAAAACCCTTGATTGATTGCCAGGAAAAGGGGCTCGCGAGGGGATAGATGGACGGACAAAAGATGTCGAGAAAAGGGTCAGAAGAAGAGAAGAATGGAGTAGAGAGATCAATTGGTGGGCAACGCCCACATGGACAATTCACCATTAGAAATTCGGTTGGCATCTCAAGCAAAAATGGAACTGAGTATGGTAGTGAATCAATTATAATGGGAGGTGCACGGGGGATGAAACTTAGCTTTTGAAGGAGAGACATTAAATGAGAAGAAGACCAAGTAAAAACAACAGGCGAGCTCACCCTTTCTCGCGGATGGTAAGCTGGTTTCTTTGGCTTGTACTGTACAAGTTGTACCTCTTGATTCTTCTGGCAGCAATCTTCTTCCTAGAATATCATGGCAAAGGCCTGACTGAAATCAAGCATGTCATCAACGGGCCCCTTTGGTAGCAGTGGTGGGCCTGCAACTCTACAAGCTGTATTTCCTTTCTCGGGCTGTCTTGTCGGTGCTTTCAATGTACCCGGCTGGAGAGGACCTTTTACAAAATACTGGCGGTAATCCCAGGTGAGTGGTCCTGAGTCACCCAAAATTGACAATGCAGATTCTCGATAGCCGAGGCCCCTTCTACTCATTTTCTTTCCTTTGGGGACCAGTTTGGTTTGCCCCTAGAGTTGTGCACTGAGGCCTCTCCCCGATTGGTAGCCCAGTTTCAATATAATAGACCATCCTTTAGAATCTCTGATCTTTAGCTTTTCCTTGATATTGATTGGTGCAGTGGCGGGCTTGCGTGGCGTATAAGCCCAAGGAAAGTCCAAATCTAACACTGAGATAACTGGTCGATTGCTGGGCCACAGAGTTTGCAGAATCTTCTCTGAGACAACTTTGATTGACTAGACCGTGGATATACTTTTCACCTTAACCATCCTCCCTTGAAAAGGGAATTTGAGGCACTGATGGGCAGTGGATGGTACGACGCTGAGATTATCGATCCACGGGTGACCCAAAATAGCCAGGAACATAGGGTCGATGTCTAGTACATAGAACTTCACGAGCATGGTGAGAGGCCCGAGCTCAGCCTCAATGGTTACTACCCCATGGCATGCTCTCCTGGAGTTATCTTATGCTGCTATAGTAGTCAGGTCAGCCGTAATAGTTCTTCTGAGAAGTTGCAAGCCCTAAGAGTGCTGAGTGGGTAGACATTAATAGATGCCCATGTATCAACCAAAGCCGCATCTATGCTGACTTTGTTCAAAACAATGGAAATGCTAAGCGGCATCTGTCGAGCTTCTGGAGGTGCTAGCTCGGTGTCAGGGAAAGTAATTACTGGTTCTTTTGACATAGCTGCCAAGGCTGTTGGTAGGTCGTCTACTGTCATGTCTTCACTAACCATCACCTTTTGAAGAAAATTACAAAGTGCATCCTGGTGAAGTGTGGACCTCTTGATTAATTCCAGCACAGATATTTTGGCGGGCACCCTATCCAAGTGATGAAGAAGATCATATTGGGTACTCGGTAATGGTTCGTCGTCTTCCTGATCAGCAACTGGTTGGGAAGACTAGGGATTGGGTGCAGGTGCACCAGTGGAAGTGTAGTTTATATGAAACAAGCGCCCACTCCACAGGGCAAGGTTTTATGTCGGGACAGTGTCGGATGACGGCTTAATAGGCCCGGCAGGATGGATGAGTGGCATGGTAGAGTGTGCGGTGGAGATGATAGGAGTGGCGGTGGAGGTAATGGGTTGTAGAGGGAGGATGACAGGTGAAGGGTTGGAGGGAGGCGTAGTGATGATGGGCGCGGGTGCTGGTGGAGGCGTGAAGGCAGATGGAGGAAGGATGACGGGCAAGGGGTTGGATGAAGGCATAGTGATGATGGGTACGGGTGCTGGTAGAGACGTGAAGGCAGATGGAGGAAGGATGACGGGCGAGGGGTTGGATGAAGGCGTAGTGATGATAGCGGGGGTGATGAGCGAAGGGCGAGATGGCAGGATGGGTGCAGGCGCTGGTGGTGGAGTAGAGGTAGGTGGGGTAACGGTGGTAGTTGGTGGTAAGACGAGTGGTCTGGCGAGTGGCGAAAGGGTTTGATGCCTAGGCGTGAGAATGATAGGAGTAAAGGGTGACACAGGGTTGTGGTAGTTATCGTGGAGGGCCATGAGTTGGATAGAACCATCATCATCATAGGACCACCTGGTGTCGGAAGTCGGGGGTTGGACTAGATTAACCTGAGCCGATGCCGGCGGCAAAAGCTGTGGAGCAAGAGGATGATTGGGCATGGGGTTTTGATGAATCCCCAAACCTTGAACTGACTGCTATTGCTGTGGTGGTTGCTGCAGTGGCGGTGGTGCTTGTTGCTGCTGCACTTGCTGCCTCGACGCTTGCCTTCTATTCTCTTTAATTTCCATGATGGCCTTATGCATCTTGGCCCAATCTATCCGGTGTCCTTCATGTAGATCATAAATCAAGTCTCTAAACTGAAAACATCCTTCAATCGTATGCCCAGGATGCCTGTGGAACATACAATACTTTGACTGATCAACGGCCGAGTTCCAGGTAGGCCGCTCTAGAGGAAGCTGGATTGCACTAACTAACAGGAGAGCGGAGAATATGTCAGTGAGGGACTCTGGCAAAGGAGGGTATTGTGCTCTCTTCGGAGCCGGGCATCTATTGTTGTAGCCGTTGGGTCGAGGGACGTTGTGGTATTGCGGGGGTTGCTAAGGTTGCTGCGGAGTGGAGAAGGTAGACGGTTGAGCGGGGAAGGTAGGGTGGTTTTGGGGAGCGGAGGAAATGGGTGGAGGATTTTGCGGAGTGGTGAACTGAGGATTGCGGGGGTTTTGCGGGAAGCGGATTTGGGTTGATTATTTTGGAAAAGGGAATGCAACGGCTTGCACCTGTTCATTCATTTGGACTCCCTCAGTGACATGCCCCTGAGGTTTTCAGTTATACTTGGGCTTTTGGGCCTCAAAGAGAGAGTGGATTGGGGAGTCCTTGAACTGGGTTTGAATGAATCGTGCCCGGCTATACAATTGGTCCATATTTGCTATGTCATTCATGGCTAGTATGTTTCGAAATGTGGGGGTAGCATTGGAGATTAACAATTTGACCTTTTCTTCCTCCGAAATATGACCTAGCACATTGGCGGCCATCTGCCTCCATCTGTCGGCTTATGTAGCAAAGTCTTCATCTGCCTTCATTTTCTCGGCCACTGAATCCGTAAAGGAATATTTCGGGCCGACCCGGTCTTGGAACCTCTGAATAAACTTTTCTTCCACCACCTTAAAACTCTCGACATCTTCCAATGGTAAAGCATAAAACCACTCAAGGGCCACTCCCTCTAGTGATCGGCAGAATAGGTACGCCATAAGGTGATCATCATATTGAAATTGAGCTGACTCATATATAAAATCTCTCACATGAACAAAGGGATTGCTATTCCCATCATATTTGCAGTACGTTGGGAGCACAGATTGTGGAAGGAACCGGATGTTGTGGAAACTAGGAATTGGAACATCAGCTAGCGACTGTGGGCCAACCCGCTTCTGAAGGAAATCGAGCTGTGGCTGCATGGAGGCCCATTTATCAAGTAGTTTCTGCTCCCTGGATGGAGTAGGTGCAGTGAAAGAAGGGAGCTCAAGACGTGGGGCTGAAGGGTAGATAGGTGGAGGAGGAGGCCCGTAAGCAAGATATTGGGTTGAAGGATGACCCAAACTAGAATGGAGTTGGCCGCCCCTTGATGTGGGCACACAAAATCAGATGGGTCGACGAGAACTTGTGGCACCGATGGAGTGGACCTATAAGAATTACCCTGGACAGATGAAGGGAGGATAGTTTTCCCTTTGTCTTGAGTTTGATGGGTGGAGCCAGAGGACTGGCCTGCCTCTAGACTAGAGAATCGAATGGTTCTTGGCTGGACGGGAGTAGGATCAATCGAAATGGGCGACACCCCAGGCCGATCAATTCTAGACTAAACAATAGAAGGGTTGGACAAACCCAGTGCAATCGTGGGAGACGAGGCATTGGACCCCTGCAAGACTTGATAGACTGCCTGAAGTTGGGCCAGATCCAACTGGGCCATCATCTGGAGGATATGACTGGCGGAATTCAGGGAAGAAAGGGAGGGTTGCGCGCCTTCCATAGAGACAAAGGATGGAGGAGGGGCCGACCCTTCTCCAAACGGGAAAGAGATGACCCGACATGGGTCTTCCCGAAGCCCCTGAGGAAGAGACTCGTCCTAGGAATGTGGAAGATCAAAAGAGGACATGTTTGACTCGAATATTGGATTGACATAAAATGTGGAAAAGGAATTGCCCCTAGGAGATGATTCTAGAGATCGGAAGTAACTCCACATGCAATGTGGTACCTTGACAATAATGCAAACAACACAAACAAACACAAATAAGCAACTTTACCAAGATGCCAAAACCCTTGTCGGGGCATCAAAGAGCACCTCCGGTGATGATTGGTTCCCACCGTCGTCGCGCGGGTATGTTAATCCCAAGGCGGTCTCACACATCACCGTCACCGGAGACATGGGCAGAGTAACACCTCCCGCCATCTACCCCGAAGCCAATGAAGCCAAGGTCGATCAGCAGCACGACCACATCAGGATCCTAGAAGGCCTTAACAAGCCGATTCTTGGAGTCGATAGCATTACTGTCGAGCCCTTCAAAGCTTGGGAGGTGGCACATATAGATAGCCCCACCAGCTTATTTTACACGACTGAGGAGCACCCTACGCGGGAGGACCCTGATTGTCATCTTCCTGAAGATATGGAAGACCCGTCAGTTCCCATTCAAGGGTTGGTGTTTACAACAAATCGGATGGCCAAGATGTTCTAGAAATAGCACATCCCCTCTAGCCAGCCCCGCAAGAAGAAAGAAGCATTCTAGAAGCTATGGTACCCTGTAAGCCTGGACAAAGAATTGAGACGTGTCTCTCAACACCCAGGGTTGGGCTTCACCCTCGAGGAGTACTATTATAGCGGGCGCTATGACGTGGACACCATCTCTGCTTTCTATCCTACTGAGGATAACTCACTGGGGGCAACTTTTGACGAGTACCCAACAGAGGCTGAGCATACTGAACCAGCTCAACCAAGAGACTTGGAATCAGAAACCATAACTCCATGCTGATGTTGGGAGCAAGTCTTCCCCGAAGAAGTGGCTCTTCAGGCCGAATTTGATACGGCTAGCAGTAGCGAAGTCGAAGATGTTGAAGAAACACGGCTATCTCCCTCCCGTGGCCCTCCTCTGATGATCATGTCAGCGCCTCTCATACCGATTAGGGGAGCCTCTGCCGAAACTGATCAAGAGGTGCATGCTACTAGAAAAGAAAAGGCTACCTCCACTGAGGATATGGTGATCTAAGGAGGCGGGACCTTCTCACATTGTACCGTAAAGTTGCAGTGCTGCTCTAGCTCAGAAATAAACAACCACCAGTCCTTAACGACTGCAAGCCCATCAGCAGGGGATGAAGCTTCTAACTCATCTCTTGAAGCTACAACGACGGTAGATCTGCTGACAGAGCAGCTCATACAACCGCTGCTGGTTGAATCAGGGATCCCTGACGGGGCCCAAGTGAGACACAATGAGGAGATCGAGGTATTCAAGCTTGAAGATGACATTCCAGACATTGTTGACCTCTAGCCTGCACCCTAAGAGATAGAAGACGGAGGCCAAGCCATAGTCGATGAGCTGATATAAGTCAACCTGGGAGGTGAAGATTACCCTAGGCCGACCTTCCTCAGTGCCCAGTTGCCTGCTGAAGAATAGAAGTTGTATATCCAGCTGCTACAAGAACATTGGGATTGCTTCGCCTGCACTTACAAAGAAATGCCAGGACTGAGCCCCGCAGTCTCATAGCATGAGCTAGCTATAAGTCCTGAAGCTGAGCCGGTGAAGCAGTCACCGCAACACATGAGGCCAGAACTCATCATTCAAATATGCAAAGAAGTGGACAAGCTCATTGATGTGGGTTTCACCGAAGAAAATCAATACACTACGTGACTGGCTAATATTGTGCCCGTGAAGAAGAAAAATCGGCAGATCCAGATACGTGTTGATTTTTGAGATCTGAACAAGGCCTGTCCCAAAGATGACTTTCCGGTACCAATAACAGAGGCCATGATTGATGCAACAACCGGCCACAAAGCTCTGTGATTTATGTATGGGTCATCCGACTACAACTAGATATGGATCGTGGAACATGACCGGGTACATACTGCCTTTCGAACTCCCAAAGACATTTATCACTTGTCTTCATATTATTCATCTTTTATATCGATTTATTAGTGCGTGGTGTGCCAGTCACATAGTGACAATTTGTTGAGGCTCCGAGATTGAAGTGGTCCGGAGCCAGTGGTGCGCGCCATTTGACTAATCAGATGGTCGTGGGTATCAGGTCAGGACTAGAACCCGTCGTGCTATAAAGGTCATGGTATTAATTACATCCCATCAGAGAGGAGAAAATATTTGATTAATCGCCAGGATAAGGGGCCCAGTTACCTGAAATTTATATTAATGACACAAAGGAAGGATATCTCGAATTGGATAAAAGCACCTAGTATTTAGGGGTAAAAACATTCAAATCATGTCAGTCATTTCAATTGATCGTTTCATATTGGGACTGAAGTCCGAGTTAAATGTATGATGACGGTAAAGATAAAATCTGGATAAATGTCTGCTAAGGCTCGGTAAGTTTGATATCTAAATGATGAGGAAGTGGGGTTAGACCCCTATGTCCGTCAAAACGTGGCAAGTTTGATGTTTAAATGCTAAAGAATCGGGGTTATATCCCAATGCCTGCCGAAGCACGACAAGTTTGATATTTAAACGATGAAGAATCAGAGTTAGACCCTATTGTACCAAGTATTTTCCCAGCACAAAAAATAAGAAATAAGGGCTCAGAAATTTCCTCGAACACCTTCAAGGCACTATTTACCTAGCCCTTTCTATGTCACACCGAGCCCAACCAAGGGTCCTAACCAGTTAGCCGTGAACCACGATGACATCAACAATTGATTGGGCCCACCCCCGATCACCTAGCTTGCGGGTTTACCCACCTGAAACTAAGCCACCCGGGCCAACCCGGGGGCACCCTGACCACAAGTCACGACAAGTGGAACCCAGGAATGAGGCCGGGGTTTATCCTCAAGATGCCTCCCTCCAACATTCAAAAGTCCAAGGAAGACTTTTCCCAGTCAAGTACGGGCTCCGAGAGCCCTTATCATGCCCATACGGCCCGTGCTTGTGTATCGGGAATTCTCTCGAACACCTCATGGGCACGTACTTCCCATCCACTCTACAGCAAGTTGGGGGCCAACCCGTAGCTTGAACACCCTAGCCGTATCCTATGGCAACCCTCCAGCAAGTTGGGGCCACCCCTGACCCTCAGACGCATGGCGATGAGCCGTTTATCTTCAACACTCGGGCCAACCTGGGGCTACCCCGTCAACCCGCTGTCCCATGGTGCACGACACACCAAGGCAGGGCCCATATGCCCAAAACGCCTCCCCGCGGCTCCTACGAGCTACCATCCTCGCCCTGGGGCTAAATCTAAGGCCCTCCAGTCAACTACTCAGGCCGTCCGGCAACCCAAAGTGTGTTGGGAATTTTCCCAAACACCATGCGAGCAGTTGCGACCACACCAAGTAATTGCCCCCCACGGGACAATCTCAGCACCCCGGAGCCTCAGGTCCTTCAAAGGACAACGTCGAGTGATGAAAGAAGGCCCACGGGATCAACCCCCGGGGGCAACGGCCCGCCCGGGGAGGACCTCACCCCCGGCGTGGCCACGCCCTAGTGGGGGCGAACTCCCCCGGGGGCGGCCCCTCCAGCCAGCACAGTCAACCTCCGCGTGGACTCATCTCTATCCCAATTTCGTGCAAGGTCGATTGATGTACTAGCGTGAAGAAACTCGCGAAGATGGAGTCTCGAGATTGCGCAGGTCAATCTTCCTGGTCTACGTGCACACGTGGCCAGTCAACCGATCCAAGCCCTATATCCTTGTCCTCTCGCTGTCACACGACGTTAAAGTGGACCCAAAAGGGTAAAAATAGGGGATTTTATAGGATGAAAAAAAAACCATTTCTCCCCACAAAGGATTCCTCTTCCGATTCTTTAGGTGGACACACGATTTTGATTTCTCCTCAGATCTGTCGGCAGCTCCTGTATGGATCGAATTTCCCTCCTTACCTGTTAATTTCTATCATGAAGATATGCTTCATTCGATAGTAGGAAATGTGGGTCCAGTGTTGCAGATCCATGATGCTACCCTTGCCATGACTGAAATGTTAGAAGCTTTGGTGTGTGTTGAGCTAGATCTATCTATTCAGAGGAAAGAGCGGCTATGGATAGGTATAGATGGAGGTGGTTTTTGGCAGTCCATCAGTTATCATAGGGTGCCACATTTGTGCTCTCACTACCATAAAATTGGCCATATGGAACATGAATGTAAAAAGCAACAGAATAGGAAAGTGTATCGAAATTAGCCTCCGGGTAATGCAGATCCTATAGGACTTCATAAAGTTTTTCGCCAGGAATATAGGCGAAGACTGCCTCAGGCTTCTAGCCCAAAAATGGGATTAAATGATATGAACAGGTTCTCAGTATTGTGCCAGCTATCTGATGAATTAGCTTCTAATGAGGAGATGGTTCAAGACAAGCAAATTTCTGGGGATAGTGATCACTTTGAAGATTCAAAATGCAGTTAGCCCTTTATCCCAATAGTTGGACCTTCAAAGGATAAAGAAACATTGGCCCCTCAGCATCTGTTTGCATAAATGACTCAACCAAAAAGCATTTCATAGCTTTGTCAAGAATGGAAGAATCTTTTGAAGCAGCTGAGCTACCTTCAGTCCAACACAAAAAGGAAGCTTTACTGATCAAGAAGGCCACTCATTGCTCAGTCTTCAATGATATTGAAATTATAAGCTCGGATGCAGTTTCTAAAATGTCAATTTTGGAAAACTCCAAGATGTTATGCCAAGCTAAGGACAACAAAACAAAGCATCCACAAGACTCACAATAAACTGAAATTTTAGTTCTCCCTGGAGTTCTATTCAGTGATGCCCGTTTGACCAGAGCTAAAGCCAAAGTTCTGACTGCCCACACATCAACTTCATTTGATCAATATTAATTCAGCTCTGATATGGAATGTAAGAGGCATTGGTAACAAAGGAACTGTTAGAAGCCTTGGTTAGCATATAAAAGCTAATGATGTCTATATTGCTCCGATTTCAGAACCGCGCATTGATTTTAATCAAGCTCAGGGAGTAGCTCGTCGCATAAACCTTCATTCTTTTCTTTGAAATAATGGTGACTCCTCTAAAATTTGGTTATTTGACAAGCCTAGTATTTGCCTTGATATTATAGAGCTCCATCCTCAATACTTGACTGTAGTTCTCAAAGAAATAATTCTGTTATTTTGTACCTCACAGTAGTATATGCATCTTGTGGAGTTAGTCAGTGAAGGGACATGTTTGAGTCACTTATGGAATTTAGCCAAGGAGTGACTATTCCATGGATAATAGGAGGAGACTTTAATTGTATAATATCCCCCAAGGAAAAGATTGGTGGCAATTTCTCTTCAATGGTTGCCATGATTGATTTTCAAGGCTTTCTATCGACTACTGGTTTAGGTGATGCAGGGTATTCAGGTCCAAACTTCACATGGTCTAATAATCAAACAGGGGGCTCTCATGTTCGTGCTCGTTTGGACAGGGTCTTATATAACTCACATTGGTCAAACTCAAATCACAATTTGTCTGTCAGGCATCTTTTCAGAGGTCCTTCTGACCATGCTCCATTACTGCTGTTCATGAATGCCATCACTCCTTCCCCAGGGAGATTCATATAGCAACACATGTGGCATACACACCAAGGCTTTTTGGAGTTTGTGAAAGAACAATGGAACAAGTGCACTCAGGAGGACATTCAAACTGAATATAAGTTGAGTTGCTCAAATTCCAAATTTTCAAGTGAACACTTGTGCATACGTTAATTTGATTTCAATCATTAACTTCTGATTGCTTTTAAGAGCTGTTGATTTTTGGTAGCTCATGGATAAGCACATAATATTTTGTCATCATCAAAAAGGGGGAGATTGTTAGACTCCCTAATTGATTTTAGGCATATGGTTTTGATGATTCCAAAACATGTGTGACTTGACATTAATTTCATTCATCCTTGTTTTGTGAGTAGCAACACAAGTCGACTTGCATGGTATGTGTGTGATGCAATATTGATGGATTTGTATTGTGCAAGCCTTATATATTCTTGAACTCAAATCTTCACCCTTGAGTTAATGGCATGTGAATGTGGAAGATAGTGCTCAAGCTTGAATTGCATGTATATGTATGGTTGGAAATAGTAAGCATGTGTTTTTTCACTCAAGAAATGCTAGTTACAATGTAGAAGATTATTTGATGTTAATGCTCATCCTAATGTGGTTTACTTTGTATTTTTATAGGTTTTGAGATGGTCTTTGATCATGTTGGGCATGGGTCAACCCATAGGGTTGACCCTCACTGGGTTTCTTGCTGGAATATTATGTTTAAAAGGGCAATGTTGCATGGGTCGACCCATAGGGTTGGCCCTTAGAGGCATTGCCACTGTTTTGGGCAGACTGTGCATAGAGTGCATAGGGGTCGACCCCCCCATGTATGGGTTGACCCCTGAGTGGCAACTTCTGTTTTATTGTTAGCCTGAGCCAGATCACTCAGGGGTCAACCCTATGGGTCGACCCCTTCTAGAACGGGTTTCGCGAACTTTGTTGATACCCACCTTTTTGGCCTCAAAACATTACCATAATGGCCCTTCTTCTATTATAACCTTAGAGAGAGGTTCTTAGACCATTCTAGAAGGGGTACCCATGTCTTTTAGACCCTCTCTTGGATATAAATACCATTGCTATGAATTTGGGATATTCATCTAAGGGTTTGTGTTTTTCTTGTGTAGGAAGAAGAAGGAGGAGAAGGAAGAACGTGGAATGCATTCTTGCCCCTTCCTCACCTGATTTCAACCTAGAAGATCAAGATCGAAGAGTGGAATGTTGATCTGCATCATCTATTGAAGCTGGAGTGCCCTCAATGAAATCAGAAGTTCGAGAGTTCAAGGGAGCAATGTTGAATCTGAGATTCACCAGTCCAAAGTTGAAAGGATGCCTGTGCAAGCATTCATCACCATGAAGAGAAGATTCTCTACCATTTCCTACTTGTTTTAGCAGTAGTATTTCACTAGATTTCATGTTTTAAGTGGTTAAAGCTGTATATTCTCTAAATACTCCTCGTATATACTCTGTGGTTTGCGTGTTTGCTATGAGAATGCAGTGGGTTGTGGTGTTGTGCTATAGTTTGTGCAGCGTGTGGTCAGTGGCTACATCTTGTAGCGTGTGTGTGTCATCTGGAGACATCCTCTCCATTGGTTGTTGGAGATCTTTATCTCTGTTGCTACTTTTAGTAGTGTAAGAATCCTCACCGCGTTGGTGAGGGGTGGACGTAGGTGGACGTTTTGGTTCGGCCGAACCACCTTAAATCTTGCGTCTCCTATGGTTGAATGCTTCAATTCATGTGGGCAGATTGTGAACCGTGTGTGAACGGTGAGTTTGAGAGAATTACCTTCATGTGATTTAATCGATCCTTGAATTTAATAGAGTTTGTTCCAAGTAGTTTGTGGTTAGCACCGATTTGGGGGTAAGTAATTCAACCCCCCCTTCTTATTTACTTGTAGTCTGGGCCAACACTTGCGAAGCAAAGCTCAAAACTGAGAATGAGTGAAAGCTATCAGGTCATTAATCTTGAGAAGTTTGACCTTTCCTTTTTTCTGTATCTTATTACCTCCTGTGCAGAGAGGAATTCACTTGAACTAGAAAATGTAGCCGTTGAGAACACCCTCAACTATGGCAACAATGTGAAACGATTGTCTTGAAGTTTCTTGTTTTGTGCAATGAAGCTTAAATTATATATACCCTTTTCAGCTTATTATATATTCTTGTTCTAGTGGTTCCTGCATTATACACTATCTCTTTTATTGCCCTTCTTCAGTATCTCAATCAACAGTGCAAATACAAAAATGTTTGTCTCGGGTTCTTGTGATTCAACTGCTCGGCTATGGGATACGCGAATTGCCAGTCGGGCTGTTCGGACATACCATGGCCATGAAGGCGACGTGAACATTGTAAAATTCTTTCCTGATGGGCATAGATTCGGGACTGGATCAGATGATGGTACATGCAGGTTATTTGACATGAGGACTGGGCATCAACTTCAAGTTTACAACCAACAACGCGGTGAGAATTGTAGTGATCTTCCTATCGTCACCAGTATTGCGTTCTCAATATCTGGCAGACTACTATTTGCTGGATATTCAAATGGGGATTGCTATGTCTGGGACACCTTAGTAGCCAAGGTATGCTGTGTGGCTCTTTCAACTGTAAAATGTACATTGGTTCTCTGTCTACCTTTTGGATGTATGAATATCATTTGTCATCTTCTTTGATGCCAAATGACATCGCTTATTTATGTCGGTTGTTCATTCCAGTTAACCTTTTGCATGTCAGGTGGTTCTAAACTTGGGAACCGTTCAGAACTCCCATGAGAGCCGAATATCTTGTCTGGGCTTGTCGACTGATGGAAGTGCCATATGCACAGGAAGTTGGGATAGAAATCTCAAGGTTAGTATATGACTAACTCCTACTACTAATTCCAGGATTCGTGTCCACTCCGTGATGGTAAAATAAAAGTCCTGGCTATTTCCCAGTGACTTCAAATAAATTTCCGGTACGTTAGAGACAGGCAAGGTTCATGACTTCTTCTCTTGGGTCCATGTGTTAGTGTCAGTTCTGAAGAGAGAAAAGCAAGCAAGAACGCTGATGTGTGTCCAGATGGGGGGGTTTGGTTTGCATCACCAAACATGCAAATGCCCAACCGCATCACCCACTGACCTGATTGCTCCAGATTAGTGAGTGGTCTGCCGAAGTGCTTTCGGCAGGCCTCGCCAACCTGGAGCAAATCAGGAATGACCAACCCCTTGGTGATGCAATCCGATCCTTCCAGATGGATAACTAGTTGGTTCTAGGAAACAGGTTGCCTGTTGCTTTAACTATTCTACTCTGACACATGGCATCTGCGTTGTCAGATCTGGGCTTTTGGTGGGCACAGGAGGGTGATATAGAGAATCCATGTAACCACTCCTTCCAGGAAATCTACTGCAACTTTAACGCACTTGGCCTTTCTAAATGTTTGTCTCCGCAAGAACTTGTATGGACATCCTTCCCCAAGGCCAAACATTCAAGCCTTACATATGGGCTACCACCTCAACATGCAGATGATATCACTCAGACCAGGAGCCAGAGCTGCAGAACGCCATCATTCACCTCAGATTCCTAGGTTGGGGGTCCTTTGTATCGATTGTAATTTTATTTTGCAGTTTTGATACTGATGCCGATCGCTTGTAGCTAAACCAGGTCGTGCGATTAGAATAGACTCTGCCCAGGTACTCTTTTTCTTCTTTTTTTTTTGGCTTCCCCCCCCTATATCTCCGTTCATTGAGTCTGCCCTTCGCTTTGATTATGTAAGTTCTTTACGGATCAGCTTGAGATGTCTTTGTTCGCGTATTATGTGCGATGAGAATTGAACACACCTGGTGTGTGTTTTAAACCCCTTAAGGATTAAGGGAAGGGTATATGCATGCAATGACCAGTGAAGTGCTCAGTGAAGCATGGTGAGAAGTGATGTGATAAATGTGAGTGTGCAGTGAATGAAATTGCACGTGAAGACCAAAGAATGGAGTATAATGCAGTGAATGCAAAAGACTAAACACTAAATGAAATGAAGGAGAGAGAAGAAAATGGAGGGATCCCCACCACTAGGCATTGTTGCAAAGAGGAAAATGTTTCTGTGCGTGAGAGAATGGATGGAGTATGCTCTTCTCCCCCTCTTTGTTATAAGCCTATCTGATTTCCCCTATGCCTCTAATTCTCCTTCCTTCTATCCCGCGAGTGCCCAAAAGAAGGGGAATATATAAGGGAGGAGTCCCTCGTTTGGGAAGGGCTCTGAGTCGGGTAAGGACCCTTCCCCAGAAAATGGCAGGAATCAAGAATGGTAACGTGCAATGCATGAAGGGAGATGATAGAAATGGAATGGAAAATGGCGTCTGTCATGATAGGCGCTATTTGAAACTACATCCCCCATAACAGACGCTAATTCTTAGGACTAATTTAGCCATTTCCAGACTTTCTAAAACAAATGGCATCTTCTATAGCAGGCGTTAATTAAATAGCATCCATACGGGAGGTCACTAATTTTAATCAAAATATGAAAATTTATTAAATTAAAAAGAATTAGCGTATGCTATTTAAGTCACTATTTATTGAAAATTATTGTTGAATAGATAAATATCCCAAGAATGAGCGTCTGTCAAAGAGGTCGTGAATTACAAATAGCGTCCATAATGGAAGACGCAATTTGCAGAGATTTTCCAAGGAATAGAAATACTTATCTTATTTAGTTCTAAAGTGAAATCCACTTGGGGCATTACATGGTGACATGAGATTTACTAATGCTAGTACCAAATTTAGTGTGTCTACAGCTGCCCCGTCTTGACGTCTGCTTTGCAAGGGAGTGAGACGAAATGGAGTGTAGTGGAAACGAAGAGAAATAAAGTGGGAATGGAATGAAAAGCGGGCGTCAAGGTGTGATGTGACACTCTTATGACACCAACTACTAGGAATCTTTCCATTAGCTCAGAATGAAACAATCTTGGATGATCTCAATAAAGGATCAGTTGCTCGGATGAAGACTAGACTAAGAAAAACGTGCACGTGGTGCACAAAGGACACCATTGGAGAGCGGTTACCAGTCAATGTGGACGTGCTGCAATCAAGGTGCAAGAAGAAAAATAAAGAAGTCGAGATAAGAATCTGACCAATGATTCTTTCAAGGAACCAGCATTAATGGCTTCAAGAGAATGTAGTACTCGATTCGGAGTGGAATATCTCATGTTGACATCAATCAAGTGCAAGTGGATTTCACTAAGACCTAAATTAGAAAATATTTCCAATGGTGAAGCTCAAAATTCTACATGATGCATGCTGGGCTAAAAGAAAAAAAAATAAACTAAACTAAAATAGAAAATAATCAAGGATAATATTGTTAAGTCATCCAGACATGGTCAAGAACCCAGATCTCTAAGCTGACACTAAGTCGAAGCTTGTTTATCCATGCATCAACTTAGAAATTGGAACCACCATCCCAAGTCTTAGATGACTCAATGGCCTATCCGTGTGATCAAGACTCCCTTGGAATTATCATTGTTTTTGATAAAGGGGAACTCAAATTCCAATTTCATCCGGACCACAAGGTCCTTGATATGCTATAATATTGTAAATACCATATAATAAAGTGCATAGAGGGATGGAGTGATGTTACCGAGTTGTCTCCTGAGCGTCTCAAAATCCGTGTTTTCTTTCCCTCACCAGGTGTGTTTTGTTTTTACTCCTCCTGTGGTTTTGCTGCGTTATTGTAATTTCCGGACGGTGGATTCGCACTCCGGGGTTTAGGGTTTTTTTCAGATCCCCGGTGATCTGAGGATCCCCAGCTCGTTTGCAGTAGATTTCACCTGTAAAGTTCGAATCTTTTGATCTGTTCTTCATCTGGGTCATCTGGGTCCTGTGGTCACTGTGCTTAGTTTGGGAAACCTTATTGTGGGTTTTTTCTGTTTAACTTGTTGAGTTGTAGAGCTTAGGGCTTTTGCTATGGTTGGCTACTGATCGGTCCAGAAATTAGTAGTTAGAGAGTTGTTCTTAGTTTGTGCATGCATGGAGGTGAAATCTGAGCAGGGGATCATGGGGGGTAGGGAGCAGTTCGGCATGGGGTTGCAGAAGAGCCCGGTGCAGCCGCAGCCGCCGATGCAGAACATGCGGCTGGCCTTCACCCCCGACGGCACCGCCATCTACAAGCCGGTGACCGGCAGCTCCCCCACCTACCAGGGCGTCAGTGCCGGAGGTGTTGCCCCCGGGTCCGGCGGCGGCGACAGCGCCCCCGCAACGATGGTTGGTCCGCACGGACTGAACATGGCCATGGGGGAGCCGCCGATAAAGCGGAAACGTGGGCGCCCGAGGAAGTACGGACCGGATGGGACCATGGCCCTCGCGCTGGCCCCCGTGTCCTCGCCGGGCGTGGCGCCCGGGTCGGCCGGGTTCTCTACCCCCGCAGTTGGTGCGTCGCCGAACACCGCGGTGTCTCCTTCTGGGCTCTCGGGTTCAGCTGCTTCCATGAGGAAGGCAAGGGGCCGGCCTCCGGGTTCTGGCAAGAAGCAGCAGATGGCTGCTCTTGGTATATCTCGGATTCTTGGCTGCCTGTTGTTAGCTTCTCTATATGCTGCTTGTTCACCTTTTGTTGTTGTTGGGACCGATTTGTCATGTGGGTTTGGTTTCTGTGGATCTCTGGATGGTGATGTGACTGTGGCGCATGGTTGCAGTGCTTCGAGCCGGGGGTTGGTGCCCTTTGCTAACTTTAAATGGTTTGGTGTGTTTAGTTATATGGGTTCTGACACGGGACCAGTTTGATGGTTATGGGTGATGGCAGGATCTCACTCTGTCGAAAGAGAGAAAAAGCGAAGCTGTTTGGTTCTTCTGCTAGCTATATTTTCTGTTGTGTGGCTGACCTCATTGTCGTA
Organism: Amorphophallus titanum; assembly: GCA_024336825.1. Classification (NCBI taxonomy): domain Eukaryota; kingdom Viridiplantae; phylum Streptophyta; class Magnoliopsida; order Alismatales; family Araceae; genus Amorphophallus; species Amorphophallus titanum. The sequence goes on from JANBPO010002302.1 coordinate 18,456,634, forward strand.
GTTCAGGAAATTACACATATGTCCTTTTTGCATTTGTTGAATTTTTGCCAGTAGCTCTTTTGAAAATTGTTAAATGGCCTTGCTTATTATTTGGTGATCAATTTGGGTTCTTAACAAATGATGCATTGCAATACTCTGTTCAGAGGTTTAATTATTTTGTGAGTTTTGTGAGGTGGATAGTGTCTGACAGTGGACCAACTGAACCTCAGATAGAAAGGGGTTACTTTGATGGAACATGGGATATCCTCTTCGACTCCCACAAATTATGCTTTTATGTATTCTATTTTATATAAGTTATTTCCGTTGTCTCATGTTTTAAATCCAAATACCTTAAGCTGAAACTTGTATCATGTTTTTTGTTTCTATGTATTAATTACTTCATTATTGTCTAGCATGGGTTCCAAACTTAGTAGAGTCACATCATGTTTCTATCATCTTTTTGGTGTATGTTTACCTTTGTTTTTTGTTAAGATATTCTTATAAAGAAAGGTGTGTGCAGGGTCAGCAGGTATTGGATTTACCCCACATGTTATTACAGTCAAAACTGGAGAGGTAATTTTCCTTCTGGTTATTTGTAAAAATTCAGAATATTAATAATTGTAGCACATTGCTGTGAATTGACATGTAGGCGACGAAGGCTTTCTGCCCGCGCGCCTTCAGCTCGCGGAATTTGCGGTCAATGCGGTTGTCGGTGGGGGGATTCATTCAGTCTTCCAGCAAATGCTCACCTATGATGCGCAGACCTTCCAGCACGAGTAAAGGGCGCAGCATCGCGCGGCCGCCGAGTGCCTGCGCCGCGAGATTCGCATTGCCGCCGGTGAGGATCACGCGGGGCTTCTTGCCGCGCGGGAAGGTTGTGCTGAGGCGTGCGACGGTCTCCTTGAGTCCGCCCCGGAAGTTGAGAATGACGCCGGACCGGATTGCATCGTGCGTCGACTTTGCGAGCGCGTTGCGCGGCATGTGCAGAGTAGTCGCGGGCAGTTGCGCGGTTGTGCCAAGAAGAGCCTCGAGCTGCGCCTGCAATCCGGGGGCAATCGCGCCACCGCTGAGCCTGCCCTTCGCGTCGAGCACCGTGTACGCCGTCGCCGTGCCGCAGGCGATGATGATGGCGGGAAAAAGTCCGGCGGCATGCGCGGCGACGGCGGCGGCGATGCGATCCGCGCCCAGCTCGCCCGGCGTTGGGTAGGCGAAGTGGGGCTTCAGCGCGGGCAGCTTGCCGGAGACGATTGCGGACCGGCCGCGGAAGGCTCGTGCAAAGGTGGCGTTCCACCTCGGCACCACCGACGCGAACACAAGATGAGAGCGCGGATGCCGCCTGGCCAGACGGCTGATCCAGGCAATCGTAAGCTTCGCGGTGGGATGCTCACCCGCGGCATGGAAGCGCGCGCGTCCTTGCGACGTGGCCCATTTGACCCGCGTGTTGCCGAGGTCGACGAGGAGCAGGTTCATGCCGCGGTGACGGTGACGGACTCGACCTGTCCCGGTTCGCAGACGATCTCGATGTTCATGGGCGCGCAGCAGACCTCACAGTCCTCAATGGTCGAGTAATCGCCCTGCGACGTGTCGGCAGTCGTGGTGATAACCTCACCGCAATGCGGGCACTGGATCTGGATTTCGACGAGCACAGGCCAGTTATGAATCCCTTGCGCGTCGAGATCAAGGCCGCAACTCTCATAGGCCTGATTCGCCTGATACGGCATGGTGCCGCGGTTTTAGTTCACCTCGAAAATCGTCCACCCTCCTGTAGGAAAAAGTTGCGGACGCCAAGGCTTTGTAGTACAAAGTAGGCAATGACCGACTTCGATCCCGATTCCGCAAGCCGCCAGCTCCGCGTCATCCGCTCGCTCATGGAGCGCGCCACGATTTACCGCTCGCTCTCCGCGCCCACGGCGTTCGCGGGTGGGCTTTTCAGCCTCGGCGGGTTCGCCGTCGCATATGGGGCGAAGCATGTCCGGCATCATCCGCTCACGGACAACGAATTTCTCGTCACGTGGCTGATCATTCTCGCGCTGACCGGCCTGACCAACGCGATTGTGCTCTGGCGCGAGTCGCAGCGGCGCGGAGGGCCGTTCTTTTCGCCGGGCATGAAGGTCGCGATGACCAGCGCGCTGCCGCCGCTCCTTTGCGGCGGACTTCTCAGCGTCCTCATTGCGGGCAGCGCCATGGTCCACGCGATATTCTGGCTCCTCTTTTACGGTCTTGGCTTGCTGGCCATGCAACATTTTGCGCCGCGCTCGCTCGTCGTGCTCGGCTGGATGTTCGTCATCACCGGCCTTGCGGCGGTCGGCTACACCATGATGGCCGCATGGCCTGCGCTCACCTTCACCACGCTTCAAGCCTCGTGGCTCATGGCCGCGACCTTCGGCGGATTTCACCTCGCGTATGCCGCGATGGTGTGGGCCGCCGGCGAGGAGCGCGCCGAGACGCCGCTGCCCAACCCCAATGGCGCCGAGAATGTTTGACTTCGACCGGCTCGACAAACTCATCCATGAGAAAGGACGGCTCGCCATCATGACCCTTCTGGCGGCGAAGCCGAGTTGGCCGTTTCAGGACCTCAAGGCCGAGCTCAAGATGAGCGACGGCAACCTGATCACGCACCTGCGCACACTCCACCAGGCCGGCTACGTGGCGTTCCGGAAGGTCATCCTCATCCGCCCGCAGACCAGCTACGAGCTCACCGCGAAGGGACGCAAGGCGTTTCAGGCCTACCTCAAAGTGCTCGAGGAAATGGTGCAGGCGGTCAAGACGCCCTAGATAAAACAATTTGTAAGAAACGGAACAGTAAACGCGAAATACTTTGTAAGGCAAAGCGAAGAAGGTTCACCATGCACATCCACCAGGGCATCCTTTCCGACCTGCTGCCCCAGGTTCAAACCATCATCATGATCGGCTCGCGAGCCAGCGATCATCTGCGGGAACTGGCGCGCATCGCCGAGTTCAAGGGCCGCGCCGCCTATCGCATCGAGAACGCGGCCGAACTCCAGCCGCGCTGGTTCTCCGGCGTGAACGAAGTCGGCATCGTCGTCGGCGCGGCCGGTCTTGATCCCGTCGTGCGCGAGGTGAAGGACCGTCTCGCCCAATTCTCCGACGCACAGGACAAAGGCATGCTGGAGGGGCTGGCACAATGATCAGCTCCACCGGGCACCCAACCGTCATTCCACCGCCAACGACGCCCGTCGTGACGGAGCCGCCATACTCGCTGCCGCGCATTTTCCTCGGGCTGTTGCTGGTGGTGGCTGCGACCGATTATATTTTCCTGGATGAGAGCCACTCGCTGGGCGGCTTCGCGCTGACGGTGTTCATGCCGATTTGGGCGGGAGCGATCGTGCTCAACCGCAGCGGCTGGTCGCGGCGGCTTTCGACGCTGATCATCGGCGCGCTGCTGTTGGGAGCATGCTTCGCGGCGGCGGTCGGCACAGGCATGCTGAACATACTGGTGCTGATAATCCTCGCAGTGGCGCTGGCGGGCGATTCGTTTTTCGAGACAGGCACGGCGGTTTGGGCGCGATGGCTTTGCCAGGTGGTGGCGCTGGTTTTCGCGCCGGGCCGCGTTTTCTGGCTGGCGGGACGCGTGCTGGAAACGGGCGTCGATGGACGCAGGCGCGGCACGGGCATTTTCGGCGCCCTGTTTATCGCGGCGCCGGCGGCAATACTGGCGCTGGTCTTCGGTTCGCTGCTCGCCTCGGGCAATGCGGTGTTCGGCAACTGGACGGATCATATCGTCACGTGGCTGCAGAAGGAAATCGGTGACCTGTTCAATCTCGACCGCATCGCGGTGTGGATCATGGTCGCTTTCGTCACGCTGCCGCTGTTGAGGCCAGGGCGGATTTCGAACGGGTGGTGGAGCTGGATGCCGCACGTGCCGCGCTGGCCGGAACTGGGGCCGGTACAGGCGACCGCGCTCAGCAGCGCGCTAGTGCTCGTCGTCCTCAACATCCTGTTCGGCGCAGCCAACATGGCCGACGTCCTATTCCTCTGGGGCGGCCTCAAGCTTCCGGCGGGAGTGACTTATAGCCAATATGTGCACAATGGCGTCGACACGTTGACGGACACGGTGCTGCTCTCGGCCTTCGTGCTTACGGGACTTTTCCAGCAGCAGTTGAACGTGGCGGGGCGGCGCGAATTGAAGGCGCTCGGGCTGATCTGGGTTGCGCAAAACCTGTTCATGCTGGTGTGCGTGGTGCTGCGGCTGATGCGTTACATCGAGGCCTACGACATGACGGTCCGCCGCCTGGCGGTGATCGTTTTCCTGCTGCTGGTCGCGGCGGGTTTTGGATTGCTGGCGATCAAGATCGTGCGTGAGAAATCGCTGCCGTGGCTGGTGGGACGCTGCGCCGTCGCGATCTTCGCCACATTTTACATCACGCAGTTTCTCAATCTCGAAGGCTGGTCGGCGGACTACAACGTCGCGCAGTGGGAGAAGGACCGGACGCGGAAACTGGACGTTGATTACCTGCGCTGGAGCGGAGCGCCCGCGTGGCCGGCGCTCGCGCGGGTGCATGCGCTCGATCCGGCGATACCCGTGATCGTCGCCGATAACCCCGGGAGCTGGACCAACAACGAGGATGTGGGGACAGCGCAATTCAATGCCGAGCATTGGCGCGAGTTCAGCCTGAGGGCGTATTGGAATCGTTGGGCGCTCGAGGCGAAATAGGTGCTGGATAAGTCTTATAAGTCCAGTTGGTCTGCGCGCGTGACGTTGCGCTTGGGCTTTGCGTAGACTGCGTCATGGAACTGGTGCTTTATGCGCTTTTGGGTGTGGGTCTGGGTGTGATTGGCGCGTGGCTGGCGTTGCGGACGCGAACGGCGACGCTGGAGGAGCGGCTGGTCGCGCGGGGGGAGCGGCTCACGGAAATGGAATCGCGGGCGGCTTCGCTGGAGGCTGACCTGGGCCTGGCGCGTGCGGAAGCGGCGCAAGTTCCAGAGGAGAAACAGATGAATATTGAAGATTGGAATGACAATAGAAGAGATGATCTGAAGGCTCCGAATGATGCTGGTGGAATAGAGAATGAAGATTAGAAAGATCTGGAGGACCCAGATGAGGAGGGGAAGAATCGGAAGATGTCCCGAAATCGAGATGAAAAGAGGGCCTAGGCTAAGACCTAGAATTGCGAAAATAAGGAAAATCCGGAGGCTCCGAATGAAAAGAAGAGAAATAGGGGTTCATGGACCCAGGAAGAGAGGAGAAAATCACAAAAACAGAATCGGGAGAAGAAAGATCCACCACCCAAGGGTGAGAGCTAAACAACAGAAAAGATGAACGAAAGGAAGAAGAAGGGGCAGTGGACCCTCGAGTGCACAACTTACGGCCCTTAGACTGGTGCCTCCGCCTTTTCTTAGCAGAAACTTCTTGAAAATGGGCTTGCCTAGCACGAGCCCGGTCCTTTAGGCTTGTTGATTTGCAATGTCTCCTTAAATAATGGGCCCACCTGGCGGATGGCCTAGCCCGGATGTGAACATGCAGCTTCGACAGGGCGGTTGCCCCTAGGCACCCGATGCTAACAATATTCCGACATTCCCGAAAAGATAACTCCTTGGGATGAAGAACAGGAATCCACGGAGTTTTATCACTTGGCGTGAGAAGCATAAGGTTCGGCAACTCCACGCAATAATCAGGCATGAAGCACAACTCCCTTGACAAATGAGTAGAAGGAAGCCGAGGGAGAGCAATGTGCAGCATTGACGTGGCCGACTTACTGATAAACCGAGAGAGCTTGCATGAAACTTGCAGAATGTCTTCAGAGAATCTTGAGAATACGGCAAACTGCCCCTTGAACATAAAATGCATCAATCTTCTGACAGTCGTATGCGTCAACATAACCCAAGTAGAGAACCCCTCCTGACCAGTCATCTAAATATCAACAGAGCGAGAAGTGATAATAGCATCAACAATAGACCCTCCAGCGAGCAACGAGACTGACACCGAACTCACTTTTAAAGGAACTGGCATTAGTACGAGGGAACTCTTCTTAGCAGCCATATCCAATAGAGTAAGCTCATCATTCCCAAAATAGGCAGGGACCATGACACGAATTGGCATGCGGCAGATAAAGTCATGAACCTTGAAATGCACCATCGGCACCAAATTGTCCTAGCCCGGCTCATTCTCTCCCTAGGGACCAGACCCAAGGGGCACCGAAGGTAGCACACACTCGCTCCGTGGGGTGAAAGTAGATGGTGAAGAAGTGGAGGTAGTAGGTTTGGATGACGGGGAGGCTTCAATGTGGATGGCATCTTTAAGTGGCGGCGAAGGAGTAGAGGCAATGATAGGCTCGAGTGTGGGCGAGGGTGAAAGTGCAGACGAAAGTGAGGGTGAAGAAGAAGATGGAGCTTGCTCAGGCTCGAGCAATGAAGGACTTGAGGGGGATGGTGAAGATGATGAAGGCAGTGGATTAAGTGTCTTCGGGAGAGGAAACAGCGAAGGTGACGACGATGATGGAGAGGATGGTGACGCAGTCGGTGATGAGGACAATGGGGGCACTGGAGATGGTGCCGGTGATGGAGAGGATGAGGAGGAGAGTCGCGGTGCCCACCGTCGACGTATCGATACGACACGTCGGGCGGCGTTGGGAGTGGAAGTGGTGGTGATAGAAGTGGAAGAAGAAGGGGAGGCACTAGCCTAAGCAGAAGCTGATGTGTATGGCAATGCGGCTCTAGAGGGGGGGAATAGAACTGCCCCCTTAAAATTTGATTTCAGAAAAGAAAACTAGCACTTAGTAAACTGGACGGAGGAAAGACATATTCAGATCATGCCATTGAATGAAAAACATTCACAAACACCTTACGTGCGTAAGACTGGTACGAGATGGAGGACCTATACTAATACTTCCTCACGCAAGGGGAAGCTATCCAAATAGGCTTGACCTATCGTTCTAGCAATGCCTTTTGATATACTAAGTCCGCTTGAGAATGGAGATAGAAAATATGGAAATCACACCACAATTGCACCAAGGATTTTTTAGGTGGTTCGATTACTCTCCAGTAATCTACGTCCACCCCTCCCCTGATCAGGATGAGGCTTCACTATCTCAAGACAAACCACAGAAGAATATGCTACAAGAGCTGAACCCACAGCTTCCCACTAGAGGAACAACCTCCTCTCTTCCTCTGAAGACCCAGAGGGAACCCGTGCTCATCAATCCGATGAACACACCACTGATTCTACCCCAGTAGAACCAGCAACACTGCGCTAAGATAACACACGAGGAACCCACTTCACACCCTGGTACGCAAACGAGGATGTGACTAGTTCAAACTGATCACACCCCCGATAAGTGCTACAATGCACTATTAGAGAACAACAACTACACTAACTCAAGGGAATTCAGAAAAATAAAACACAAGAAGAAACAAAAAATACAACAGAGTAAAAATCAAATGTAGCTCTGAATGTTGATTCAAGAGCTTTCATTAAAACTGGAACAATCTTCTCTCAAACTGAGCTGTGATCACCTCTCTCTTTCTTTTTCTTTCTCTTTCTCTTTGGCTCACGAGGTAGCTCTCTTGTTCTTCTCAGATGGTCTCTCTCTTATTCTCTTCGACGGCAACAAGCTTTCTTCAGAAGCTTGGAGTATTTATATACAACAGAGCCTCCGGAGTCCTTCAAGATAACCTAATGAATCCATTGAAATTCCATTGGTCCACTTGACATGGAAGAATATTCTCTTCCAAAAATGTTTGTGAGCGAGCCTGTCATCCTAGGATCACGTGCCAATGATGGGTGTCAAAGGCACAAAGATAGCCCACGCGTTCCTCACGTGTTCGGGTGTTGTTCTCCACTGGCAACCTATTTGTCACCCTTAACCAGCTATTTTTCACACTTACTAAGCTATTTGTCACCCTTAAGTGACTATTTGTCACCTTTGACTGCCTCGCTTGTGTGCTTCAATTTTCAGTCTTGCATTGACTCCATTTGCCTATAGAGCTGCCTCCACGCCTTCCATCTTACTTCTTAGCCTTCGTTCTTGCTCTCCTCTTCATCTCTAATCTTCTCTTCATGATCTTGCTCCCATTTTCTTCTTTCTTCTCTTGTCTACCGGAGTGATCATATTAGTGTCTGTTAAAGAAGCTTTTGAACATGTACTGCTCATGCTAGACTTCTGGACTGTTGGTAACTCACTCAGCTGGATTGCTGGCATGTGCTGCACAGTTTGTTGGCTTCTGGCTTGCTATGACTTCAGGGCATGGCTTGCTAAAGTGAAGATCTTGAGGGTATCACTGGTGCATCGAACGTGGCATTTCATCGAACACTTTGCTTTTCTGCAATAAATTGAGCAATCATGTCTCTTGAGCTTGAATGTGGTTAATCACGCTCGTTCAATGCTTAAGAGATCTCCAGATCCAAGATAGAAGTGATAGAAAAACCATGCTGAGTTGATTCCTTCAACCGGACTTGATGGCTCTTCATGCTTCAGTGCTACGAGCTATTTTTCACTACTAACCAGCTATTTTTCACCGAACTGCCTATTTGTCACCGTTAACTATCTATTTGTCACCCTTATTTTCCTGTAGCCATCGCCTTTAAACTTTTTTTCACCGTTGTGAGCTTCAATGTGTTTGGAGTCGACTCGAGCATCTTGTAGAGTCGACTCTCCTTCTGTAGTTTCTTTGATTTCAGCCAACCCACCTATTTTTCACCGATACGCTCTATTTGTCACCGATACGAGACTATTTGTCACCAATACGGGACCATTTGGCTAGCATGTGACTTCAGACTTTTCTGCCTTGCGGGCTGCTGTGGCGTCGATGTTGTGAGCTTCTGGCGTCGACTCCATCAACATGAAATCTTCTTCTTTGGTCATTCTTCACACCTGAAACTTCATTGATTCATTAATTATAGTCTGAATGTGATTGTAATATGTATGAAATGTGAAGAACAAAATATATAGATTTTCATTTAAGCATTTTTAGACTTAGAACCAAATGACTTCATACTGGTCTAACATCATCACAACAACACTATACCCAACACCGGCCTAGATGGAAGGTCATGATTCTGATGGTAGAAAGATTTTTTGTTAGTTTATGCGCCAGCCTAGACAGAAAGTCATGATGCTGACGGTGTGTTTATGCACTGGCCTAGACGAAAGTTCATAATGTCGATGGTAGAAAGATTTTTGTTGGTTTATGTGCCCGCCTAGACGAAAAGTCATGATGCTAATGGTGGGTTTATGCACCGGCCTAGACGAAAAGTCATGATGCTGATGGTGGGTGTAACACCCGTAGTTTAGCGGATCCTTAATGGTGTGGATCTAGCTTTCGTCTGATAACTTTTAGCTATTTTAAATCTAACATCTCAACTTCTACTATCCCCTTTTAATCACAAAAGAGGATAGGAGCACATACAGTACATAAGAAAAAAAGATGTATAGAAATATAGCTCCCTGCCCTTTCAGAAACGATAATTTACCCAGACTCCCTTGTTTCTACGCCAATGATAAACCAGCAAAGTCGTTCTACATCATACTTACCACTGCATCAGAAACCCCATAAATTGCCATTGCCCCACCAACACCTGACACACCAAGAGCTGGTGTTATGATATGCTTCGTGAATTCAGACCTGGTAATTGAAGTGTGAAAAAGATTAGTCAAGCAATACAAGGAGTGCTGCAACTCAAGTACACTACACTGTAAAGTATGTTCATATTACCATACATATGCTTGTTGCAAGCCTGAATATGCTAGAAGGGGAATAATTAATAACATTCGTTTGTCCAATAAAGGGGCTATGACGGACTGCATTAGGGTTTTGGCAGCAGAATAAATGTCTGTCGAGGGCTTTGAAAGACACACTTCTCTATCATCTCTTTTGTGCAAGAAACACATGAGTACAGTCCCCAATGTTGCACTTGTAAGGAAGACGGTGAATAAGAGAGTTATGCCAGTAAAGCTTTCTCCATCCTGCAGTACTGTAAGAAGCACATCATCTCAAACAGACAAAGAAGACAATTTATGAATGACAAAAGAAAACTTAATGGATCAGATGCGAAATGTACAACCAAGAATGAAAGATGAAGCAGCACTTTTGAAATAAGTAGAGGGTTTAAGGTAATATGAAAGTGTATATTTTCAAGTGGAACAAATTTCTGATCCTTTCACATAAGAATAGCACGTACAGACCTGCCTTTTCTATTAAGAAACTTATCATTGTGTGCCCACATATTATATAAAAGATTTTTTTCCACACAAATCATTGTTACAGGAAAAATTATAGAAATATCACCCTTGATCCAACAGCACGATGGACCGAACCTGATTGGCATGACGCTATTCAAGGCTGACTTCTTAGCTCAGCAGTCAAACAATCGAAGCCAATAAACAGGCCAGACAAAAAGAGGCAGCTGAACCAGATTCTCACGTCCAAACAACACCCGTCATGCATGCCCCAAGCAACCAAAGCCACTAACTCCATTTAGGCCCGTTGAAGCTTAAATCACCTCTAGCCTGAGCCTATAGAACTTGGCACTTGCCAATTCTGAAGCCCAATCAGCGAAGTTCCAATGCACAAAAAGAAATATGACAGATTGATTAATCAGGGCCTATCCCCTCTGTTGGACCCGTGATTTTCTCGAACCAATCGAGAGAAGATAAAAAGTTAATCAGTCCTCCGGATGCCAAAAGATGGCACAAAGCCGAAGCCACATTGAACCCATACTTTTCTCGAACCAATCGAGAGAAGATAAAGAGTAAATCCGTCCCCCGGAGGCTAAAAGATGGTACAAAGCTGAAGCCACCGGGAGAACAGGTCCAATATGAGTCCTGGGAACCCTCGTCGTATTCACAGCATACAAAAATACAAGTTCACAGAAAGCAGGCAATCAAAGCGGTGTCTCACTGCACTTACGGACTGGCCAAGCTAGGAGCGGAAGCAATCCCTGAAGTGCGGAGCCCTCCCCGACAAAAAGTGGCCCGGAAGAAGTCAAGAAGACAGAGCACAAAGCACCCCGAAGCGTCGTTCTCTCCTCCACGTGGCGAAAACATGAAAAAAACACCAAAGAAATAAAATGGCGGCTTTTATAGGGCCACCCCCTCTCCCAACTGCACCCGGTCACCCCGAACTGGGTGGATCCCAAAAAGGGCCCACCCGGACCGGGTGGGCCTTTGCAGCAGCCACCCGGTCCCAACAGTGGTATGCTAAAGGACGGTGACTCTCAGATTCAAAAAAAATAGAACATACAATGGGGTTAAAAATAGAGATACCCCAGCAGCCTCAGGCGATTCCCTCCACAGGATCACTGAGGGCAAAAATTACCACTAACCCAGCTGAGGTGAAAACCCACAAGGGCGCCTCAAGCAAAATCAAGTGACCCATCAGTGTGAACACCCATAAGGGCATACTGAAAAAAGTAAAAGGGGGCCAGCTCCTGTGAAAACCCGTAAGGGCAGTGGAGCTGGTAAAGAGAAAAAAACTCTCTCCTTCTCGACTCCCCACTGATGAAAGCCGTCAACCATGGCATCCCACCGATGGCAACCTCAACATCACTCTACAATAATGATGGCTGCTACACCCCCAAGGGTTTGCCATCGCCAGCTCCAGTTCCAATGTTTGGCTACACACCACAAAGGTCAGCCGACCAGTTCCAGCCTTCCGGCTACTACGCATCGGTAGCTAGCCTGCCAGCTCCACTCCAGTCTCCAGTTCCAACTTCTGGCTACAACGCCTTTACAGGCCAGTCGGTCCACTCCAGTCTCTAGTTCCAGCTTCCGACTACAACGCCTTTACAGGCCAACCGGCCCACTCCAGTCTCTGATTCCAGCTTTCGGCTACAATGCCTTTACAGGCCAGCCGACCCACTCCAGTCTCTAGTCCCAGTATTTTGGATACAATGCCTTCACGGGCCAGCCACCTAGTTCCAGTGTCGATTTTCAGATCCAGCACTCCGACTACAATGCCTCCATAGGCTAGCCACCCAGCTCTAGCCCCAGCTTCCAGTCCCAACACCGGCTACAATGCCTTCGCAGGCTAGCCACCCAACTCCAGTTCCAGTTCCCAGTCTCGGCATCGGCTACAACGCCTCCGCAGGCTAGCCACCCAACTCCAGTTCTAGTTCCCAGTTTTGGCATTGGCTACAACGCCTCCGCAGGCTAGCCACCCAGCTCCAGCCCTAGCTTCCAATCCTAGCTCTGGCTATAATGCCTCCGCAGGCTAGCCACCCAGCTCCATCCCCAGCTTCCAGTCTCAGTACCGGCTACAATGCCTCGGCAGGCTAGCCACCCAACTCCAGCTCCAGTTCCCAGTCCCGACACCGGCTATAATGCCTTCGCAGGCTAGCCACCCAACTCCAACTCCACCTCCAGTTCCCAGTCCCAACACCGGCTATAACGCCTCCATAGGCTAGCTTCCCAGCTCCAGTTTCAGTTTCCAAATCCAGCACTATGGCTACAACGCCTTCACAGGCCGACCATCCAGTCCCAATTCCAGTCCCTAGCTCCAGTTGTAATCCCAGTTCCAATGCTAGCCCTAGTCCCAGCCCCGACTTTAACCTCCAATGCTCATTCTAATCCCAATCCCTGGCCCCCATGCATTCCAAGGTCATTCGGCCAGCTCAGCATCAGTTCCTTAGGCTAATGTGAACCACATTTCCGACTAACAATATAATGGTGGCCAATACCTTGTCATCCGGTCTGCAACTGACACACTTTACAATCACCTCAGTAGCTCTAACCACATGGACCATCATATGCCCACATGCCTCCATCGACCTCATATAACATGGGCTTTTACCCTTCACGGGACTAGCCCCCAACACCCAGTCACTTTTCCCTACTTACCAGCACCTAACTTTCGGTTCCTAGTGCCCTATCTCAATGCCTAGCGCTCAGCTCCCAGTACCTGACATGAAGCTATACTATTTTCTGCTCTCAGCCCCTTGTTGTCACGCCCAAAATCGGGTAAGCCCAGTCCACTGCCCCCTATACCGGTACACAATAGAGGAATCGAGCACGACTAATAGAAAGTGGTTCGTCGAAAATTACTGATGAATTTGAGATGGAAAAAAATTATGTCAGAAATTAGCGACCTAATAGTACTGACGTCCATATTCGATCGGAAGTACGTCTGAAATACGTTGAAAAATAACTTTGGGACATCTTTCTGACAGATTTGCGATGGAATATGGACGTCGAAAAAATTGACTTTCCTTGTAGTGTGTGCTGCCTGTAAAGAAGGTGGATGTTCACGGGCTTGCAGCAAAAGGTATAAATGTCGAAGAAATGCTTGCTGTAGCTGGATGGTTGGTGGTATGGTCTGTAGATACTCTCTATCCCAAACTCGTTTGCCTCTTCTTTGGTAATATGTGAGTTAAGAAAGATTATTTGAGCACCATTGTAAAGGGAATAAAAGTGGTTATCACGAAAACCCTTCTGAATGACATTATTGGAAGTGATAGTCAAGAGCATAGGCTAAGAAAATCAATGGAGAAAAGAGAAGGAAAGCAGATCATTCGGTGGCTGCTAGGGTCAGATGCAGAAGAGATCTCAATAGGGAATATGTACCCAGAACTAAGAATTCTCCCTCTGGCATCCACTCCCTCCGTAAGTCCTAGGGGGAAGTTTAACTCATATGAGTGATATGGACCTGTAGATCATGCAAGCCTTGAAGAAGAAAGAGAGAATGAACCTGGGAGCTATCATGTATGAAGGAATAAAGACCACAGTGGAGGGAATAAGTAGAGAAAAGGGTGTCAGCAATAAGGGAGCACTCTTACCATATGGGGTTCCACTCACCCTCATCTTGCCTACTATAACATTGATCTGCTTGGAGAAGAAGTAGTCACCTCCAACCTCATCTGTGAAACAACTTTGCTTAGGGGTGGCTATGTCTTCCATGATGACGAATGAGTGCAGAAGGTTGGCAAGGGCAAGGAAGTTGCACATATTGTGAGGTCTGAAGAAATGCAGTCAGAGCCTGTACAGATAGAAAGAGAGGAATCAGCCATTGTACATCCTCCAAAAACTACAACAGGAGACATAGTGATGGAGGATACAATTCGGGATGTGATGATGGCTAGAATTGACACTTTCATTGAAGACATGTCTCTACAAGAAGCATCCTCTACTTAGGGAGAGGAGGAGGGTAGAATAGTAGAACCCTCTCTAGCTATTCATGTTGAAACTGGAACACAAGAAGTAGTAACTCACAGGGTAGTGGAAGTTGGAATACAAACAAAAGAAGCAATACCAAAGATAGAGGTACCAGCTGCTCAGATCCTCTCTCCAATAAATGTTGATCTAGCAAAAATGTTTGCCAACCTAGAGTAGATCTCACAAGAATTTAGTAGCTTTAGTAGACACATGAAGCTGCTAAGATGCACTCCAGGCTAAGTGAAATTATGAGAGAGGGAACAACAATTCAAGTTTCATCCATCTAGGTGAGCATCAACATGTCTCACATCTTAAAAATTCTAGATCGTATATTTGTCAATGTGACTACTATAAAGAAAGGAATGGGGCACATTGGCCATGTAGTTAAAGAGCTCTAGCAAATAAAGACAAACAAATTGAGCTCTGTTGAAGGCATAATGTTTGAGGTGCAACAGGTTGTGCTTAGTAGGTTGGGGACCTTAAAGGATATGGTCACATAATTGCAACAGAGGCAGCCTCCTTATGTAAACTATGAGTAGCTTTTCTCTATGGTAGCCACTAAGAATATCAAGAGCATAGAATTCCAACTTGTTGCACAACCATTAGGTAGTGTCAAGGTTATTTGCCATAGACCTCCAAGAAAAAAGACCCCTTTAGTGGCAAAAGCAATAGTAGCTGTGGGTGCATAACCTCCATCTCCTTCTGTGCCAATCTCTCATGGAAAATCCTAGGTTCCCCCGACCTCACCGTGATAGTTGGTGACAAAGGGCTCAGAACCTTGGGTTCTGGTCCGAATTGGGTTTCCATCTCAGTAGAAGAGTTCTGGTTAATAGCCCAATATTTCTAGTGGACCTGGTTTCAGCACATTTGGTTAACTATCGGCCAAGATATCCTTATTTCAACAGGCGACAGTATTTTTTGTAACTATTTTGACCTATTATTATAAACTCCCTCTTGTCCCTTATTAGGCCTATTTTTCAGAAGTTATACTCTTCATCCAAGTTGTTCTTTAGCCAATGGCCGTTGCATGGGCTTTGGTTTCACCTAATTCTGACCTTCCTAGGTTAAGTTATGAATTCCTTAAATATCCTTTAATAGTCTGTTTAGATTTCTAGTTCTTATGTTAACGGGCCTGTATTGTACCCAATTGGGCTAGTGCCCAATTAGTGGTCCTAACAATGCCCCATTCATGGGCCCACTCAAAGAGATCCTCAGTCTTATTCTTCAGAAAGGAGTATGGTTTCATCATCTTGTACCTTAAGGAGGGCTCCTACATTACTGGCTTAGAGAAGAAAGGCTGGCTGCCTCTTCTATTTCATTCTTTCATCGCTCGAAGGCTTCGAAACATAAGGTGCAAATTTATTCTTGTGTCAGGTGTCTGCCAGTCAGTTTATTCTTTTGGCTTGAGGCTTGAGAAGCTGAGCAAAACTTTGCTCGAACTGCTTCGACATTAGCCATGAGGTTACTTAGCTATTCAAAGGTTGTGACTTCAATGTCATTGACCCACTATAGAATTTTCTTCTTCAAGTTCTTTTTGCAGATTTGAACGGAGACCCCGTAACTTGGCGGATGCCTACACATTTCACGGTGATTCCTCCATCTTCTTATGTAGTCCATGGTGGACTCATCATCTTTCTGTTCGGTTGCTTGTAATTCGACCTCGGTGACTTCTTCCACGGCCATCCTCATATTCATCATTTGTTCCGCCCTTGGCTAGTCCGCTGTCATTAGGCCTGTTAGACTCGGGAGTAGGGTAACCTATCGTATACGTTGTCTCATTGGCACCATTGTCTGAGATGCTTTAATGGCCCCCTGACATGCCCAGGGGACTGTGTTTTGGAATTATTGAGGGAGAATGCCCCATGTATGATCGGGTATTATTCGGGGCATGGCTGGCCATGTTGATGCTTCAGGTGAGCTAGCGCCACCTTGTGCCATCCCAGGTAGAAGTCCTATTGATTTTGCCATGGATGGTCTCATGTTCATTTCATTCAGCCACCTTCATAGAATTTCAATTTCTTGCTACTTCTGGCGTAGTAATGCCATCACGTCATGGTCTTGCCAGGAGGGGCAAGGAGTACTATCCTCCACCTCTGATTTGCATGGGGTGAGTGGCATTCTATCATCATGGACCGATGTGCCCAGTTTCTTTGAGACAAACTCCCTGGATTTTATGCCTCCGAGCGGAGGAAAAATGTGATGCTGTGTCTCCTTATCGGGTGGTAAGTGTCTTGATATTCTCCAGGACCCTATAGCTTGGTGGGAGGCATATGCTTTAGCCTAATTTTCTCCCTTCGGTATAATGTAAATTTCTTCATCTTCTTTGCCAGATGTTTGAGCTGCACCAAATGAGATTGACAATGTATTGCAGGGGAGAGCAACGTATCTCTTTCTAGCCTTTTCATTCTTCTTTTTCTTCCACTCGATGGTTGGCATCTGCCCTCATAGTGGGTTGCTTGGTGCATTCGACACCCCTACTTTTTCTTCAGTTCTTTTTGTTAACCCTCAGGACTCACAGAACTCTCACATGGCATGATTTTTTGGCTGCATAGGTTGGCTACTACTTACAAATTCAAATATGCTCCAATTACGTTCACAACCAGAAGAACTGCAAGTCAATCCTAAAATCCTCAAAGGATTTCTGATAAGATAGTATGGTGGCTCATTCTACACGCGACATTGTCAGCTTTATGGGGCGAAATCAATGGTAGAATCTTTAGGAGGGAAGCCAGAGTGTCGGAAATGGTGGCATCTTTTATTGTGGGGAAAGAGAGGGAGTGGGAATCACCAATATGTAAAGTGGACTGACTTAATTCTTCACTTTTTGTCTCTTTGGGGGATTAGTGGGGGCCACATCATATTGATGTGCAATTTTTTTGTGAAGAAGTCTTTTGGATTTTCGTAATTTTACTAGTACATCCCTTCTTTCATTTTAAGACAATATAGTCGTACCAACCATTTAAAAAAAAGTGTTGGTTTTTGTTGGTTGGTTGCGTTATTGTCCATTTTGTCCCAGAGGTCCATGGTTTTGACCTTTAAACGATGCCTAATATGGAAGCATTTACCTCATTCTTATAACCCAAGTCTCCCTCAACTCACAATGAACGTGGGACTATGGCCCCCATCCTTATGTCACCATATAAACAAGGGAGCGGTCAGCCCCCTGGAGCCTGTTATAGCCCACTTGGTAAACCCAAACTCACTTGATCAATGTGTACTGAATACTGATCGCAACATAATTTGACATTGTTGATACATGGTGCACCATGCAGACAAAGAGACACTTGGCAAGTAATGCAATAAATCCCAACTACTCTCTGGTAACCCAGTTTGGATCCTCTCAACTGCATAGGTATAGGAAGAAACACTATCAACTCTCTTTTTTCCAAAGTCTAATTATTGCATCTACTGATTTATTGAGACCAGGGATGGCTTCTTTGATAAATTTCATGGGAATACCAAAACCATACAAACATAGCATGCAGGACCTACATAGCTTCACATACATGTATGCAATTAAACATGCATGTGTAGTCCATAGAAAATGTGAGTCAGTGATTCGAAGTCTTCAGCATGAATCTTTTGCGTGTCTGTGCATTGCAAAGCAGCTATTGAGGTAGCTCACCTTTGCTCCAGCCTGGTTCATTTTCATTTCTATATCATTGTGCGTTCATTGTTAACAAAAGGCTTGGGCTCAGTTTCACCTCAAAATATCTCATTGATTCATTGCCTCAATTAACAAATGACACAAGTCTCAAGTAAAAGGTGTTTTTTAGTGCCTTGTCGCATATGCCATAGCACCTTGAGTCATTACCTCTTTTTTTTTTAAAAAAAGGATTGACTGTTGAACTTCTATGCTGATATTAATGGAACCAACTTAAGGTATGGGAGGATTCTTTAGTATCTCTCTCTCGCTCGACTTTTCTAGAGAGAGAAGCTCTGAGGAATTTGAGTGGGATAGGGTGCAGGGAGATGCAGTGGGGAGGTGTTCTGGAGGTGGCCTCCGGTGTGAACTAGACAGCTCTGGGGAGCTCGACCCCTAATCGCCAGCAAGGGCCGAGAGGGGACCTCCTGATGGCTGGTGTGCTTCTGGTGTGGAAAAATAGGCCACTTGTGGCATGCCTACAACTCCCCGATGGAGGGGAGGGGGTTGGCAGGGACAAGAGATGATATGGGACTCTGTCGCTCTTATGTGGAGGCCCTCAAAAGCTCTTCGGCAGTTGGCGGGGTAGTGGGAATTGTTAGGGGATGCCTTGAGATGGACCCTTTGCTGGTGAACCTCATACAGAGCCGGCTTGAATGGCTTAATAGATGTGTGTGGCCTTTTCAGTGCGAGGAAACATGTTTATCAGACACCAGAGTCCCCGATTACTTCGCACAACTGACCATTTTGCCTCCTCAGCAAGATCCTGTCACGGAAAAAGCCGAGGTCCAGCGAAAGGTTCAACGACTTCTTTGTTGCCCAGCTATAATCGGGGTTATACAGATTTAAAGGCAAATTGGGAGCAATACTCTGGAAAGCCGGAATATAGCTCAGCGGCTGCCAGAAAGGCTGGAACTGGTACGGAGCAATACCGTCAGATCCGCTGGTGCCATAGCTTCCGGAGAGCTTCCCGAATGACAGGAAGTGCAGATTGGATTTGATCGCTTTTTCCTCCGAGAAGATCCAGCCCGCGCCAACTGATCCGAAATTACCAAACTGCCGGCCGGGTCCAAAGTTGCTGGAACCATCCCGCCTGCCGCTCAGGCTGACAATGTATCGTTGGTTATAGATATACTTGATCCTGCCGAAACCTGCCGCATATTTATAGAGCGACGAGTTATCCGAAGCATACACGGTAGGGGCGCCGTCGATCGACCCCAGCAGGTTGTCATTAGCATACCCCTGTCCCTGCTGCTGGGTAGAATAATTCGTAGCCTTCTTATAAGTGCCCCCGACCAGTACCGATAAAGCGCCCCGGCCAATAATTGTATTGTAGTCCAGCTGCGGCTCGATATTGACCGTCTGAAAATTATTTTGTGCAAAAGACGCCTTCCGGATAAAATACGTCGGGTCCTGTGCAGCCGCAGGGTTCTCCGAATACTCATTGTTGGTATTGCGGTTATAACCCAGGTTGGCGGTAAAAGTTAGTCCCGTCATGATCTTGTACCCCAGTCTCAATGAAGTGTTCAGGTTATACGTCTGTAGATTCGTAGGCTCTTTCAGGTAAGCATAGAACTGGTAGCCACTCATAGAGACACCTTTATAATCCCACAGGAGGTTGCCCGCAGAATCCAGCAGGGCCGGCATATTAGGCGGCAGAAGCGTCGATCCGCCACCACCCAGGGTAACCGAGTTATTTTGATCATAGCTGTAGTCCACCACGAAATCCATCGTCAGGCGATCATCGGTTGACAGGTGATGATAAGCGTTATGCAGTGTGAGCCGCTGGTCGGAAAACGAGCCGGGGAAGTTAAAATCGGAACGGCTATAGCCGCCGGAGAACAGGAACGTGTTATTGATCGTTCCTCCGGTCAGGCTCGCATGCACATCCGTATTATTCGATGTCTTTCCGAAGATCGTTTTTCCCCAGTTGGTATACCTGTTCTGATCAAAGATCAGCAGATCAGGCGCATACGCCTGGTCATAGGGATTGTTACTGGGTGTCAGGCCATCCGCAGCAAAAGCATCCTTCCGCATTTGGAGATATTGCGGCGTATTCATGAGCTTTGCCAAATGTGCAGGGGAGTTAAAACCCGTGTTCACCGCGATATTAAACGACGTCTTGCCTGGTCTTCCTTTTTTTGTGGTGATCAGGATGACACCATTGGAGCCCTGTGTACCATAGATCGAAGTGGCATCCGCATCCTTGAGGATCGAAATACTCTGGATATCCGCCGGATTGATCCCGTTGAAAGCGCTGATCCCGGTGTTCTGGCTGATCCCACCATTAAAGCTCGATGAGCTGGCCAGCGAGAGCAGTTGACTGACTACACCGTTTTGAGGCGCAAAAGGCACCCCATCGATAATAAACAACGGCTGATCATAAGGCTTCAAGCTCAGCGCCCCATATCCAGCCGCATTGGCCAATAACGTATTCTGCCCCCTAACTTGTAGCTGCACGCTTGAACCCGGCACCCCGCTGGAGGCATTGACCGCCAGACCAGGCGCCTGTCCCTGTAATGCCAGCAGCACATTTGTTACCGGCTGCTTTTCAATCGTACTCGCATCCACAGATGCAATAGACCCCACATTGAACCGTTTTGAAGTGGTACCATAAGCCTGGATGACCATCGCGTCCATTTCACTCTGGCTGTTATGCAGTATCATATAATGGTAGGCAGGTCCTTTGGCAGACACGACAAATTCCTTACTCTCATATCCGGTGAAAGAAACAATGATGACCGTCCCCGGATCCAATCCTTTCAATTCAAAATCCCCGTGAACATCCGACACCACCCCTTTCGAGGTCCCTTTGATATGAACAGAAGCACCCACCAGCGGCACGCCCGTACTATCTACCACCTTCCCGTGCGCTTCCAATAGTTCCGGCGCCGCATTGGCCGCCGACGACGGACTAGCCGCAGGAGCGGGACGTTCCCTTACGACGACGATCTTGTCGACGATCTCATAGGTAAAGGGCTGATCCGCAAAACAAACATCCAGCACCTGCTTAATGCTGGCGTCCTTTACAGAGATAGAAACAGATTTCGTTTGTTTCAGCCACTCGTCCCGGAAGATGAATTTGTAACCCGTCTGATCCGTTATTTTCTTAAAGACCTTTTCCAGAGAAATATGATTTTCAGATAAAGTCACTTGTTGTGCGGAGGCAGTGGAGGCCCAAAGCAAGCAGCATCCTGCAACCAGCGCTGTAGACAGCGATCGTACCCATTTCATTTGCAAAAGTCTCATGGCTGATAAAATTTCGGTGATCCGCCAATTCCCCGGCAGACGCCGGCGGCGCAGTACATTTAAGAACATCATACGTTTTACAGTGTTTTGGTTTATCAATAAGCAGTATTCACATGATTTTTTTTCCCCTTCCCACCTATTCGTCTATCCGTCCGGCAAAACCTTCTCCCCCCCACCAGCTACCGCCCGTCCCTGATTTCCTCCTCTCCGTCTTGCTTCCGATCATTCCATTTTCGTTCCGCCCGGACATACCCCTCCCCGTCAACTATATATACGTTGTTCACCCGGCATCAGCACCGGCTGCTACAATTTTATAGATGGCAACTCCTTTCCGGGACAGGCAATACCTGTCCCAAGCGCTTCGTCAACAACGATAAGGCTTCAGGATTAGCGACAATAAGGATGAGGGTTTATGGCGTCACCAGGATCTTTTTCCCTTCAATAGTGAAATGCACGCCGCTCATTTGCAGTACCCTAAGTACGGAGGATAAGTTTGTATTGCGAGGCACCTCCCCGGTGATGTGACCCGAGGGAATGCCTTTATCAAAAATTACATCGACATCATACCACCGCGCGATCTGTCTCATTACAGTGGGGATATCTGCGCTGGATAAATGAAACAATCCATTCTTCCAGGCTAAAACAGCCAGCAGATCAGCATCCCCGATAGCACCCGGTTTCCCGTCCCGGTATTCCACCTGCTGACCAGCCTGTTGCAGTAGCACCTCTTTGCCCGGCATCCCGACTGACACAGCACCACTTGCCAGCGTGATCTGTGTTGCACCTTCGTCATCGTACGCGCTGATATTGAAAGCCGTTCCAATATCGCGGACCACCTGCCCCTGCACCCTTACCTCGAAAGGCCGCTGAGCATTGTGTACTACCTCGAAATAAGCCTGCCCGGTGATACTCACCTGCCGGGTCCTTCCTGTAAAAGTAGCCGGGTAGGTGATCGAAGAAGCCGCATCCAGCCACACCCGTGTGCCATCCGACAACACCAGGTGATATTGACCACCGCGTGGCGTGGTCAGCGTATTGAACGCAACGGCCACATCATCCGAGCCATCCTGCGCCGGCTGCCCCTTTCCGTCAGTATATACCAGTTCACCATTTTTTTTCATTACCTGGTCTGTTCCCTGCTTCGCCAGCAGGCCATTGGCCGCACTGTCCAGGATGATCTGCTTGCCGCCGGACAGTGTCAGCACCGCCCTGTTCCCTCCAGGAGGGACATCATTGGCAAGATCTACAGGCACCGAGGCTACATTGTTACTACTGGAATGCTTCGAGGAGAAAACGTACCAGGCCGCCAGAGAAACGATCAGCACAGCCGCAGCAACATCTAAAAATCTGCGCCACCGTATACGACGTATGAACGGTCCTTCAGTCTCATCTTCCCGTTCACCTCCATTGCCCATCTCCACCACCTTTCCGCCAAAGTCGTCCAATGCTTCACCGCCGATCACCTTCCCTTCTTTCATCATCTCCGCGCCAGACATTTCACCATCCAACTCACCCAGGATCCTGGATAGCATCCGGTCATGTGTTGCTTTACGCTCATCCTGGGGGACGGTCCACGAAGACTCAGCCTGCAGCGCATCCCACCAGCGTTCAACCAAAGCAACCTCCTCCGGCGAAGAATCGCCGTTTACATAACGTTGCAGTATCTGTTGTAATTCTTCTTTCGACATAGCTGATCAGATAGCGTCCTTATATTAGTGACATCAGGACTATTTGTCTCTTTGAGTGGTCATCGACACTGGGCCAGTGCCAACGCAAAGAAGGGTTTATTCCCTCATCCCGAACGTAAGGTCCGGTCGAGGTATCTTTTCGTCGACGTCGCCAAGGTGGCAAGGTCGACAGGGTTTATTTGTCGATTCTCACTTTGGGAGTACCCAGTGCAGAAGCATTCCGTTTCTTTGATCGCTCCAAGGCTTGAGAGAAGTCCTCCTTGCGAAAGCTATGAGTTGCATGTCTGCAAGAGCTATCACGGTCGAGTATACAGCTTGTAATGCTGTTGCAGTGACAGCTCTCACTTCCAACTTTGTCAGTGGCAGTCAAAAGTCTAGAAATAAAGTTAGCACCAGCATCAGCAACTAAAGAACGTATATCCCTTGGCATAAACCCTGATGTCTGTCCAACAATGTCTTTTAGAAGCTCTGTGTCACCAATCTACATGAAAAGAACCACATCATTAAGTAGGAGGCAACAAGAATTTCAGGTCACTAGCATAAATGTCTATAAGTTTGGGAAATTGATCCACATACATACAGGACTATGGCCATTAGGTATCCCTTGAAGAATCTGGGACAGCATATCCACTCTCTGGGACTCCGTTAATTGGCTCATGCTCAGTTCATGGCTAAAGCAACGTCTAATGGATGGTTGCAGGCCTTCAGAGGTATCAGCAGCTGCAATCAAAAGTATTCGATGCCTATTTGTCTTCCCAGCATCCAGTAAAACATTTACAAAATAATGAGTATGCATAGAATACTGCAAAACTCAAGGAATCTGGATGCCTGAGAAGTAGAACAAGTGATATCAGCATCTTACAAGACCATCTTTAGATATATTGTCTGGAAGCTGATCTTCATCTTCAGGAAGTGGATCAGTAAACTCTCTAATAACAGATGCAATTTCTGAGGCAATCCCAACTTGGTCAGATGATGAGCCATCATTAGAAGAAAATTTCCCAAACACATCAAAGTGACGCAAAAGAAGTATCGCAGGAGTGTATCTGTTGCAAAACACTGATCAGCATCATATCAAGGTGAACAAGGATAAATACTAGAGTCAAGTCAGTCAACATGTTGAAACTGCTCCTAACTCCACAATGCAAAGATACATCGGCAGCAGGCAGTACAATGACTATAAGTGACAAAACATAGCTTTAACTGGGAGCCTTGCTTTTCTAACAGTATAAGAAATATATGTGACCACTGAGGGGCTGTGGCCCAGTTGGTATGGGTAGAGGGTTAGCAAAGGAACCACCCATCTGCGGACATGCGTGGGCTGGGTTTTAAGGTTTTTTCTGTGAACTGTCTCTGCCACTGCGGCAGAGGCCCTCAAGAAAAGAAATATAAATTACCATAAATAGCCTTAACTGAATGTGTAAGGACTCTATAATTACCGAGCTAATTTTTCAAAATTTTTGTAAGTTCAACATTTAAAATGACATGTTCTAAACTAGAGGGCTAAAATGAAATTTTCCCTGATCTTAATCAGCCTGATCCATTAAGGAATGTCACTGGGTCAATTGAAGACCCTTATTTGGCCAGCGTTAAAAGGCCCATTAAGGGGTTGTTAAATGACTGCATGGGGCCCACTGTGAGCCCCTATGCCTCCCCCTCCGCCTGACTTTATTGCCACATACTCCATGGGGAAGGGTGCAGCTGCTCCCTCTCCCATCTCACTCAGCAACCATGGAAGGGGAAGGGTTAAAGGAGAAGTGAGAAGAGTGGAAGTAAAAAGGAAAAGGGAGAGAAGAAGAAGAGGCAAACAGAGAGCAAGCAAGAGAGGACAACAAGTAGTTAAGAGAGAGAATTGAAGGGGAAAGAGCCATGTTACTTCTATGATATGTGATAGCTGTAATCTCCACGCAAGTGGTGATCCACTCAGCCGACTTTTATGAACCCTACTGAGTGGTTATCCCTATTACTGTAGGATATGAAATGAGTCATATAGTAAGAGGGCGACTGACTTTGAGAGACAAACCGCTTCCCGCGTGGGCCGTGGAGACCGTGCTCGACAGGGATCAGACACCGGAACGCCGCGCGAAAATCGAACGGGCCGTGCGCGACGGCCGCCTGATGTGGCACGCGATTCCGTACACCTTCGAGTCCGACGCCGCCGATTTGGAAGAACTCGTGCGCGATCTCGGCTACGGCTCGCGCATGTCGCGCCGGTTCGGCCTGCCGCTCCCGACGGACGCCAAGGAAACCGACATGCCGGAACAGGCGTGGGTGCTGCCCACGCTGCTCAAACACGCCGGTGTCGATTTCATCCACATCGGGGCCAACGGCGGCAGCAAGCCGGCCTCCGAACTGAAAAAAATCCCGGTGCTTTCGTGGTGGGAAGGACCGGACGGCTCGCGCGTCCTGCTCGGCTATTCGCCGCATTACGGCTGGGACAGCCTCACGCCGCCGAAAGGCTGGAAACACCGGACCTGGCTGGCGTTCTTCGTCCGCAACGACAACTCCGGGCCGCCTTCGCCGCAGGAGGTGGACCGCATCCTCGCCGAAGGACGCAAAAAACTTCCGGGCGTGAAAATCCGCTTCGGCCGGCCGTCGGATTTCGCCGACGCGATCATCGCCGAAGAGAAGCGGAACCCCACCCTGCCGGTCATCCGCGCCGACATGCCGGACACGTGGAGTCACGGCCGGATGTCCTGCCCGGAAGCCACCGGAACGCACCGGAAGGCCGCGCCCCTGCTCGCCACGCTCGGCCAGCTCGACACGACGATGCGCGCCTTCGGTCTCGCGCCGGAACCGGTTTCGCCGTTGTTGGATGACGGATACAGGAACGGCGGCTTTTACGCCGAACACACCTGGGGCATCAACGGCTACTTCCGGGGCAAATACGGCGAGGCGTGGAAAAAGAAATTCGAGGCCGGCGACTACGCGAAGACCGACGCGACCTACGAGTACCACATGAACTACGGCCGCAAGGCGATGGCCGACGCGCAGTCCGGCATCACGCCCCGGATGAAGTCGCTCGCCGCCGCCGTGAACCTCGCCGGGCCGCGCGTCGTCGTCTTCAATCCGCTGCCGTGGAAACGCGACGCGACGGTCGAAACCGACGTGCCGGCCGACATCGCCGGTGTCGTCGATACGCGCACCGGTCTTCCGGTCGCCTTCGACCGGGACGGTTCCAAACTTCGCATCGCCGCGCCCGCCCTGCCGCCCGGCGGCTACGCGACCTTCGCGCTCCGGACCGGCGCGCGCGCACCGGAGAAATCCGCGCGAATCACCGCGCTGACGAACGCTTTTTTCCGAGTCCGTTTCGATTTGAAAAAAGGCGGCGTCGCTTCGCTCGTGGAAACCGCGACCGGACGCGAACTCGTCGCACCCGGCGGCCACGCGCTCGGGCAGTTCCTCCACGAGCGTTTCGATTTCGACGACGTCGCCAAAATAATCTGACTACGGAGCAATTTTCTGCCCCTTCTCGCATTCGATACGGCGCAAGGCGCTCTCTCCGCCGCCATTCTGGATGGCGAGCGCGTCCTTGCGCATCGTTTCGAGGTCCGCACGCGCGGCCATGCCGAGGAGCTGATGCCGATGATCGAGGCCGTGCTTGAAGAGGCCTCGCTCTCGCCCGCCGGTCTGACGGCGCTTGCCGTCACCATCGGCCCCGGCACCTTCACGGGCCTCCGCGCCGGTCTCGCCGCGGCGCGCGGGCTTGCGCTCGCCCGCGCCTTGCCGCTTGTCGGCGTGACGACGCTTGAAGCCGTCGCGGCGCCGGTCGAGGCCGAAGCCGATGAAGTCATCGCCGCCGCTTTCGATGCGCGCCGCGCCGAAATCTATCTGCAGGTCTTCGACAGGGAAGGCGCGCCGCTCCGATACCGATCCGTATCGGTTTCGGTCCCGGCCGAAACCGAGACCGAAACCGAGTTTGCCATCCTTGCCTACGAAGTGTCGGTTAGCTACAGTGAAATGGGTAAGTTTCGTATCGGTTATGTCCGAAACCGATACGTTTCGGTCGGAACGTATCGGTTTCGACCGAAACTGACAACCTTGGTTCGGGTTGTTCTAGGCCGACCCAAAACTTACCCGATTCGGTTTCGGGCTTCGGGCGACCGGTCTGGGTCCTCTCCCCTACCTGGCTGAACCGTCTATCCTCCCTGTGCTCCGGCTTTCGGCGCCACTCTAGTGGTTCTCATTCATTCGTGGTTTGGCATCGACCCCTATGGGTCTTTCACCTGCGGCTACCCAACGGAGCTCCAACCACGCCATTCACTGGCGGCAACGCGAATTGTTGGTCCGTAGGGCTCAACACTGAGCCCGATGGGAGGTCGATGGACCTCCTCCTCGCCCTCGCGTTGCCGGTTCAGTAGGCGATGCTCCCCCCTTGCTCCTCTCTCCGTCCTCTCCTGAGGGCGGTGGAGGGTGACCCTAGTGTTGGAGCCTGCAGCCGGCTAGGTGGCTCTTTGAGGAAGTTGGGCGTACCGGTGGCGACCGCGGCTGCGACCGTGCTAGGGGAGGGTGGTCCATTACCATCCTCCTCTCCTATTTCGTGTGGAGGACGGTCGATAGACGGTCTTCCCGTGGACATGTCTTCTGTAGGTGGGGGATGCAGTAGTGGTGGGGAAGGGGAGGCAGCCCCACTGCCTTTTCTTCCCCTCCTCTTCGACGAATTGTCCGAGCAGGTGCCTTCGAGTGGGGAAGGAGGGGCTTTGATCTATCTTTCAGTGCTGGTCTCCATCGACGTCGTTGGCCATGACGAGTCTCCACTTCCGAAAGGGGATCTTGTGGCGGAGGCAACAATTTCGCTTCTGGAAGGTTTTAGTGAGCAGGCAGTCTTAGCATTGCCTCCCCGCCTAGAAAGTCAGACGATGTGCCATTACGGGCGGAGGTGGAGCAAGTCGAGGACACTAATCAAGGGGGTGTGGGTACTAGTGGGGAGGGAGAGGGGAGTCTCAGCAAGGAGGAGGTCAAAGATATTTTAGCTAAGGTGGTGAGCTTTATGGAGTCCCAGGCGTGTGAGGTTGCTAGCCTGATTGGTGTGTCTACTGGTGGTGTCGATAAAGGCTTGCTGTCTGCAATGTGCAAAGATCCAATGCAGATGGCAAGCGAATATAGCAAGGAAGGCGAAGGCTAAAAAAGCCAGTAGAAAAGGGGAGATGGAGTAGGATGGATCGAGGAGGGAGGATCTGCTCATTTTGGGGTTGTTTTCACTTAGAGTTTTTTCAGCTTTTGGGTGCTGTCAGGTTGGGTGGTCGCTGCTGAGGGGTGGTGGGCGGGTGAGCCCTTTTGTTGTAATTGGTTTGGGGTTTGAGCTTAGTGCCTGGTATTCTGCTTTTTTCCCTGCTTTTGCTCCCGGGGCAGAGTGGTGTCTCCCGCCTCTTGTATTTGGGAGTTGTTGGCGAGCACCCCCACCCATATTTATACATTCTTTTCTTTTATATAACCAGTGTTACTAACCACTTTCAAAAAAAAAAAAGCTAATGAAATAGTCATCTTACAAATGAGGCAGCCACCTTGGCACAGTCTGACTGCCTAGTCTCTCGTCTGCTATCTTGCCCCACCCTCTCATCTTTTAGTTTTTAGCGCTAGTGACTAGACAGAGTCTAGTTGCCTCCACATCTGAAGGCCTCCAAGGAGATTGATGGGACCAACTCATCATCCCTAGATTCTTGACTCCAAAATAGATCTTGAATACTAAGTAAAACCGAAAACTGTCATAACTGGAGAAGGACCGACCACACAGTCAAGGACTGTTAGATTGTGAGAGAAAATCATAATTTCCACGACAGAAATGACCAAACTACTGCCTTCCCACAGAAATTTCATGCATATCCTCTAAAGAAGAATTTGAATGTCTTTAATCACTGTCATTATTGTGAGAAATTAGGACACACCATGAATGATTGTTTTGTCATAGGGCTTGATGATTTTAATGCCTTGAATTCACAGACAGCACATGTGAAAGGTGCTACTAACTTTTTAGGACCCAAGAGATCTTGGGTACCTTTAAACAGAAAATGAGAACTTGTTCTTGCAGGTGTGTCTTGGAGCAAAGAAATAAAGGGAGTTCATTAAATAAGCAAGGCACCCTGATTTGGTGTAACCCCAGTCTCTATGTTCATGATCCTTGTTTGTAGGTCTGCTCTAATCTTCTTCCTTGTAAAAGCTGCACATCATGTTTCAATCAATAAGAATTCATGTTTATTCTATTTAACTAATTTTACTACAGGATTTTGAAGTTGGATGCATATGTTTTCATGTCTGCATATATCATGCTGAGCAATTGAACTCACTTCAAATCTGTTGCAGGAAAGTTCAACGCATGCTTTGTGCTGCATATTTTTACATGCATGCTTATATTCTTTTGCAATGAACTCATGATGCATTTTCATGCATGACCTTATGGGATATTAAATGATGTTGAGAGAAGGGAGGATTATGTCTGTCTGGAAACCCACACTATGCATGAGGTGGTTGTCAAACCTAAGTTCTCCGCCAGGTACGATAGGTCTTTCTTGCATTTGAAGCATGCACATCCTTCATGAGATCCTATTCAGCATACTCTCTTCGATGATTTTCATGTCTAGTTTACACACTCAGTGCATTCAGAAAGGGGGAGTAAGTAGTTCATGGTAATCTATATTCCCACATGCATAACTCACTTGAGATAGGAAGAGTCACTGCATGCATCCATCTAAACAAGTGGCACATTCATTATGCCCAACTCCAAAAGTTCATTTGAAGTGCATGCACTCCCTGCTGTTGTTCAAAGAGAAACAAATTTGATCCATGCTCGCTGCATATGTGTCCCTTTGCATGCTCATGCATAGTTTGAAGAAACTACTTGGAATGAACATCACCTTCATCATGACTAAGCTAATACTTCAATGTATTTAGTTAAGAGGAATAAGTGTCTTAGGCTTTGATTTACATTTCCCCTCATGCATAATCTACATTGAGTCAAGGGGAGCTAGTAACATTTGAATGCATGTCATCAATATTGGAAAACTCAAAAACTTCATGCATCCATTTAGGGTCAGTATGAATTTATAAAAAAAATGCTTCTGGAAACTCTCAAGCTGACTTGCAAACGTTCACAAGTCGACTTCATCTGGTTGCCCTAGAAATTCTAAATAACATGTCTCCCTGATCTATTCTTATCACTTCCCACTCCATGTCTCTATAAATCTAAGATTGAATGACTCGTTCCAGTCATTTCTGATTTCAAACTCTCTGCATTTGCTGAAAAGGAATGTTCCTTGAAATATCTTTGGTCATTTGTTTTCAAGCCTTAACTCTAAAAATCTATTTTCAAAATCTAGCATCCTCTAAGGGGGAGCCTCTCTAAGGTTTTTGTCTTACACTTTCTCCAGAGGAATCTCTTGATATTGGTATCAGAC
This sequence comes from Amorphophallus titanum, assembly GCA_024336825.1. Lineage (NCBI taxonomy): Eukaryota > Viridiplantae > Streptophyta > Magnoliopsida > Alismatales > Araceae > Amorphophallus > Amorphophallus titanum. The sequence continues at coordinate 18,486,689 of JANBPO010002302.1, forward strand.
AGTCTTGAAAACTGACATCCATGTCACTCTTGATAAATCTTGAAACTGACTTGTATGAGCTTTCTTGAAAAATAGCCTTCCTTGATTAAATCTTACTGAAAATTCATTGAACTACATTATGCTTAGGATAATTCCAATCTACTCATCCAATTCCACGCTTGTGAGCATGACCTCGCGGTTACCAACTGCCAGAAGTGTGCTAGAACCTCCCATCTATTTCCGTTGTAAGCGATTTTTCTCCCTCAAGACCCCACCTTGGAATTTGGACCAATTATATGGCCATGATTCCAAAGGGGTGAGGAACACATGATTCACTCCCAAAAAAAAAATAGATTGCTTGCGCGAATCTCAAACTCTGGAATTTTGATCACTCGTGGATCCTCGGGGGCTCGCTTCTTCATAGCGTGGACCCCGGGTGACTCCCTCTAAAAGGGTGAACACTAATGGCCGTAGCATACGGCAATAGTTTAAGTCCACATCTCTGTGACGAGATTGTGGCAACCCGCAGGTTGTCGGGGTCCTTTGTAGGCTAGCCCTCGGGATCTCCACGCCTAAATCGGGTCACCAGGTGTTGCCGCTTCCGTGCGCACCTCAGAATGTTGCCGCCTTTGTGGGCATCCCTTTTGTTTCAGGGCCGTCTCAGAGTTCCTCCGTGGACGCATACCCAAGTACACCCCTCTCGACGCTTCGGGTCTTGGGGAGATGTTGCCGAATTTTCGCCAGGCGATTTGAAGGACAATAACACAAAGAATGATGCCAATCAAACTCAACTCAAAAAACATATCAATTGAACACAAGGGATTCAACATGAATTAATGCATAATTGGCATAAGTTAATAAAGGAATAAAGTTTCATCCACCATGTGCACATGTGCATGAAAGTAAATGCTTCACTGCATCCTCGTATGCTTGCATGCCATGGTGCCCCAGCTATATCAAATAGTGTGTGAAAGAATCTCGAATTATGTCTGGGTAGAAACCCTCACTATGCCTGAGTCAAAGACTCCGCCATGTACCAGGACGCCCTTGTGAAAGATGATTAATGTTCCAAAATGGCATGTGCGTGCTCACATACTTTCATGAATATATCATGCTTAAAGAATGATCAAAAGATGCCAAAACAAAGCCAAGAAGTGATGAAACGCATGAACTTGAGCTCAAGGAAAGGCCTCTGTTTGGGCCCTCTGGCGTTAAGAAAGATGGCGTCCACATCAGACGTCGTGAATTTGAGGAATCAACGTCCACGTAGAGGGACGGGAATTAATTAACGCCCACATAGGGAGACGCCAATCCCCTGACGTAAAACTAAACTTAATGAAAACAGGAATGTGAAATTATCATCTATGCGAAGAGACACGCATTAATTTGACGCCTCTCTGGAGGGACGCCAATTTACCAAATTAAGATTTAACAAGAAAATTCAAAGAGGGGGATTGGCATCCGCGTTAGAAGACGCCGATTCTTGAAATGGCGACCCCTTGGGTGGACACTAATTCTTGAAAAAAATAAAAAAAAGAAAAGAAAAAAAAGGAGAAACAATGAACTCTAAACAATGAAACACTAATAAAGAAAATCACAGATAAAAAAATCCATGAAAATATCTTCTTTAAGAATTTGACAGCAAATTATCCACAGCATCCCCCTCATCGACTCTTGGCGTCGGAAACATCAATGATGCCCACGCAAGACTGTCGTGACCCCATGGGTTATTCCCGTTCTGGTCACGACTCGACCTTGCACCGGACCAATAACCTACTGATCTCTGACCGTCTCAAATGGGATTTGACCGAATCTTCTTGGCTTCTAGACATTAAACTTGTCATGTCCTGGCATACATCGATCCCGGTATTACGTTTATACTTGGGACACTTTCCGATCCGGACTCCCGTCCGAATATGAAAAGGTCCATACGTGACCAACATGATTTTAACTACCATCTTAAGTCTTAGTATAGGGGATTTTAATAATTTCAACCCAGCGTTCATTCATTAATAATAGAATTCTCATTTCAAGGTTTTAGGTACCCAAGCCTTCTTGGGTCCTAAGGGGTTAGTTCTAGCATGAGCAAAATGACTTTCTGTCCTTCTAGGAAATCATTCATCATCCTCCCTCATCAAGTCACATGTGTACATGGTATGGCCAAACTTGCCACAGTAGAAACACTTGACATTTGGCTTTCTAAAATGATTTTTCCTATGCATGTTTGATCCATTAGCAAATGAGTTCATGGATGGATGAACAGGGGAATAACAATATGAATCAAAGGATTTCTAAAATTGATTTCTTATAAAAGAATTTTTCTTTGTGGGTGAGTGTCCCACAACTCTTTTCTCATTCCTAGCATTTTCATTGCTAGTCTCACCAATCTTTCGTTTTCCTTTCAACTCTTTTTCAACAAGACCTTTCAATTTCTGCAATTCATCTTGCATGTTATTGAAGTTGGTTTCAATTTTTTTCTTGGATGTTTCACATTCACACAGTCTTGATTTTAGCTCATTCAACTCCTTTACTAATTGTTCATTTTCAGTTTTGAATTGTTCTATTTTATCATAAGTATGTTATTTTTCTATTTCTAAGCATGAAATTTCATCGTCAAACAGAGAAACATTGGACAATAATGTTTCATTTTCATCTTTCATTTTTTCAAGTTCTAACTCAAGCAAACTGCATTTAAGGCATTTAGATGAACTAGAATGTATGATATTATGAATCTTCTTTTTCAGAGTTTTATTTTCATGTTTCAACTTCTTGCACTTTTCATACATTCTACCATAAGCAATTTGCCATTCTTGGCAAGTGAGGTTTTCGTTATCAGAGATTACCTCGGTGTCATTTCCGTCATTTGCCACTAAACATAAATTCTGGACCACCTTGTCCAGCTCATCCTTCTCGTCAGATTTGGACTCGCTCTCGTCCTTATCACTCCATGTTGCCTTCATGGCCTTGGACTTCTTCACTTTTTCTTTCTTCAGTTTCTTCTGAAGACTCAGACATTCGCTTCTCATGTGGCCGACATTTCCACATTCATAGCATCTAATCTCCCATTTCTTCCTCAATGCCTTCTTCAAAATTTTTCCGAAGGAAGTGCCATTCCTTCTAGCTTTCCTTAAGACTTTTGTGGCTCTTCTAGTGAATAGGTCCACATGTTCTTCCTCACTACTGTCAAGACTTGACCCTTCATCACATTCTTCAGGTGATCTTGGATAGGCCTTTAGAGCAATCATCATCATCATCTTCTTCTCCTCCTCAGTCCTCTTGATATTTATTCGAATGATGTTGTCGATGTGCTCAGCAGGAAATCAATGGGAAAATTATCATGTCTCATGAAAGGTATGTTGTACCTTATTTCTAAATTTACTCAGTTGAATTTAGATATTAATATAAAGAGGAAAGAGGATTACTTTATAGCCAATATCCGGACTCAACCCACCTTGATAGAAGATCTAGTCAAGCTATAAGATAATGACCCTGTGTTATTGGAGATCAAGCTCAATATAGAGCAACGACTGAATTTCTCTATTGCAAATGATGGTAGATTGTTATTCAGGGGACGAGTTTGTATACCGGATCATGTTGATACTAAGAAGTTGATCTTAGAAGAAGCTCATAAATCTAAGTACACCATTCACCCTGGTGCTACCAAGTTGTATCAAGATCTCAAAAGAAATTATTGGTGGCCCAATATGAAGAGAGAGATAGCAGGCTATGTGTCACGTTGCCTTACTTGTCAACAAATTAAGGCAGAACATCAAAGGTCCGCTGGAAAATTACATCCCTTAGAAATTTCAGAATGGAAATGGGACAGTATAGGGATGGATTTTATCATAGGACTTAACTGAAAGGGGAAAAAAGTTGGTAACAGATTTTTTGGGGCCTTTGGTGTGCTCGTGGCTTGTCAATGGGATCAAAATCCTGTAGCAAATGAAGATGGTTGGGTGCTGTGGGAGGATGGGGGGGGAGAGGGAGAGAAGAGGTCAGGGGAGGCAAGGACAGTCAGTGTAGGGGAATGTGAGATGATAGGTAGTAGCTGGGAAAAGGCTGGAGGGAAGAAGTGGAGTGGTAAAAGTAAGGACGGTTGCTGGCTGGCTGGTCAAGAGGAAGGACAGAGCCGTCTGCTGTGGATGTGAAGGGGCTGTCTGTGCTGCTGCTCCATGGTGGAGGGTCAGTATGGATTTGATTAATTTGCATGAATATGCACAGCAGTGCTTGGCAGGACTGATGGTTACTAATTAAATGTGGCGGCATTGTCTGTGGGACAAGCAACAAAGTCTACATGGGATTGGTGGAACAATTGTGAAGGGGCTCCTATTCCCCAGTGCCCAGTGGGATTGATAGCTGCAATGGAATAAGCCCCAAATGCTTGTCATGGAACTGCTGGCGGTGTTGAACTGCTTCTGGCATGAACTCGTACATTGATTCTTGTTGCCAATTGAGGCCAGTGCCGCTGCTTGCTGGCAAGGGGAATCCTCTCAACATGCTGCCTGCATATGGAGGCGACAGAGGATCATCCCGTGTCTTTCTAGGATGGATTGTCAGGTCATCCAAGTGTAATCGAGTTAGAACAGTGCCGCTGGTCACTGGTGAAGGGGATGATCCCAGTTGCCACCATCAACTGCTGTGGCGTCTGCACCTAGTGGGGATAGAGGGTTGCATCAGTAAATTCCGTTAGACATTGAGGAGAACAATGGAGATAAGTTGTATGGGGAAAAGCCTCTGTTAGCCTGTTAGGGGAAGGGGAGAATGAGCACGAGCTAGGCGGAGTCCAAGGTTCCCAATAAAAAGAAAAAAGGAAGTCAAGGCTGGTCATTTCTAAACTGTAGAATGGTACGATTTTTGCTGAATTTTGTGGTTCCAGAATAATCACCTAGATGGGGATGTCAATCGGGTTGGGCCAGCCCAAAGGCCCAGTTTCCCATCCCAATTTGAATAGGGCCCGCGCCAACCAAAATCTCCCAGTCTTATTTGTTGGTCTGGCCTAGGATCAAATAGGGCTGGGATTGGGCTTTCCCCAGCTCGGCCTGCTTCTTTCTAAGAAACCGCAAATCCAACAAACAAGGTTACCCCCAGTTGATACTCCTGCATTGCCTTGCTGGTTGCAGCCCTCTAGTTCCTCCTCTCCCCTTCTTCCTCCTCATCTTGCCATTGGAACTAAGGGTTCTGGAGGGAGACATGGACCTCGCCTTCCCTTGAACTTGAAGGGATCTGAGGCGGAGGTGTCAAGGGCCATGTCGGGGTGCTGGCGCGGAGAGTGGTGGGAGAAGGAGAGGGTGGATTTGCAGAAGAAGCAGCCCCAACCACCGGGGCTGGAGGGGGTGCTCACGTACACAGAAGAGAAGGTGCTGTCAACGTTGTGGGGGAGAGAGGCAGGTTGGAGTTGGCTCATGAGCAGGGCGGCAGCAACGGTGTTGGTGGCATCTCTCTCTCTCTCTCTCTCTCTCCCCACCGGCCAGGTTGGGTTTTTTTGCATTGGGCCTAAGTAGGGGGCAAATCTGCACACCTTGTCTGGTACTGGGCTTGGCCCAGGCCTAGCTGATTGACACCTATACACTAGGCTTGTAAACGGATCGGATACAGAGCGAATAGTGTGATATCCGAATTTGTATCCGATTAACAATCGAATTATCCGATATCTGATTAAATTATCCGTCGGATACTTTATTCGGATAATTATCCGGCGCTGGCGCTCGTCCTGGCCGTGTGGGCCACGGCGGCGGCGCCCGTGCGCGCCCAGCCCTATGGCCGCGGCGAAGGCCGCCGGGAGGCCCGCGCCGAGCGCCGCGAAGCGCCGCGCGAATACCGTGGGGGCGGGGGCGGCTATCGCGGCGGCCCCGGCTATGCCGCGCCCCAACCCTACTACGCCGGTCCGCGCCCTTATCCCGCCTATCCTCAAGGTCCGCCGCCGCCGGTCTATGCGCCGGCGCCCGCACCTCCCTATGGCTATGCTCCGCCTCCCGGCTACCAGCCCAACTCCCTCGGCGCCGGATGGGCCCAGCAGCAGGACCAGGCCCGCAACGGCGTGCGCCTGCCGACTCGCTACATCAAGGCAGGGCAGAAAGAGCCGCGGAGGATTGAGCCGAAGCGAACCTTCGCCCAAAAGGCAAAGCAGTTCGCCAAGAGCGCCGCGCGCCACGTCCGTGAAGGGATGCCGCAGGCGACCGACGAGCAAGTGGCCGAGCGATTCGCCATCTGTCAGGCGTGCCCGCATTTCACGTCAGCGGGCGAAGGTCAAGGCGAGTGCGCTAAGTGCGGGTGCGGGCTGAAGGCGGTTGGCGTGTCGGGGCTTAATAAGCTGCGATGGGCCGGCGAGTCTTGCCCGGTCAAGAGATGGGGACCAATTGCGTTGCTCCCCGCCCCGCCCGCGGAGTAAGATGGCCAACCATGAATGGAATTACTGAGCAAATGCACGAGATGCTGAAGGAATTAGAGTGGTCGTTTGAGACCAACGGCTACTACGGCCTGTGTCCGGTGTGCTTGGCGTCCGAAAAAGAAGGGCATAGCGAAGATTGCCGACTGGCTACGCTGACAAAGGCCGCGGAGGCGGTCCGCGAAGGTCAAAGGCCATCCGTGTGGGCCATCATCATCGTCGACCGGCACAGCGACCCCGAGGTGAAGCTCTTTCGCTCGGAAGAGAACGCCGTCGACCAGGCAAGAGCCATGGCCGCCGCGCGGTCGCTCCGCTGGAAAGCCGAGTACCCCGACAGCTGGGCGGAGTACAATACGCCGGAGGATGCGGCCCGCTACTGTTGGACCTACTCGCCCGAAGGCGACTATATTATCGTCAAAGAGATTGACGATCCAAGCTGAGCCCATCCCCCAGGAGTGAACCGATGGAGGCAGAACAAGAGCTTCATTGGCTGTGCCGTTGCTGCGAGAGGGGAGGTGCAGCGGCGTACATGACGCCGGTTGTCGGAAGGAATGACGCTGGTCGTTGCGAGTCGTGCGACGAAGTGACGTTCGTTCTGCCTTTCATTGATGACCCGCCCAGCATGGCCGAGATCGCGGGAGAGTGATGCCCGAGTGGCTCGAAGCAATCCTGGCCATCGCCGCCATCGCCGCCCTGTGGCTCGGCGGCGTTCTGCTGCGGGATTTCTTTCGGCGCGGCGGGCCGTTTTAAGCTAAAGCCCCGTCCCGCTGGACTTCGCTTGCGTTCGCTTAGCCTCCCTGGCAGCGGCTCGCTCTAATCGTCTCCTTTCCGTGCGAGCCCGCTCGCTCTTTTTTACCTTATCGGCGTTTCTTTTAGCCCATTCGCGGAACTTTTCGGACTTGCATGTCTTGCATCTGCTTGCGCGGCCGGAAGGACGGCCGCTGTTGTCGCGGGCAAAATCTTCCGCCGGCTTAATTGTCTTGCATCCATTACAATAGCGATGCCCTGGCGGAACGTCATAGAAAGTGTCTCCCGGAAGAAGTCCGTGCTTAACATTGCATGAATGACACAGTAGTTTCATCTCGCCGCTGGCGTCGTGCTGCAACGTAATGACCAATCGACTGTTCTCGCGGCGAGTCCACACCATGTATTTTCAAATTATAAATCAAGCTACTTTCACGAGAAATAAAAAGTTTGGCCAATAATGTCAAATTCAACAATAAGTTTATGATAGCAAAAATCAAGGTAAGAACGTACCAAAATATGAATATGGGAGTTCAAGAATGAATTAGTGACAAGGTCATGCTACGGATGGAATCTGGCAGCACAACAGTACATTCATTAATTTTCATAATTCATTAAATGACTTATTGAATAAGATGTTAAGTTTCAAATAATCAATAGACCATCTAAGAACATAATAGACATAACCCATGGGTCAAACCACAGGTTGTACAGCACTTAGAAAGAACGCGGCCGTGCTAGGATCGTTTCCTCAAGATGGCAGTCAAGTCAAGATCGCTATCAGGCAGAGTCGACGCCAGGAACGAAAGGGGTCGACACAGTGAAACTACGATAGAAAACGGTCTTGCTAGGACCGCTACCGTTAGGCAGCGGTCACCTGGAGGCCGCAATTAGTCCCGAGTGCAGAAAATGTCGAAAAAGTCAAGTGCTTTCTAGACCAATGGGCTTTAGGGTACAACTAGCTCGACGTCCTAGTGAGAATCTCATGCTCACAAAGACTTACAGAGATATTGAAACATGATCACCTAGTCCGACAGAAGGAATATCTAATGGAGAGGATCTCAAGTCCAAGAGAGTGTTCCTATCTAGTGTACGTGAACTAATAGCAACATACCAGAATACGCGCTATATGTGAACTTATAAAATAGAAGGGGATGAGAAAGGGACATGTCAAATCATCATTCAAATTGAACCGAAGTCATGAAAATTATTTTAAGTGTAAAACTATAGAGCTTTGGCATGAAACTACATATATATAAAAAGAAACTTTAAAACATGCCACAAGAAACATGATATAGCATAAATCATGGATATAACGAACTAACATGAACTCCTAACATGATTATGGGCCAAAATTAACAAAAATAAGGCATGAATACTATTAATCATCATAGGGCAGAACATGGTATAATCTGGTTTACAAAAATAAGGTAGCGGTCAATAGGGGGCCGCTGCTTGAAAGTAGATGTCGGTCGAGGGTCGCATTTTGAATATGGCGGTCTCTGTGGAACCGGCTTCTGTCTGTAGCAGACATAAGCTAAAACATCATGCCGGGACTATTCTAAGGCAATTATGCATGGAAACTATATGGAACTAAGAGGCAAAATACTATAGCATGGTTTAGGATGAGTTTATGGCACGAAAGATGCATGAATCAAGTTAAAATTCTTATCTTTTTATTAAAGGTGTAGGGATAATATGCAGTGAAGGACATGCATGCGCAGTCATGGAAAAACGTCAAATACTCTGTGTAGGATGCATGAAATTCAGAGATAGAAGAGGACTTTTGTTCCTAATGCGTTGTTTAAGCCAACTTGAGATAACCTACCTCTGGGATTGACTGTAGACTTCAAATTTCTCGCCAGAAGAACACCCCTGTTTCTGTGCGTCCTGCGTGAAACTAGCAACTTCTAGACCTCCTTACTTCTCGACGGCTTGTCCTCCTAGCACGGGATTCAGAATGAAGTTAGAAGGCACTAAGGGAAACAAAAACTTCTAAAGGACTAATATGAAATACTAAAATCTTACTTTCGAACCACGCGAGCTAAAATTAATGTTCGCACAAATCAAATCTGGGCTCTATTTATAGGGAATGACCTAGAGCTGAGAGATTAGGTCAAATTAAGCCATCGGTCCGACCGTGCAATTGTCCACCCACTATTGTCAGCATTGAGTCTTGGGTCTAATGGCCCCTCTCCCAATCATATCCCATGCATACCTACCTAATGGAGAGCCCACAGAAATGAAAGTTGCTATAATCAAAACAACACACCATCATCAAAGTCCAAGGGTCACAACACTGGACACTTAAATTGGGGCTGAGCTGGGACTGGTCGACGAGCTTATGAAGGCATTGTGGCCAAAGTACTGGGACTGGAATTGGGCGACTGGCTTGTGAAGGCATTGTAGCTGGAATATAATGGCTGAAAACTGGAGCTGGAGCTGGCTAGCTAGCCTGTGAAGGCGTTGTAGCCGGAATACTAATATTGGGGCTGGAAACTGTGGCTGGAGCTAGCCGGCTAGCCTGCGAAGGCGTTGTAGCCAGAATACTAGGGCTGAAAACTGGAGTTGGAACTGGCCAGCTAGCCTGTGAAGGCATTGTAGCCAAAATATTGGGGCTGGAAACTGGGGTTGGAACTGGCTGGCTAGCATGCGAAGGCGTTGTAGCCGGAATACTAGGGCTAGAACTAGTTGGCTAGCTTGTGAAGGCATTGTAGCCAGAATACTGGGGTTGAAAATTGAAGCTAGAACTGGTCAGCTAGCCTGTGAAGGCATTGTAGTTAGAATAGTGAGGCTAGAAACTAGAGCTGGAGCTAGCCAGCTAGCCTGCGAAGGCATTGTAGCCGGAATACTAGGGCTAGAAACTAGAGCTAGAACTGGCCGGCTAGCCTGCGAAGGTGTTGTAGCTTGAATACTAGGGCTGAAAACTAGAGCTAGAACTCGCCGGCTAGCTTGTGAAGGCGTTGTAGCTGGAATACTGGGGCTATAGTTGGTGATGACCGATCCTCGAGGGTGTGCTGGCTACCATTGCTATGGAATGATGTCAAGGTTGTCGTCGGTGAGATGTTATGGTTGACGACCTTCAAGGAGCGAGGAGTAGAGTGAGAGAGATTTTTTTTGTCTTTACCAGCTCTACCGCGCTTGCGGGTTTTCGCCAGAGCTGGCCCCCTTTTACTTTTCCCGGTGTGCCCTTGCGGGTTTTTACACCGTGGGGTTACCCAATTTTGCCTGAGGCGCCCTTTCGGGTTTTCACCTCAGCTGGGTTTCTTAGGCCTATTTGCCCTCAGTCATCCTTGGGATGGGAATGGCTAAGTCCGCCGGGACACCTCTATTTTAAGCCCCTATTTTTTTTCTCTTTTTTTTTGACAAGATAAATAGGCTCTCAAGGTGTGACTGGATGATTCGACCAGGGAGCTCGGAGGCCGAAAATCTAGATATTCGGTGCTAACCAATGAGATTGGAAAGCCGAATTGGAGATTTTAGATTTGTGGGGCTGACCAATAAAATTGGAAGGCCGAATTTTGGGATTTGGGATTTAGGGGGGCTGACCAATGCAATTGGGAAGCCGAATTTTGGGCGGCTGACCGATGAAATCGGCAAACCGAAATTTAGAATTTGGGTGGCTGACCAATGAAATTGGAAAGCCAGAATTTGGAATTTGGAATTTGGGCGGCTGACCAATGGAATTGGAAAGCCAGAATTTGGAATTTGGAATTTGAAGGATTTCGAATTTTTGGCACGGTGGGACATGAACGAGAACTGTTCAAGGCAACCGTGACCTTTGGAGCTTCTTGGGGGAAACTCCCTTAAGCTTCCTTACTCTCCTGTGGAGGAGGGCAAGTCTTGTGCAGTTTGTTGCTGGAACTCATGCTCAGGAGCATAGTATAATTTCAAATGCTTTCCGTTCAGCGGCGGAAATGGGCTTTCCCCTTTATGGTCGACGACCTTGTAAGCGCCTCCTTCATAAACTTTGGAGACGATATATGGCCCTCGCCAATTTGGTTGCAATTTGCCACTGGACCTTCCAGCCATGACTTCTCTCTCTTTAATCATGACGAGGTCGCCCTTTTTGAATGCTCTTTGATCATTCACGACTGTTAACTGCCACGTTCCGAACAATCGACACGTTCCGTTGCCATCGGTTCGGGGCGTGACACTCTCCCTATCCTGCTCTTGGCTTCCCTTGGCTGAACTATAGAGAGACTGATCTTCACCTTGGAGAGATCTTCAGAGAGCGAGGAAGAGAGTGAGAGAGAAGAGAGAGGTGAGGGTGCAAGAATAGGGAGCGATTGCTCTTATTCTTCCCTTGTATCCCTTTTGTTTTCTCTCTTGTTCTCCTGCTCCTTTACTGCTAAGAAATGAAATGCATGTTCCTAATGGAGATTTTTCTTATGCTACAATGGCCATGTTGTCTGATCTTTGATGATCGATGTTTTATTTTCACCCTCTTCTCCGCTTCACCTTGCTTTCTCCGAGCTGCTCTTTACGTTCAGTGATCAAGGTTAGTAAGAACACTTTCTCCTCTCGAAGCCTCATTTTCGGATTTGGCTACACGAGAGGGGTAAATCCATGTCCCAAAAAGACATGCGGCACAGGACGGCCCAACTAGGTCCAATCCAACCCAACCAAGTCGATCTCTCTAAGTGATAGCCCCACGAACGGGCCCACTTATCTCGAAGCTCAATGTCACTTGCACCAAAACTTCCTAAGTGGCCTCCAGGCCCGAAAGTCCGAGTAACAGACGCTTGGGAAGAGCCCAAATGACACTCGAGCGTAACAGGCTGATGCTGCCCCCATCACTCGGGAGAAGCCCAAGTGCCCCCTCAGGTGGTGTTCCACGCTCAGTGTAGAAGATATCCCCTAAGGGATTATCAGATTGGTTCACCACTCAGAGACCCTCTGATGAGGAGGGTAGATTTCTCTCAATGAGGAGTGTATCCCGGTAACATTCATGCTGCCGCTCGGAGGCGGGAAGCTCAAAAGGATAGGGGAGAGCAATAGTACTATAATGGTGGAGACCCGTCCTCCAGGACGTAATGCCACTTGGTCCCTCCGGCCAAAAGAATAAGCAGCTATATAAACTCAAGAAGATCATCTTGAAAGGTAAGCTATCTTGAGTACTTAACACCACACTCACTGGTGGAGAGCAATATCATGCCCATCAATTTTTCTCCTCCTGCATCCCTTCCACCTATGCTCTATCAGCTTGCTGACATAAGCATCGAAGGGTTTTTCCCAAGATTTTAACCCTAGGCTCCTCTGATCTGTTTCCTATCTTGTAGAATCTTCAATAGTGGTGACGACGACAAGGACTAATCTAGGATCGTGTGGCTCAAGATCCCACGTGAGATCACCCCACTTCATCTGGCGCCGTTTGTGGGAAACGTACAAAGAGCCAGTATGGTGCGAAGAAGTTCCATTAAGAGAAACACTGGCGACAAAGGAAAGGCATCGGCAACCGTAGACGGGGAGCATGTGCCCTCTCGCTCTTTCACCATCCCCCTCTCCAACAATCAAGCTAATGCCTTACCTCTGCTGACCATAGAGGGACAACCCACCCCCGGGAACCCCAATGCCCACCAGACCCTCAATGCCAAGTTGGATATCCTCGTCGACTTGATGAGGGCCCAAGTGGCTAGGGAGGAGAGGTCACTGTTGACACCCATTTTTTGCCAATGAGTCGGGTCATTTCTCTTACTGTTATTTGTTGATGTCCCGAGGCATCCATCGCTTATTGGTTCGTTCCCGAGCACGACTTCGGGCTTATTTTGTGAACGTCTCCCTCTTTGGCTATGATTCAAGCAATAATCTTCGCCAGAACTTAAGGGTTGCAGGTTTGGTGTGTACACGGTCTGGTTTAGACCGTTTCCGTCCATAGAACGGCCAGAATATGACCGTTCCGTAAAAGTAAGCGGTCCTTGTAAATCGGCTCATAAAGCCTTACAATTGTGAATCTACTTTCCCAAGGATATAAAAATAAATAAAAAAGACACAAATACAAAAATAAAATGTACAGGCTCGGAGTCGATTCCCATCACTTCCACAGGTGCCAGACAACTTCCCCAACAAATAAATAGAGAAGGTGGTACGTGACATAGGAACAAGATTTTTACCTCTACACTTCTTGGCGCCATCTGTGGGAAACTCGAGCGAAAGGCCAGGGCACCCCGTGGGAGTCTTCGCAATGCCAGCAACTGGGGGTGCGATTCTCATCAAGGAGCTAACTCCCGGCGTGGATCGCAAGAAGCATCCTCTACTCATCCATGCCAAGAAGTCACGCCAGGTGATCTCGCAGAGATACGCTGACAGATTGAGGCCCTAAAGGGACTATGTCAGGACCTCTTGAACCGGCAAGCGGACCCCGAACACTCTCCACCCAAACGACGTCAGAATGAGGGGGCCCGGATCGTGACAAATTCTCGCCAAGTGCGGGAAGCCTCCCACGTCTCCGTCGCAAGAACGCGATGATCGCGTAGCTCGCCCACACCAAGGGTGCGTAGCCCGCTGCATTCTAATGCAGAGATGGATCGGCGGCTCTAGCGCATCGATGAAATCGAGGACCAGGTACGTTACCTGGATGATGTCCTCCTTGCTGCCAAGAACTGGGGCCTCATTGATGACGACCAAGACTTCCATGATCCCTTCTCCAAGGAGATCATGGAAGCCCCCATTCTGCCCAAGCTCCAGTTGCCGTCTTTCACCCCGTATGACGGCACCACCGACCTGGCTGACCATATGCATAGCTTCGAGTCTCATCTGGTCTTCCACCAGTCCTCGGACGCTGTGAAATACCTGGCATTCGTTACGACTATCCGAGAGAACACTCGGGCTTGATTTGAGTCCCTGTCGGCCAGGACCATTTCTTCCTTCCAGCAGCTGAAGAAGCTGTTCAAGGAGAACTTCATTGGCTGTCGGAAGGTAGCCAAGTCTGCGGTGACCCTGCTCGCACTCAGGCAGTGGCGAGAAGAGACACTGTGGGACTTCATCTCCCATTTTCAGAGGTGCTCCGGATCTCACATCTCAAAGTCAACATTGCTACCACTGCACTAACCCAGGGGACACGAGACCACATCCTTCGACGTGCGCTCGGAGTCGAAGACTCGACGACCCTTACCGACCTCCTCGCCTTGGGCAGAAGTATGTGCGGTGCGAGGAAAATACTGCGGCCTTGGGCCATGTGACCGGAACTGAGCGGTCTGATTGGAAAAGGTCTGCCGATTCGCCACGCAAAGGGCGGAACAAGCGGGAACGACGGGACCGAGACTGCCGCGACCTCTCAAAAAAAGAAAGGGGCAATTACCACAACTACACGCCCCTAACGGCTCCTCCTGACTAAATCCTAATGAAAATCTGCGAGGAGCCATTCCTCAAGTGCCCACCCGGGATGAAGTCAGATCCGAGCACGAGGAGCAAGAAGAAGTACTGCCACTTCTATCGCGACCATGGCCACGATACGGTTGAATGCATCAACTTGAAGGACGCTATTGAGGACCTCGTCTGCCGAGGACTCCTTGATAAGTTCATCGCCAAGGCCGCGAAGAAGCGACAACGAACCCCTCCGCCCATCGACAATCGACCCAATGGGAAGGAGATCATGATGATATCTGGAGGGCCGACCTTGAGCGGAGATAGTGTCAGCAAGCGATGACGGTACGTATCGGCTATCAACACCATGGAGTGAGGCTAATGGGGGCATCCCTTGCCCCTCCACATTTTTTTCAAGGCTTGGATTGCTCGTCGGCATGTGCCATTGTGTTCGTCCATTCTCTCCCCATATCTCTCTCCTCATCTCCCCACTATCACCCCCTTCCACCACTATACCCTGTTCAGTTCTCAGGCAGTAGCATACCCCAGAGTTCCTGAGGCTACCTCCTCATCATCACGAATTTCCTAGCAGCATATCCTATACCAGTGGAAAGATCATCAAGTCAGATTCACAGGCGAGGTGGTCTCGCCTCCATTCGACATCCGTGCTGTTCGGGGGAGTCATCCTTGCCAGACTGTGCTGACTGTCTCTGGCAGACAACCAGAGACAACTTGTAGCAGCTCTTACGATCAGATATGTGAGGATTTTGGTGCACCATTTTGCTGGAGGAAAGCACTACCAGTCCTCTGTCATCCCCAAGAAGCAGAAAGAGATTTAGAGTCCGTCAGCAAGAGTTCCGAATTTTCTTCCATAGGTGCGTAGCTTAGTCCAGTCAGGGCCTAAACAGATACCCATTCACCCAACATGCTCTATCTCTCTACCCTGACCTCCTTTGCCATTCTTTCTGATTGCTGCTCGAAGAGGACTCGACCACGCTCGTAACCGTTCTTGTCCTGTGATGTTTGGACTTTGAAAGTGTTCGTGGAGCCGTCATCTTCTCACTACTGTGGTACTCCTGCGGACAGAAAAAGAAGTCCAGGGCCCTGCTCGCGACCAGCCCCTGACCGGCACCAGCAACCAGAGAATTCTGTAAAAATCAGACTTCATCCTGACCTAGTTATGAAGACTCTCCCACTGGTTTTGCATCTGGAAAAAATCATGAGCGACCGTAGCAGTGACAATTCCAATGGCCTGTCCCCTGTTCAAGAGGGTGGGCAGAACCGCCGTGACCACCAACTCGATTACGCTTAAGTTTCCCCTTTCCCGCCTGCCTAGCTTAGCGCCCCTCCCTGCGTGGAGGTAGTATTTTTTGTAATATACATCTTCCCCACCCCTTGTCCAACTCTCCTGCGTGAGGATTAGTGCATGTATTTGATTAAAATAGGGAGAGGCTCTATCGGTGCAGTGTGCGGGGGAACTCACACTTCCCCGCTCGCCCACGTCTCCGAACGGGGTCGGTTTCTTCAAACTGACTGGGTAAGCTCTAACCCTTGCTCTTATTTCAGTTCTTGTTCATCTAGTATCCATGGAATTACTCCGCTGGTGGTGAGAGAGTGCCCGACCTTGGAGCATCCAGCTACGAGTGGTAACCGTGGGATCGTGTGAGAGAGAGCGACCCAGTGCCCTTTGGGCCCAAGCCAGCCCCTTGAAAGTGGGCACCGTACCCTTGGGAGGGCAACTCTAGCCCTGCTGGCCCTCTACCAGCAAGGGTCTTGCTCCACCACCTCTACTCGGTATCACCGAGTCACCCCGGGAATCGTGTGTGCAATGGTGGTTCGATGAGTTACATGGTTCTCCACTCTAGTGCTTGTGTTTGCGTGGTAGGTCTAAGGAACTTTAGTCTAGTTGCTGCATATTCCTTAGTGGTGTCACATCATGTGGTATCAAAGCAAGTTCTAGACTTGTCTCTCCTAAGTCTTGTCCTAGGACACATAAGCATTTAGAGTTATTCAGTGCATTAACATGGCTACCTCTCTTTGGTCATACCCATCCCACTCGACCCTCCACAAGGGTCCGATCGACCCACTACTATTGGACATCATTCTAGATGAGGGTGTTATCTTTGACGAAACACATTCTAGTGATTATCTTAGGTGGGAGACTACCATGGAAAAGAACTTTGAAAGGACTTGGGTATATGGACCCGCGAGAGTCCGCAGGGCCAAGGCACGACTTCGGGGTCAAGCCAAGAAAAAGTGGGAACACCTAGAAGCCTTAAGGAGGGTTGAAAGTCACCCACCCGTGAGGAGAGTCCACTAGCCCGGAGAGTCCAGCGTGAGCAAATTGAGCAACTATTGGATGAACAAGTCACAGCCACCTGGAGCAGGGCGTATGAGTGCTATCTTGCAGGGTTGAAGGATCGGGTGGGTGAATTTGCATTACTATGGTCAGAATGGTTTTGTCACTATTCATCCTTCACAAAAAAAAGAGAAAAAAAAGAAGAAGAAGAAAGAAAAAAAAGAGAAGAAAAAAAAGAAAGAAAAAGAGGGAAAGAAAAAGAAGAGGGAAGGAGGAGTCAGTTCCTCGTTCTAAATATTTACCCTAGTGTCGACGAACACACTAAGAGACAAATAGACCACGTCGACTCCGCCACTCCGTTGGCACCGATGCATGAACACCTTATTCGAACCTTACGATTGGATTAAGGAATAAAACCCTTCCCTGCGTTGGCACCAACTTGATGTCGACGAACACACTAAAAGACAAGTAGACCACGTCAGCTCCGCCACCTCGTTGGCACCAACGCATGAACACCTTGTCTGAGCCTTTCACTTGGACTAAGGAACAAACCACCCTTCCTCGTGTAGGCACCAACCCAGTGTCAGCAAATATCTCAAGAGACAAATAGGCCATGTCGGCTCCACCACCCTGTTGGCACCGACGCATAAACACCTTATCCGAACCTTTCGTTTGGAGTTAGGAATAAACACTCTCCTTGCGTAGGCACCGACCCGACACCCATGAACACCTCAAGAGACAAACAAACCACGTCGGCCTTGGCACCCCGTTGGCACCGACAGAAGAACAAACGCTTCTCTCCATCCCTTCGGGTGACGAATACACCCTTTTGATTTAGACCCCTCGTCCAGATCATTTGAAAAATAAACTCTTCTCTCCATCCCTTTGAGTGACGAATACACCCCTTTTGATTTGGACCCCTCGTCCAAATCATTTCAAGAAAAAACTCTTTTCTCTGTCCCTTCGGGTGACGAATACACCCCTTTTGATTTGGACCCCTTGTCCAGATCATTTGAAGAAAAAATTCTTTTCTCTATCCCTTCGGGTGGTGAATACACCCTTTTGATTCGGCCCCCCATCCAGGCCATTGCATGAACAAACTCCTCTCCCCGTCTCAAAAGGTTGAATTAACCTACTTGGGTCGAGCGCCCCGGTGAAACCATCGGTAGACAACGCGACAGGCATGGTGGAGTGATACTCTCGTTTCTCCTCTGGGGAGGCGAGCACTCTCCCGTGCACCCTCGCAAACCCCACTAGGGTACTCCCCGAATGAACTGCCAGTACAAGCTCGTACTTCACCGAGATGCAAGAAAGAAAGGAAAGATTTTGGACTACCATACATACAGAAGAGGCATATGGATGAATAATATTTTATTTCTCAAAAGAAAAGAGAGCTACATGTACTTTGGGACATGCCCCTGTGTTACATGTCAAAAAAAAAAGAAAAAGAAAGAAAGGAAAAGGGGGATCGGCGCTCTGTCTATGCCCCAGAAGATCTCCTCGAGGGGAAGGATCCTGACACAAGGGAAGTTTGCCATTTCACGCAACCAGTTCTCCTGGCCTTCGAGGCACTCCAGATCAGCCATTACAGAGGCCACTTCGACCTCGGCAATGGCCAGTTCTTCACCCCCGGCGACCATGGTTGCCTCAGCTTCGGCGAGGTCAGACTCTGCCGTGGCCAACAAGTGATGTGGCACAGCCCTAGGATGAAGTTGGATGCAACGACGACCCAAGGACTTAGACCAGCAAGCATATATGGAGGACCACGGACTTACGCGATCGGCTTACTCACACGGCGCACACGATCCCCCGAAGGTGACCGGGCGATGATGATGGATGATGACTCCAATGCAAGCGTGCCCTAGGACTTGACTTGTAGAGACAAGTCAATGACTTGCTCTGATACCACCTGATGTGACACAACCTCAGACCTATCTTGCAAGCACAATTCGCAACCCGATCGGACCAAGAGTGGCGGCAACTCACTCGACGCTCAACCAAAAACCCGGGGTGACTCGGCAATACCAAGTGGAGGTTGTGAGGGCTGGTACCTTACTGGTAGAGGGCCAGAAAGACTAGAGGGTCTCTCCAAAGGGTACGGCAAGTCCGATTCTAAAGGCTGACCCGGTGCTGAGGGCACGGGTAATTACTCACTCCCACGATGGTCACTCAGAAGTCTGGGACTTGCGGGATCGGTCACTCTCTCACCGGCCAGCGGAGACTAGAGCTAAGATTGAATGAAAATCACTAAAGAAAGAGCAAGGTGAGAGCACTTACTTGACCGGTTTGAAGAAACTGATCCCGTTTGGAGGAGGGCGAGCGGGGAAGCATGGGTTCCCCACACGTCGCGCCAGTGTCGCTTGAACCTGCTCAAGATCTTACATCACTACACCTCTCGCAGGAGAGGGGATCTTGGGGTGAGGGTTAAGCTCTTATAACCAAAACTACCTCCACGCAGGGAGGGGCCTTTAGCTGGCCAAGCGGGGAGGGGAAGAAGATGACAAAGAGCTTTAATGAACACCAGAGTCGATTCAGTCCTCTCTCAGGAATAGAGGACAGACAGTCATTACTGGAATTGTTGTGGTCGCTCCCAAACTCCTTTGTCAGCAAGACTAGTGCCAAAATTTCTTAGGTTGACCCAGGAAGGTGCTGGAATTTTGGTAGGAGCTTTGGAAGCCAGCGCTAGTCGAGGTGGGACTGGAAGCAGAGGCTCTGTTCTCTTGTTCTGACTATCTCAGCATTGCAGCATCTAGAATATGAAGCCGCCACGAGCTGTCCCGAACTTCAAATTGAGCGCGGTCAATGGCGTTGGAACCGTTGATGAGTTGCCTTCGAAACGTGATCCGCGGGGGTGCCAGTCGATGTTGGAGTAGGTCGCAGCAGCCTAAAATGTGACAGGGTGTCAGTTTAGTCCCATGGAAGATAGAACCGCGCACCTTGGGGAGAAAATATAGAAGAATTTACTCGGGTTGCCGAATGGAGTGCCGCTTCTTGGAGGAGGGAGGAGACTCGTAGTATAAGGTCCCGGTCAAATCTCCCATTTAGATCTTCAGGTGAGCAGGTGTGGTAGCTTCTGCAAGCCGCCTCTGGATACTGATCAGAATCCTTCTGCGTAGTCGGAGTAGGTTGCTTACCTCGGATAGCCACAAACTCAGAATGAGACGAGATGATCGTCATTGCGAAGAAGACTCAGAGACGCTTCCGCAGATACCTCCTGAGCCTTCAGAAACGCCCGGAAGAAGTCATGGTTGCCTCTACAAGCTGCTGGTTCACTGCTGACTGCGACCCAGAACTGCAGTTTGAAGAGGGGAGGTGGGGAATGAGGTAAATGGGAGGGCAAAGGGGGTGGATGAGTGTGGGGGAGACCCCTAGCTGTGAGGGAGTCTGGGAGGGGGTGTTCTAAGGTGTGGAAGGGGGAGAATGAGGGCTGGAAGGGGGTGTTTGTGGTGGGTGAGTGGAGAGCTACGAATTTAGGTTGGGTGGGAGAGAGGAGAGAGGGAATCCTTCCCTAGTTTAAATATGGATTAATGGGCTGGTTAATGGGGCCTTGGGGATGGAGAGGGATGTGTTGGGGAGAGGGATTCCCTCTTGGGAGTAGGAAGATTGTGTGGGGAAGGCCAAATCCCTCCTAGGGAGTGAGGAGATTTGGGTGGTTGGGGAGGTGGGATGCTCTTATCTAAAGCCTCAGGCAAGTGGTGAATGTGCATCGACTTCACCAATCTCAATAAGACTACACCAAAGGACTGTTATCCTCTCCCGAGCTTCGATCAATTGGTTGATTCGACATCGGGTAATGAGCTTCTCAGTTTTCTTGACTCTTACTCCATGTACCACCAGATCCAGATGCATCCCAAAGATGCATAGAAGATAGCATTCACCTCTAACTTCAGTGTGTTTTGTTATACTTGAATGCCTTTCGGGTCAAAGAATGCCAGAACAATGTATCAGAGGCTGGTCAATCAAATATTCGAGGACCAAATCGGCCGAAACGTTGAGGTCTAAATCGACAACATGTTGGTCAAGTTGTCGAAAGCTAAAAACCACTTTTCTGACCTGTCAGAGACCTTCAAAGCCTTCTGAAAGTATAATATGAGACTCAACCCTGCTACGTGTGCCTTTAGGATTAAGTCTGAAAAATTCTTGGGCTTCTTGATTACTCACCGAGGGATTGAGGTAAATCCTGAGAAGATTCAAGCCATCCTGGATATGCGGCAGCCACAAAGAATCAAGGATGTCCAACGACTGACTGGGAGGATCGTCACATTAAATCGCTTCATGTCTCGAGCTACGGAGTGTTTCCTACCCTTATTCAAACTATTAAGGGGTCCAAAGGTAGCCGCCCCGATCTTCACTTAGGACAATGAATGTAAAAAAAAAATTACCGAGCTAAAGTAGCTCCTGATGGCTCCCCCTATACTTTCAAAGGTCGTATCAGGAGAGACCTTATACCTGTATCTCTCGGCGACACCCTCCACTGTTAGCTTGGTACTGGTTCGAGACGACAAGGGAGTTCAGAGGCCGGTGTACTATGCCAGCAAAGTGCTCCTAGATGTCGGAAAGAGGTACCCCACAATCAAGAAGCTCGTACTAGCGTTAGTGACCTCAGCCAAATGACTTCGACCCTATTTCCAAGGGGACAATATCATGGTACTAACTAGCGAGCCCTTAAAGAAGATCCGAGCTCATCCTGAGGCCCCAGG